>CM059432.1:22346802-22946802 GCA_030390025.1 Squalus acanthias | reverse complement strand
CCTGGCAGATGTCATTTAATATAGATAATTATGGTGCTATGCTTGTGGGTAGGGCTAATGCGCTGCAGAGTTCTGAACTAAGGTCTTTTGAGCAGGAACGAGACCGAGGTGTTACAATACATGAATCTCTAAATGGTCATGATCAGTGCTATGAGGCTATAACAAAAGAAAACAGAATATTAGAATGTATGGCTGGATGATGCAATATAAAAACAAAAAGCACTATATCATCCTTGTAAAAGACTGGGTTTAGGCTGTATCTGGAATACTATCTGGGTCCCCTCACATAGTTGGTGACATAGAGGCCCTGGAGAAAGTTCAGATTAGGGCCATTAGATTTATTTTTAGTTTAAAAGCTCTTAGTTAGCACAATAGGCTTAGTGAGCTGGGTCTACTCTAGTAAAGTGTAGATTTTGGGGGGATTTGATCGAGGCTTTTAAAATAATGAAGGGACTAGATTGTGCCTATGGAGATGGGCTGTTTGTATTCGATAAGTTAGGAGAACCAGGAGACATGCATATAAGTTATGTAAGCATAGAACTAAATTAGATGTCAGGAGATTTTTCTTTTTCTAGTAGTTCATTGACCTTTGGAACAAGTTGCTGGCATGTGCAAGTGTTCAACAGTGAGCTTGACAGCTTCCTGGCTGTGGCTGATATCACAACATATGAAAGGTAGGTGGGGTATTTGGCGATGAGATTCATGGTAACTATGGTCTTGTTGAGGCTGCCGCGAAACACGAATTAAGGCCGAGTCCATGTGTGGGACATAAAGCTTTTTATTACAACTGCCTGGTCAAAATGGCTGAAAACAACTGCTCACAGAATTATCTGGAAAAATCCTAAGGCCCCGCCCACTCCTTTTCTCCTGCCTTAAAGGCAAGGTGCCTTAAAGGCAAGGTGCCCAATATATTGTCCATGGACGGAAAAGTGGATTGCGCCCGTTTAGGTGGCGATCCACCACACAGCTCCCCCCAGAATCCGCTTAGGAGGTGTGGACGAGACGGTGCGGCGGTCTGATGGGCCGGCCGGAGTGGCTCTTGTAGGATGCCGGTGGACGTGGAACGGCCGGGCGTGGAGCAGCCGGGTGAACCGGCTTGAGGGCAGGTCGGCTGCGTGGCGGTGGACAAGCTACAGGGACCTGCTCACCGGGCTCCGAGTGTGCTGGCTTGAGTCGGTCAACCGACACTTTCTCGGTCCTGTCGCCCACTTGCAGGGTGAAAAATTTGTCCCCAGCCTGTAGCACCTTGTAGGGCCCGTCGTATGGGGGTTGAAGGGGTCCGCGGTGGGCGTCGTGCCGGACGAAAACGAACCGTGCCTGGTGCAGGCTTAGTGGGACGTGTGAGGTGGATTCGCCGTGTCGGGCAATGGGCACCGGGGCGAACTGCAGCGCCGGTGAGGCGAAGTCGTGGCGTTGCTGGTCGGCTGACCAGGGTGTCGTGGCGGTGGGCAGGAACTCGCCGGGTACGCGCAGCGGCTGACCGTACACGAGCTCTGCTGCCGATGCGTGGAGGTCTTCTTTAACCGCGGTGCGCAGCCGAGGAGGACCCACGGAAGTCGGTCGGTCCAGGCGCCGTCCTGGAGGCTGGCTCGAAGAGATGCCTTCAAGGATCTGTGGAACCGCTCACACAGTCCGTTGGCTTGGGGGTGGTACGCTGTGGTGCGGTGAATGGTCACCCCGAGATTGCGTGCGACGGCGGTCCAGAGTTCAGAGGTAAATTGCGGACCTCTGTCCGACGTCATGTCGGAGGGGACGCTGAACCGTGCGACCCAGGTGCTGACGAAGGCTCTGGCGATGTCGGCGGTGGTGGTAGAGGTCAGTGGAATTGCCTCGGGCCAGCGCGTGGTGCGGTCAATGATGGTCAGCAAGTGCGTGTGGCCTTGCGACGGCGGCAGGGGCCCGACGATGTCCACGTGGATGTGGTTGAATCTACGCGAAGGGACGGTAAACTCCTCGAGGGGTGCTTTCATGTGTTGCTGTACCTTGGCCCGTTGGCAGGCTAGGCAGGAGTTGGCCCAAGTACGCACATCCTTGCGAAGGCCGCGCCAGACAAAGCGGTTGGCTACCAATTTGATGGATGCGAGGGCGCCGGGTTGGGAGAGGTTGTGGAGAATCTCGAATACCCGGCGGTGCCAGGACGCTGGGACGACGGGCCGAGGTTGACATAGGGATATGTTGCACTTGACCGTGACTGCGGTCGGGCCACAGGCGACGTCGGCCAGGCGTAGCCCTGGTTGGTTGGTAGGTGCGGAGAGCAGATCAGGGTCGGTGATCTGGTCTGCTGCGAGTTGAGCGTAGTCGACTGCCAGGTGTGCGGCATGGATGGCGGGGCGGGAGAGGCAGTCGGCTACCACATTGTCTCGGCCGGAGACGTGTTGGATGTCCGTGGTGAACTCGGACACTGCCGCGAGCTGGTGCTGCTGCCTGGCGGACCAGGGGTCGGTTGTCTTTGCCATTGCGAATGTCAGGGGCTTGTGGTCGACAAACGCAGTGAAGGGGTGGCCCTCCAGCAAAAACTGAAAATGGCGGACCGCCAGGAACAGCACGAGGAGCTCGCTGTTGAAGGTGCTGTACTTGACCTCCGGGGGGCGTAGTTGTCGGCTGAAGAAGGCAAGTGGTTGCCAGGTACCGTCGACCCACTGCTCATACATGGCGCCGACCGTGTGGTCGGAGGCATCCGTGGTGAGCGCTACCCTGGCATTGGGCCGTGGGTGCGCGAGCAGGGTGGCGTTGGCGAGCGCGGTCTTGGTGGAGTCGAAGGCGGCGGACGCGTCTGCCGTCCATTCGACCGCCATCTTGCCGCTCCTGCCCCGGAGGGCTTCATACAGGGGCCTCATGAGGGACGCCGCTTTGGGGATGATGCGGTTGTAGAAATTTGCCATCCCGAGGAACTCCTGGAGGCCTTTGATGGTGGTGGGGCGGGGAAATTGTTGGACGGCCTGCACCTTGGTGGGCAAGGGAATGGCCCCAGCATGGGTGATGTGGTGGCCGAGGAAGTCGATCTTGTCCAGGCCGAACTGGCATTTGGCTGGGCTGAGGATGAGCCCATGGTCGCCCGAACAGGATGCAAAGGTGTTCGAGGTGTTCCTGCTTGGAGGAACTGGCTACCAGGATGTCGTCCAGGTAGACGAACAGGAACTTCAGGTCCCGAAGGACCGAGTCCATGAGCCGTTGGAATGCCTGGGCCGCGTTTTTGAGGCCGAAGGGCTCCCGCAGGAACTCGAACAGGCCGAAGGGGGTGATTACGGCCGTCTTGGGGACGTCCGCGGGGTGGACGGGGACTTGGTGGTAGCCGCGCACCAGGTCGACCTTGGAAAAGACTGAGCGGCCGGCCAGTCTAGCCGAGAAGTCCTGAATGTGCGGCACGGGGTACCGATCAGGGGTGGTGGCGTCGTTGAGGCGGCGGTAATCCCCGCAGGGGTGCCAACCCCCGCCTGGTTTGGGGGCGATGTGGAGTGGGGAGGCCCAGGGACTGTTGGAGCAGCGGATGATGCCGAGCTGTTCCATGGTGGCAAACTCGGTCCGTGCGATCTCCAGTTTGGCCGGGTCCAGCCTGCGGGCGTGGGCGTACACTGGGGGGCCTGTGGTGGGGATGAAGTGTTCCACCCCGTGTTTGGCGGCCTCCGTGGAGAAGGTCGGATTGGTAAGGGCCGAGAATTCGGCCAGGAGTGCCGAGTAGTCATCCGTGGCCCGGGCGTGGCACTGTGACGCCATGTCGGCGGGTTGACGGGGGGCCATGGCGCCCAGGATGGGGGACATGGTGTTCATGTCCACGAGGCGGTGTTGAGGGATGTCTACCAGTAGGCCGTGGGCGCACAGGAAATCTCCGCCGATGAGAGGGGAGAGCACCTTGGCAGTGATGAACTCCCATCGGTAGTGGCGACCAGCGAGGTCGAGAGTGACTGTGCGGGTGCCGTACGTCCGGATTTCCGAGCCGTTAGCAGCAGCCAGCGCCGGTCCTCATTCGCCCTTTTGGATGTCGAGGGAGGAGGCCGGGATGATGCTGTGCTGAGCTCCAGTGTCGCACAGGAACCGGCGGCTGGTTTTGTCATCCGTGATGTACAGCAGGGAGCCCGCGTGGCCCACGGCGATCACGGGGGCTGGTACGGGGGCGGACTTGAAAGAGCAGGGAGGTGTGCACCGTTGTGCCCTGGCGCCGAACCGTGCGTGGTAGTAACAGTGGCCCGGGTTAGTGGGGCGCGAAGGCCCCGTGGGCCTGGTGGCTGGTCCTTGTGGCCGCGTGGTGGCCGGTGAGGGGCGCGCCCAGGCATTGGCTGCCAGGTCCGGAGTGACGTCGCGGCTGGAGTGAGCGGACAGCAGCTTGTCGGCCTCATCGGCCAGGGCTTCCAGGTTCATGAGGCCGGACGCCACGATCGCTGGGCGGATGCTGAGAGGTAGCTGGCGGATGAACAGCGTGCGGAAGAGGGATCCGGGTGGGCTCTCGTCGGTGAGGGAGAGCATGTGGGAGAGGAGGTCTGACGGTGAGGTATTACCGAGGCCTGGAAGGTCGAGGAGGTGGCAGTTTCGCTGGTATGCCGAGGCCGTAAATTTTTTAAGGAGCGCTTCCTTAAGATGTGCATACTTGCCTTCCTCTGGTGGGTTCTGCAGCGTTGTCCAGACCTTCGTAAATGTGGAGCTACCGAGTGATGTGACGAGGTAGTCGTACTGCGTCCCATCTGTGGTGATGTGTTGCAGCCGGAAGCGGGATTCGGCTTGGAGAAACCAGGCTTCGGGCTGGTTTTCCCAAAACTCCAGCAGTTTCACGGAAACTGCGTTCGTGTCCGCCATTGCAGTGCTCGGAATACGTTCTGAGCGTCGGGGTCACCAATGTTGAGGCTGCCGCGAAACACGAATTAAGGCCAAGTCCATGTGTGGGACATAAAGCTTTTTATTACAACTGCCTGGTCAAAATGGCTGAAAACAACTGCTCACAGAATTATCTGGAAAAACCCTGAGGCCCCGCCCACTCCTTTTCTCCTGCCTTAAAGGCAAGGTGCCTTAAAGGCAAGGTGCCCGATATATTGTCCACGGACGGAAAAGTGGATTGCGCCCGTTTAGGTGGCGATCCGCCACAGTCTACTCAAACTTGTTTTGATCACTCCGGGAGTCGGAGAGGAATTTCCCAGATTTATTTTCACGAACGGCCTAGCGTTTTTATAAGTCTGCTTATTTTCTGCCTCTCCCAGATGACTTCTGATGGTGCGCGGATTGAGGATCATGATGCTCAATAAAATCATGGGTGTATGGGGTGGGCTGGATAGACCAGTGGGCTCTTCCTGTTCTTCAGTTTTGTATGTCCATGGTTAAGAAAGATATTAGCAAACATTAAAACAAATCTGAAATGTGATCTGTCAAAACTAGGGTTAGATTAGGGATGGGCAATAAATGTGGTCTTGCAAGCAACACCCACATCCCAGGAACGAATAAAAAAAAAGATGATGTGGAGTGCAGAATCATGGGCCGAGATTTTCCGGGGGGTCAGCGGGCGCAATCGGTGGCGGGTCAGGTGGGAAACTGTTTTTTTCCCCCAGCGGGTCGGGATCCCGCTGTGAACCTGCCGACATGCGCCTTTCCCCGATGTCGGGTCTGTCAGCGCTGAGCAGACCCGACACACAGCGGCGGGGGACCCAATTCAGATAATTCTGACCTTGTTTAGAAATTATTAAGAATATATTTCTGCTCACCTTTTGATTTTACTTGCTCACCTACGGGGTCTTCGCTGCTCGGGGATCATGTCTGTTAAGCTGAGGCGGGAGTTCAGTGGCCATTGAATCAACTGTTGAGTTGACAGCTTCAAATGTAAAGTAAAATCTCCCACCTTACAGAGATATCTTCCCTCAGCCACAAGATCTTTCTCACTGCATTTCCACAACATATTCGCCAAGCTGCAAGTCTTTATGCAAGTCTTCATCCAGTCTGACTTCATTACTTCGCTCACCATTGACAGATCACTTCTGTCATCTCTACTTCACCTGCCATCTATTCCATCAGCACGGGTGCCCTTGAAAATCTCTCACCTTAGTCCTCAGAATCTCACCACGATAATTCCTAACAACAGCAACACCAGGCACACCAGCATCACCAACAACAACACCAAACTTCTCCGCAATCAACTGATGCTGCACAGGACACAGGGCATCAGCACTCGACCTCATTGCTGCCCGGGAGGCCAGGGATGGCCTCACCATGGCCAGATTTACTTCATTTGACCCTGTACACCCTGGCTGCCACATGATGTGCCAGGTTGGCACCACCCCACACCAACACCATGAAGCATCCCTACAATGTCCAAGCCATTCTTTTCACACTCATCACCATTGCGGTGGTGGGGGGTGGGGGGGGGGGGGTGGGGGGGGAGGTACAGTTATGTCTCACCATTCACTGCAACTCTCTATGCCACTTCCAAAGGTGCACACAAATCTGTCCAAGGACACAAAGGGTTGAAAATAAAGGTTTCAATGTTTGACACCACGTTAACACAAACTTTACATGAACATTGCATAAAACATCCATGCGCCTACCCTTGTGTGTTGTTAGTTGGTATGATTGCACTAGGATGAGGATGAGTGTGAGGGGTTGCTAATAAGATGCGGATGTGATAACATAGATAGAGAGGGATGGGTGGAGGTGCAAGGTAAGTTGGTGTGAGTAAGGATGGGCAGGAGTAGGGTAGGGAAGGCAGAGTGATGGGGATGTGATGAGAGGCACAGCAGGATGAGGTTGAGTGTGGCTTTATACTAACATTTTGTGATCTACTGAGATCATTGAAACATTTGCGGGACTGCAGTCAGGTCCTCCTGACCACATCCCTGCTTGTGTCCTCCTGTGCAATGTGCAACCAGGCTGTGTTGATCTCCTAGGGAGGTCTCTTCCACCCATGGGAAGAGAAGAGGACCTCCCTGCGTGCTGTGACTCCCTCTATAAGCATGTGGAGGGAGTCATGGGAGAACCTGGGTGCAGTCCTACACCTCTGTGCAGTTATTGTCAGCGTTTGCAGCACCTCAATGCTGTAGAAGACTGACGTCACAAATGTCAAAATAAATTTGGCCATGGTCCCTTTAAGGAAACTGGCTGATGACGCATCATCAAATGACGCCACCCGACCCACTTCCTCTAATTGGCTGGGAAACATGCTGGGCGGGCTTAACAAGCCCTATAAAGGTAAATTCATTTCAGACAGCGGGATGGAACCAGAAGCGGGGTTGGGACCGACCATGGACCTACCGAGCTGAGGAAAATCTCGACCATTGAATCATAGAATGGTTACAGCAGAGAAGGAGGCCATTCGGCCCGTCAATCCCATGCTGGCTCTCTGCAAGAGCACGTCAGCTAGTCCCACTCCCCTGCCCTTTCCCCGTAGCCCTGCAAAAAAATTTCCTTCAGGTACTTATCCAATTCCCTTTTGAAAGCCACAATTGAATCTGCCTCCACCACCCTTTCAGGCAGTGCATTCCAGATCCTAACCATTCGCTGCGTAAAAAAGTTTTTCCTCATGTCGCCTTTGGTTATTGTGCCAATCACCTTAAATCTGTGTCCTCTGGTTTTCGACCCTTTCGCCAATGGGAATAGTTTCTCTCTATCTACTCTGCCTAGACCCCTCATGATTTTGAACACCTCTATCAAATCTCCTCTCAACCTTCTTTGCTCTAAGGAGAACAACCCCAGCTTCTCTAGTCTATCCACGTAACTGAAGTCCCTCATCCCTGGACCACTCTTGTAAATCTTTTCTGCACCCTCTCTAAGGCCTTCACATCCTTCCTAAAGTGCGGTGCCCAGAATTGGACACAATATTCCAGTTGAGGCCGAACCAGTGTTTTATAAAGTTTCATCATAACTTCCTTGCTTTTGTACTCTATTTATGAAGCCCAGGATCCCGTATGCTTTGTTAACCGCTGTCTCAACCTGCCCTGCCACCTTCAACGATTTGTGCACATATACCCCCAGGTCTCTCTATTCATGCACCCCTTTTAGAATTGTACCCTTTAGCTTATATTGCCTTTCCTCGTTCTTCCTACCATAATATATCACTTTGCACTTTTCTGCGTTAAATTTCATCTGCCATGTTTTCACCCATTCCACCAGCCTGTCTATGTTCTCTTGATGTCTATCACTATCCTCTTCACTGTTCACTATACTCCCAAGTTTTGTGCCATCTGCAAATTTTGAAATGGTGCGCTGTACATCCAAGTCTAAGTCATTAATATATATCAAGAAAAGCAGTGGTCCCAGTACCGAGCCCTGGGGAACACCACTGTGGAACTTCCTCCAGTCCGAAAAACAATCGTTCACCACTACTCTCTGTTTCCTGTCACTTAGCCAATTTCATATCCATGCTGTCACTGTCCCTTTTTTTCCATGGGTTTCAACTTTGCTGGCAAACCTATTATGTGGCACTTTATCAAACGCCTTTTGGAAGTCCATGTACACCACATCAACCGCATTGCCCTCATCAACCCTTTCTGTTACCTCATCAAAAAACTCAATCAAGTTAGTTAAATGTGATTTGCCTTTAACAAATCTGTGCTGGCTTTCCTTAATTAAGCCACACTTGTCCAAGTGACTGTTAAATTTGTCCCGGATTATCATTTCTAAAAGCTTCTCCACTACCGAGGTTAAACTGACTGGCCTGTAGTTGCTGGGTTCATCCTTACACCCTTTTTTGAACAAGGGTGTAACATTTGCAGTTCTCTGGTCCTCTGGCACCACCCCTATATCTAAGGAGGATTGGAAGATTGTGGCCGGTACCTCCACAATTTCCACCTTTATTTCCCTCAGCATCCTAGGATGCATCCCATCCTAGGATGCTCAGGGAATTACATACAGGCAATTACAAAGGTATGAAGACGGAGTTGGCTAAAGTGGACTGGGAAAATAGATTAAATGGTAAGACAGTAGATAAGCAGTGGCAGACATTTAACGAGATATTTCATAACTCTCAACAAAGATATATTCCAGTAAGAAAGACTCTATGAGAAGGATGAACCATCTGTGGCTAACTAAGGAAGTTAAGAAGGGTATTAAATTGAAAGAAAATGCATACAATGTTGCGAAGATTAGTGGTAGGCCAGAAGATTTGGAAATCTTTAGAAACCAGCAAAGGATGACTAAAAAAAATTATAAAGAGGGAGACAATAGATTATGAGAGTAAACTAGCAAGAAATGTAAAAACAGACAGTAAGAGCTTCTACAAGTACATAAAAAAGAAGATAATAACTAAAGTAAACATTGGCCCCTTAGTGGATGAGACTGGGGAATCAATAATGGAAAACAAGGCAATGGCAGAGACTTTGAACAAATATTTTGTATCTGTCTTCACGGTAGAAGACACTAAAAGCATCCCAATAATAGAAGATAATCAAAGGGCAAAAGGGAGGGAGGAACTTAAAACAATCGCTATCACTAGAAAAAATGTACTAGGCAATCTAATGGGATTAGAGTCTGACAAGTAACCCTTGGCCTGATGGTCTGCATCCTAGGGTCTTAAAAGAGGTGGCTGCAGAGATAGTGGATGCATTGGTTGTGATCTTCCAAAATTCCCTAGATTCTGGGAAGGTCCCAGCTGATTGGTAAATCGCAAATATAACGCCCCTATTCTAGAAAGGAGGGAGTCAGAAAGCAGGAAACTATAGGCCATTTAGCCTAACATAGAAACATAGAAACATAGAAGATAGGAGCAGGAGTAGGCCATTCGGCCCCTCGAGCCTGCTCTGCCATTCAATGCGATCATGGCTGATCATCCAAATTCAGTACCCTGCCCCTGCTTTCTCCCCATATCCCTTGGTCCATTTAGCCTTAAGAAATATATCTAACTCCTTCTTGAATATATTTAATGAATTGGCCTCAATTGCCTTCTGTGGTAGAGAATTCCACAGGTTCACCACTCTCTGGGTGAAGAAATTCCTCCTCATCTCAGTCCTAAATGGCTTACCCCTTATCCTTAGACTGTGACCCCTGGTTCTGGAATCCCTCACCATCGGGAACATCCTTCCTGCATCTAGTCTGTCTAGTCCTGTTAGAATTTTATAAGTTTCAATGAGATCCCCTCTCATTCTTCTAAATTCTAGCGAATATAAGCCTAATCGACCCAATCTCTCTTCATACGTCATTCCTGCCATCCCAGGTATCAGTCTGGTGAATCTTCGCTCCACTCCCTCCATGGCAAGAACATCCTTTCTCAGATAAGGCGACCAAAACTGCACACAATACTCAAGGTGTGGTCTCACCAAGGCCCTGTACAACTGCAGCAAGACATCCTTGCTCCTGTACTCAAATCCTCTCGCTATGAAGGCCAACATACCATTTGCCTTCTTAACCGCCTGCTGCACCTGCATACTTACCTATACTAACATCTGTCATTGGGAAAATGCTGGAATCCATTATTAAGGGAGTAGTAGCAGGAAATTTAGAAACTCATAATACAATTAAGCAGAGTCAACATGGTTTTATGAAAGGGAAATCGTGTTTGACAAATTTCTTAGAGTTTTTGACGATGTAACGAGCAGGGCGGATCAAGTGGAATCAGTAGATATAGTGTATTTGGATTTCCAAAAGGCATTCGATAAGGTGCCACATAAAAGGTTACAGCACAAGATTAGAGCTCTCGGTGTTGGGGGTAATATATTAACATGGATAGAGGATTGGCTAACTAACAGAAAACAGAGAGTCGAGATAAATGGGTCATTTTCAGGTTAGCAAACTGTAATTAGCGGGGTGCCACAGGGATCAGTGCTTGGGCCTCAACTATTTACAATCTGTATTAATGACTTGGATGAAGCGACCGAGTGTACTGTAGCCAAATTTGTTGATGATACAAAGATAGGTGGGAAATCAAGTTGTGAGAAGGACACAAGGGGCTCGATTTTAATTGCCGAGGCGGTTTGAAGTCGGGTTGCGTGGTGGGCGGGTTCTGGAGCCGCTTCCGGTGGGATCAGCTGCTGATGTCCGATTTTGATTCAATGAGCTTGTTGATTTCAATGAGGCGCGCTGGCCAGTCCAATGAGCGATCGGGTTGGCTGGCCGCCTCTGATGACGTCATCATCGCTGCTGCTTTTAAAGCTGCCATTCAGCCTAAGCCTTTCTCTTGTGGATTCCTGGACTCATTGAAATTGATTTTGATGCAATGACTTCTTCCAGAGGCAAGGCAGCTCCTCGTTTTAATGATGACTCCCTCCATGTTCTTGTGGATGCTGTCAGAGGGCGCAGGGAGATTCTCTTCACTCCTGATGGCCTGAGGAAGCCTCCTCAGCAGACCAAGGCAGCCTGGCTGCGCATTGCTCAGGAGGTCAGCGCAAGGTCCATATGTTCACGCTCATGGATCCAGTGCCGAAAAAGGTTTAATGATCTTGTGCGAACATCAAAAGTGACTATCCCATCACACTTGCCTTCAATTTGCTTCCCTTCTCTTCTCATCACCAGCACTCTGCGTTGTAAGCCTCCTCCTTCACATCCCACCTTACCCTTACTTCCCTTGCACTCTTACCTATCCATCTCTGTCTCTGCACTGAATCACTTCAGCATCCTGCTTATGCACCCCTTAGACTCGCTCTCACTGTCATGCAGTGACAACAACTAACAATGCACAGGGAGCTGGCTTCCTCTTGGCACCTTACCCCATCTTCGTCTCCCTCAAAGCTTCTATGGTCGGGATTATTCAAACTCACTCCATCACTGTGGCTGAAACACCGCTTGTGCCCCTCCTTGCAGGAAAAGATAGCCCACAATAAGAGGGAGAGAGCAATGACTGGAGGATGAACTCCTACCCTAGCCACATTGACCAGTGCTGAGGAGGCTGCAAACGAGATTGTTGGAGGTGGCAAGGACCTGGAAGTGGGCGATGGAGAGACGGGCACACTAGAGGAAGCTGGTGACATAATAGACTTTCATCCCTCTCAGAATGCAATGGCATATGATGTTTATAGAGAATCGCGTTGTATCATCTGCTCAAAAGGATGTGTCGGCTACATCAATATCAGATGTCTAAATCATGCCTTTACTCTCCCACAGGACCATCAAGCGCCCCCCTCCCCACGATCCAGGACGAAGAGCTGGACGACTCCTCAGAGGAACCTGAAGCCTCTGAGAGAGAGCAGCGTCATCAGGACTCAGCGCACCCAGCACCAGAGCAACAACGCTCACCTCGGTGGGGCCCTCGCGAGTTAGCGTAGTGTTGCCACCTGGTCTATCACAGTGCACAAGTGAGCATCAGCAGATGGTGGAGACAGCGACAGCAGTGGAGAGTCCTCAGCGGAGGTCGCAGGACTCTCCTAGCTCTGCTGAGCTGCATGCAGATGCTGTGCCTCTGGGGCCATCCAAAAAAAGAGCATCTCGGGAAATACAGGAACAAGTGCAGGTGTCTCTGGAAGGGTTTGCCTCCAGGGTTAGTGCGAGTGTGGAGAGAATGGAGGAGTCCATCTGTAATATCAGTACTGCTGTGGTGGAGGCAATGGCGCATGAACGCACCACCATGGATAGGATGGCAACCTCCGTGAAAAGACTGGCTACCTCAGTGGAAAGGATGGCTACGGCCATGGAGGAAATAAGTCGCCAGAGTCAGGAAAACATGGTGACTGTTCAAAATAGAATGTCACCTCTGGAGGAGCGATGGGCAGCTATTGAGCAGAGAGACCAGAGCATCATGGACGTCCTTTTGAGGAGGACTGCCAGTGCAGATACAGGTCCTCATGGTCCCCCTGAAGTGCAGCAAGGTGCTCTCCAGCCACTTGCCAGCACTAAGGTGTGACTGACCCATGAGAGGGATGTTGTTCGCAGGACAGAAGGAAGTATGGGCTCCTCTCAAAGCGCTCACACGACCATGCCACTGCGGAAACTTCGGTCAGAGACCCACTTTGCGGAGACAACTGAGATGGCCGTTTCAGCCCCTGCACAGCTGCAGGAAGAGCAGACTGTTGAAGAGCCCTCCCAGGCTCCCAAACCCAGATGACACCCACCAAAGGTATCTAAGCAGGCGCAGCATCCTAGTCAGCAAGGTGCCTCTACATTTGCTGAAGACACAGGGGAAGCACCACGTAGAAGCACACATAAGAGAAAGATTAAGCACCTATAGTCACAAGGGGAGTCACTTGGGTGATTTATCTTTTTTTCCTGGCTGTTGCTGCTTTATTATCCTTTTGTGATGTGTAAAAGAAAAATTATGTCAAACAGTTGATTGAGTGGCCTATGTGTTATGGGAAATGGCAAAAGCACATTGAGGGCTCAGGGCGACTTGCTTTTGTAATGCTGATGGTAAAAGTGATGGGAAATAACAGGGTATAGCAGAGATGATGTATTATGTTGGACAAGTGTCGCCTGCAATTAGAGAGCCATATGGTGGCCACCTATGGTTGAAGAGTAAGCTTATGCTAATGTGGCATGGCAGTGTGCATACCTTGCTTGACGGGCAGCAGTGAACTGGAGGAATGCTGCATTGGTCACAATAGGGTGTAGAATTCGCAAAATTATCGCGATTTTATAAAATAAGAAGGAGACATAAAGTTTCGTACAAACAGCTTTATTTCAGCAGAATGCTGTCAGGTTTCAAAACGGACACAAACAGCCTGTAAAATGGCCGCCATGCCTCGCGGCAGAAAGTTCTAGACTTTCAATGGGCAGACAAGATGGCGTTCCAATAAACATTGGTGCAAGATCGTACAGGACTCAGCACATTTGAGATAATTGACAAGACATGATGGGTTTGCATTTTAAACATAAATACTGGAATCGGTCTCCCAGGTGCGAATAAGGGCTATTGTACCGAGTGATCAAGGACCCATCCAAAGACATTAATATGCAAAATCCCCACGACTCTACGATGAGAGAGCCGTTTGCGGGTAGTTACAGAAAGCATTTGGAAGCCCCAAAACCCCTCCAGGGAGACTACTAGCCGGTTCCACAATGGGAGAAGTATTAACGGGTACTCAGACAGTTACAAGTATCACCGAAACCCATTAAAGACGGAGATCACCCTATACAAGAAGTTTGAGCGCCAAAACCTGACAAAAGATAGACATTAAGATTGGGCGGGAAAAGAGGAATTACAGCACTATAACTGTAAGGTACAACCGTCCATCGCTCTGCTGCCTCTGCTTCTTCTTGCGCTTGCTGCTTTGACTCGCTGGAAGGCTGTTGAACTTTTATTCTCTTGCCTGACGGCTCTGGACTCTGATCCGCTAGGATCAACCTCGTGGCTTGCCGCGAAGATCTGTGGAGAACTGGGCTGTGAGGCCTTGAAACGGGCGCACCATCCCGAGAAGTCGGTAAACGGTGTTGGAATCGAAGGCCCGAGAGGAGATGAGATGAGATGAGATGAGATGAGAAGAGAAGAAGACGACAATACGCATCGCCACGGTCAGTAAGCCCCGACCGCGCCTGTAAGTCGAATAAACACTTCCTTGCCTAGGAAGACCCTTCTTTGAGTTTTACAGACAACTGGTGTAGGGCACAGGAAGACTCTTTTTTGAGTAGTATCGGAACTCCGAGGACAACACAGATCTTCATGACAGCAGACGGTCCAGCCTGCTAGCCGGAGCAGAAACGAGTAAACAAGTGGGGTACAGAGACCTCTGATCAACACGTGGATAGTCAGGTGCTGCGGTAAAACATCCGAGCAGAGTTTCGGAATTCTCCGAGTTATCACGAGTGGTGAGCATGAGTCTCGATCCTACAAATCTAGATTAGGACAGGTATTGATAGGGGAGGGTTTAAGTTTTAAGGATAATTATAATGTGTGTCCCCTTTTACGATGTGTCGTGCGCTCCTCGTTTCCCTAAAATTAGTTCCATAACTGTGTGTAAGATTGTACTGTCATTAATCTGTGCTTATGACATGTATCTCGTAATCTTGAATAATATGCAATAAAGATTTTCCATTTCGCACTATTCAACCAGGTCTACCTGAGTCTTTCTCTGCATTATTGCTCTCGCACCTAAGTCCAGTGTCAGAACCGTAAGGGCGAGTGGGTCAAACCACTCACAGGTGTCTAGTGTTATCAGGCTGGCTGGAGACCAGAACAGGCAACAAGGCCTAACCCCGCACTAGCACCCAGGCTAAGCACAGAGCCGCAGGTCACCCCTTACAGGGCATGCAAGGTGCCCCTCGTCCTCCTCCTACTCCTCCTCCCAGGAAGTTCTGTGGTGAGCCACGCGGCTGCTACTCCCCCAATTAAGAGGACCAGGATGAGAGGGCATAAATGTTTCCCATTCCCTTGCTATAGATTTCATTTGAGGTAACAATCTTGCAAGCGCACAGTCAAAGTGGCCTGAAATTATTCCATTCATGTCACACTGCAGATGGGTGTCAGCTTGAACAGTCACAAGGTCATGTAAGATCTTAATGATCTCTGAGTTCTTGGACAAGACACCAATAGGCAGCAGCCAGTATGTTTGAGCAATAGATCAAGATTTATTAAGCATACAGCGTAATATACTTAATATTAGGCAATAGTTTTAACGAGTAGCTCGCAGTCCTTGGTCTCTGGAACCTCTCAGACACAGATGACATCGTCTTAAGACTGTTCCTTTGTTCTCGAAGTGCGTCTGTGTGAAGTTGTTCTTTGAGTATCGAGGTTTTAACCCTTTTCATATCAAAAGTTTGTTTGGCCAGTGTCCATATATGGTCTTGTAAGGGGTTCGGTCGTAGGTGCTTGTGCGGGGTTAGGCTTTCGTTGCCTAATACTATTGCTTGCTCTGGTCTCCGGCCAGCCTTGTTGCAATAAGCACCTGTGAGTGGTTCGACCCACTCGCCCTTATGGTTCTAACACTGGACTTAGGTGCGAGAGCAGTAATGCAGAGAAAAACTCAAATAGACCCGGTTGAATAGTACGAAATGGAAATCTTTATTGCATAACATCCAAAATCATGAAGTACATGTCATAGGCACAAATTAATGACAGTACAAGTATACATACATTCATAAAACTTGGTCTAGTGTAATGAGGAACGCACGGCACATCGTAAAAAGGGGAACACATTATATTTATCCTTAATAAAACCACCCTCCCCTATCAATACCTACACTAATCTAGATTTGCAGGATCGGGGAAACATGCTCACCACTCGTGATACTTCGGAGAATTTTAAACGAGGCACTCGGCTTGTTTTGCTGCAACACCTGACTGTCACGTGTTGGAAGGGGTCTCTGTACCCCACTTGTTTATCTTCTCTTCTCCGGCTAGCAGGCTGGGCTCCCCGTTGTCATGAAGAACTCGACAGTGCTCGGGCCCGGCTGTAGAATTCAAAGAAAAGTCTTTCTGGACCGACACCAGTTAGCCGGTAAAATTCAAGGAAGAGTCTTCCTGTATTGACACCGGTTGTCGATAGAATTCGAAAGACAGTCTTCCACTGGTTCGGCAGCAACCTGATAGAGTTCAAAAATGGTCTTTATATTTACGGGTGCGGTCAGGGTTTACTGACCGCGGCGGCACGTGGATTCTTCTTCTTCTCTTCTCATCTCATCTCGTCTCGTCTCTTCGGGCCTTCGGGTCCAGAACACCGTTTACCGACCCTCGGGATGGTGCACCCGGTCACTGGCCTTCGTTGAGGCGACTCGCTCCAAATTGAGCTCCACCCAACATAGGAGAATAAAAGTTCAGCCCGCGTCAGGAGTCAGTTCAAACGAATAAGCCCCGGGAGGATCAGAGGAATAAGAGAGCGATGGACGTTTGTTCATTATAGTTATAGTGCTGTGTTCCCTTATCTCCCGCCCAAATCTTAATGTTTGTCCTTTGTGTAATACTGGTGCACAAAACTCCCAGCATGGGGCGATTCTTTCCTTTAATGGGTTTCGGTAGCACCTTAAACTGGCCAACTATCCGTTAATGTTTTCCCCATTGTCGAACCGGCTAGGAGCCTCCCTGGCGGGGTTTTGGGGGCCTCCGAATACTTGTGTAAGCACCCGAGAATGGCTCTCTCATTGTAGAGCCGTGGGGAATTTGCGTATTGATGTCTCTGGATGGGCCTTCGATTGCCCATTACAATGGTCCTTACTTGTGCATGGAAAATGATTCCAGCACTTATATCTTTGCTATTGTGTCGAATGCAGACAGGTTGCATCCTGTCTTTATCAGTGTTTGCTGCGTATTAACCAATCTTATACTGAAATGTTTATTAGAACGTCATCTTGTCTGCCCACTGAAAATTCTGGAAGCTTCTGCCACGAGGTGCGGCAGCCATTTTACAGGCTTCTGTGTCTTGTTTAATCATGACAGCATTTCGTTGAAATAAAACTGATGAAACGAATCTGCTTTATCTCGTTATTTCGAATCGCGATAATTGCGAATTTTACAGTCTTTAACAAAATCATCTTTTTTAATTGGTTCTAATGGTCAAAATATCATTGTCACTCAGACTAAGGTAGCATTCCTCCTTTCCAGTATTTTTCCGTCAACCCTAATCCTGCTGTCTTGTTATCTTGTTTATAGTTTTTCACGCCATTAGAATTTACCATATCTCTTTCATTTCATTGCCTCCCTGGTACAAGGCCTTTATACCAAGGGCCCATATCATCCTGCTGTCTCACTTGTCTTGAGGTATCCAGACTATCTCTCTTTAATTTACCAGATAAATACCTTAACTTCCATGATCTCTCTCATTTTATGTCCTTATACTAATTATCCTTTAAATATCGTTGCACTTAGTTTTGGTAAGCGAATTCTAAGTTCTATTCAGCATTATAATATGTTATTTAATGATTTGACCTTCACTTGCAGCCTGTAGCTGCTTGTTATCAAAGCTTAGTCAAAACTGCGTTTGGCTGTCCCCGCAACTGCATTCTGAACAAGTCTTAGCTTTTTGGTTACCCAGGAGTAATTATGGGTAATATTATTTGAATTTATATGTATATGATTCTCGTCTACTAAATATCTCTAAATTTTCTTATTGCGTGATGGTGTAAAATGGGCGACGTTTAATTAGTTGCCCATTTTCCCTACATTAGAACATAAGAATTAGGAGCAGGAGTAGGCCAGAGGGCCCCTCGAGCCTGCTCTGCAATTCAATAAAATCATGGCTGATCTTCGACCTCAACTCCACTTTCATGCCCAATCCCCATATCCCTTGATTCCCCTAGAGTCTAAAAATCTACCTATCTCAGCCTTGAATATACTCTACTGGCTGGATTTTACGAACCTCAGCGGGTCCGTGGCGGGCAACGTCGGTGGCAGGTCCCGGCCCTGCTGCTGTCTCCATCCCGGCCTCTGAAATGAAGTTCCCCTGATTGGGCTTGTTAAGCCCACCCAGCGCATTTCCCGGCCAATTAGAGGAAGCGGGTCTGGTGACGTCATTTGATGACGCGTCATCTGCCGGTTTCCTTAAAGGGACCATGGCCAACTTTCTTTTGATATTTGTGCTGTCAGTGTTCTACAGCATTGAGGTGCTGTAAACACTGCACCCAAGCTCTCCCATGACTGCCTCGATATGCTTATGGAGGGAGTCACAGAACACAGGGAGGTCCTCTTCCCTTCCCCTGGGCAGAAGAGACCTCCCTAGGAGATCAACACAGCCTGGTTGCACATTGCAGAGGAGGGCACAAGCAGGAATGTCGTCAGGAGGACCAGGCTGCAGTGCCGCAAATGTTTCAATGATCTCAGTAGATCACGAAACCTCATCCTGCTGTGCCTCTCATTACGTCACCATCATTCTGCCTTCCCTACCCTACTCCTGCACATCCTTACTCACACCAACTTACCTTGGACCTCCACCCATCCCTCTCTATCTACATTAACACATCCCCATCTCACTAGCCACCCCTCACACTCACCCTCATCCTAGTCCAATCATACCAACTAATAACACACATGGGTAGGCACTTGAGTGTTTTATGCAATGTTCATGTAACGTGGTGTCAAATATTGAAACCTTTATTTTCAACACTTTGTGTTCTTGGACAGATTTGTGTGCACCTTTGGAAGTGGCTCAGTGAGTTGCAGTGAATGGTGAGACGTACCGGTAGTCCCCGCAATGGTGATGAGTATGAAACGAATGGCTTGGGCATTGTAGTGATACTTTATGGTGTTGGTGTTGAGTGGTGCCAACCTGGCACATCATGTGGCAGCCAGGGTGTACAGCATCAAGTGAAGTAGATCTGGCCATGATGAGGCCATCTCTGGCCTCCCGGGCAGCAATGTGGTCGGGTGCTGATGTCCTGTGTCCTGTGCAGCATCAGTTGATTGCGGAGAAGTTTGGTGTTGTTGTTGGTGCTGCTGGTGTACCTGGTGTTGCTGGTGTTGGGAATTATCGTGGTGGGATTCTGAGGACCAAGGTGAGAGAGTTTCAAGGGCACCCATGCTGATGGAATAGATGGTAGGTGAAGTAGAGATGGCAGAAGCGATCTGTCAATGGTGGGAGAGGTAAGGAGGTCAGACTGGATGGAGACTTGTGTAAAGACTTGCCACATTCTGAATCTGTAGTGGAAATGCAGTTTAGAGAAGCTAATGGTTAAGGGAACATTTCTCAGTCAGCTGGGAGCTTTGACTTGACATTTGAAGCTGTCAACTCATCAGCTGATTCAATGACCAATGACCTCCTGCCTTAGCTTCACAGATGAGGTCTAGGCACAGTAGGAAACCGGTAGGTGACCTGTCAAATTCAAAAAGCTCGGCAAAAACCATTGTTAAGTGGCTGTAAACAAGCGACTAATGATTTTAATTGCCTCCCCCGCCTCTGCGTGTCATGTCTGCTCACCGCTGACAGACCCAATATTTAGTCAAGGTGCGTGGAGGTGGGTTCACAACAGGGTCCGACCCGATGTGAAAAAAAAACACTTTCCCAACCGACCCACCACCGATCACGCCCGCTGATCCCCCGCAAAATCCTGCCCAACACTTAGCATTCACTGGCCTCTGGGGTAGAGAATTGTAAAGATTTACAACCATCTGAGTAAAGAAATTCCTCCACATCTCAGTCCTAAATGGCTGACCCCTTATCCTGAGACTATGCCCCCTAGTTCTAGACACTCCAGCCAGGGAAACAACCTCTCAGCATCTACCCTGTCAATCCCCCTCAGAATCATATATGTTTCAATGAGATCACCTCTCATTCTTCTAAACTTCAAGGGAGGATAGGCCCAGTCTACGCAATCTCTCCTCATAGGACAACCCTCTCATTTCCAGGGATCAATCTAGTGAACCTTTGTTACACCGCCTCTAAGGCATGTATGTCCTTCCTCAGATAAGGAGACCAAAACTGTGCACAGTATTCCAGGTGTGGTCTCACCAAAGCCCTGTACATTTGTAGTAAGACTTCCTTACTCTTGTACTCCAACCCCCTTGCAATAAACCCAACATGCCATTTGCCTTCCTAAGTGCTTGTTGTACCTGCATGTTAACTGTCTGTGTTTCCTGTACGAGGACACCCAAATCTCTCTGAACACGAACATTTAATAGTTTTTCACCATTTAAAAAATATTCTATTTTTCTATTCTTCCTTCCAAAGTGAATAACCTCACATTTCCCCACATTATACTCCATCTGCCATCCTATTGGCCAAGTCAGTTAACCGGTCTATATCCCTTTGCAGGCTCTTTGTGTCCTCCTCACAGCTTACTTTCCCAGCTAGCTTTGTATCAACAGCTAACTTGGATGCATTGCACTCGGTCCCTTCATCTAAGTCATTAATATAGATTGTAAATAGCTGAGGCCCCCCCACTAGTTACAGCTTGCCAACTGGAAAATGACCCGTTTATCCCTACTCTCTCTTTTCTGTCCGTTAACCAATCCTCTATCCATGCTAAAATATTACCCCCAACCCCATGAGCCTTTATTTTGCATAGCAACCTCTTATGTGGCACCTTTTCGATGCCTTTTGGAAATCCAAATATGCTACATCCACTGGTTCCCCTTTATCTACCCTGCTTGTTACATCCTCAAAAAACGCTAATAAATTTGTTAAACACGATTTCCTTTCATAAAACCATGACTTCAATGGAAAGGAAAATCAGGTGTGGTATACAATGGGTGTCTAATTTAATATTGCCTGTGTTACACTATCCCACAATGTTATAATGACCGCCTAGGAGTTTAAAATAAAAGTGATAGAATACTTGGAAGTAGACACACCAGTGAAAGGAAAATGTGTTGCAACTGTCATTTGTAGTGGTGCTAACAGATTTACAGCACCTTTCAGGTGTCAGTGCCTGTGGGAACCTCAATATGGAAAAAAAAGGGTGCTTGCAGTGAAGGCTCAAAATAATATATTGCACAGAATATATTTCTGCAAGAATGAAGCAATTTATTTCAAAATTAACTGTTTTTGCCAAGGGAATACGGGATCAGGATGATTAAACAAGTTACCCCAGGAATACAATAGCACAATACTGCGGATGCTGGAAATCTGAAACAACAACAGAAAATGCTGGAAACACTCAGCAAGTCGGGCAGCATTGTGGAGAGAGAAACAGAGTTCTGACGAAGGGTCATCGACCTGAAACGTTAATTCTGTTTCTCTCTCTCCACGATGCTGCCTGACCGGCTAGAGTGTTTCCAGCATTTTCTGTTGTTGTTACCCCAGCAATACATCGCAGCAAAGTACCATTTGCACTGCAAGAAAAAAATACTAAAAATAGACCTTGATAAAATGGAGGACTTAGAGGTCATAAAGAACACAGGTAAACCTACACCCTCATTAGTAAGCGGTGACAAAAGTAATGGTAAATTGCAAATTTTCTTGGATCGCTAAGGAATTTAACAGGACTTGTAAACAGGAACTTTTTATGAGGAAATGAGTTTGCTAATGTCACCTGCTGCAGCCTGGAATGCCCCAGAGGCATAAAAAATCTGGGCGACAGTGACTTTCAGAGCCACAGGCAAAGACAAGCGTGGCCTGGTGCTGGGCTGCAGTTGGTGCTTTGAGAAGAAAAGAAAGAACATGCATTTATATCACGCCTTTTACAACCTCAGGACGTTGTAAAGCAGTTTACAGCTAATGAAATACTTTTGAAGTTCAGTAACTGTTTTAATTGCCTGCCACCTTTCCTACATTACAATGTTACAACAGTGACTACACTTCAAATATACTTCATTGGCTGTAAAGCACCTTGGGACATCCTGAGGTCATTTTAAAATTCTCATCCTTGCTTTCAAATCCTTCCATGGCCTCGCCTCTCCCTAGCTCTGCAACCTTCTCCAGCCCTACAATCCTCCGAGATCTCTGCACTCCTCCAATTCTGGCCTCTTGCAAAGACTCGATTTTCATCGTTCCACCATTGGTGGCCATGCCTTCAGCTGCCTAGGCCCTAAGCTCTAGAATTCCCTCTATAAAATTCTCCGCCTCTCTTTTAAAACGCTCCTTTAAACCTACCTCTTTGACCAAACCTTTGGTCCTAATATCTCCTTATGTAGCTGGGTGTCAAATTTCATTTGATAACTCCTGTGAAGCGCCTTGGGATGTTTTACTACGTTAAAGGCACTATATAATTGACAGTTGTTGTTGTCATGAAAGGCATTCTATAATTGCAATTTTTTTCTTTCTCTACAGTCTCTAGGCTATAATGTGCAGCTGCAGGAATTCAACATGATGTCTGAGGTTTCTTAACTTTCAGCTACAGATGGTCCGCTTCTCTCTGAGATACTCTTTGTCCTTCATGTGCTTTCTGACTTTCTCATAATAGGACCAACATGTTATATAGTGTTAATACTCCACTGTCAGGTTTAATCTCAATGTATTATTGATGCAGTAGACTTTAGGTTATAAACATCCTCTACAGAATATGAACCTGCAACACTATTTAATAAGAGATATTATGTATCTGTAAAAAAATTATTTAGCTTAATAAAACAAATTTAAAGTGTTCTACATTTATCCAGAAGTGTTATTGTACTCAGCATATTTAATTTGTATGAGTTGATATCAAATTAGACTTTCTTGCCACTGTGGCTGAAGCTTATTAGTTCAAATAGAATTTATCTTAGGCACATACTTTTGATCTAATCTTCATGGAATAGAAATTGTTGCTGCTTAATATGGCTTAATTTATTTAACAAAAAGAACTTAAATCACCATGATAATATAACGAGATGTAATTGTTCTTTGAAGCAACGGACCTTACTGATTCCTATCTCTAGATCTATTTTGTCCTGGGGAGGAAGATCAGGATCTCCGACTCTTCACTACTTGAAGTAGGATTACATAGGATTACATAGGATATACGGCACAGAAACAGGCCATTCGGCCCAACCAGCCCATGCCGGCATTTATGGTCCACTCGAGCCTCCTCCCCTCTTTCCTCATCTAAATCTATCAGCATAACCCTCTATCCCCTTCTCTCTCATATGCTTATCTAGCCTCCCCTTAAATGCATCTATACTATTTGCTTCTATTGGTAGCGAGTTCCACATTCTCACCACTCTTTGGGTAAAGAAGTTTCTTCTGAATTCCCTATTGGATTTCTTGGTGACTATCTTATATTGATGGTCTCTAGTTATGCTCTTCCCCACAAGTGGAAACATTTTCTCTGTATCCACTCTATCAAAATCTTTCATAATTTTCAAGACCTCTATTAGGTCACCCCTCAGCCTTTTTTCAAGAGAAAAGAGACCCAGCCTGTTCATCGTTTCCTGATACGTATACCCTCACATTTCTGGTATCATCCTTGTAAATCTTCTCTGCACGCTCTCAAGTGCCTTTTTATAATATGGCGACCAGTACTGTACGCAGTACTCCTAACTGTGGTCTAACCAAGGTTCGATACAGGTTTAGCATAACTTCCCTGCTTTTCAATTCTGTACCTCTAGAAATAAACTCTAGTGCTTGGTTTGCTTTTTTTATGGCCTTGCTAACCTATGTCGCAACTTTTAGTGATTTGTGTATTTGTACTCCGAGATCCCTTTGTTCCTCTACCCCACCTAGACTCGCACCCTCCAAGTAATAAGTGACCTCCCTATACTTCCTGCCAAAATGTAATACCTCACATTTATCTGTGTTGAACTTCATTTGCCAATTATATGCCCATTCTGCAAGTTTATTAATGTTCTTCCATAATTTGTTGCAGTCCTCCTCAGTATTGACTATCCCCCCCAATTTGGTGTCATCTGCAAATTTAGAAATTGTGTTTTTGATTCCAAAGTCTAAATCATTAATGTAAATTGTGAACAGCAGTGGTCCCAGCACTGATCCTTGTGGAACACCACTACCCACCTTCTGCCACTGTGAATAGCTACCTTTTACCCCTACTCTCTGCTTTCTGTCTTGAAGCCAGCTAGCTATCCATTCAGCTACTTGTCCCCTGGCTCTGCATTCTCTGACCTTGTTCATCAGTCTATTATGGGGTACCTTATCAAAGGCCTTTTGAAAATCTAGATAAATTACATCTACTGCATTACCATTGTCTACTCTCTCTGTTACCTCTTCAGAAAATTCAATGAGGTTGGTCAAGCAAGACTTTCCCTTTTGAAATCTATGCTGACTAGTCATTGCTATATTTTTGGTTTCTAGATGTTCTTCTATTTTCTCCTTTAGTAGGGATTCCATTATTTTTCCTACCACCGATGTTAAGCTGACTGGTTTATAATTCCCTGGACATGTTCTATCTCCCTTCTTAAATATCGGTATTATGTTAGCTATCCACCAGTCCTCTGGCACTACACCTTTTTCTAACGAATTATTAAATATGTGTAGTAATGCCTCTGCTATCTCTTCCCTAGATTATTTTAAAATGCGTAAATGCAATTCATCGGATCAGGGGTTTTATCCTCTTTGAGTTTGATTAGTTTATTAAATATATCTCCTGTTTTTATTTTAAATGTACTTATCTCATTACTAATCCAATGTCATGTCCACCTGTTCTATCTCGCTGGTAAATACTGAAGCAAAATAATTATTTAATATTTCTGCCATCTCTCTATCGTTTCCTGTGGGATTATTCTGTCTATCCCTTAATGGCCCTAATCCCATCCCAACCTTTTTTTATTGATGTGCTTGTAAAATATTTTACTATTTTGTTTTATGTTCCTTGATAATTTAATTTCATATTTCCTCTTTGCCTTCCTAATTGTTTTTTGACTTCTCTCCTAATCTCTTTGTATTATCTCTTATCATGCACTCCCCTGCTGTCTATGTACTTAATGTATGCCTCTTTCCTTACCCTCAGTTGTACCCTTATGGCTTTATTCATCCATGGAATCTCATTAGTGTTTAGTTTGTTCTTTTAGCAGAATATATTGTTCCTGCACTCTGTTGAACACCATTTTAAATGTTTCCCATTGCTGTACTACATCGTTGTTTGCCAATATTGTTGCTCATTTTATTTTCCCAAGTTCTATTCTTAACCCCTCAAAATCAGCTTTTCTCCAATCTATTACTCTGGTTTTCGTCATACTGATGTCCTTAAAGTTTATTATATTGGGCCAGAAGTTCGGGTCGGAGGCTTCCCGCGGGTGCAAGCCCCCAACCTGCACTTACCTAGCACGCCTGCCATTGTGCTGTGGGCCCGCGTGGGATTCCGATCCTGGGCCTCCTCCAGCTGCCGGTGTACAGTGCTTGCATATCCCAGGGGCGCAGTTAGTTCGAAGCGTCCCCTGGGATCACGTGGGCCATGGAGAGCCAATCGGAGCAGGGAATCTCCATTCATAGATTTGACAGGAAGACCTGTCAAATCTATGAATAGAGATTGGCCCCAAAACCTAACTAAAACTTCAAATAAATAAAAAAAAAATCACATTTTTAAATTAACTATAAATTACATAAATTAACTATTTTAAACAAAAATTCAAATTTTTGAAAAAGTTACTTACAGTTTTTAACGGGACTAAAAATAAACTTACCTTTCTTTAAAGTATTTAAAAAAGATAAACCTGTGGAAAAAATGTTTAAATTTTACTTAATTCACCACTTACCTTGTTAAAAGCAGGCCTTGCGCCTGCTTTTTCAACGCGCAGCTGCTAGGGACTTACCCTCACGGAGAAACCTGAAAAAAAATGGAAGTTCCAGGCGTACGCGCTGCCTCTCCGGCGCACGCGTTTGACTTCCGAACCCCTTTCTTCAAGGGAACGGAAGTTCCGGTTTCCAGCGCATGCGCAGTGCATGGCGCGAAACCGGCACTTTTGTTGGGTCTACAGGTGAGTACACTGCGCGTACTCACCCGTGGAGACCCGAATTTCTGGCCCATTATGTTCACTGTTTCCTGGATGTTCCCCTACTTTTACTTCTCTTATCTGCTTTGGTTCATTCCTCATTACTAGATCCAATAGCGAATCCTCCCTTGTTGGGCTTTTTACAAATTGGGTTAGAAAAGCATCCTGTACACATTGTAGGAACTCCTTACCTTATCTCCTTTACCTACCTCTTCTGTCCAATTATTATCAGGGTAGTTGAAATCCCCCATGATTTATTATTCTGTTTTTGACTCATTTCCCTAATTTGTCTGCATATTTCTTCCTCCGCCTCCCTTTCACTATTAGGTGGTCTGTTGACTACACCTATTAGTGTGATTGATCCTTTATTATCTTTTATCTCTATCTGTATGGATTCTATTTTTGTCTGGCTGATCGCTGCGTCACTTTTTTCTACTACCATTATGTTATCCCTAATAAGTACAGCTACTCCACCTCCCCTTTTTCCCTCTCTATCTTTTCCAAATATGTTATACCCTGCAATGTTTAATCCCCAGTCCTAATTTTTCTGCAGCCATGTCTCAGTAATCCCTACTACGTCTGGTTCCTTGCAACGCATGATTGTCTCCAGCTCACCTGTTTTATTACGAACACTGTGTGCATTGCTGTACAGACAGTTTAACTAATTTTTAATAGGATTTCCTCTCACTTTATATTTAACCATCTTTTTAGACTCCTGTTCTATAACTCTATTTATTCCCTTGTCATCAATGTCCTCCCTTACTTTATTCTTTCCTATGCTCTCTTTTCCTGTTTTGTTTATAATTAGGCTGGTTATGTTTCTTGTAGATCCCTCCCCCCATCTTACTAGTTTAAAGCCTTTGCCACCTCCCTATTTACCCTTTCCGCTAGGACACGTGTCCCATCCCGGTTCAGGTGGAGCCCGTCCTATCAGTACAGCTCCTTCCTGTCCCAGAACTGGTGCCAATATCCCATGAAAAGGAACCCCTCTTTCGCACACCAGCCCTTATTACATTATCTGTGGTATAAATTTTTTATGAAATATGTCATTGCAGGCTTTTTAAAGATTTCTCAAAGACACCATAGTTCACCCAATAAATTATTGCATTACCATTCACTGACTTCCATCTGCTGTACAACTTGACTTTCAATGAGCATGCCTAGACAGGTTATTCAACCACATTACAGCTGAATATTGTCCTCACCCAATGTCCACACACAAATTCTTCAAGCAGTGTTTACTGTATAGCAATTAGGAGCACAAATCCTGATCTTATCCCCTCCCTAACCCAGGAATGCTCGCACCAAGTGCAGGTCCCAAATTGTTTTCCCAACTGAGATAAGCTGACTCAGAACAGAACACATGAATCAAGCATAGTACCGCCTGCTTCGCTCTACATCAGGGCTATACTTGGTGGGAAGCTTTCTCTATGTTTTTTTCATTTATTGAAAAAAAGCAGAGAAAGAAATACTGGGGGTAATTTTAGCTTTTGGAAATAGTGTAAAACGGACGCTATTGGATCGGCTGCCCGTTACACCGGGGATGGTAGCATAGTGGTTAAGTTAATGGACTAGTGGTTATGTTACTGTGCAGTGTCCTCGGCCCAACCATATACAGCTGCTTTATCAATGACCTTCCCTCCATCATAAGGTCAGAAGTGGGGATGTTCGCTGATGATTGCACAGTGTTCAGTTCCATTCACAACACTTCAGATAATGAAGCGATCCATGCCTGCATGCAACAAGATCTGGACGACATTGGGCTTGGGCTGATAAGTGGCAAGTAATATTTGCGCCACACAAGTGCCGGGCAATGACTGTCTCCAACACGAGAGAATCTAACCACCATCCCTTGACATTCAATGGCATTACCATTGCTAAATCCCCCACCATCAACATCCTGGGTGGGGGGGGGTGGGGGCTCACCATTGATCAGAAACTTAACTGGACCAGCCACATAAATACTCTGGCTACAAGAGCAGGTCAGGGGCTGGGTATTCTCCGGCGAGTGTCTCACCTCCTAACTCCCCAAAGCCTTTCCACCATCTACGAGGCACAAGTCAGAAGTGTGATGGAATACTCTCCACTTGCCTGGATGAGTGCAGCTCCAACAACACTCAAGAAGCTCGACACCATCCAGGACAAAGCAGCCCGTTTGATTGGCACCCCATCCACCACCTTAAACATTCACTCCCTCCACCACCGGCACACTGTGGCTGCAGTATGTATGATCTACAAGATGCACTGCAACAACTCGCCAAGGCTTTTTCGACAGCACCTCCCAAACCCACAACCTCTTCCACCTAGAAGGACAAGGGCAGCAGGCGCATGGGAACACCATCACCTCCAATTTCCCCTCCAAGTTACACACCATCCTGACTTGGAAATATATTGCCGTTCTTTCATTGTCGCTGGGTCAAAATCTTGGAACTCCCTCCCTAACAGCACACAGATTGCAGCGGTTCAAGAAGGCGGCTCACCACCACCTTCTCAAGGGCAATTAGGGATGGGCAATATGCTCTGGCCTTGCCAGCGACGCCCACATCCCAGGAACGAATAAAAAAATACTTCTGGCTAAAGATGGTGGCAAACGCTTCAGCCTTGTATTTTGCACTCACGTGCTGGGCTCCGCCATCATTGAGGATGGGGATGTTCATGGATCCTCCTCCTTCCATTAGTTGATTAATTGTCCACCACCATTCACGAATTGATGTGGCAGGACTGCAGAGCTTTGATCTGATCCTTCGGTTGTGGAATCGCTTAGCTCTGTCTATAGCATGCTGTTTCCACTGTTTAGCATGTATGTAGTCCTGTGTTGTAGCTTCACCAGGTTGGCACTTCATTTTTAGGTATGCCTGGTGCTGCTTCTGGCATGCTCTTCTACACTCCTCATTGATCCAGGGTTAGTCCCATGGCTTGATGGTAATGGTAGAGTGAGGGATATGCCAGGCCATGAGATTACAGATTGTGGTGGAATACAAATCTGCTGTTGCTGATGGCCCACTGATCATCACGGATTTGAGTTTTGAGATGCTAGATTCTGTTCTGAATCTATCCCATTTAGCACGGTGGTAGTGCCACACAACATGATGAAGATGTTAAGACGGGACTTTGTCTCCACAAGAACTGTGTGGTGGTCACTGCTACCAATAGTGTCATGGACAGATGCATCTGCGACAGGTATTTTGGTGAAAATGAGGTCAAGTAGGCTTTCCCTCATGTTGGTTCTCTCACTACCTGCCGCAGGCTCAGTCTGGCAGCTGTGTCCTTCAGGACTCGGCCAGTAGTGGTGCTGACGAGCCACTCTAGGTGATGGACCTTGAAGTCCCCCACCCAGAGTACGTTCATCATGGAGGAGTATTGATTCATCAGCTGAGGGAGGGCGGTAGGTGGTAATCAGTAGGAGGTTTCCTTGCCCATGTTTGACCTGATGCCATGAGACTTCATGGGGTCCGGAGTCAATGTTGAGGACTCCCAGAGCCATTCCCTCCTGACTGTATACCACTGTGCCGGCACCTCTGGTGGGTCTGTCCTGCCGGTGGTACAGGACATACCTAGGGATGGTGATTGAGGAGTCTGGGACATTGGCTGAAAGGTATGAGTCTGTGAGTAGGACTAGTCTGTGGGACAGCTCTCCCAATTTTGGCGCAAGTCCCCAGATGTTAGTGAGGAAGACTTTGCAGGGTCGACTGAGCTGGGTCTGCCTTTGTCATGTCCGTTGCCTAGTTCGATATTGATTAGTCCATCCAGTTTTAATCTTAGTATACTTCTTTGTAGCAGTTTGGTACAACTGAGTGGTTTGCTAGGCCATTTCAGAGAGCAGTTAAGAGTCAACGACATTGCTGGCCATGTAGGCCAGACCAGGTAAGGATGCCATATTTCCTTCCCTAAAGGACATTAGTGAACCAGATGGGTTTTTATGACAATCTGGTAGTTTCATGGTCATCATTACTGATACTAGCTTCTTATTCCAAATTTGTTTAATTAACTGAATTTAAATTCCACTGCTGCTATGGTGGGATTTGAACTAATATCTATGAATTATTAATCCAGACCTCTGGATGACAAGTCCAGTAACATAACCACTATGCTGCCTTTACTGCATGGTAGGCAGATGCTTGCCGTGGCCAGGATTCCACAAGAACGGAAAATCACAGTTTATGTTTTGGGAATGCGCTTGCTTTGTATTTGTACTCCCTCTTGCAACTGCGTCAAAATCAAATACCTCTGTAATACTCGGCATGTCCCAGAGCTGCCATTTCCATAGAGTAGTAAGACAAGCTAATATTGCAGTCTCCAGAATTGCAATTTAGCTGAATTGCATGTATTGTACATTTATAACACCTTAGGTACTGCTTCAAAGCCATAAAATGCCTTCCAGATAGACGAGGCTGTGAATTTTAAGTCCTTTGCTTTCGACAACTAAGTTGAAATGCGACCTAGGGTTTGGAAGCTAAATTCACAGGCTTCATAAGGAGGACCTGCAGAAATGAAGAAGCAGGTTAGCTTGCAGATGGAGCGATTGAGGGTTAAATGCTGCGACATGCCCATCTGTGTAGGTCGGATGCCTTGATGTGGTGTATTAGAATTTCTGGCAGAAATTGCAGTTCAGAACCTAGCACTACCAGGGATGGAAGATCAGGTTTATGAGAGGCAGTAAATTCCTCTTTAGAATCTTTAAGCAGTTAAACAATACACTTATGCATTCAAAGCATTAATTGGATGTCCTTGCTCAGGGCTTCCTATTTGCGTATGACAGGTGGAATGTGTGAACATGGAAGGTAATTAAAGTGTCCGTCGATCTAAACTCCATGTATTCATGTCTTGTGCCAGATATTTTTAAACAGAAATCAAGAACGAGCCTGAGTATTACTCAGTCTCTCAACTATGATATTTAAATAAGAAAAAAGAAGCGATAGTTACGATAGTCAAGTTCTCCTTTGTGGAGGCAATTTTTAATGTCGGTGAAAGATGAAAGGCTGTAAAAAAGGCATATGGGATCCTATCGAGCTGATAGAGTAAATAAGGAGAAACTGTTTCCAATGGCAGAAGGGTCAGTAATCAGAGGACACTGATTTAAGGTAATTGGCAAATAGGTGAGATGAGCAGAATTTATTTTACACAGCAAGTTGTTATGATCTGGAATGCACTGCCTGAAAGGGTGGATTAGGGCCCAAAAATAACTTCCAAAAACAAATTGGATATATATTTGAAAAGGAAAAAATTGCAGGGCCATGGGGAAAGAGAAGGGGAGTGGGATTAATTGGATAGCTCTTTCAAAAAGCTGGCAAGGGCACAATGGGCCGAATGGCCTCCTTCTGTGCTGTATCATTCTATGATTGTATTGTTCCATGATCTCTGAACACAGGGGTCCCCTGTATCAGCTGCTTAACTAAATCCTAATATCACAGAGCTCTTCCAATTTCTTAGTGTGGTAAAGAAGTGCCCAGTGTGCATTTGACCCTTACAGGCCATCAAGGTCCAATCTGAGTTGAGTTAGTCAAGGCACCAGTTTGCGAATTACACCTGTCCTCATCCCTCAGTTCGATGGAAGAAAAATCAGTCAGTGTTTCTAGTCTCAATCATTATCCAGTGCCTGCCATTGGATAGTGCATATATACACTTTGGTTCGGGCAGAAGGAGGCTATGGTGCCTTCCATGGTCAAATAGTTTTCCAACATTCACTGCCGAGCGTCCCAAATGAAACAATGACCCACATCTTGCTGGAGCCGGGCATCTCGTGGCGTGTCGAGTTAGTTAGACATGGTCCTGCAACCTTCAGCTCGAAAATTCTTTGGGGGAGAAATTCAGTATCGCCCCGTTTTGAAAGCTGGGAAACTTAGCGCCAGGCACTAATGATTCCCAGTTTTTTCTCATTTCGGTGTTTGCACTCCAGGAAGGAAGTAGAGCGCTGAATCAAGCGCTCCACTTCCTTCCTGGAGCGCTAAAGGACGCAGGCGGGGCGGCAGTGGTGCAGCGCTGCACACTGGGCCGTGCAGCGCTGCTGCGTTCCGAGGCTCCTTCCCTTCCTTAAAGGGAAGGCCCATCGCTGCAGGCTCTACATTGGGACCAGTTAGCTGGTCCCCGATGGCAGCCGCAATCCAACTTGATCAGCCCCAGGCACTCCAGCAGAGTGCCGGGCTGATCGATCGCAGCCCAGGAGAATTTAAAAAAATTGACATTTTTTTCCCGACATTTTCCTACTTACCTCGGCAACTTCCTCTTTAACTTCCGCCGCCAATTAAAAGGAATAACCCGTGCAGATTGCACGCCTCTTAAAGACACTGAATTTCAGTTAGATAACTGAGAGTGTGAATGACTATTGTATGCATGGTCTATTTGTGTTTCTGAGCTAGAGAAAGGATTGCACAGTTTGGTGATTGGCCTCCCGAACAACACCTTCTGCAGCTGTCGGTGTTTTCGCCCGGCGATGCTGCAGGGGGCGGAACCGAAGTTTGAGTCCGGGGCGCTACCGGGGCAATGCGCACGGCAATGATGTCACGATCTCCGGGCGCAGGAGATCGTGGCGCAGAGTGTTAATGCCGCCGCAAACCTCCTGGCCAAGTTAGCGGGAGTCATTCATCTCGCCGCCCCCGGGGGCGCAATCGGTAGGCGCGAACCCACCGAATTTCTCCCCCTATGTGTCGTAACTTGCTGGAAGTGCAAGCTGATAAGGGTGTGGCGAGGGCAACAGGGCATATGGGACCTCAGTGAATGGCAGGACCAACAGCGCATCTCCTTAATCAATGAGATTTAAGGATTGAAAAAGAGAGGAGCGATGGAGAAGGAGGGTGAATTCGATTCAAATCATGCACAGAAAGAGAAAAAAGAGAGGAAAGGAAAGATTTGATTAAGAGAGAGAAAAAAAAAATAGGCAGAAAGTCAAAGTAAGAAAAACACTGAACAATTAAAAATTTGAACATTCTTAAAATCACAAACAACAATTTACTACAAGCAGGAATGAGACTAAAAAGTTTAAATTGTCCCCTTTCTGCGCCAGAGATGTTGATTTGCATCAACAATTATCACATTGTTAAAAGCTTGCTTACGCTATTAATTATGAGCCCTAATTTTCTGTGGTGAGTTTAATGGGCAATTAATCTACAAATCCAGCAAGTTCTTCAAAATAATGGGGTGGCAAAAGGCGAGATGCTGCTCGTGTGATGCAAACAGAAGAGCGCCGTAAATCGACCAGCAAGTAACGCACAGTGTATCTCTTCATCCCCTGAACTTGCTGCCTGCTTTGCGCATTAATAACGGCATGCGTTGTTAACACTCCGTTATTTTTCCAGGAAGGTTTTGCCCAAAGTTTTTTTGGATGAGATACTGGTGGACTGTCAGCCACTGGGGAAATGCATGCCAAAAAGATTTAGGGGGAGAAATTCGTGTGGTTTGCGCCACACGTTAGCGCCACGAGATGGCGCTAAAATGCTGTTGAGAGCTTTAATGCCACCTGACGTCGGTTCCAGCGCCACACGCCATATCGGTGTTGCTGGTAGTGCTGCTGCTAAATGCAATTGCTGGGGACATCGCCATCATGGCGATCGTGCTGTCAGTGAGTGTGCAACGCTCACTTGACACCCGATCTCCCAACTTCGTTACAGCCAATGAATGTACCGGCTGGAGTTAACAGCGACAGGTTCAGGTGGTGTGCAGCAGCAGGAAACCGGCTCCAGTGACACTATTTAAAGGGATCATCATGAATCACTCAGACCTGACAGGTTTTTGAAGTTTGAGTGGCTGTGTGCTACTTCCTGCTACTGGAAGAGTTTTCTTTATTCATTTCATGGATCTTTGGTATCAGGGAGTGTTGTGCCAAGGACAAAACTCCACAATTATTTCTGAAAAGCTTCAACCTACAACACTTGCTAAAAGTCATGGGGGCTGTACTGGCAGTGGACCTCACCCTCCAGGATCTACGGTGGAGGGAGCGGAGGCTGCGAGACAATCGGCCTTCCAGAGGGGCTCATCAGACTCTGATTCACATGAATGGAACCTCAGATCCCCACATCCCCCACATCCCCTTCATACAATCCCTGTCTCACGCCATATCACAGCGTCCTCCTGGGCGCAAAAGTGAAATGAGAGAGACCACAAAATATTCCAAACACTCTTAATAAATTTATCTATAAACATATCACACATATCACGTGAATTCTAATAACTAATAATGCTTGTGCCTGCCATAGTTGAATAGCTGTCATTGTGTGCAAGGTGTGAGATGTGGGTGTGAGTGTTGCTAGGTAGAGATTGTTAGTGGGGGTATGGTGCATTGAGCAGTGTGTGAAGCTTGTGGTACAGATGGTGGTATGTAGCATTTGTTGAAGCCTTCACTCACCCTGACCACCCGTGTGAGCTTGTTTAACTTCTTCCTGCACTGTGTGTGGGTCCTGGGGAGCACAGTGCTGCCCATGGCATGGTGTGTCACCTCCCTCCACATAGTCCTGCAGACTTGTGGTGAGGGCCTCCTGCGAGTTGACGGGTACAGGACCACCTGCCTTCTCTCCACCGCTAAAACAATGCCTCCAAAGCTTCATCGGAAAACCTCTGGGCTCTCTACCTGGGGCGGCGATCTGCCATCAGGATTTGTAAATGAGTGCTCCTTCTCCTTGTCCTACTTCTTATGGTTGTTGAGGCAGCTACACACCCAACAATGCTGAGAATGAGGTGCTGCAGCATCAATGAACCTCCCCTTTAAGTAGTGAAAAAAGCCTGTGGCAATCATTACTTGCGTTTAGACTGCCTCTGATATTGGTCCATCTTTTCAGTCTAAGCTAAGGAGCTTGGGTTTTTAGACAAGAATCATGACTGCAATCATTTTACTGAGGAGTGGGGACGGATTTTGCGTGCAGCCTAGACGATTTTCAACTGGCGCTACTTAACCATTTTTAGTTTAAACACTGCCCAATTCTTGGCTATAATGAATTTCTAGCCCCCAGCCTCTTCAGGAAAAGAGAGGATTAAATAGGGAGGGAAGGGAAAGAAAAAATATCTCAACATCACTTATGGCTTCATGTGGTACACAAACAAAATCTGTGCTGCCCTCCAAAGTAGCCCCACTGGCAAAAGTAACAAACTTAAGACTGCAAACCAAGCGTGGAGTAAGAAATCTAGATATATTATATGGAATGTAAGTTTTATTTTTATTGAGAAACCAAGGTGAAGGGGCAAAGTCCATAGTGAGGGACACCATCAGGATTCGCGCGATTAACCACAACAACTTGTATTTATATAGCGACTTTAACCTAGTAAAATGTCCCAATGCGCTTCACAGGAGCGTTATAAAATAAAATTTGACACCGGGCCACATAAGGAGTTATTAGGACAGATGACCAAAAGCTTGGTCAAAGAGGTAGGTTTTAAGTAATGTCTTAAAGGAGCTTCTAAAGGCGGAAAGAGAGGTAGAGAGGCGGAGAGGTTTAGGGAGGGAATTCCAGAGCTTAGGGGCTTGGCAGTTGAAGGCACAGCCACCGATGGTGGAGTGATTGAAATTGGGGATGCTCAAGAGGCCAGAATTGGAGGAGCACAGAGATCTCTGAGGGTTGTTGGACAGAGATAGGGAGGCGCAAGGTCATAGAGGGATCTGAAAACAAGGCTGACAGTTTTAAAATCAAGGCATTACTTAATCGGGAGCCAATGTAGGTCAGCGAGCACAGGGGTGATGGGTGAATGGGACTTGGTGCGAGTTAGGACACGGGCAGCTGAGGTTTGGATGACCTCAAGTTTACGGAAGGCAGAAAGTGGGAAGCTGGCCAGGAGTATATTGGAATAGTCAAGTCTAGAGGTAACAAAGGCATAGATGAGGGTTTCAGCAGCGGATGAGCTGAGGCAGGAGGTGGAAAAAAGAGAAAACAGAATAAATCCGGAATTAAATCAGGACTTTAGAAGCTTGAAGATAGCAGGAGAAAGGAAAGATTGAAGGAGCGACTGAGTTATTGAGGTCCACAGTTTTCAGACTCTGAGAAAGAATAAGTTACAGTAGGAGACTGCAGTGGTGCTTGATTTCAGCACAGGATCCATGCAGGGAGGAGGCTGAACATGGAGGTGTTCCGATATAGTAAAAGAATGTTTTATCTTAAGTCTTCATTGTATTGGAGCCTAAGTCATATTTAGGAACACAAGAACATAGGGCTGGATTTTGCGGGGGGCCAGCGGGCACGATCGGTGGCGGGTTGGGTGGGAAAGTGTTTTTTTTCCCAGCGGGTCGGGACCCCAATGTGAACCCACTGCCACATGCCTTTACCAAGTATCGGGTCTGTCAGCGCTGAGCAGACCCGACACGTAGCGGCGGGGGAGGCAATTAAAATCATTAGTGGCTTGTTTACAACCACTTATCAATGTTTTTTTCCCAGCTTTTTGGATTTGACAGGTCGCCCACCAGTTTTCCGCTGTGCCTCGAGCTTGTCTGTGAAGCTGAGGCGGGAGGTCAGTGGCCATTGAATCAGCTGATGAGTTGACAGCTTCAAATGTCAAGTCAGAGCTCCCAGCTGATGGAGACATGTTCCCTCAGCCACTAGCTTCTCTAAACTGCATTTCCACTGCAGATTCAGCATGCTGCAAGTCTTTAGACAAGTCTCCATCCAGTCTGACCTCATTACCTCTCCCACCATTGACAGATCGCTTCTGTCATCTCTACTTCACCTGCCATCTATTCCATCAGCATGGGTGCCCTTGAAACTCTCTCACCTTGGTCCTCAGAATCCCACCACGATCAGCCCCAACACCAGCATCACCAGGCACACCGGCAGCACCATCAACAACACCAACCTTCTCCGCAATCAACTGCTGCTGCACAGGACAGAGGACACCCGACCACATTGCTGCCCGGAAGGCCAGGGATGGCCTCACCATGGAAAGATTTACTTCACTTGATGCTGTACATCCTGGCTGCCACATGATGTGCCAGGCTGGCACCACCCCACACCAACACCATAAAGCATCCCTACAATGCCCAAGCCATTCCTTTCACACTCATCATCATTGCAGGGGGGGTACCGTTATGTCTCAACATTCACTGCAACTCACTAAGCCACTTCCAAAGGTACACACAAATCTGTCCAGGAACACAAAGTGTTGAAAATAAAGGTTTCAATGTTTGACAGCACATTAACAGAAACATTAGTTGCACATTGGATAAAACACCCAAGTGCCTACTCTTGTGTGTTGGTAGTTGGTATGATTGGACTAGGATGAGGGTGAGTGTGAGGGGTGGCCAGTGAGATGGGGATATGATAATGTAGATAGAGAGGGATGGGTGGAGGTACAAGGTAAGTTGGTGTGAGTAAGGATGTGCAGGAGTAGGGTAGGGAAAGCGGAGTGATGGGGATGTGTGAGAGGCACAGCAGGATGAGGCTGAGTGTGGCTTTGTACTAACCTTTCGTGATCTACTGAGATCATTGAAAAGTTTGCGCCACTGCAGCCAGGTACTCCTGACAACATCCCTGCTTGTGCCCTCCTGTGCAATGTGCAACCAGGCTGTGTTGATCTCCTAGAGAGGGCTCTTCCGCCCATAAGCCTATGGAGGGAGTCATGGGAGAGCCTGTGTGCAGCCCTACACCTCTGTGCAGTGCTTGTCACACTTGCAGCACCTCAATGCTGTAGAACACTGACAGTACAAATGTCAAACTAAATTTGGCCATGGTCCCTTTAAGGAAACCGGCTGATGACGCATCATGAAATGACGTCACCAGACTCACTTCCTCTAATTGGCCGGGAAACACGCTGGGTGGGCTTAACATGCCCAATCACGGTAAATTCATTTCAGAGACCGGGATGGAGATAGCAGCAGGGTAGGGAAACAGGAATCGGCCTTCAGCCCCTCGAACCTTTTCTGCCATTCAATTAGATCATGGCTGATCTGTACCTCAACGCCTTTGATCCATAGCTCTTGCTATCCTTACCTAATAAAAATCTGTCGATCTCAGTCTTGAAAATTTCAATTGACCCAACTTCTACCGCCATTTGGGGGAGAGAATTCAGATTTCCCCTAACATTTGTGTGAAAAATTGCTTCCTGATTTTACTACCGAATGGCCTATCTCTAATTTTAAGATTGTGCCACTTGTTTTTGGATTCCTCCACCAGATGAAATAGCTTCTCTGTATTGACTCTATCAAATCATTTTATCATTTTTAACATCTCAGTTAAATTACCCTCAGCCTTCTAATCTCAAGGGAACACAACCCAAGTTTATGCAACCTGTCATCATAATTTAACCCTTTAAACCAGATTATGTGTTATGTTGTGGGTAATATATACGAGCTGTAATACTAATCTGGAATATTCAGTTAAATATTTATAGTATCGCTACTGGTCAAGTCGCATGGCACCAATTGACAAATTATGGAAATTGGTAATCATTTACTTAATAGAAAATCTAAGAGATCCTTAATTTAGTGTATATGAATGTACAGAAAGGATGGGAAGCAAACCATCTGGTCCATCTCAAGCCCACCTCATTCCAGATATGGTACAGCCCCATACACCTGCAACCCGTCTCTCTGTCATGTGATCTCCTGGTAGAGGCAAAAATAGAGAAACAATCCAGAGGTCAATTCATGAAAAAGTCTGGCAAATTCCCCTCTGATGCCCTGAGGTAATCAAGTTTCAGGAGACCATGTAAACTCATGAAATTCATTATTACCAGTTACACCACAACATATCCTCTATAACGTGAAACGTCTTCCTCTCGCGAACTTGCCCAGCTCCCTTTTGAAGGACCGCAGGGAATCCGTACTCACTGCATGATTCAATAATCTCTTCCAGAGGTTTAATGGAAATACGTCCTAATATTTATGTTAATTTTCTGCCTATATATTTGATATGCAAATCCCCAGTTCTTCCATTCATATGAGACATCAAATGCCTCTACACCTCCATCCCCCACCAGGGTGCTCTGTTTCTTCCTTGAGCAGAGGCCCAACCAGTCCGAATCCACCACCACCCTCCTCCCCCTGGCTGAACTTGTTCTCACATTGGACAACTTCTCCTTTCACTCCATTCACTTCCTCCAAATTAAAGGTGTTGCTCTGGGAACCCGCATGGGTCCTAGCTAAGCCTGACTTTTTGTGGGAAATGTGGAACATTCTTTGTTCCAGTCCTACTCAGGTCCCCTCCCTCACCTCTTTTTCCGGTACATTGATGACTGTATTGGTGCCATTTCCTGCTCTTGCCCTGAACTGGAAAATTTCATTCACTTTGCTTCCAATTTCCACCCTTCCCTCACCTTCACATGGTCCATCTCCGACTCTTCCCTTCCCTTCCTCGACTTCTCTGTCTCCATTTCTGGGGATAGGCTATCGACAAATATCCACTATAAGCCCACTGACTCCCACACCTACCTGGACTACACTTCCTCCCACCCCGCTTCCTATAAGGACTCTATTCCATTCTCCAAGTTTCTCTGGCTCTGTCGCATCTGTTCTGACGATGCCACCTTCCATACCAGTGCTTCTGATATGTCTTCCTTTTTCCTCAATCGAGGATTCCCATCCACCGTGTTTGACAGGGCCCTCGACCGTGTCTGTTCCATTTCCTGCACTTCTGCTCTCACCCCTTCTCCTCCCTCCCAGAACCATGATAGGGTTTCCCTTGACCTCACCTTCAACCCAATCTGCCTCCACATTCAACAGATCATCCTCCGCCATTTCAGTCACCTCTAGCGTGATCCCACCACCTGGACAAAATAATTTTAAAACCTCAATTATCTCTCCTCTAAATCTGTATTTCCCTAATGAAAATAGCCCCAGCTAATCAAACCTATCCTGATAACTAAGATCCTCAGACTGGGTATCATTTTGGTTGCCTTCCTCTGTAACTCTTAAAATTTATTCCTTGGAAAGAACTGTGGAAATGCTCTTAGCTGGGATGAAGACACTCAAGGCTAATTGTCTGCTGGACCTGATGCCATTCACCCCAGAGTGCTAAAGGAAATGGGGATGTTTTATGTGAACCACATGCTCATATATTTAATAGCTTTTTAGAACTGGGCTGGTTCCAATGGAGTTTATTTTATCGTCATTCTCAGGAGATGGGCATCACTGGCAAGGCCACATTCAATGTTCATCCCTAGTTACCCTGAGAAGATGGTGGTGGGCATCCTTCTTGAACTGCTATTTGTAGCAGTTTGTTACAACTGAGTGGCTTGCTAGGCTACTTCAGAGGGTGGTTGGTGTGGGACTGGAGTAATGTGTAGGTCATGTATCGGTAATATATATAATAGAAAGGATAGCAGGTTTGCTTTTCTAAAAGGCATTAGTGAACCAGTTGAATTTTTACAACAATCCAACAGCTTCATGGTCACTTTTACTGATAGCAGCTCATTATTCCCAGATTTAAAAAAAACATTAATTCAAATTCTCAAACTGCCATAATGGAATGTGAACTGGCGTTCTTTGGATTATTAGTCCAGGCCTCTGGATTACTGGTCCAGTAATATAGCCACTGCACTATTGTAGCCGGACATGGAGAAAGGTTGGTGTGTTCCCAACATTTAAGAATGGGAATAAGTGGGACGCTGGACGTTATAGCTCTGTTAGTTTAACATTGACTGTAGGGAAGACGCTGGAGGACATGGTAAGGAATGTGGTTTCTGAACACCAGAAAAGATCAACAGGAATTAAAGAATCCCAGCATTGCTTTAGGAATTCTTTGAGGAAATGACCACATTAGTGGATGATGTTGATGTCTAGTTGATTTTGTACACCTTGATTTCCAGATAACCTTTGATAAAGTGCCACAAATTTGTCTATCAGAGAAATTCCCCTTTTCGGTCTTTAATGGGCCATAATTTTGCAGTAGCAGGGCATCTAATGACATCTGCCATTAGTTAGACTTACCCTTGCACATTTAGGTTTTAAAATTTTTTGCATGCAAGTTGTTTAACGTGCGAGCTGATAACGGCGCAGCGAGGGAAACAGGGTATCTGGGACCTGAGTCAACAGGGAAAGCAACTGTGTATCGCCCTTCACAATCAAATTGAAGGATTGTGAAATGAATAGCACAAGGACTGAGAAGGAAATGTAAATTAGAGTGGGTGAATTCAATGTCAAATCAGGTACAGAAAGAAAATAAGCAGAGGGAAATAAAGACTGGATTAAAAGAGAGAGAACAGAGACAGAAAGGAAAAGGAAAAAAAATGTTTGAATTTAAAATTTTACATTAAAAAAAATCTCCAACAACAATTAAAACTTGATGGAATGACTCCACACTTTTCAGTATCAGAGAGGTTGTTTGGCAGTAATTAACACTTACCATGTTATTAGAAGGGTACTTAAACTGAATTAGACAAGACGTAACTTTCTGTGGCGAGTTTAGTTCGTATCTACCGCGCAAATGCAGCAACTTCACATCGTTCAATGCATGTCAATGGTGATTCACGGCAGTCTTCTCCCCTCCTCCCCAGATCTCTCCGGCCCCTTCCATGATCTTCTCCCTTCCTCCTCCAATCTCTCCGGCCCGTTTATGCAAAGCTTACGACAGAGCGGCTCATCTCGGACAGCAACATTTGGATTTTTGACTTGATCCGGGTATCAGCCCCTCGCCTGAAGTTGCTGTACTGTTTACGCATAAATAATAGCGAGTGCCATGAGCCTCACAGTTATTTTTGGCAGCAAATTATGGCCCAATGTTAATCACTAAACATTTACTGAAGAAAGGCAAAATACTGCGGATGCTGGAAATCTGAAATATAAACAGGAAATGCTGGAAATACTCAGCAAGTCAAGTAGCAGCTGTGGAGAGAGAAACATAGAAACATAGAAGATAGGAGCAGGAGTAGGCCATTCGGCCCCTCGAGTCTGCTCCACCATTTAATGAGATAATGGCTGATCATCCAAATTCAGTACCCTGTCCCTGCTTTCTCCCCATATCCCTTGATCCCTTTAGCCTTAAGAAATATATCTAACTCCTTCTTGAATATATTTAATGAATTGGTCTCAACTGCCTTCTGTGGTAGAGAATTCCACAGGTTCACCACTCTCTGGGTGAAGAAATTCCTCCTCATCTCAGTCCTAAATGGCTTACCCCTTATCCTTAGACTGTGACCCCTGGTTCTGGACTCCCCCGCCATCAGGAACATCCTTCCTGCATCTAGTCTGTCTAGTCCTGTTAGAATTTTATAAGTTTCAATGAAATTCCCTCTCATTCTTCTAAACTCCAGTGAATATAAGCCCAATCGACCCAATCTCTCCTCATACGTCATTCCTGCCACCCCAGGTATCAGTCTGGTGAATCGTCGCTGCACTCCCACCATGGCAAGAACATCCTTCCTCAGATAAGGCGACCAAAACTGCACACAATAATCAAGGTGTGGTCTCACTAAGGCCCTGTACAACTGCAGCAAGACATCCTTGCTCCTGTACTCGAATCCTCTCGCTATGAAGGCCAACATACCATTTGCCTTCTTAACCGCCTGCTGCACCTGCATGCTTGCCTTCAGCGACTGGTGCACAAGGACACCCAGGTCTCGTTGCACTTCCCTGTCTCCCAATCTATTGCCATTCAGATAATGGGCCAGAAATTCGGCTTTCCGGCTTCCTGCGGGTGCAAGCATCACGCGCGTACTTGCCTACCGCGCCTGCAGTTGTGCTTTGGGCACATTAGTACTTCAGGTCCTGGGCCTCCTGCAGCTGCCGGCGCACAGTGCTTGTGTATCCCAGGGGCGCAGTTAGTTCGAAGCGTCCCCTGGGATCACGTGGGCCATGGAGAGCCAATCCTAGCAGGGCATTTTCATTCATAGATTTGACAGGAAGACCTGTCAAATCTATGAATAGAGATCGGCCCCAAAACCACACTTAAACTTCAAATAAATTTAAAAAAAAACATCACATTTTTAAAATAACTATAAGTTAAATAAATTAACTACTTTAAACAAAAATTTAAATTTTTGAAAAAATTAATTATACTTTTTAACGGTGCTAAAAATAAACTTACCTTTCTTTAAAGTATCTAAAAAAGATAAACCTGTTGAAATTTTTTTTAAATTGTAATTAATTAACCACTTACCTTGTTAAAAACAGGCCTTGTGCCTCCTTTTTAAATGTGCAGCTTCTCCATACTTACCTTCCCGGAGAAACCTGAAAAAAAACCTGAAGTTCGCTGCGTGCGCGCTGCCTCTCCCGCGCACGCGTTCGACTTCTGAACCCCTCCCTTCAGGGGAACGGAAGTTCCGGTTTCCCGCGCATGCGCAGTGCATGCAGGAAACCGGCACTTCAGGTGGCCTTACAACAGCCGAATTTCTGGCCCAATAATCTGCCTTCCTGTTTTTGCCACCAAAGTGGATAACCTCGCATTTATCCACATTATACTGCATCTGCCATGCATCTGCCCAATCACCCAACCTGTCCAAATCATACTGGAGTTTCTCAGCATCCTCCTCACAGCACACACGCCCACCCAGCTTTGTGTCGTCTGCAAACTTGGAGATATTACATCTAGTTCCCTTGTCTAGGTCATTAATATATATTGTGAATAACTGGGGTCCTAGCACCGATCCCTGCAGTACCCCACTAGTCACTGCGTGCCACTCGGAAAAAGACCCGTTTATTCCAACTCTTTGCTTCCTGTCTGCCAACCAGTTCTCTATCCAAATCAGTACCTTACTCCCAATCCCATGTGCTTTAACTTTGCACGCTAATCTCTTATGCGGAACCTTTTCGAAAGCCTTCTGAAAGTCCAAATACACCACATGTAACAGAGTTAACAGCCCCAATATTAACGGGGAGGTGGGGAGGAGCGGGGGAGAGGGGCAATTTTGCGGTCAGGGCCTTTAAGTCCTGCCGAATTTAAGGCAGGCCCTGATTACCATTATTTGACTCCATTTCCCGGCTGCAACCAGCCAGATTGAGAGGCTGTTGGGTGGGTAAATTGAGGGAGGAGGGGAGAAGATCGCGGGGGGCCAGTGAGATTGGAGGAGGAAGGGAGAAGATCATGGAAGGGGCCAGAGAGATCTGGGGAGGAGGGGAGAAGATCGCAGGGGGCCCGTGGCTAACATGGGGGGGAGGGGGGTCAGGCGGGAGGAGATCACTGGCCATGGAGGACATCGGGAGGGCATCTGATCGCTGGGGGGGCAGGGGAGGGGGTTTCACTCACAGGGGAGGTTCACAGATTTGCTTGGGGAGCCGGGGGGGAGCACTCCTGCTCCTCATAGCCCACAAACAGTGCTGGAAAAGCACTTACCTGTTTCATGCAGCAGCCCTCGCCTCCCTTTAAGCTGCCGGGTTTCCTGAGGCCCGGGAAACCCGGCTGACAAGCATTAAAGCTGGAACAGAGATAAAAATCTGAGGCACGCAGTCTCATTATAATATTTAAATGGTCGACCCGCCTCCTGGGAGCAGGTTGGTCACCCATCCCCAGTCCTGCCTCCATTAAAACTGGAAGTGGGCGGGTTGGTGGTGGGTTTGGGTGGGGATTGAGATTATTTGCATTTTTACTTCCCACCCGACCCAAACCCACCCCTTTTTGGGGGCTTAAAATTACCCCCAAGAATTAATTTCGGTGACCTTTCGTCACAATTGGAAATTGTTTTCCAGTTCTGACAAAAGGTTACCAACCTGAAACGTTAACGCTTTTTCTCTCTCCACAGATGCTATCTGACTGGCTGAGTAGTTCCAGCATTTTTTGTTTATATTTACTGAAGAAACATGTTGCCTGGTCCTTCTTCTAAACGCAGTATTGCAACATTAATTTTGTTCCTGTTATCAACACAGTGTCCTGTAGGTGGTGCCCAAACACTATCTTCGAATCCTGGGTTAAATTAATGCCGCAGAGAAAGCACTGGCACTGAAGCATTGCACTGTTCATTTTTTAAATAGCCTGGCTCCTAAGCAATCAACATAAATTAAGTATTTACAAAGCCTCTATCTTTTCTCATAAAAAGGGGTCACTGGAGTCTCACCAATGGTCAGGCAGAAAATCCCACAGAAATGCCTCAGTTGTTAAGTAAATACTGTACTTTGCAGCCCATTAAAGCTGAGGCTGATTTAAGTTCCCAGTTCATGCTCTGATTGTTGATCTCTCATCACTGGCCACCGTATGATTTGGCACCGATGCAGAACTGACACAGGATGGAATGCTTTCTGTCCTTCTTTATTATAATTTCAAAGCAATTATACCAAACTGTAACTGGAATTATAATTAAAAGAGTAAAAATTCTTCGACCTGACAATCTTTTAGAATTTTCAATTAACATTTGCTTTCCCTTTTCTTATCTGTTCACGTCTTCCTTTATTTGGTCAATCAAGTGGTCAGGTATTGGTTCCTCCAGTACCGTATTTAAAGAAAGGATGAACATGGAAATAAGCAATTTATGTTGTCCCTTATCATACCTCTCACAATGCCACACAAACAATGAATTACTTTGAAGTTGTGACTTTCTGCTGTGACAATAATTATGCCAGCCATTCTGCACGCAGCACGATCCCAATGAGGTGGATCTACTTTTGGTGCTGTCAGTTCTAGAAGGAATTCTGACCAGGACTGAAACTTCCTGACCTTCTTGAAATAGTGTCCTGAAATGTTTAACATCCAGCTGAAACACAATGGCCCCAATTTAACACTTCATTTAAAGAACAGCGTGGGTAAAATTGGTCTTGGGGGCAGCGCTAAGTTGGACAATAACGAATTGGCAGCCCGTTTTACACCCCACCTGATTTTCCTTTCCATTTTGTGCTACTGCCCAAGACCAATTTCACCCCAGCACGTCTGGTGCAGTGCAATACTCACTCAGTATTGTATTGGAGTGTCAGCCTAGATGACATGCTTAGGTCTCTGTAGCATGAATTAAATTTACAACCATCTGAATCAAGAGCCACATTGTTCTAAACTGGAACAACGAGTGTCAATGAGTCTGAATCTGGCTCGTTTGATAGACTCAAGCCAAAACCTTGATATTGTTAATTTGTATTTTAATTTTCTCTCATTTCCTGCCTCCTGGAGGTGTTGATTCAAGTATGGGATAGAGGTCCATGTGTGCCAAAAGCTTAATACACCTCATTTAGATAACCAGAAGTAAACCTGAGCTGTGAGTGGCAGCAGCTTTTTGACTGTGGCTATGAATCTAAATTCACCTGATCCTGTGCTTTTTCAGCATGCACACTTCATAGAATGTCACTGAATTACAATCAGGGATATTAACCTTGACCATTTTTTTCAACAATATGCCCAAGTCTCTAGAGTGGGACTTGAACTCAAGACCTTCTTGCTCAGAACGCACCACTTAAGCCAAGGCTGATACATAGCCCACAGCAGCTAACTCAACACAGATCACATATGGAACCTTCTGGCTTCTATAGCTTAGTTCTGCATCAGTTTGCTGCTTTTACCCACAAGGCTAACTGTTGTTTTTGTGTCTTCACACTGTTCCTTTGGAGAATAGTGTGAAGTAGTGGAAGGATTCGCAGGCTCATGAGCAGTATGACCGGCCACAATGTGAACACGTCATCCACGGCTGTAACCCTCTTTATACCGGCGGATAGGGTGGTTCGTCCTACATAACGGGCGGGCCATCCACCAGATATGAGCATCCTGTTGGATGCCAATCCAGAATTAAGAGCTAGAGAACCGGCCTCCAATCGTCAGGACTGTCTGGAATGGGATTCGATCCGTGACACAGAGGCAGCAATGCTACCATTACGCCAAAGTCTCACTTCACCCATAAGGGTAAAGTCCACACCCTCAGCTCAGAAGCTGTGCTCAAGGAAGTGTGGATCAGAAATAGGAATACACCACTAACCTGATCCTATGACCTGCACTCCCTGTGAAAAGGGTTACATACATAGAAGATAGGAGCAGGAGTAGGCCATCCGGCCCTTCGAGCCTGCTCCGCCATTTAATGAGATCATGGCTGATCCTCCAATTCAGTATCCCGTCCCCGCCTTCTCTCCGTAACCCTTAACCCCTTTTGCCTGTAGAAATATATCTAATTCCCTCTTAAATATATTTAATGAGCTGGCGTACACTGCCCTCTGTGGCAATGAGTTCCACAGGTTCACCACCCTCTGAGTGAAGAAATTCCCCCTCATTTCTGTCCTAAATGGTTTAGCCCTTATCCTTAAATTATGTCCTCTAGTTCTGTTCTCACCCGCCAAGGGAAACATTCCTTCTGCATCTAGTCTGTCTAGACCTGTCAGAATTTTATACACTTCTATGAGGTCCCCTCTCAATCTTCTAAACTCCAGTGTGTACATCCCTAAACTACATAGTCTCTCCTCATAGGTCAATCCCGCCATTCCTGGTATCAGCCTGGTGAATCGCCGCTGCACCCCCTCTATGGCAAGAACATCTTTCCTCAGATGAGGCGACCAAAACTGTACACAGTACTCGAGGTGTGGTCTCACCAGTGCCCTGTACAGCTGCAGCAAGGTATCCCTGTTCCTGTATTCCAACCCTTTTGCTATGAAGGCCAGCATACCGTTTGCCTTCTTGATCGCCTGTTGCACCTGCATGCTCGCCTTCAGTGACTGGTGTACAAGAACACCCAGGTCTCTCTGTACTTCCCCCTCTCCCAATTTATTGCCATTTAAATAATAATTTGCCCTCCCGTTCCTGCACCCAAGGTGGATAACTTCGCACTTGTCCACATTATAGTGCATCTGCCATTTATCCGCCCAATCACCCAGTCTGTCCAAATCGCTCTGGAGCTTCCTGGTCTCCTCCTCTGAGCCCACCCCCCCTCCTAGTTTAGTGTCGTCTGCAAATTTGGAAATGCTGCATCCGACTCCCTGATCCAGGTCATTAATGTAAATTGTGAACAGCTGGGGACCCAGGACAGATCCCTGTGGTACCCCACTTGTTACTGCCTGCCATTCAGAAAATGAGCCGTTTATTCCAACTCTCTGTTTTCTATCTGACAGCCAGTTCTCTGTCCACGTCAATACTTTCCCCTTTATCCCATGAGCTTCAATTTTCCCTGCTAATCATTTATGTGGGACCTTATCGAAGGCCTTTTGGAAGTCCAGGTACACCACATCTACTGGCTCTCCCCCATCTATTTTACCAGTTACTCCCTCAAAAAATTCCAATAGATTAGTCAAGCACGATTTACCCTTTGTAAATCCATGTTGACTCTGTCCTATCCTGTCCCCATTTGCTAAGTGCTCCGCTATTTCATCCTTAATGATGGACTCCAGCATTTTGCCCACAACTGATGTAAGGCTTACAGGTCTGTAATTACCTGCTTTTTCCCTACCCCCCTTTTTGAATAGTGGGGTAACGTTAGCTACCCTCCAATCCATGGGCACTGTTCCCGAGTCTAATGAATTCTGAAAAATCATACTTAGTGCATCCGCTATCTCTAGGGCCACCTCCTTCAGCACCCTAGGATGCATGTTATCAGGCCCTGGGGATTTGTCCGCCTTCAATCCCTTTAGCTTCCTTAACACCATATCCTTAGAGATATTGACTTGCGTCAGTTCCTCCTTTGCAAATGTCCCTATTTTTCCCGATATCCCAGGGAGGTTTTTTGTGTCTTCCTTCGTAAAGACTGACCCAAAGTATGCATTTAGTTGGTCTGCCATTTCTTTATTTCCCGTTATATATTCCCCCGTATCTGACTGCAATGGGCCAACTTTGGTTTTCACCAGTCTTTTCCTCTTGATATACTTATAAAAGCTTTTGGAGTTAGTTTTTATATTTTCCGCCAGCTTGCTTTCGTAAGCTATTTTGCCCCTCTTGATTAAGCCCTTTGTCCTCCTTTGCTCTATCTTAAACTGTTCCCAATCTTCCGCTCTGGCGCTTTTTTTGGCTATTTTATACGCCCTATCTTTGGATTTTATGCTGTCTCTAATTTCCCCTGTTATCCACGGTTGAGTCACCTTTTTAGATTTCCTTTTATGCCAGATTGGTATAAACAATTTTTGCAATTTTGTCATTCTATCTTTAAATGCTTGCCATTGTTTATCTACCTCCAGTCCTCCCAGGAACGTTGTCCAATCATACCTACTCAGTTCCCGTCTAATGGCATCATAATTCCCCTTGTTTAAATTCAGGACCTTAGTATCTGAGTCAATTTCTTCGCTCTCTATTTCGAGTGAGAAATCGATCATGTTATGATCGCTCTGACCCAAGGGTCCCCGTACAACAAGATTACTAATTAGTCCCTTCTCATTGCACAGTACCCAGTCCAATATAGCCTGTTCCCGAGTTGGTTCCTCGACATATTGATCCAGATAACCATCCCTTAAACACTCAAGGAATTCCTCCTCCTCATTATTTTTACTGATTAGGCTATTCCAATCTATATGTAAGTTAAAGTCACCTATGATGACAGCTGTGCTCTTATTGCACGCTTCTCTAATTTCCCTCGTGATGCCCTCCCCAACCTCTATTTTACTATTTGGAGGCCTATATACCACTCCTATTAATGTTTTTCGCCCCTCGCTATTTCTTAGCTCCACCCATATAGATTCTGTATTAACTGAGTTAATATCCTTCCTTTCAATTGCATTTATCCCTTCTTTTACCAGCAATACTACCCCTCCTCCCTTTCTTTTTTGTCGATCCTTCCTAAATACTGAATACCCCTGTATGTTAAGCTCCCAGCCCTGCTCACCCTGCAACCATGTTTCCGTAATCCCAATTAGATCATAATTATTAACCTCTATTTCCACAGCTAATTCATCTACCTTGTTCCTGATGCTTCTCGCATTAAGGTATAAAACCCTCAGGCTTTTTTTATGCTCACATTTTTTATGAATTGGTTTGGCCCTTTGTTTTTTGTTCCTCACCCTTTTACCATTTATTTCTGTCTGCCTTTCACTTTCCTCTATTTCACTACATAGGTTTCTAGCCCCCTGCCATACTAGTTTAAATGCTCCCGAACTGCTTTATCAAAAATTACCCCGAGAACATCAGTTCCATCTTTGCACAGGTGTAGACCGTCCCTTTTGTATAGGTCACACCTACCACAAAACTGGTTCCAATGCCTCAAAAATTTAAAACCCTCCCTCTTACACCACTGCTCAAGCCACGTATTTAGCCTAACTATCCTGTTCTCTGTACTCTTACTAGCACGTGGCACTGGTAGTAATCCAGAGATTACTACCTTCGAGGTCCTACTTTTTAGCTTGGCTCCTAACTCACTAAATTCTACTTGTAGGACCTCTTCCCTTTTTTTAGCTACGTCGTTGGTACCAACATGTATCACGACAACTGGCTGTTCCCCCTCCCCCTCCAGAATGTTCTGCACCCGCGCCGAGACATCCTTGACCCTTGCACCAGGGAGGCAACATACCATCCTGGAGTCTCGGTCGCGACCACAGAAACCCCTATCTATTCCCCTTACAATCGAATCCCCTATTACTATAGCCCTGCCACTCTTTTTCCCTCCCTTCTTTGCAACAGAGCCAGTCATGGTGCCATGAGCCTGGCTGCTGGTGCCTTCCCCCGATGAGTCATCCCCCCCGACAACAGCACCTAAGGCGGTGAACCTGTTGCTAAGGGAGACAACCCCAGGGGATTTCTGCACTACCTTCCTGCCCTTGCTCTGCCTTTTGGTCACCCATGTACTATCTACGCTGGCCTTAACCTGCGGTGTGACCAACTCACTAAATGTGTTATCCACAACCCTCTCAGAATCGTGGATGCTCCAAAGTGAGTCCATCCGCAGCTCAAGGGCCGTCATGCGGTCCCACATGAGCTGCAGCTGGACACACTTCCCGCACACATGGTTGTCAGGGACACAGGAAGCGTCCCTGATTTCCCACATGTTACAGGAGGAGCATGACACAGGTCCGAGCTCTACTGCCATGACTTAACCCTTATATTACTTTTTAATTTTCTAGTTTTAGTTTATTTATTGACTTTTGTTTTCCCGAAGCTTACTTAGACCAATGTATACTGTACTCCTCTTATTCCTTTTTAAACTAACCAAATCCCACTAGTTTTAGTTTTACTTTCTAGGAAGGTTTGAGGAAAGTACTTACCAGTTAGTCTTACCTCCCTGGTCTTTCGCTGACTTCCCGGTCTTGTGTCCCCTTGGTCCTACGCCGACTTCCCGCTCCTCCCGGTTCCTGCCCTGCTGAAAAGAAACTGAGACCAAAAAATTTGTGACCTCTGTTTTTAGACTGCTAAAAGACTAGTAGGTTAGAGGAGGAGGGCGGGTGGGGGTTCCTACTCTGTAGGAACTCGGGTTTAAGCCACCACCCTCCTTAAATGCTGTTCACCTGGGTGCTTCCCACCTGGTCCGCTTCCGGTCTCGTCTCTCCCGACACTGGCCTCTGCAAAAAAAGCCCGCGAAAGTGAGTTTAAATACTCACTGTGCTGCTGCTCTCTCCGCTCCCGACACTGGCCTCTGCAAAAAAAAGCCCGCGAAAGTGAGTTTAAATACTCACTGTGCTGCTGCTCTCTCCGCTCCCGACACTGGCCTCTGCAAAAAAAAGCCCGCGAAAGTGAGTTTAAATACTCACTGTGCTGCTGCTCTCTCCGCTCCCGACACTGGCCTCTGCAAAAAAAGCCCGCGAAAGTGAGTTTAAATACTCACTGTGCTGCTGCTCTCTCCGCTCCCGACACTGGCCTCTGCAAAAAAAGCCCGCGAAAGTGAGTTTAAATACTCACTGTGCTGCTGCTCTCTCCGCTCCCGACACTGGCCTCTGCAAAAAAAAGCCCGCGAAAGTGAGTTTAAATACTCACTGTGCTGCTGCTCTCTCCGCTCCCGACACTGGCCTCTGCAAAAAAAGCCCGCGAAAGTGAGTTTAAATACTCACTGTGCTGCTGCTCTCTCCGCTCCCGACACTGGCCTCTGCAAAAAAAGCCCGCGAAAAGTGAGTTTAAATACTCACTGTGCTGCTGCTCTCTCCGCTCCCGACACTGGCCTCTGCAAAAAAGAGTTTAACTACCATAATATGTTGGGGTGATACATTTATATTTTCTAATAATTCTTCCCCCTCTTTTTTAGATTCTTTCCTGGATTACACCACCAATCCTTAACCAAGATGAAAGACAAACAACTTTCTCCAAGAGTTTTCCAATATAACTCTACCTGATCACTAGAGGATAATTTCCGATCTGACTTTTCTTCCTTTTGGAGGATGGACCTTGCCTCTGCATTCGAGTTTTCCCTTCTCTGCCAGTTGAGGTGACTTAGCTTGGATAGCAGTGTGTTTCAAAGCAAAATCCTACTTGTCCCTACCAACATAGTGTGAACCACCCAAATGGACCTTGTTAGGATATTTTAAAGTGGTTTAAATGGTCAAAGTATCCCAGTATGCTTTGCTTTAGCATTTTAGCCAGAGAGCGAATGTGGAGGAAGGGGGAACTGTATGACCAAAGACAGTTCGGAAACTAAAAAGACGGAGAATGATAAACACCCAGGTCAAGAGCAGGCCCATGCCAAGATAAGTGGGCAGTTGCGAAGACACTATATATGAAAGCCTGCAAGGCCACTGGGCCTACTCATTTAAAGTACAATAAACAAAGCTTGTAGAGCAGAGATGAAGGCCGAAAGATTAGATGACGGGCTGAAAGATGGGCCGAATGGCCTCCTTCTGTGTTGTAAATTTCTATGATTCTATTCTAAGCGGGGTAAACACATCAATACGTGGGCTCAGCAAACATGCACTTACACATATTGTTGTGCATAGGTGCAGCCCAAGGTAGCCGAATGGTATAAGAATGGGACCTTTATCCTCTAAAAGTTAGAGCGCTAGCGGGACAGTCGGAAATCCATTCGCCTTAACGGTGATCCACGAAGGTTACAAATCTGATCAGCTTGAATGAGACTTTGTGAATGAAACAGGTTGTATTAATTGTTTGCCATTTAATGTAATACTGTGGAACAGTTGTGTAAAAAAATTATTGTTAGTCCATGTATATTAAAGCTTGTTGTTTAAAGCCACTCGGGCCTGAATCAAGCGAAGGTTATTGTTGCCGGACTAACAACCCTGTGTTGTGACCGTAACCACAGGAAATCCGCTAACAGACCTCAACATGCCTGTATTTCTGGGTTCAGGTCATTAGCATGGCCTTGGAATGGGTGTGTGCCCAAAATCAGGGGAGGGAAATGGACTCTCAAATCACAAACTTGATAATAGCTGTTGGCTTTAGGCATCCTAGCTGCTGTTCAAAAGCACTGGACAGAAGGCTCTCAGTCCCGCTTATTCTCCTTTAGTTCCAAAGAGGAAGTCTTTACATGTACGATAGTGTGAGGAGGTTGCTAGCTACCTCTTCTCAACTCCTCCACCTGATGCGCCTGACCAGGAACAGCGCGGACCTAATCGGAGGCAGCGGCAGGGGCGGGACATAAAGGAGAGAGCGGAGGAACAGTGTGGACCTAATCGGAGGCAGCGGAAGGGGCGGGACATAAAGGAGAGAGCGGAGGAACAGTGTGGACCTAATCGGAGGCAGCGGAAGGGGCGGGACATAAAGCGAGAGCGGAGGAACAGTGTGGACCTAATCGGAGGCAGCGGAAGGGGCGGGACATAAAGGAGAGAGCGGAGGAACAGTGTGGACCTAATCGGAGGCAGCGGCAGGGGGACATAAAGGAGAGAGCGGAGGAACAGTGTGGACCTAATCAGAGGCAGCGGCAGGGGGACATAAAGGAGAGAGCGGAGGAACAGCACGGGCCCAATTGGAGGCAGTGGCAGGGGCGGGACATAAAGGAGAGAGCGGAGGAACAGTGTGGACCTAATCGGAGGAGGCGACGGCTGAACTTTCCACGAGTTCCAAAAAAAAACAAGGTGTGATGTCACAGGACAGCAGGTTGGTGATTGGTTGGTGAGTATTAAGTTTTTTTTTCTCTCTAACCTAGGACAGTGGTTTATACTAGGAGCGGGAAACCATAGCATACTGTATTAAATTTATAGCTTAACTAGTTAAACTAATTAATATAACTATAAATAATCGTTGAATAAAGATTTTAACTCATTAAATAAATAAAATAAGGCTAGACTAAGATATGTCAGGGCAGGTTGTGTGTCTGGACTGCAGTATGTGGGAGTTTGTGGACAGCGAGACTGTCCCGAGCAAACACATCTGCAGGAGATGTCTCCATCTCTAGTGCATTGCTGGTCATTTTTCAAAATTCTATAGACTCTGGAACAGTTCCCATGGATTGGAGGGTAGCTAATCTAACCCCACTATTTAAAAAAGGTGGTAGAGAAAAAATGGGGAATTGTAAGCCTGACATCGATTGTGGGGAAAATGCTAGAGTCCATTATAAAAGATGTAATAGCAGAGCACTTGGAAAACAGTGACAGGATCGGACAAAGTCAACATGGATTTACAAAAGGTAAATCATGCCTGACTAATCTACTGGAATTTTTTGAGGATGTAACTGGTAGAATAGATAAGGGAGAACCAGTGGATGTGGTGTATTTGGACTTTCAGAAGGCTTTCGATAAGGTCCCGCATAAGAGATTAACGTGCAAAGTTAAAGCACATGGGATTGGGGGTAAGGTACTGATTTTGATAGAGAACTGGTTGGCAGACAGGAAGCAAAGAGTTGGAATAAACGGGCCTTTTTCCGAATGGCAGGCAGTGACTAGTGGGGTACCGCAGGGATCGGTGCTAGGACCCCAGCTATTCACAATATATATTAATGATCTAGACGAGGGAACTAGATGTAATATCTCTAAGTTTGCAGATGACACAAAGCTGGGTGGGCGTGTGTGCTGTGAGGAGGATGCAGAGAAACTCCAGTATGATTTGGACAGGTTGGGTGATTGGGCAGATGCATGGCAGATGCAGTATAATGTGGATAAATGCGAGGTTATCCACTTTGGTGGCAAAAACAGGAAGACAGATTATTATCTGAATGGCAATAGATTGGGAAAAGGGGAAGTGCAACGAGATCTGGGCGTCCTTGTGCACCAGTCGCTGAAGGTAAGCATACAGGTGCAGCAGGCGGTTAAGAAGGCAAATGGTATGTTGGCCTTCATAGCGAGAGGATTCGAGTACAGGAGCAAGGATGTCTTGCTGCAGTTGTACAAGGCCTTGGTGAGACCATACCTTGAGTATTGTGTGCAGTTTTGGTCGCCTTATCTGAGGATGATGTTCTTGCCATGGAGGGAGTGCAGCGAAGATTTACCAGACTGATACCTGGGATGGCAGGAATGACGTGTGAAGAGAGATTGGGTCGATTAGGCTTATAATCGCTAGAGTTTCGAAGAATGAGAGGGGATCTCATTGAAACTTATAAAATTCTAACAGGACTAGACAGACTAGATGCAGGAAGGATGTTCCTGATGGCGGGGGAGTCCAGAACCAGAGGTCACAGTCTAAGGATAAGGGGTAAGCCATTTAGGACTGAGATGAGGAGGAATTTCTTCACCCAGAGAGTGGTGAACCTGTGGAATTCTCTACCACAGAAGGCAGTTGAGGCCAATTCATTAAATATATTCAAGAAGGAGATAGATATTTTTCTTAAGGCTAAAGGGATCAAGGGCTATGGGGAGAAAGCAGGGACAGGGTACTGAATTTGGATGATCAGCCATGATCTTATTGAATGGCGGAGCAGGCTCGAGGGGCCGAATGGCCTACTCCTGCTCCTATCTTCTATGCTATCTCGAATCTCTCCAGCTCAGAGTCATTGAGCTGGAGTGCGAGATGGAGACACTCCGTCACATAAGGGAGGGGGAGGAATTTCTGGACAGCTTTATCCACAATACAGTCACACCCCAGAGGAAAGCACAGGTTCAGGAAAGGGAGGGTGTGACTGTTAGGGAGATGGGTTGCCGGGACTTAGGAGAGGTTGAGAAGGAGGTCCTGCAGACACTGGTCCTGTCCAACAGGTACAATGTACTCACTACCTGTGAGGACAAGGAGAAAGACTTCAGGGAGGACAGCCACAATGCAGACTAAGGCACCATGGCTCAGAAGGCTGTCCAAGGCGGGGAAGAGAAGAATAGAAATATGGTAGTGATAGGGAACTCTATAATTAGGGGGATAGATAGCATCCTCTGCAGCCAAGAACGAGAATCCCGAAGGGTGTGTTGCCTACCCGGTGCCAGGGTAAGGGATATCTCATGGCAGCTGGAGAAGATATTGGAAAGGGAGGGGGTAAATGCAGTTGTCATGGTCCATGTTGGAAAAAACGACATAGGTAGGAACAGGGAGGAGGTCCTGCTGAAAGAGTATCAGGAGTTAGGATCTAAATTAAAAAGCAGGACCTCGAGGGTAATAATCTCTGGATTATTGCCTGAGCCACGTGCAAATTGGCATAGAAGCAGACAGATCAGGAGAATTAACACATGGCTGAAGGCTGGTGTGGGAAAGAGGGGTTCCTTTTCATGGAACACTGGCACCAGTTCTGGGACAGGAAGGAGCTGTACCGATGGGACAGGCTCCTCCTGAACCGGGATGGGATCCATGTCCTAGCAGAAAGGGTAAATAGGGAGGTGGCAAAGGCTTTAAACTAGTGAGATGGGGGGAGGGATCTACAAGAAATGTAACCAGCCTAAATATAAACAAAACAGGAAAAGAGAGCATAGGAAAGAATAAAGTAAAGGAGGGCATTGATGGCAAGGGAATAAATAGAGTTATAGAACAGGAGTCTAAAAAGATGGTTAAACATAAAGTGAGAGGAAATCCTATTAAAGATAAGTTAAACTGTCTGCACAGCAATGCACACAGTGTCCGTAATAAAACAGGGGAGCTGGAGGCAATCTTGCGTTGCGAGGAACCAGACATAGTAGGGATTACTGACACATGGCTACAGAAAAATCAGGACTGGGAATTAAACATTACAGTGTATAACATATTTAGAAAAGATAGGGAGGGAAAAAGGGGAGGTGTAATAGCTGTACTTATTAGGGATAACATAATGGCAGTAAGACAAAAATAGAATCCATATGGATAGAGATAAAAGATAATAAAGGATCGATCACACTAATAGGTCTAGTCTACAGAACACCAAATAGTGGAGGAAGAAATATGCAGACAAATTAGGGAAATGAATAAAAAACATAGAATAATAATCATGCGGGATTTCAACCACCCCAATAGTAATTGGACAGAAGAGGTAGGTAAAGGGGATAAGGGAATGGAGTTCCTACAATGTGTACAGGACTCCTTTCTAACCCAATATGTAAAAAACCCAACAAGGGAGGAATTGCTATTGGATCTAGTTATGGGGAATGAGATAAGAGAAGTAAAAGTAGGGGAACATATCGGCAATAGTGACCATAATATAATATGCTTTAAGATGTTAATTGAGAAGGACATAAGAATGACAAAATCCAGGGTAATAGATTGGAGAAAAGCTGATTTTGTGGGGCTGAAAATAGAACTTGGGGAAAAAAATGGGCAACAATATTGGCAAAAAACAATGTCGAACAGCAATGGGAAACATTTAAAACGGTGTTCAACAGAGTGCAGGAACAATATATTCCGCTAAAAGGAAAGAACAAACTAAACACTGATGAGACTCCATGGATGAATAAAGCCATAAGGGTACAACTGAGGGTAAGGAAAGAGGCATACATTAAATACATAGACAGCAGGGGAATGCATGATAAGGGAGAATACGAAAAGTTTAGGAGAGAAGTGAAAAAAACAATTAGGGAGGCAAAGAGGAACTATGAAATTAAATGTTTAAGGAACATAAAACAAAATAGTAAAATATTTTATAGGCACATCAATAAAAAAAGGAAGGTTAGGATGGGAAGAGGGCCATTAAGGGATAGACAGGATAATACCACAGGTAACAATAGAGAGATGGCAGAAATATTAAATAATTATTTTGCTTCAGTATTTAACAGGGAGATAGAACAGGTGGACATGACATTGGATGATGAGAAATGCAAACCTGAAGAAGAACGCCGCCTCCATGGGGTAGGCTTCGCCATAGAAAATAAGCTATTTGAATGTCTGAGAGACACCCCTTGTGGAATAAACGAACGCCTCATGACTCTACGGCTCACCATAGCCCAGAACCAGTGTGCTACGGTCATCAGTGTGTACCCCCCAACACTGGAAGCCACAGACGAGACCAAAGAGGAATTCTACTCCAGCCTCGAACAATTCCTGTCCCGAGTCCCAATGGGCGACAAACTGATCCTCCTTGGTGACTTTAAAGCCAGAGTTGAAAAGGACACAGACCTCTGGGGAGGTGTGATCAGCAGAGGGGGTAGGGAAAGCCAACACCAATGATACCCTCCTCCTGATGAAATGCTTAGAACATGGCCTTGTCATAACCAACACCTTGTTCCGTCAGAGAGATAAGTATCCTCGCTCCAAGCACTGGCATCTGCTGGGCTACGTCATCGTCCGAGCGAGGAAACGCAAGGAAGTCCGCATCACCCGCGCCATGACAGGAGCTGACGACTACTGGACAGACCAGATCCTAATCCGTTCTGTCTTCTCTATCAACGTAGCCCCAAAACAGTGGTGGCAACATAAGCAATGCCGCAGGAAAATCAACGCTGGAGCACTCAAAGACCCTGCTAAGAAAGCCCTATTCAGCCTGCGCCTCACAACCAACCTGACAACTCCCAGTGATTCAGAGACACAGAGTGTCCACAGCGCCTGGTCTGCACTCAAGGCCTCCATAATCAGCACCTGTGAAGAGACGCTCGGTCACTCGACCAGGAAACACCAAGACTGGTTCGACGAGAACGACCAGGAGATCCAGGAGCTAATAAACCGCAAGCACAAGACATCCCTGATCTGGAAACAGCAACAGAACTCGATGGCAAGAAAGCAGCTCTGCAGACGCCTGAAGGCCGAGGTCCAACAAAAAACTCGCAACCTAAAGAACAGATGGTGGGTGGAGAAAGCGCAGGAGATCCAGCAGCTAGCCGACAACCACGACATGCGTGGATTCTTTAGCGCAGTCAAGACCACCTACGGCCCAAGCACCCAAGGTCCTACCCCACTGCGGGCCAAGAATGGAGAGGTACTCATCAAGGACAGAGAGGCAGTCAGTGCCCGCTGGAAGGAGCACTTCGAAGACCTCCTTAACCGAGACTCTGTCTTCGAGGTGAGTGTCCTCAACTCCATTCCGCAGCATTCTACCCGCCACCACCTCAGCACAACCGCAGCCCGGCATGAGGTTGAAAAGGCCATCCGACAACTGAAGAACAAGGCCTCAGGAGCAGATGGAATCCCCGTCGAGGCGCTAAAACATGGCGGAGAAGTACTACTGGCGTGAATACATTAACTCATTTCTCTTATTTGGAAGGAGGAGAGCATGCCAGGGGATCTCAGAGACGCCATAATCGTGACCATCTTCAAGAAAGGTGACAAGTCCGATTGCGGTAATTACAGAGGAGTCTCCCTGCTGTCTGCCACAGGAAAAGTCATCGCAAGAATGCTCCTCAATTGCCTTCTCCCAGTGGCTGAAGAGCTCCTCCCAGAGTCGCAATGCGGATTCTGCCCACTAAGAGGCACAATGGACATGATCTTCACCGCGCGTCAACTACAAGGGAAATGCAGGGAACAGCACCAACCGCTGCACATGGCCTTCTTTGATCTCACAAAGGCCTTCGACACCATCAACCATGAGGGAGTATGGAGTGTCCTCCTCAAATTCGGCTGCCTTCAAAAGTTTGTCACCATCCTCCGTCTGCTTCACGACGACATGCAAGCCATGATCCTGACCAACAGATCCACCGCAGACCCAATTCACGTACGGACCGGGGTCAAGCAATTCTGTGTCATTGCACCAATGCTCTTCTCGATCTTCCTGGCTGCAATGCTCCATCTCACCCTCAGTAAGCTCCCCGCTGGAGTGGAGCTAATCTACAGAACAAACGGGAAACTGTTCAACCTCCGTCGCCTCCAGTCCAGATCCAAGGTCGTCCCATCCTCTGTCATCGAATTACAGTATGCAGACGACGCTTGCGTCTGCGCACACTCTGAGGCTGAACTCTAAACCATCGTCAACACCTTCAACGAAGCGCACGAGAGCATGGGCCTTACACTAAACATCCGTAAGACAAAGGTCCTCTACCAACCTGCCCCCGCCACACAGTACTGCTCCCCGATTATCAAAATCCATGAAGAGGCCTTGGACAACGTGGACCACTTTCCATACCTCAGGAGCCTACTGTCAACAAGGGCAGACGTCGATGACGAAGTCCAACACCTGCCTTCAGTGTGCCAGTGCAGCCTTCGGTCGCCTGAGGAAGAGAGTGTTTGAAGACCAGGACCTCAAACCCAGCACTAAGCTCATGGTCTACAGAGCAGTAGTGATACCCGCCCTCCTGTATGCTTCAGAGACATGGACCATGTACAGCAGGCACCTCAAAGCACTGGAGAGGTACCACCAACACTGCCTCTGCAAGATCCTGCAAATCCATTGGCAGGATAGGTGCACCAACGTCAGTGTTCTCGCTCAGACCAACATCCCCAGCATCAAAGCCTTGACCACGCTCGATCAGCTCCGATGGACGGGCCACATCATCCGCATGCCCGATACGAGACTCCCAAAACAAACGCTCTACTCGGAGCTCCGACACGGCAAGAGAGCCCCAGGTGGGCAGAGGAAACGCATCAAGGGCACCCTCAAAGCCTCCTTGAAAAAGTGCAACATCCCCACCGACACCTGGGAATCCCTGGCCCAAGACCGCACAAAGTGGAGGACAAGCATCCGGGAAGGCGCGGAACACCTCGAGTCTCTTCGCCGGGAGCAAGCGGAAGCCAAGCGCAAACAGCGCAAGGAGCGCACGTCAACCCGAGAACCCCACCCACCTGCCCCTTCAACCACCGTCTGCCCCACCTGTGACAGAGACTGTAGGTCCCGCATTGGACTCATCAGTCACCTGAGAACTCATTTTTAGTGTGGAAGCAAGTCATCCTCGGTTCCGAGGGACTGCCTAAGAAGATGAAGATGTAACCTCTGAGGCCTACTTTCAGTGAGCACAGCAGCATATGGGCTTCTGCCAGGTGAATCCCCAGGAAAATGATGCAGGAAGAATTCTGGCATTCCTCCCGCATTATTTACAAAGAGCTGTCTGTTTGAGTCAGATAACACTGTCCACACTCTGGGGAGCACACTGTTTCACACCTGGGAAATAGGCATACCCTATTGGCTGCACAGGAGTAAAGTAGAGAAAAATCAGGCCCAACAGGTCCATAATTCTGTTTTGTTTTGAGAGACTTGCAGCAGCAGATGGCATCATGTTAATGCTACATTCCTGTTATTTGTTGAGTGCATCAACGCATGATGCTGCTGTTTGGATCCTGTGAATACTGAGGGAAATTTTGACACAAACTTGGGAAAGTAGAAAGAAAACAGAATAAGATCCAATTTATGTAGATTATTCTTCTATGGTTCGATAAAGATACAGGAGTGTGAGGAGTGTGCAGTCAGTGGACTTACTTTTGGATTGTTCTAGCAAAGAGCTGGCAAAGACACTATGGGCTGAATGGCCTCGTTCTGTGCTGTAACTTGCATAAGCTTGAGGTGATCCAAAACTCAGCTACCCGTGTCCTAACTCGCACCAATCCCGTTTACCCATCACCCCTGTGCTCGCTGACCTACATTGGCTCCCGGTTAAGCAACGCCTCGATTTCAAAATTCTCATCCTTGTTTGCAAATCCTTCCATGGCCTCGCCCCTCCCTATCTCTGTAATCTTCTCCAGCCCCACAACCCTCCCCACGATATCTGCGCTCCTCTAATTCTGCCCTCTTGAGCATCCCTGATTATAACTGCTCAACCATTGGTGGCCGTGCCTTCTGTTGCCTAGGCCCTAAGCTCTGGAATTCCCTGCCTAAAGCTCTCCGCCTCACTACCTCTCGTTCCTCCTTAAGACGCTCCTTAAAACCTACCTCTTTGACCAAGCTTTTGGTCACCAGCCCTAATTTCTCCTTATGTGGCTTGGTGTCAAATCTTTTGTCTTATAATCCTCCTGTGAAGCACCTTAGGACATTTTACTACGTTAAAGGCGCTATATAAATACACGTTGTTGTTGTTGTAACATTTATGGATATTGTGAATGAAATATTATACCACATGATAGCTTCAACTCCCTGAAACATGAGATGTAATTGTGCATAGAAGGCTATTATAAAAAAAAATTCAACTGACTGACTTCACATAAATCCCCAGGGATAGATGTCATTTATCCCAGAATACTAAAAGAGGCTAGAGAAGAGATTTGTAAGGCACTGACAATCATTTTAAGGGCATGAATGGACACTGGGAGGTACAAGTAGATTGGAAACAAGCTAAGGTGGTGCTCATACTCAAAAAAAAGTGACAGAATAGACACAGCCAACTACTGGCCCATTAATCGTACTTCAATTCCGCGTAAAATAATGTCAGGAGTAAACTTGCGGATTATCTGTACAACAGTAACCTCGTTAACGGCAGTCAGTATGGATTCAGAAGAGGAATATTCTGCCTGACCATTTATATATCAATTTTCGAACTTTACTTTGCATTTTACATTCAAACTTTACAGAGAATCATTTTGTTAAAGGTTCAGGAACCAGGGATGAGGGAATTCAGTTATGCGGTGGGATTAGAGAAGCTGGGATTGTTCTCCTCAGAGCAGAGAAGGTTAAGGTGAGATTTAATAGAGGTGTTCAAAATTATGAGGGAATTTGATAGAGTAAATAAGGAGAAACTGTTTCCACTGGCAGAAGGGTCGGTAACCAGAGGACACAGATTTAAGATAATTAGCAAAAGAACCAGTCAGACTAAGTGGATAGCGCGTTCAAAGAGCACAGGCACGATGGGCCGATTCTATAATATGATTCTATGATTCAAAAGGAATCGCTCAGAAATATGCATATTTGAAATCTGCTGAAAGCTTTCAATACCCAACATTTGATAAAAGGGATTCAGCAAAACAGAGTCAACCTTTACCCTAACTTTGTGTTTGCTCAGAATGGTCTTCTTTCTTAACTGAGAAACCTAAGTGATGGGTCACAGTGGAGGACTAATCACCAAGGCTGGAAAGAGTAGGAAAGAAGATACATTAAGAAGTAGTCTAGATGATACCAAGCCTGTAGGTTGTTGGGGGGAAAGAAAAAGTTAACACAGGGAAATAATAAGCTGCAGTTGAAGATAATGTGATGAATCTTGATTTGAACACAGTTCGGATGCAGGGAGAAGAAAGAAACATTTGCATTTATATAGTGTTATGTCACATCTCTCAGAATCTCTCAAAGTGTTTCACACACATTGGATTACTTATTTGGAGTTCAGTGAATGTTCAGCATCTCACAAACTGTGATGAGATTTTTAAAAAAGCAGATAATCTATTTTTGAAAGTTGTCCAGGACTTTGAGAGAAATCAATGCTCTTCTTCAAATAGTGCGATGAGATATTTAGTATACACCTAAAAAGGCAGATGGGATTTTTACTTTAAGATTTTGTTCAAAGGATATCTCCTTGACAATCTAGCACTCTATCAGTACTGTCAGCCTAGATAAGGTGCTCAAGTTCGTGCTGTGGAGCTCAAACCCACAAACTTCTGATTCCGGGATAGGAGTGATACCAATTGAGCCAAGCTGATACTGTAGAGCATTGAGTGGTTAGGCAACGAATGGTTAGGATTTGGAATACACAGCCTGATAGGGTGGTGGAAACAGATTCATTAGCAGCTTTCAAAAGAGAATTGGATAAATACTTGAAGGAGAAAAAATTGCAGGGATATGGGGAAAAAGCAGGAGAGTGGGACTAACTAGATTGCTCTTCGAAAGAGCCGGCGCAGACTCGATGGGCTGAATGGCCTCCTTCTGTGCTGTACTATTCTATGATTCTATGATTCTATCATTGTTAGTGGCAAGTGTTAGCAGAAATAAGGCTGCAACATTAGCGGCTCTGCATCTGGAACAGAGCTATAACACCTGCCAAACCCACGACCTCTACCACCTGGAAGGACAAGGGCAGCAGGCGCATGGGAACATCATCACCTCCAAGTTCCCCTCCAAGTCACACACCACCCTGACTTGGAAATACATCGCTGCTTCTTCATTGTCGCTGGGTCAAAAACCTGGGACTCCTTCCCTAACAGTACTGTGAACATAAGAACATAAGAATTAGGAGCAGGAGTAGGCCATATGGCCCCTCGAGCCTGCTCCGCCACTTAATAAGATCATGGCTGATCTTCAGCCTCAACTCCACCTTCCTGCCCTATCCCTATATCCTTTGATTCCTCTCGAGTCCATGGTACTGTGGGACTACCTTCACTACACGGACTGCAGCGGTTCAAGAAAGTGGCTCACCACCACTGTCTCAAGGGCAATTAGGGATGGGCAATAAATGCTGGCTTTGCCAGCGATGCCCACATCCCAGGAACAAATAAAAAAAAATCAAATTACCCCCTGTGTAGGAAGGAAGGAGTAACGTATTTGGAACTGAGGAAGAACAAGGCAGGAAAGTTCAGAAGAGTAACGACTTCAATACTATTGATAAAATAGAAAAAGCCAAACAACATTACAGTGAAGAAAGAGGTTGGAGACCGGAGACAAGAAAGGTCCAATCATAATACTGCACCATTACCCCAGCTAAGATCAACCATCTCAGCACAGGTCAGCAATCAAAGCTAATCTGAATGACTCAATGCCACAACGTATAATACATTTAACAACTCAGCCACTGGGGATTCTGATTGGCAGCTCTTATTCGCAGCTTGTGGCTCAAACAGCTTTTCTTGTACAAGCTTTTTAATTATCCAAAAGAAATATTTATGCATGAGTCTGGTACCCTGTGGAAATTCTGCCAATCCCCTCCCCGGTCTATTACCGTGTATTTCATTTAATGCCATTGTGAAGAAGCACCATCACGTTCCCTTGAGATTTCCTCAGTTGCTGGGATCAAGATCAGGAGCTGGCTGTCCGTGTTACACTTCGCGATCTGAAAATATTCACTCAGTGAAGCCAATCTCTCTGCTATTTGCTGGTGAACCATTACATGAGAATCATCAGGTCAAACTTAATAGACTGCAGGCAGGACTGTGAACGGTGCAGATCTGACTGTTTGGCGAAATGTCACTTGAGAAATTACTGCACTGCATGAGCAGATGTGAAACCGGGAGGCTTTTATGCTTTATCTTTTTCTTTCGTAGCTGTCATTTTCCACTGACAAGTTCACATTGGAAAAATAGCACTTTCACCCTTTCCCTAAAATAACTAAACCCATTAGTCCAAAGTGACATAATGTTTTCAACACTTGCACTGAATAATTGATTTTGATAATGGCCAAGGATTTCTTGGGGACATTGAACCATAGCTTATGTGTACGTGACACTGTGGTCAGGTCTAACATTTTTTTCAATAATACTGTATCAGCTGTTTATTGATTATTTCCCCTTATCTCGTTTCATAAGTGTTCTCCCGTCCCTTAGACAAAGAAGGTGAAATGGGCTTCAGACTGGTTCTTAGCTTTAATTCACAATTAAGCTAATTGAGGTCAGTTTTCACTGCCTTTGCCTGGCGTTAATGGGGTGATAAGAGCCTCAAAATGGGGTCAGTAGCCTTAGCGCCCCGTTAACACCGACGACGCAGCCAGCTCCATTTTGAAAGGGGCCTACTGTTGGGTGTCCAAATCGCCCGCCTGTTTCAGGTGATAGGCCCTTTTTAATATGGAAATTGGGGTCCAGTCACTGTCGGCCACCGAAGTTACAGCAGGATTACGCTGAAATAGCCGTGGCTTTTCCTGGCCTTAATTTATTCTCTCTCAGCACATTGCTCACAAGCTTCTTATGAAATCCTGTGGCTCAGTAGTAGCATTCTCACCTCTGAGTCAGATGTTTGTGGGTTCAAACCCCACTACAGGATCATAAAATTATACAGTACAGAAAAAGGTTATTCAGCGTATTGTGCCTGTGCCAGGTTTTTGAAAGAGCTATCTAATTAGTCCCACTCCGCTGCTCTTTCCACATAGCCTCCATCCCTCTCTCTGGCAACTATCTGAGGCTGAACAGACTGTTCGCAACCTTGGTGTCATATTTGACCCCAAGATGAGCTTCTGAGCACATATCCGCGCCATCACTATGACCGCCTATTTCCACCTCCGGAACATCGCCCGAATCCACCGCTGCCTCAGCTCATCTGCTGCTGAAACCCTCATCCATGCCTTTGTTACCTCTCGACTTGACTATTGCAACGTACTTCTGGCCGGCCTCTCATTTTCTACCCTCCGTAAACTTGAGTTCATCCAAAACTCTGCTGCCCGTTTCCTAACTCGTACCAAATCCCGTTCACCCATTACCCCTGTGCTCACTGACCTACATTGGCTCCCAGTTAAATAATGCCTCAATATTAAAATTGTCATCCTTGTTTTCAAATCTCTCCATGGCCTCACCCCTCCCAGTCTTTGCAATCTCCTCCAGCCCTACAACCCTCTGAGATATCTGCACTCCTCCAATTCTGGCCTCTTGAGCATCCCCGATTTTAATCGTTTCACCATTGGCGGTCGTGCCTTCAGCTGCCAAGGCCCTAAGCTCTGGAATTCCCTCCCTAAACCTCTCCGCCTCTTTACCTCTCTTTCCTCCTTTAAGACGCTCCTTAAAACCTACCTCTTTGACCAAGCTTTTGGTCATCTGCTCCAATATCTCCTTATGTGGCTTGGTGTCAAATTTAGTTTGATAACGCTCCTGTGAAGCGCCTTGGGACATTTGACTACGTTAAAGGTGCTATATAAATTCAAGTTGTTGTTCTTGTACCCCTGCACATTTTTCCTTTCCAAGTATATATACAGTTCTTTTTTGAAAGTTACTATTTAATCTGTTTCCACCACCTTTTCTGACAGTGCATTCCAGATCATAACAACTCGCTACGTAAAAAAAATTCTCCTCATCTTTACTCTGGTTCTTTTGCCAATTATCTTAAATCTGTTTCCTCTGGTTACCGACCCTCCTGACAGTGGAAAGGTTTCTCCCTATCTACTCTATCAAAACCCTTCATTATTTTGAACATCTCTATTACATTACCTTCTCTGCTGTAAGGAGAACAATCCCAGCTTCTCCAGTCTCTCCATCTAACTGAAGTCCCTCATCCCTAATATCATTCTTGTAAATCTCCTCTACACCCTTTCCAAGGCCTTGACATCCTTCCTAAAGTGTGGTGGCCATAATTGAACACAATACTCCAACTAAGGCCTAACCAATGATTTATAATGGTTTAGCATAACTTCCTTCCTTGTGTAATCTGTGCCTCTATTTATAAAACGCAGGATCCCATATGCTTTTTTAACAGCTTCACACTTGAGCACATATTCTAGGATGACACTTTAGTGCAGTACTGAGGGAATGCTGTACTATCAGAGATGCTATCTTTTGAATAAGACGTTAAACCAAGGCCCCATCTGCTCTCTCAGGTGGATGTAAAAGATCCCATGGCACTATTCAAAAAAGAGCAGAAGCTTTTTCCCCGGTGTCCTGGCCAATATTTCTTCCCTCAACCAACACCTAAAACCAGATTATCTGGTCATTTATTTCATTGCTGTTTGTGGGACCTTGCTGTGCGCAAATTGGCTGCCACATTTCCTACATTACAACAGTGACTGCACTTGAAAAAGTGCTTCATTGGCTGTAAAACATTTTGGGATGTTCTGAGGTGGTCAATCATGCTATATAAATGCAAGTCTTTCTTTCCTTTTACTCTAACACCACATTTAAACCTTTGACTCAATATGAACAATGCCACAGGAAGTCCACTTGTTGAAGATAAAATCCAAGCTTTGCAACGGTCACAGAGATTTTAAGAGCTGAATTTATTTTGATGAACAAGTTAGACATTTCCAAGATTAAATTGAACTAGGACCCCTGGTAGGTTTTAAGATAATCAAAGATATAACCTACAAAAATAGCTTCCTTCCTCACAACCTTAATGTGAAATTTAATGCATTTTAAACAAACATTGGTCAACCAACATCGGTTAAAGCATGTATTTTTCTGCAGATAAACTGTTGTAGACTGATACAATAGCCACAAATAGTAGATAATATCAGTGACAAATGAGATTTAAAAAAACACCTTAAAAAGTAATGATGGATGGTTGCACGTGTTGAATGTTGGGATTAGGCAGGTCAGTTGAAGGAAGAGATCACAGGTTCAAGCAGTTTGCCATCTTCAATTCCTCAATTCAATACAGGAGGAGTCCATTCCTTCCATTTATTGTTGTTTTTCAATCATACTTTGGAGAGAACGGCCTTTCATTGGCATCTTTATCCCTGCTTCGAACACTGTTTACTGAAACCCTGATTTTATGCATGTGTGGCGTACTGAAAGACCCTGCGCAAATCACCACCTACAGAAAAAGAGGGAAGATACAGAAATTTGAAGGGTTATCAGTCAATACCTGACAGTCAATTGAGGTAATTTCTTATCACAACAACATTGTAGTTTATTTGGAAGAGGGGATAAACATTGCTATTCTCAGCGTGGAGCCTTAATAGATGCAAGTTAGAGATAGTGCTATAAGACTGCAGTCCTGATTCTATGACCTGTGCTCACCATTAGCGGCACTCCACGCCACGAGCAGAGGCTCGTGAAATTACCACTATTGTGCACATTATCGATTATAAACCTAAGTAATGAACGTTAGTGAGAAATTCTACCATAGCGCGAGGGAAGAGAATAATAGTTCGGCTGATCTGTTCTGACCTGTTGTTTACATTTTCCGGCAATGCTCACTCCATCTCTGGCCTCATGTGTATCCCCTACTTCCTTCACCCCACCTTTGGCGGCCGTGCCTTCAGCCGTCTAGGCCCTAAGCTCTGGAAGAGTTGAGTGGATGATCCATATTGGCCTCCTCCTGAGGTCTCCACCATCACAGAAGCCAGTCTTCAGCCAATTTGATTCACTCCACGTGATATCAAGAAATGGCTGAGCGCACTAGATACAGCAAAGGCTTTGGGCCCCGACAACATCCTGGCTGTCGTGCTGAAGATTTGTGCTCCAGAACTAGCCGCGCCTCTAGCCAAGCTGTTCCAGTACAGCTACAACACTGGCATGGAGTGTCCTCCTCAAATTCGGCTGCCCTCAAAAGTTTGTCACCATCCTCCGCCTGCTTCACGATGACATGCAAGCCGTGATCCTGACCAACGGATCCACCAATTCCCAATTCACGCATGGACCGGGGTCAAGCAAGGCTGTGTCATCGCACCAATGCTCTTCTCGATCTTCCTGGCTGCAATGCTCCATTTCACCCTCAGTAAGCTCCCCGCTGGAGTGGAGCTAATCTACAGAACAGACGGAAAACTGTTCAACCTCCGTCGCCTCCAGTCCAGATCCAAGGTTGTCCCATCCTCTGTCATCAAATTACAGTATGCAGATGACGGTTGCGTCTGCGCACAGTCTGAGGCTGAACTCCAAACCATTGTCAGCACCTTCACCGAAGCGTACGAGAGAATGGGCCTTACACTAAACATCCGTAAGACAAAGGTCCTCTACCAACCTGCCCCCGCCACACAGTACTGTCCCCCGATTATCAAAATCCATGACGAGGCATTGGACAACATGGACCACTTTCCATACCTCGGGAGCCTACTGTCAACAAGGGCCGACGTCGATGACAAAGACCAACACCGCCTTCAGTGTGCCAGTGCAGTCTTCGGTCGCCTGAGGCAGAGAGTGTTTGAAGACCAGGACCTCAAACCCGGCACCAAGCTCATGGTCTACAGAGCAGTAGTGATGCCTGTCCTTCTGTATGCTTCAGAGATATGGACCAGGTACAGCAGGCACCTCAAAGCACTGGAGAGGTACCACAAATGCTGCCTCCGCAAGATCCTGCAAATCCATTGGCAGGATATGCGCACCAACGTCAGTGTTCTCACTCAGGCCAACATCCCCAGCATCAAAGCTTTGACCACGCTTGATCAGCTCCGATGGACGGGCCTCATTGTCCGCATGCCCGATATGAGACTCCCAAAACAAGCACTCTACTCGGAGCTCTGACACGGCAAGAGAGCCCCAGGTGGGCAGAGGAAACGCATCAAGGACAGCCTCAAAGCCTCCTTGAAAAAGTGCAACATCCCCACCGACACCTGGAAATCCCTGGCCCAAGACCACACAAAGTGGAGGAGAAGCATCCAGGAAGGCGCCGAACACCTCGAGTCTCTTCACCGCAGCAAGCAGAAGCTAAGCGCAAACAGCGGAAGGAGCGCACGTCAACCCAAGCACCCCACCCACCCGCCCCTTCAACCACCGTCTGCCCCACCTGTGACAGAGAATTTAGGTCTCACATTGGGCTCATCAGTCACCTGAGAACTCATTTTTAGTGTGGAAGCAAGTCATCCTCCATTCCGAGTGACTGCCTAAGAAGAAGATCTATCCGACAATGTGGAAAACTGCCCAGGTATGTCCTGTCCACAAAAAGCAGGATAAATCCTAACCGGCCAATTATTGCCCCATCAGTCTACTCTCAATCATCAGCAAAGTGTTGGAAGGTGTCATCGACAGTGCTATCAAGCAGCATGTACTCACCAATAACCTGCTCACTGATGCCCAGTTTTGGATCCGCCAGAATAACTCGGCTCCCGACCTCATTACAGCCTTGGTCCAAACGTGGACAAAGGAGCTGAATTACAGAGGTGAGGTGAGAGTTTGACCGAGTGTGGCATCAAGGAGCCCTAGTAAAACTGAAGTCAATGGGAATAGGGGGGAAAACACTCTACTGGCTGGAGTCACACCTAGCATAAAGGAAGATGGTTGTGGTGCTTGAAAGTTATTCATCACAGCCCCAGGACATCGCTGCAGGAGTTTCTCAGGGCAGTGTCCTAGGCCCAACCATCTTCAGCTGCTTCATCAATGACCTTCCCTCCAACAGATGGTCAGAAATGGGGATGTTCGCTGATGACTGCACAGTGTTCAGTGCCATTTACAACTCCTCAGATAATGAAGCAGTCCATGCCCGCATGCAAAAAGACCTGGACGACGTTCAGGCTTGGGCTGATCAGTGGCAGGTAACGTTTGCGCCACAGAAGTGCCAGGCAATGACTATCTCCAACAAGCGAGAGTCTAACCACCGCCCCTTGACATTCAACGGCATTACCATCACCGAATCCCCCACCATCAACACCCTGGGGGTCACCATTGACCAGAAACTTAACTGGACCAGCCGCATTATACTGTGGTAACAAGAGCAGGTCAGAGGCTAGTATTCTGCAGCGAGTTTCTCACCTCCTGACTCCCCAAAACCTTTCCACCATCTACAAGGCACAAGTAAAGAGTGTGATGGAATACTCTCCACTTGCCTGGATGAGTGCAGCTCCAACAACACTCAAGAAGCTCGACACCATCCAGGACAAAGCAGCCCGCTTGATTGGCACCCCATCCATCACCTTAAACATTCAATCCCTCCACCATCGGCGTACCGTGGCTGCAGTGTGTACCATCTACAAGATGCACTGCAGCAACTCGCCAAGGCTTCTTAGACAGCACCTCCCAAACCCGCGACCTCTTCCACCTAGAAGGACAGGGCAGCAGGTGCATGGGAACACCATCACCTCCAAATTCCCCTCCAAGTCACACACCATCCTGACTTAGAAGTATATCGCCGATCCTTCATCGTCGCTGGGTCAAAATCCTGGAACTCCCTACCTAACAGCACTGTGGGAGTACCTTCACCACACGGACTGCAGCGGTTCAAGAAGGTGGCTCACCACCACCTTCTCAATGGCAATTGGGGATGGGCAATAAATGCTGGCCTTACCAGCGACGCCCACATCCCATAAACAAATTTAAAAAATTCCCAAACCTCTTTGCCTCACCGCCTCTCTCTCCTCCTTTAAGACATTGCTTAAAACTACCTCTTTGACCAACCTGTCCTAATGTCTCCTTCTTTGGCTCGGTGTCATTTTGGGCTGATTACACTTCTGCGAAGCACTTTAGGACATTTTACGAAGTTAAACGTGCTATATAAATGCAAGTTATTGTTGTTATGCAAGAGTGTTACAAATCAGTCGAACTAAATGATTTTTCTCTTCCCTAGGCCAGCGGCACTGTATCTACTTGTAGCTGCCTACTTCTGCCCTGTCTGCAATCATCAATTGAACATGGCACTTTTCTGCTTTTGATTACTATTTTACACCAGGCAGTTACGAACTGAGTCATCAGAAACTTACTGCTCATTCTTTGATTTATCTTCCCATTTAATGGCACTGATCAACTGATGACCTCTCTGAATTCAGCCTTGAGGTTACAGATCACAATTTAATTGCATTTTAATGCTATGTTTATATAGCAGAGTTATTGATGTAAATGTGACAGCTTTCTGTCAAAAAAGTATTGGATGACACAACTTTATCCTTCAACCAATTAACTGTTAATCCAGTTACCTTTTACGTGATGAAGATACATATCAGGAGCGCAGATTTGTAAAATTAGCCCTAATTATTTTTCCTTGAATTGAGAGATCTAGCTGTGGGAAAGACTCATTGGCAAAGGCAAGTTTTCTCACTGAAAATTCCGACACTTTGGAGTCAATCATAATGACTGTGCAACTCTTATACACTTCTCTATGGGCGAAAGATCTTTTCGCTGTGAAAGTTGAGCCAAGAGCTTGACATGTCATTGTGCTGTTGATGGTTGGCAGTAAGTACGTCATCAATCACAATGCCTCCGTTGCTCTTTATTTTATTTGGGAGGAGAAAGATCTCCCATAGATCAGTTGGAGTCCACTGAATTACTTCACTGCTGAACTAAAACGGAGCCTCAGAAATAGTACTTCAGAGACTTGGAGCCAATTCAATGTATCTTTGCTTGGCTTTCGAAATTTAGTTAGGAGCCTATGGTACCAATTTACTGACCTCTGATCAAATTATCTAATCTTATGTCCTATAGATGATTGATATAGTATTTAGACACCAGAAAGGTCTTGACATTGGAAAAACTCTGACAAAAATTGAAGTTTAGTACAGTGTGAATGTCCTATCACGAGGTGTCACTGAGATATATCTTAAGCACTAAGACATGCTTAAACTCTTCTCCAGCAGGAGTTTCTTGGAGTGCTTGGAAATGGGACATTTTTGCTTTCGGCAGCAATTGGAAGTACTGTATCATCAACAAGCAAGGTGAGATTAGCTCAGATTTATAAAATAATGCATTCATGATAGCTCAGCAAGTTTATCCAGTGAGTAGTTGAGCCAGGCAAACCAGGAGAGCCCCATTTCCAAGCACTCTAAGGAACTCCTACTGCAGAAGTCTTTTAGCGTGTCTTACTACTTAACAAATGTATCAGTGACACCTAGTGATAGGACATTCACAATTTGTTCTGTACAGAGTTAACTGGTATCAGTTGACGTAGTTAGACGGTTTCTATAATTGGTCTTAGCACCTGACATTTAGGGACAGGAAATTGGCCAAGTTGGAAGTCTTGAATTCTGTTGCATTTTGTGCTGGTTAGTCCCTGTGGAATACTGCAGTTGAAGTTTTGATCAACTCACCAGAGGAAGGATATTGCTGCCTTTAAAAGTGTACAGAGATGAGCAACAAAGATGGATTCCAGGTATCTGGAGTTTAAGATATGAGGAACGCTGAAGGAAATAGGGCTTTTTTTTTGCTGTATGAAAACACAAGTACTACAAGTTAAAATCCTCTGAGTGAGAAATTCGATTTGGGGCTAAAGTCAGTGGAGTGATTGCTCTGGGCTCCCAGCCTGAGGCCTGAGCCAAATTCAGCATCAGGCCTTTTTTGGTTATTTTTTTTGAGCAGCCTCTAGCAGTCCCTTTAAGGATTGCTGGTTAGGGTGCTCAAGATCTGGTACAACTAGTTAGAGTGTGCTCCACCCATTTGTACCTGAATTTGGCACTGGGGCCCTACTAGTGACTTAGGACACCAATTGTGCAGTAAAATAGCCTTACACCTGTTACAGATGGGCAGGCTGCTTGCCCATTTACGTGCTTGCCTGAATATTGCATCAAGCGGGCCTTGGGCATCAATGGGCGTGCCCCCGCCCCCACCCCCCACCGATTTTGTGCTGCTGGTTGCCTGTTTTTCAGGTGCAAATCATCTGGCTGTGAGTTCTCCCCTTTTTTGTCCAAAGTGTAACAGACTTGCTGAATAAGTTATCAGAGATGCCTATTTAATGGACAATATAAATGAATTCAAGGGACAACTTTACCTGTTTCAGGAGAGAAAATGGACCAGGGGTTGTAGATGGGGTTGACATCCTCAAGAGGGATAGGCTTCTTTCCTGACACTGCAATATTCTTCTTAGTAGCATTGTTAACCCTCGAGTTTTGTTCCATTTGGTTTAATTGTAGGGATGTTAATCAATTTAAGATATTTTACAAAATGAATTGCAAGTTGTCTGTGGAACCAGCTTCTGCATAAAATTAAACAAATCAATTCATTTATTGGCCTAGAAATTCGATCGCAGCACCCATTTTTCAGGCACTATTCAGGTGTTCTTTGGTTTCAGCAGAATTCTTTCTAACTTTCTGACCACAAAATTTTGATCCAGGAGATTACCAATGATTAACAGCATTATCCCCATGACTGGTTCCCTCTGCCAAGTTAATTTTTATAAAATGTGAATCAACACACCTGAAATGATCTCAGAAATTTTTTGCTGTCGGAAAATATTTTTAGTCAATATACTGTGACTCACTATTCACTATGTACACCCTTTCCAGAAAAATAGATTTAAAACCTATTGCTAAATATCAGTAAACAGGATATTTCACATTTATATTGGGCTCTTATGTAATCAACTCAATAGCCTTGTGGAAATGGAAGTTGAAAGCTATCAGTTATGTGAATCAAAGGCAATGATTTCAGCATGTCAAAAATACTATTATATTCATGGCTTTTCTGTTTTTTTAAAATAATTTTACCATAAAATGTATTCCTTTATTTTAGGTCAGTTGGTTTTCTTGGAGATGAGGGTGTGCATTTTCATCTTCACCACATGGGCAGTAATCCGAGGAGTGGTACACCCATCTGATGTACAACCTGCCCGATTTTCAACCCATAGAAATCCATGGAATAAAAATAAGACGGATTCAGTAATGGGCAGGAGGTCTGCTCCTCCAGATTACCACCCGCACGATGCAGACGAATACTTACCTTGACATCTCCAACAACTGCTACAGCTAGAAGAGAATAAAGTATTTATACGTGGCTAATATTTTGAGTGCAAATCTGTTAATATTTTAAGTTCGACAAGAGCACTTCCCATTAATCATTTGTATGAGTTGCCCAAACTGCCTGTGCTTCCTTGTTGGATAGTTTCGTAACTAATGTATTTGTCCTTTATCAGGTCTTATCTAAAAAGAAATATAAACAGAAAATGCTGGGAACACTTAGCAGGTTAGGCCGCATCTGTGGAGAGAGAAACAGAGTCAACGTTTTAGATCTGGGGATAGGCTATTGACAAACATTCACTATAAGCTCACTGACTCCCACAGCTACCTGGACTACACTTCCTCCCGCCCAGCTTCCTGTAAGGACTCTATTCCATTCTCCCAGTTTCTCCATCTCTGCCACATCTGCTCTGACGATGCCACCTTCCATACTAGTGCTTCCGATATGTCTTCCTTTTTTCCTCAACCGAGGATTCCCCTCTACTGTGGTTGACACGGCCCTTGACCGTGTCTGTTCCATTTCCTGCACTTCTGCTCTCACCCCTTCCCCACCCTCCCGGAACCACGATAGGGTTCCCCTTGTCCTCACCTTTCACCCCACCAGCCTCCACATTCAACGGATCATCCTCCGCCATTTCCGCCACCTCCAGCGTGATCCCACCACCAAACACATCTTCCCCTCACCTCCCCTTTCAGCATTCCGAAGGGACCACTCCCTCCGCGACACCCTGGTCCACTCCTCTATCACCCCCAACACCTGCCCTTTTACCTCCTCCCTTCCCACTGTCCAGGGCCCCAAACACTCCTTCCAGGTGAAACAGCGATTTACTTGTACTTCTTGCAATTTAGTATACTGTATTCGCTGCTCACGATGCGGTCTCCTCTACATTGGGGAGACCAAACGCAGATTGAGTGACCGTTTTGTGGAACACCTCCATTCAGTCCGTAAGGGTTGACCCCAAGCTTCCGGTCGCCTGTCACTTTAATTCTCTGCTGCACTCCCACTCTGACCTCTCCATCCTCGGCCTCTTACACTGTTCCAATGAAGCTCAATGTAAGCTCGAGGAATAGTACCTCATCTTTCGATTAGGCACTTTACAGCCTTCTGGACTCAACATCGAGTTCAACAATTTCAAACCATAACCTCTGCCCCTATCAGTTTTTTTTCTTCTCTCTCTCACATGGCAGCTGTTGATCATCTTGCCATTGCCATTTATACTTCATCTAGCGTCATCTTTTGTTTCTTAACTTGTCCCATTACCATCTCCTTTTGCCTTGTACCATCATTCCCTTTGTCTCTTAATCTCTCCTGCCTTCCATCCTATCACAGACCTTCCCTTTTGTTGTTTCCTCACCCTGCCCCCCTCCCCCCTCTCCCTGCCCCTACACTTGCTTAAAAACCTGTTACATCTCCAACTTTTTCCAATTCTGACGAAGGTCATCGACCTGAAAAGTTAACTCTGTTTCTCTCTCTACAGATGCTGCCTGACCAGCTGAGTGTTTCCAGCATTTTCTGTTTTTATTTCAGGCTGATGACCTTTCGTCAGAACCTAAACAGAAACTGCTTTTTGATCAAAGTAGAATCCTAGATATAAAAGTTACAGAACTGCTATTACAATATTTTAAAGTGGTTTAGCCAGAGAGCGAATATGAAGGAAGGAGGTAACGGATCAAATCTTTGTCTTGATGCCTGTGAACAAAGAAAGCTTAGAAACAGAGAATGCTGAAGTTCCCTTTGGCTGGAACAGCCAGGTCAAGAGGTGACCCTTACTTAAGTAAGAAAGTTGGTTTATTGGAGACCCACATACCTAACATGGGAAATTACTCTCACTTACATGTATTGGCTGCCATAAAATAACTAATACTTTGATAACGGATTCTTACTGGCATTGCTGAGAGGTACAAACTACATCTCTAGGCGAGATAAGAGTTGAGGCCACAAGCCATCCCATAGTCCACTAAACCAGAGCTAGAATGATGGGATAATTTACGACTAGATGAAAAGAACAGGGGTGTATACGTGCAGCCTAAGTTGGTCGAATAGTCTAAAGATAGAGCTTTCCCCCTTCCAGCGTTAGAATTCTCAGGACAGTCGGAAGTCCACAGTCACGCAGCAGCCTAGAGAGCTGGAACTGATCACTCCGGGCCTGGGAACCATGTTGTATTATTTGCATATCATCTTGTAATTTAATATAATACTGTAGAATGGTTATATAAAACAATACTGTTATTAGTTTATATATATTAAATCATTGTTGCAGGATTAACAACCGTTTGTTACGAAAGTTGTTCTCAATTCGACTTTTCCGTGCATAGAGTAGTTACAAAAACGTTAGATGATCATCGTTTTACACATAAGAACATAAGAACATAAGAAATAGGAGCAGGAGTAGGCCAATCGGCCCCTCGAGCCTGCTCCGCCATTCAATAAGATCATGGCTGATCTGATCCTAACCGCCAATCTACTATCTATCACAGAACCATCTCCTGCATCTAACAGAATTGCACACACGAAATAGGAGCAGAATCAGGCTACACAGTCCCTGGGCCCGCTCCACTACCCACAGGGCCATGACCGATCCGAACCTAGACTCATGTCCAAATTCCTGCCCGCTCCCCGTAACCCTTAATGCCCTTTACTTCTAGGAAACTGTCTATTTCTGTTTTAAATTTAATTAATGTTGTAGCTTCTACAGCTTTTTGTGGCAGCATATTCCATGGACCTACCACCCTCTGAGTGAAGTAGTTCCTCCTCATCTCAGTTTTGAAAGAGCAGCCCCTTATTCTAAGACTATGTCCCCTAGTTCTCGTCTCACCCGTCATCGGGAACATCCTCCCCGCATCCACCCGATCCAACCCCTTCACAATCTTATATGTTTCAATAAGATCGCCTCTCATTCTTCTGAACTCCAATGAGTAGAGTCCCAATCTACCCAACCTCTCCTCATATGACCACCCCCTCATCCCCGGGATTAACCGAATGAACCTTTTTTGCACTGCCTCGAGAGCAAGGATGTCTTTCCTTAAGTAAGGACACCAAAACTGTATGCAGTATTCCAGGTGCGGTCTCACCAATACCTTGTACAACTGAAGCAATACCTCCCTATTTTTATATTCTATCCCCCTAGCAATGAAAGCCAACATTCCATTTGCCTTCTTAATCACTTGCTGCACCTGCATACTAACCTTTTGAGTTTCGTGCACCAGGACCCCCAGATCCCTTTGCACTTCAGTACTCTCCAGTTTCTTGCCATTAAGATAATAAATTGCTCTAGGATTTTTCCTGCCAAAGTGCATCACCTCACACTTTCCAGTGTTGTATTCCATCTGCCAAATCTCTGCCCACTTACTTAGCCTGTCTATGTCCCCTTGCAGGTTTTTTATGTCCTCCTCATTCACTACTTTCCCTCCCATCTTTGTATCATCTGCAAATTTTGATATGTTACACTTGGTCCCTTCCTCCAAATCGTTAATATAGATTGTGAAGAGTTGGGGACCCAGCACTGACCCCTGTGGAACACCACTAGTTACTGATTGCCAGTCTGAGAATGAACCATTTATCCCAACTCTTTGCTTTCTGTTAGATAGCCAATCCTCTATCCATGCCAGAATATTACCCCCAATTCCGTGATTTTTTACCTTAAGCAATAATCTTTTGTGTGGCACCTTGTCAAATGCCTTTTGGAAGTCTAAATACACTACGTCCACTGGTTCCCCTTTATCCACTCTATATGTTACTTCCTCAAAGAACTCCAGCAAATTTGTCAAACATGACTTCCCCTTCGTAAAACCATGCTGACTTTGTCCTATTAAATTATGATTATCCAAATGTCCTGTTACTGTTTCCTTAATAATGGACTCCAAAATTTTACCTACCACAGATGTTAGGCTAACCGGTCTATAGTTACCAGCCTTCTGTCTACTGCCCTTTTTAAATAAGGGTGTTACATTAGCAGTTTTCCAGTCTGCCGGGACCTTAGCGGAATCCAGGGAGTTTTGAAAAATTATTACCAATGCATCTACAATCCCTACCGCCACTTCCTTCAAGACTCTAGGATGTAAGCCATCAGGTCCAGGTGATTTATCCGCCTTGAGTCCCATTATTTTACCGAGTACCACTTCCTTAGTGATTTTGATCGTGTTTAGCTCCTCTCCCCCTATAGCCCCCTGTTTGTCCAGTGTTGGGATATTCTTAGTGTCCTCTACTGTAAAGACTGATACAAAATATTCATTCAGTGTTTTTGCCATCTCCATATTTCCCACCATTAATTTCCCGGTCTCATCCTCTAAGGGACCAACATTTACTTTAGCCACCCTTTTTCTTTTTATATAACTATAAAAACTCTTACTATCTGTTTTTATATTTTTTGCTAATTTACTTTCATAATCTATCTTCCCTTTCTTAATCAATCTGGAGAGATATGGCGTCCTTGGTGATTGAGGATTCTGTGAAGCACCCATTATCCAAGCCTTTAGCAGAGATACCAGTCCTCCTTCTCCTGTTTACAACATTCCAACACAGTTATGACTGACCTTGGCTCCCAGACACAGCTAGCTCTGTTCTAACTCAAATTCTTGCCTGTGGTTTAGCATCCATCTTTTGCTTACTTGCCCATAGCCTATTTTCATGATTCTGTTAACGCTTTATCAATCCATCTATTTAATACTAAAGAACCCCCCTGAAGTAGCTTAGCTTACTCACCTCACATGTTCCAACAACAGTAACCATGGTAGATTTAAACTAGCGGTCTTTCAACTGCTAACTATGATTTAGTTTGGCTGGTCTTGCCATGGCACACGGAAATGATTTAGACTCTGTAAACTTGCGCATACAATTCACACAAAGACTTTATTCTATTCTCGCTGCAGAACAAGATTGTTTATTTCTTTTGTAGGAAGTATTTCATCTCAAGTTCTGTTGGAAGAATTGAAAGGGTTTTGGTTGACTGGTTTGTTTGATTAACCCCTTTTGAATTGTTCTAGACTTCCAGGACTGCATTGGACTGTTCAATCTCTCACCTATTTGACTCGCGTCTGTAAATAATTTATTTCGCAAATAAATCTATTTAATGGTTTATCTTGTTATGAAAGTATCTGGTTTAGCTCATATTATCCATTTTCTGAATTGCCATAAGATACAACACAGAAATGGATATGGTAATGTAGTGGGTATGCTGCTGGAGTAGTAACCCAGTTGTGATGAGTTCAAATCTCAGCATACAAAGTTGTGATATTGAATTCAATAAATCAGGTAATTTGTGGCCTAAGTGCATCAAGGGATATGGAGCAAAGCTAGGTAAATGGAGTCAATCAGTGATCTAACTGAGTGGCAGATTAGGCTTGAGGGGCTGAAGGGCCGACTTCTGTTCCGAACACCAAGTGAAACTGATGATGAAAGCTACTGGATTTTAAAAAAAAAAAACTGCTTCACAAACCTCCTTCAAGGAAGGGACCTGCCTCCCCCCACTCCCCACCCAGTCTCCAGTCCCACATTATATGGTTGTCTCTTAGTGCCCTCTGAAATGGCCTAGCATGCCACTCAACAAGAAGGACCACCACCATCACATTCTCGGGCCAAGTAGGATGGGCAATAAATGCAACCTTCCTGAGAATATATTTTAATAAACTTTAGGTATTATCCGGTCGGTAATGGTTTTCCAATAAGTGATTGTTTGCCCTGTCTCATGCTATATCCCAATTTAATTGGGGCAGGGGATATTTTGTGTCTGCGCCCAAGTGTACTGGATCGCTTGGGCATCGTGAACACCAGAAAATCAGGCACACGCCATCAAGGAACATGTCTGATCTTTCCATTAATTTAAATGGAACGATATTGAGTGAGTTCCTCTACACGCATGAACTTCGCCCCACCTAATTTTCAGATATAAGTGTTCCAATGTGCCTGGGCACATACATAGGAAAAGCTCCCCTTTAAGATTAAGTTGCCGATCTTAGGACATGTGACCTCGCCTATGGAAGCTGCCTTTTGCAACGAGAATGAGTACGAATCACAGCAGTCTGCATTGGGAATAGATTGCTTTCTGCTTTTTGACACCTATCAGATACTCCCAGGCCAAATAAAGCACAGTCAGATCCTTCTACTGTGCCTGAACAATGTGTCCCATCCCTCGGGTTATATGTTTTTCGAGGAAGTCACTTTTTGCACAAGTTCCTGAAACTCAACAAAGTTGAAGAGACCCAATGATTTGCAGATATTTATTGAAGGTCCGGGCAATCTTTTCAATCTGAGGGGAAAATCTATGTTTGATCCCTGCAAGAGTACTAATCTTGGTGTCCAGTACCTGCCACTGTAGAGATGACTATCTATCTGTATTATCCAATGGTACATTGTTGGGCTCTGTCCATGTAGGCCGGTAGATCAAGAAGGCTTTGACACATAATTACTGAATCAAAGTCAGATGTTTCCCTAGATCTCCTCCCGACATCCTAAAAAATTTGCTTTCCAATTGAAAAGGAACTAAAAAAAGTTAAAAAAAAATAACTGAAAAGTTGCTTGTACTGTCAGTCCAAAAGCCATTACGACCATTTCATTTTCAAATATATAAACACTTTGCCAAGATACTTGTTGGTTTGTTGTAATCCAGAACACTTTTTAAGGTCTGAGTGGCACTATCTTGATTAGCAGTGGGAGCTGTGGATGCAGCTTAGAATGGTCAGAGATGCAATGTTATTAGATTCAGCTTCTGATAACTAAGCTGACATGCTATTCACTGCAAAAACGAGACTCACCACACAGTTAAATATTTCAGATGAAATGCTTTACTGATGAACAGTAGAAGTGAAAAGACACGTATTAGGTTTTTAGATACACTGAAAAAGAAAAAGTTGCCTTCCACGGCCTCCCACCTTGCACCCTCCGTAAACTTGAGCTCATCCAAAGCTCAGTTGCCTGTTTCCTGTGCAGACTTCTGACGGGATGTGCGCAGGATGCCATCTTGGTAAAGGGGTTTGCGCACATCTAACGACTGGTGGCAGCAAGCAGAGCAGGCAGATTATGACATCAATCAGTGTGCAAAGCTGATTTGACACCAGCGCTGCCATTTTTGAACTCCACACTCCAGCCAGTCTTAACCGTGCACAGCTGAACATGACGTTAAACGGAATGAAGGACCCCCCCACCAGCGCTATTTAAAGGGATCATGAACTTCTTACAGGTTAATTGCTGGATTATTTCTTCTGGCTGCTAGTGCAATTGTATGTGTTTTTGGAGCTTTCCTATATTTGGCTAAAGTTTGAATACTCTACAGGGAGGGAGTGGTCTGGCTGGTGCTGAAGTACTTTTCTGTTCATTTTAAAGCATGTGTTGCAACCAGTTGCTTCCAGACATGGGTGGCCTGGTAAGCTTTACTCTGGGAATTGAGCATGATTAGGAGAATGAAGAGAGGCCACGCAGAGCAGGACAAGCTGCTAGAAGAGAAAGGAGGAGGAGATGGAGCAGGAGGTCATATCCACCAAGGGTCTTTAGGGAGCAATTCTCTTACCTCAACTTCAGCGAGGACCAATGTTTGAGACGTCTTCGCTTCACAAAAGAGGTTGTGACTGAAAGCAGCCAACTGCTGTAGCCACAACTGCAACCTCAAAGCTGGGCAAGGACAGCATTGCCTGTGGCTGTCAAGGTGACCGTGACTCTTAACTTTTATGCGCCTGGCTCCTTCCAGGCTGCTGCTGGAGATATAAGCAACATCTCACAGTTTGCAGTGCACTGCTGCTTAAGCGTCAGTGAGGCTCTCTATACACAGAGAGGCAGTTTAATCTCATTCGCTCTTGCCAGAGAGATACAGATGGAGTGAGCACGAGGGTTTGCATGCATTACAGGCTTCCCCATGCTGCAGAGTGCCATTGACTGCATGCACATTGCTTTGCGTGCGCCTCATGCGAACTCTGCCATTTTCATGAACCAAAAGGGATTCCACTCCCTCAATGAGCAACTGGTGTGCGACCACAGGCAGCATACAAAAATAAACAAATCACCCTTCTGTATTCCCTTAGTGCCTGTCTTCCATGTGCCTTTGCCTATCCTAGTGCTCCTATGAGGTACTTCCCCAGTGCAGCAGTACAGTGGAAGGCTGCTAACCTTCAATTGAGGAGACTGCAGATGGCCTTGGAGGGCGACCTCAAGCAGCTCTGGGCCTTGAAGGCCTGGCTCCAGACTGCACCTGCAGCCTGGGCTGGCTGGCTGACAGGCAACAGCAAGGGCACTGGCGGAGTGGTGGGGTGTGAGCATGAATGCTGTCATCCTGAGAAAGGACAGCAGGTTCGTGCTTCATGGAGCCACTGCCACTCTCCTAGGGTGGCGGCTCAGCAAACCTACTGATCTGTTGGAGAACAGATTGATGGACTACTGTGAAGCCCTGGAAGCCCCTTTGAACAGTGGTATCCAGAGCCGCAATGGCAGCAGTCTGATCTTACATGGCAGCAGTCTGAGCTTCCACTACAGCACTCAGACCTTTGATGGAAGCTGTTTGTGCTGCAATGCAAGCTGTGACATTGGCCATCAGACGTTGTATTATGGTGGGTTCCACAAGTGTGCTGATGGAGGTGGCCACCTGTTCCGTGTTGGAAAGGATGGGCTCTAACTCTGCAAAGCCTGTGCCAAGTTGGTGTTGAACTCCTCCATGCTCCTTGGCATTGTGTGCAGGCTTTCCGATGCACCAAGCATTTGGTTTTGTGCGTCCATCAGTCTTCTTCTGTATCCTGGCCCATCAAAGCCCTCATCTGACTCCTCTGCAGCAGAACTAGATTGTGATCTCGCTGCCATGTGAGATGGCACCTGCGCTATCCTTTCCCCCTGCCCTGTGCCCGGTGTCTCATCACATGTAGATCCCTCCTCTATCCTAGCCTCTAAAATACACACAGTGTCAGTCTCTGAGCTGGTGGCTGCAAGCAGAAGATCAACGTGACGGTGTCTCTTCATCTTCACTATCTTCTTCCTCTTTCTCCTCTGACCGGGTATTTGAATGAAAAAGAGACAAGGGTGGGGTTGTGGTGAGGGGAGAGGAGAAAGTAGGAAGTGCGTGCTTACACCATCTGCAGCTTGTGAGTCAGAAGAGATTGTGGAATGAGGGAGAAGTGGGATGAGAGAAGGAGGATTATGTATGCAGATACCTTCATCATCGATCCCTCCAGTCCTGCTAGTGACCACGGTGTCAGCAATGCCCCTTCCCATGATGGTCAGCACTGTCTCCTCCATGGGGGTTAAAACATGCAGGCGTGCTTGTCCTCCTCCATTTCCTGTCTGATGCCTCCTGTTATGCACTACCTTCTCCTGCAAGAAAGAAGGAAGTGTGTCAGTGAGTGTCCTGCAATATGTTTGGATGACGTGGTTGTCATGATGGAATAGCTGCCAGTGTGCGAGCTGTGAATTGTGGGTGCGAGGCTTTCAACAGTGCTAAGTGTGTGAGGGTGAGGTAAAGCATATGAATTGAAGGATTGAGTACTGATTGATAGCGATTGTTGGTAGTTGGTTGATGGGGGTGTAGTGAATTGAGAAGTGGATGAGGCTAGTGGTGCAGTTGGTAGGATATGCCATTTGAAGATGAACTCACTCGCCTTGACAACTCGTGTGAGATTGTTAAACTTCTTCCTGCACTCCATCCATGTTCTTGGAGCAACACTCCTGGCATTGACCTCCGCTGCTACTTCTTCCCACTGCCTCCTGAGCATATGTCTGCAGGGCCTCCTGCTCCCCCTGTGGATGCAGGATGTCTCTTCTTCTTTCCACCTCTTCCACCAAGACATCAAGTGTATTGTAAGAAAACCTTGGTGCTCGCTCTCTCGCATGTTCAGCCATCCCTCAAAGTATCACAGCCCAGATTCACTTTTCAAAAAAACACCCAGCACTTCTTGCAGCCATAATGCACCTCCCCTTTAAGAGGTACAGGATGCCTTTAAGTAACGCTAGCCGCTCGAGATATTGGGCCCACTGCTGATGTGTGCAGCCATAGAACAGCAGGCAGCACCAATTCAACGTGCTGCCTGCAAAGCAATGAACAGGCCCAGGTTAACCGTGTCCCGCGATCCCCAAGCCCATTTTTGGGAGTTGGCAAATTTAACCTCTTTGGCTTTCGTATGATCATACCCAATTGGAAAATCAATAGTCATCCTCCAAATGGAGCTATGACTTGATCAACAGTGGGTAGTGCGAAGATAGGTTGCCATGATATCTCTACTTTTACATTTTCTAGTCCTTACGCAATTTGCTTGTCATGTCTGAACATCAAGTACTTATTGAGATCGATGAGTCAATAGTGAGTCAATCTTTATTTTAATGAGGACAAAATGTAAAATGAGCAAGAGTGACAATCTAAATACAAATTGTAATCTCCTTAAAAGAGAGAAGCAATTACATGGCACATTTATGACCTTGCACAGACAAACAGCGCAAGTAAATTTTTCGATGTTGCAAGCTAAATTGCCTAGTAAAACTTTATGCACAGAATGATGTGCCTCCCAGCTAACAATTTTCGCAATTAGTTTATTATCATATTCACAGAATGTATACCTTTAACCTTATCTTATTCAAAGTGTTTCAAAATAGATTTAAATTCTTATTGCAAACACCCCATTTTGAGTCCCATTTTCTTGGCACCACCGACGACAAAGTGCCAAAGTAAACAACACAATGCTTATTTCTCACCAAGAGAACTGGCAACCCATCACCCCTGTGCTCGCTGACCTGCATTGGCTCCGGTCTGGCAATGTCTCGATTTTAAAATTATCATCCTTGTTTTCAAATCCCTCCATGGCCTCACCTCTCCCTTTCTCTGTAATCTCCTCCAGCCCGCCGAGATCTCTGCACTCCTCCAAATTTGTCCACTTGCGAAGCCCCAGTTTTCATTGCTGCACCATTGGCGGCTGTGCCTTCAGCTGACAAGGCCCTAAGCTCTGGAATTCTCTCCCTAAATACTCCTTTAGGACCCTCCTCAAAACCTACTACCTTTTGACCAAGTTTTTGGTCACCTGTCTAAGATCTCCAATGTGGCTCGGTGTCAAATTTTGTGCGATAACGCTCCTGTGAAGTGCCTTGGGACGGTTTAATACGTGAAAGGCGCTATATAAGTGCAAGTTGTTATTGTAGCCTGTGCCAACAAAGACAGCACTGTTTCCTGTAGCAGTGCAGAAGTTTGAAAGCTTCTGTTACTCCTACAGCAGCAGCTGATGATTTATCAGCAAGTTATGATCTTGTGCGAAAGACTGATACTTGGATGTTTTTAGTAATAACATGTATAAGTATAAGTGTGAGTGTAGAATAGTAAACTTCCCATTAACCAAATATCTATAACCAACTTCTAAGAATGACTTGTAGTGACTTGTGCATAAAATGCTGAGGTTTGCTCAAACTGCAACTGCAAGGACAGCCAAGACTGGTTCTGATAACAGATGGACATGTAACTATATGGCTGAAGGTTGAATGTCTGATAACGGTGAACAATGGTAGAACTGTTGTTAAAAGTGCTTGGCCGGGAGGAGTCAAGATGCTATCCTTAACTTGAGTGACAATGGCATCTTGACCTTTAAAACCAATTAAATGAAGTGATCTTGTTAAAAACCATATATGGACATTGATTGAGTAAACTTTGGATAAGAAGAGGGATAAAAACCTGACACACAAAGGGGAACTCGACACAGATCTACTGCGAGAGAACAGACTGAAGACGACATCACCTGTGTCCGGGAGGCTCCAGAGACCAAGGGCTGCGAGCTACTCCTTGAACTATCGCCTGTTGTTAAGTATATTACGCTGTAAGCTTAATAAACTCTTGATCTATTACCCGAACATCATTGCTGCTGCCTATTTTTGTGTCTTGTCTAAGAACTCTGGAAAAATCTTACTGATCTAGAATACACTGCCTGAAAGGGTGGCGGAAGCAGATTCAATGACTTTCAAAATGAAATTGGATATACAGTTGAAAAGGAAAAAAATTGCAGGACGATGGGAAAAAATAGAGGATTGGGATTAATTGGATAGCTATTTCAAAGAGCTGACACAGGCACGATCGCTGGATGGCATCCTTCTGTGCTACATGATTCTGTGGCCGCGACTTTGCTGACCTCAGCGGGTCCGTGGCGGGCGACGTTGGTGGCGGGTCCTGACCCCGCTGCTGGCTCCATCCCGCTCTGTGAAATCACCCCGTTGATTGGGCTTGTAAGCCCGCCCAGCGCGTTTCCCGGCCAATTAGAGGAAGCGGGTCTGGTGACGTCATTTGATGACGTGTCATCAGACGGTTTACTTAAAGGGACTATGTCAAAATTTATTTTGATATTTGTGCTGTCAGTGTTCTACAGCATTAAGGTGCTGCAAACACTGACAAGCACTGCACAAAGGCACAGGGCTGCACCAGGTGGAAGAGACCTCTCTAGGAGATCAACACAGCCTGGGTGCACATTGCACAGGAGGGCACAAGCAGGGATGTGGTCAGGAGGACTTGGGTGCAGTGCCGCAAATGTTTCAATGATCTCAGTAGAACACAAAACGTTCGTGCAAAGCCACATTGAACCTCATCCTGCTGTGCCTCTCATCATATTCCATCACGCTGCCTTCCCTACTTCCCTATCCTACTCTTGCACATCCTTACTCACATTAACTTATCTTGGACTTCCACCCATCCCTCTCTATCTATATTATCACATCCCCATCTCACTAGCCACCCCTCACACTCACCCTCATCCTAGTCCAACCATACCATCTAACAACACACAAGGGTAGGCACTGTTCATGTAAAGTTTCTGTTAATGTGCTGTCAATCATTGAAACCTTTATTTTCAACACTTTCTGTTCTTGGACAGATTTGTATGCACCTTTGGAAGTGACTTAGTGAGTTGCAGTGAATGGTGAGACATAACGGTACCCCCTGCAATGGTCAAGAATGTGAAGCAAATGGCTTGGGCATTATAGGGATGCTTTATGGTGTTGGTGTGGGGTGGTACCAACTGGCACATCATGTGGCAGCCAGGGTGTACATCATCAAATGAAGTAAATCTGGCCGTTGTGAGGCCATCCCTGGCGTCCCAGGCAGCAATGTGGTTGGGTGCTGATGCCCTGTGTCCTGTGCAGCATCAGTTGATTGCGGAGAAGGTTGGTGTTGTTGTTGGTGCTGCTGGTGTACCTGGTGTTGCTGGTGTTGGGGCTGATCATGGTGGGATTCTGAGGACCAAGGTGAGAGAGTATAAAGGGCACCCATGCTGATGGAATAGATGGCAGGTGAAGTAGAGATGACAGAAGCGATCTGTCAATGGTGGGAGAGGTAATGAGGTCAGACTGGATGGAGACTTGTGTAAAGACTTGCAGTTTGGCGAATGTATTGTGGAAATGCAATGAGGAAGATTTGTGGCTGAGGGAAATTTACAGTATATTTGAAGCTGTCAACTCAACAGCTGATTCAATGGCCACTGAACTCCAGCCTCAGCTTGACAAACATGGTCCATGACCAGCGTGGACCCCATGGGCAAGCTATCAAATACAAAAGGTGAGCTGAAAATCATTCTTAAGTGGCTCGAAACAAACCACTAATTATCTGAATTGATCCCCCCGCCACTGCGTGTCAGATCTGCTCAGCGCTGACAGACCTGACATTGGGAAAGGCGCGTGGCAGGTGGGTTCACAGCGGGGTCCCGACCTGCTGTGAAAAAGAAACACTTTCCCACCTGACCCGCCACCGATCGCGCCTGCTGACCCCCCACAAAACTTCGGCCTTAAATTCTAACAGGGAGCCATGCTCAGATGGAATGTGGACTAGAGATAGGGCTACAACAGTGTAGTGCCATTTCTCTCACTGTTTTGAATGCAGCTTCCTGCTGGGAATGCAGAATCATAAATCCTTATATTAAACATAAATATTGATATGATTACATAGGATTACATAGGCTATAAGGCACAGAAACAGGCCATTCGGCCCACCAGTCCATGCTGGCGTTTATGCTCCACTCGAGCCTCCTCCCGTCTTTCCTCATCTAAATCTATCAGCATAACCCTCTATTCCCCTCTCCCTCATATGCTTGTCCAGCCTCCCCTTAAATGCATCGATACTATTCGCTTCAACCACTCCCTGTGGTAGTGAGTTTCACATTCTCACTACTCTTTGGGTGAAGAAGTTTCTTCTGAATTTCCTGTTGGATTTCTTGGTGACTATCTTATATTGATGGCCTCTAGTCATGCTCTTCCCCACAAGTGGTAACATTCTCTCTGTATCCACTCTGTCAAAACCTATCATAATTTTAAAGACCTCTATTAGGTCACCCCTCAACCTTCTTTTTTCAAGAGAAAAGAGACCCAGCCTGTTCATCCTTTCCTGATATGTATACCCTCGCATTTCTGGTATCATCCTTGTAAATCTTCTCTGCACCCTCTCCAGTGCCTTTATATCCTTTTTATAATATGGCAACCAGAACTGCACGCAGTACTCTAAGTGTGGTCTAACCAAGGTTCAATACAGGTTTTGATGCGGAGATGCCTGGCGTTGGACTGGGGTGGACAAAAATGAGAAAGTCGCACAACACCAGGTTATAGTCCAACAGATTTATTTAAAATTACAAGCTTTCGGAGCTATCGCCCCTTCTTCAGGTACAGTTACAATGAGTGAATCTACAAAAGTTCACAGAATATAAACACAGAAAATGCAGAGATACAATCTTTCCTTACATCAAAGACACACCAAGAGCACAGCCAAGACAATGAGATGTATCCCAGGGGGTCCAACGTGTCAAATCCTGCTGTCTGTAGCAGATCTCTCTCCATATCCCTTCCTCTCTCTCCGTCTTTTTTGGGGTTTGTTTTTTGTGTTTGTTTTTTTGTGTTTGTTTTTTAAAACCGGAAAGACAGACAACGATGTCAAGTCACGTTCTGTAGCGTGACATGAACCCGATATCCCTATTGATATCCCTTATGAGGACGGCCTCAATAGGGATATCGGGTTCATGTCACGCTACAGAACGTGACTTGACATCGTTGTCTGTCTTTCCAGTTTTTAAAAAACAAACACAAAAAAACAAACCCAAAAAACAAACCCCAAAAAAGACGGAGAGAGAGGAAGGGATATGGAGAGAGATCGGCTACAGACAGCAGGATTTGACACGTTGGACCCCCTGGGACACATCTCATTGTCTTGGCTGTGCTCTTGGTGTGTCTTTGATGTAAGGAAAGATTGTATCTCTGCATTTTCTGTGTTTATATTCTGTGAACTTTTGTAGATTCACTCATTGTAACTGTACCTGAAGAAGGGGCGATAGCTCCGAAAGCTTGTAATTTTAAATAAATCTGTTGGACTATAACCTGGTGTTGTGCGACTTCTCATTTCAATACAGGTTTAGCATAACTTCCCTACTTTTCAATTCTATCCCTCTAGAAATAAACCCTAGTGCTTGGTTTGCTTTTCTTTATGGTCTTGCTAAACCTGTGGCGCAACTTTTAGTGATTTGTGTATTTGTACTCCGAGATCCCTTTGTTCCTCTACCCCACCTAGACTCGCACCCTCCAAGTGATAAGTGACCTCCCTATTCTTCCTACCAAAATGTATTACCTCAAATTTATTTTGAGCTTATCGCTGCCTAGATGGCTCAATGGTATTGTATGGAGTTTTTTTTAGAATGATTGAGATGACCAAGTGAAAGGTCAAGTTTGTAGTGCAGGACAGCATCAAAATTCAAAAGAGGAGAGAAGATGAGAAAAACTAGTGATTAGGTGTTGCCAAATTTGGCTTTTAAAAAATCATGGATTGTAGGAGAAAAGGAAACAGAGGAAGATTTAAAAAAATTCCACACTTGTGAGGGCCTGGAAAAAAATAAAATATCGAAGAGGGTTGATGAAGGGAGTACAGCTGATGTTGCATACGTGGACTTTCAATTGGTGTTTGACAAAGTACCACATAATAGACTTATTAGCAAAATTAAAGCCAATGAGATTAAATGGACAGTGGCAGCGTGGATATGAAATTGGCTAAGGGACAGAAGGCAGAGAGTAGTGGTGAACAGGTATACAATGGTGTTCCCCAGAGGTTGGTATTAGAACCACTTCTCTTTTTGATATATATTAATGACCTGGACTTGAGTATATAGGGCATAATTTCAAAGTTTGCTGATGATACGAAATGCTGAAATGTAATAAACAATGAGGATGATATTAACAGACATCAGGAGCATATAGACAGGCTGGTGAAATGGGCAGACACATATGAAACGCAGATGAAATTTAACGCAGAGAAGTGTGAAGTGAATAATTTTGGTAGGAAGAATGAGGAGAGGAAATATAAACTAAATGGTACAATTTTAAAGACGATGCAGGAACAGAGAGACCTAGAGGTGTACGTACACAAGTCTTTGAAGGTGGCAGGACAAGTTGAAAAGTCTGTTAAAAAGGCACACGGGATCTTCGGCTTTATAAATACAGGCATAGAGTACAAAAGCCAGGAAGTTATGCTAAATCTTTATAAAATGCCGGTTAGGCTCCAGCTGGAGTATTGTGGCCAATTCTGGGAACCACACCTTTGGAAAGATGTCAAGAAAGGATGCAGAAGAGATTTACTAGAATGGTACTAGCGATGAGGGACTTCAGTTATGTGGCGAGACTGGAGAAGCTGGGGTTGTTCTCCTTAGAGCAGAGAATGTTAAGAGGAGATTTGATAGAGGTGCTCAAATTCATGAACAGTTTTGATAGAGTAAATAAGGAGAAACTGTTTCCAGTGGCAGAAGGATCAGTAACCAGATTTAGGGTAATTGGCAAAAGAATCAGAAGCGACATGAGGAAAACATTTTTTACACAGCGAGTTGTTGTGATCTGGAATCCATTGCCTGAAAGGGTGGTGGAAGCAGATTCAATAGTAACTTTCAAAGGGGAATTGGATAAGTACTAGAATGGAAAAAAATTACAGGGCTATGGGGAAAGAGCAATGGGGTGGGACTAATTGAATAGCTTTACCAAAGAGCCGGCACAGGCCTAATGGACCAAATGGTCTCGTTCGGTGTTGTGTCATTCTATGATTCTATGATTCTAAGTTATAGTAGGAAATTAAAGTGAGTCTTAATTTTAAAACAATGAGGGGGAGAAATTCAGTATCGCCCCATTTGGGGCGCAATTATCGGCCGGGCGCAAAGATTAGCGCCTGGCGCTAATTATCGCCACCGACTGCAAACTTGACTTTTATCACCCCTGGAGGTGATTGGAGTGCTAAATCAGGCGCTTAAGGCGCAAAGGCCGAGGAGCGAGGCGCTACCTCAGAGTGCTGGCGAAGCTCATGTGATGTCAGTCAGCAATGGAACACACACACAATGGCGCGGGCCAGTTCTTAAAGGGGAGGGTTGATCTTGCTTTCCATCCACATCCTGCTCATTGCAGCCTTGAATCTCGGCCTGGAGAGACCTGCACATCAAATCTGCTGGAAAGAACAATGGAGAGTACCAGGGAAAGAGCTCAGAGTGCAGCCCCCAGAGTCTCTTCTAAATCGATACAAGGAAGGGCAAATCAAAATGAACCTGCAAAGTGCTGCTCAGTACCCAAAACTCCTTCACACAGCGTTGAATCTCTCCAGAAGTCTCTCTCTCTCTCTCTCTCAGAAAGCGTGGTTCAAAAATGTGACCAACAATAAAAGGCAGGAAGCGGTCGCCTTTAAATAGCGCTCCCCCAGTCCCTTCCTGACTGCAAAACGTTCCCCTCAACCTGTCGTTGCTAGCGGCAGGCAGTAAGGCAGGGGGCGCCACTCAATATGACGTCACGATCTACCAGCGCAGGAGATCGTGGCGGTAGTGTTTAGCGCCGCCGCAAAATGTCTTGTTAATTTCGCAAGCGGCGCAAACATCGCCGCGCCCGGGCGCTAGTTGCTTTGCGCCCCATTAGCGCCCTCTTAAGGCGCTAACGGGAGGCGCAACCAACTGAATTTTTCCCCCTGAGAATATAGGGAGAAGGAAGATTGTGTAGATAGTAATAAGATGGTTTATGACACTATCTTAATGCCTCAATGAGTCACGCTCTGTAATTGGTCCATCAGTTTTTACTAAATGTTAAAATTTAAGCTACCACCCAGACAACAGTGAGTGAAGCTCTACACATTTGGGTAATCACATATGTTTAAAGTTCTTTTTCTCTGACCAGAGAATGTCATGGAGCCAATAGTATAACTCAGATCGCTTGGTCAATGCCACTCTCAGGAAGTAGCAACATGCAATGTAACGCCACTCATTCAACATATCGTGTCAAGGGAATAATAACCAGACATCATGAAAACAGCTGTTGTATGGTTTCTAATGAAATTCAGGGGTTTGTTGGAGAGCTTACAGCAGGTAAAGATGCAGTGATGCTATGTGACAGCGTGCAATTAAACTGCATGCAGCCACTGTGAATTAAATAAGAATAAAGTTTTTTTTCCAACAAATAAAGCTGTATTTGGTTTGGATGGAAGAAAAATCACAATTAGACAGATAATCTGTGTGTTACTGAAGTTCAGGAAAGAACTCCTACACCTCTTCATCACTCTCTGCATGTGTTACTTTACAGGTCTTACAGCCACTCATTCCTGTGAGGTGTTCCATGATGACATTCATCTTCTGTTGGTTGACATATGGTATGAGTTGAAGAAGAATGTTAAGTGTATGCAGAGCTAACAGTATAATTTAGGACTTCTTCGGGACCAAAGTGCGCAGGTTTCTGAAGTCATACCAGACAAGAAGGCTTAACCCACAACAGATTACTTAATATAAAATGGATCCTACAATTCGTTTCAGTGCCCTGGGCTAGAGAGGTAAAAACATTAGATAGGGTTCCTGCTCTTGATTACATCTGGTGGACAGTCAGATGAGGACAGAATCAATGGTCCTTACAGTCAAAATGATCCGAACTCACATACGAGAAATGGCCACTTAAATGATCTGCAACAGGATGGCCAGTGGACCTGTGGAATCATACTTAGCATGAGTCAGTGCTTTTAGGAGAGGATGAGAGTAAAGTGTAGGAGATAGAACGTTAGAAACGTTGTCCTTATGTGGCTAGGTGTTTTATACACTCCTGTGAAGTGCCTTGGGACGTTTAATGACGTTAAAGGCGCTTTATAAATACAAGTTGTTGTTGTTGTTGTTTTGGAATTCTAGGCCCAATAGACATTCATGGCTCATCTTCTCCCCTACACATTTTAATCTTGATGCTGTCCTGCACTACAGACTTTTCACTAGTCATCTATATGACTATATATGACTAAAAAAAAAATCATATATTTTGGAAAACGTTTGATAATGTGCCTCACAGGTGACTTAGAAGTAAATACCCTTGGGACAAACGGGGAAATCAGAAATTAAACAATAGCCTGGTTAAAAAAGTGATCTATGTTAGTGGTTTCTCATTACTCAGCATTGGTCGTGTCGTGCAGAACTCCACAGTTGGATCACTATATCTATCTATATACATCTAGCACACATCTGTCACACCTCATAGTGTTGCACTTGGAAGTGTATGTCACATTTGCACTTGATTGGGTCAAGGCTCCTAGTCATAAAACAGCAACAAATCACAATTCGACAGATAGAGAACATATCGACGAATAAGTAGCATCTTTAAAAATAGAGAATCACCAGCAGAAATTAGCTTCTAATTGACCTAACAACAATTGTCCTCTTTTGATCTCAGGAATTATCTATTTATAGTAAACAGCAAATTGAATGAGAAATACTAATAGTCTAAGTAACATTGTTTTAGATGCTCCATACATCTGCAGGGGCACAATCTTCCCTGCTGCCATTAATGTTCTCCATTAATATAACTCCAGGTCAAGAACCACATGGTGGCAGGATTGTTAAACATTTACTTGGGGATCATCCATTTGAATGTTATACAGTCTCCATCAATCTCCATCACTTAAACATTTAAATCGGGCAATCAATTGAATTGGCAAAAATTGCTAACCATTTTCCATTTCCCTTACAGTCGTTTACAAAGTTGCCGCTTACAGCGTGTTAAACGCTCCAAGTATTTTGGGCAGAAACAGGTGTTCACTCAGTAGTTCACATCTCGTTAAGGTGCAATTCCCTTGTATACTTAATCACCTCTATCTAGTGTCGTGTTACAGCTTGCACTACTCAGCACTGCCTGCAATAACAAACATGTTCAATAAGTAAATGGCACCTCGATAAGGCCCAATTACCTTGTGTACTTAATCGCCTCTAAGAGGTGTGGGGTTACAGCTTCAATAATGATTTTCTATAGTCTTGTTGAATAGTTACAGTGATACCCCTTTAAACCATCCAACACATATCATGGGCAAATCGTGTTAGCACCATTATAGTCCACAAGAGGTGGGTACTGTATCAGTAACATGAATTTTATACAGTAAGAATAGATTGTAGCAGTGAGTAAAATCCCAATTATTTGGAGTGAGATTCCTTTAATTTAGTTTAAAAATAAAATCTATTTGAATGCTTCCATCGAAAAAATTGCATTACTCCATTCGATGGAGTTAAGATACAGATTAGCCATGATCAAATTGCGGAACATGTTCGAGGGGCTGTTCCTTTATATGTTCCTATGTTGCAAACTCATGGGTCAACAGTAAATAGTCTCTCAGGTTCCGTGTTACATGTCACTCCTATTGGTGGATCTTGCATCCCTGACAATTGGTAGAGTACGTTTACCCTCCAGTTTCTAGTCAAACGATAGTATCCTAACTCGCACCAAGTCCCGTTCACCCATCATCCCTGTGCTCACTGACCTACATTGACTCCTGGTCCATCAATGTCTTGATTTTAAAATTCTTATCCTTGTGTTTAAATCTCTCCATGGCATTGCTCCTTCCTATCTCTGTAATCTCCTCCAGCCCAACAACCCACCGAGAACTCTGTGTTCCTTCAATTCTGGCCTCTTGTGCATCCTCCACTTCCATTGCCCCACTATTGATGAGTGGCCTCCAGTCGTCTAGGCCCTAAACTCTGAAATTCCCTCATTAAACCTCCCTGCCTCTCCACCTTTCTCTCTGCCTTTAAAACTGTGCTTAAAATCTACATCTTTGACCAAGCTTTCGGTCACCTGTCCTAATGTCTGAATCATGGAATCATAGAATGATACAACACAGAAGGAGGCTATTCGGCCCATTGCACCTCTACCGGCTCTTTGAAAGATCATAACAACTCGCTGCACAAAAAAAATTCTCCTCATCTCGCCTCTGGTTCTTTTGCCAGTTACCTTAAATCTGTGTCCTCTAGTTACCGACCCTTCTGCCACTGGAAACAGTTTTGCCTTATTTTCTCTATCAAAACCCTTCATGATTTTGAACACCTCCCCTTAGCCTTCTCTGCTCTAAGGAGAACAAATACAGCGTGTCTAGTCTCTTCACGTAACTGAAGTCCTGATTCCCTGGTGCCATTCTAATAAATCTCCTCTGCGCCCTCTCTAAGACTTTGACATCATTCCTAAATGCGCCATCTGTGGCCTAACCAGTGATTTATAAAGGCTTGGCATAACTTCCTTGCTGTTGTCCTCTATGCCTCTGTTTATAAAGCCAAGGATCCCGTATGCTTTTTTAACAGCCTTCTCAACTTGTCCTGCCACCTTCAAAGATTTGTGTACATACACCTCCAGGACTATCTGTTCCTGCAAGCCCTTTAAAATTCTACCATTTAGTTTATATTGACGATTTCTTTAGCTTGGTGTCAATTCTTGTCTGATTACGCTCGTGTGAAGCGCTTTAGGACATTTTACCTAGTTAAAGATGCTAAGTTGTTGTTGTATTGCTGCTTGTACAATAAAACAGAACAAAATTTGCAACTCTGCCCCTGTTATGAGCTAAGCTCACTTACAAGTTGGCCAACAGTGTTCATATCTGAGGCTATAGTCTCACAGCTTCCCTCACTAATGATAGTGAGATTTCTCTCTCTTTCTGCCCCACTAGATGTTTCAGGCTCAGACTGTCCGAGATGCACTTCTCCAGAGAGAGATAGAGATAAAAGCTGACTTCCGACCCTTCCCTCACGCTGTATGCTGAGGATTGGTCACCAAACTGCCAATCAAAGTTAGCACGTTGCGAACACTTCACCCCACTGGTGTGATAGCTCATGGCAATTGCATTGTCTATTTAGTTAAGCTCTGTTGGGCATATTGAACGAAAACCCGTTCTGTCATCAGGGTAGAACTGCTCCGGGATGTGCTTAACTGTGAGATAATTTGATGGTTTTTCCATCTGCTGCTTCACCTCGTCATCCTAATAAACATTGTAAATGTCTTGTGTCTCTGTTGAAGTTAACCCTTTGTCAATTGAACCTGACCTTACAGCAACACAATAATATAAATTAAATCAAAGCTCCTTCTGGGTCAAATACATAAAACTCTCAAAAGGCCACATTAATTGTTTCAAATAGTGTTGTAACATTTTTTGACTAGGAATCTCACTCTTGACATTTTCCTATACTATTTGCTATTTTGGCATTGATTGGCTCATGAAGAACTTGCATTTATATAGCACCTTTTGCGATCTCAGGGTGCCCCAAAGCACTTTTTAGCCAATGAAGTACTTCTTGAAATGTAGCTGCGATTTCGCCAGTGGAGGCGGGATCGTGGCAGGAGAGGTGGTTGGCAGGTTCCGGTCCCGTTCCCAACTGCAGCCACTCTGTAAAAAGGATTTTCCGTTAATAGGGCTTGTTAAGCCCGTCCTGCGGGGTTCCTGGCCAATTAAAAGGAAGCGGGTCTGATGACATCATTTGATGACGTGTCATCAGATGGTTTACTTAAAGGGAGAGAGAAAACGGGGAACTACAGACCTGCTAGCCTCACATCAGTAGTTGGGAAAATGCTGGAATCTATTATAAAGGATGCAATAACTGGGCACTTAGAAACTAATAGTAAGATTGGGCAGAGTCAACATGGATTTATGAAAGGGAAATCCTGTTTGACAAACCTATTGGAGTTCTTTGAGGATGTAACTAGTGGAGTAGACAAAGGGGAAACAGTAGATGTGGTGTATCTGGATTTTCAGAAGGTCTTCGATAAGGTCCCACACAAGAGGTTGGTGAACAAAATTAGGGCACATGGAATTGGGGGTAATATACTAGCATGGATTGAGAATTGGTTAACCGACAGAAAACAAAGGGTAGGGATAAACGAGTCTTTTTCAGGATGGCAGGCTGTGACTAGTGGGGTACCGCAAGGATCGGTGCTTGGGCCCCAGCTATTCACAATCTATATCAATGATTTGGATGAGGGGACTAAATGTAACATTTCCAAATTTGCTGATGATACAAAGCTAGGTGGCAGTGTCAGTTGTGAAGAAGATGTGAAGAGGCTTCAAGGGGTACTCGACAGGCTCAGTGAGTGGGCGAGAACATGGCAGATGGAATATAATGTGGATAAATGTGAAGTTATCCACTTTGGTAGAAAAAAACAGAAAGGCAGAGTATTTCTTAAATGGTGAAAGATTGGGGAATGCAGATGCTCAAAGGGAACTGGGTGTCCTTATACATGAGTCACTGAAAGTGAATGTGCAGGTGCAGCAAGCCATTAGGAAGGTAAATGGTATGCTGGCCTTCATTACAAGAGGATTTGAGTACAGGAGTAAAGAAGTCTTACTCCAATTATATAGGGCCTTGGTGAGACCACTCCTGGAGTACTGTGTACAGTTTTGGTCTCCTTACCTAAGGAAGGATATACTTACCATAGAGGGAGTGTAACGAAGGTTCACGAGATTGATTCCTGGGATGGTGGGACTGCCGTATGAGAAGAGATTGAGTAAACTAGGCCTGTATTCTCTTGAATTCAGAAGAATGAGAGGGGATCTCATTGAAGCACACAAAATTATTACAGGGCTTGATAGGGTGGATGCTGGGAGAATGTTTCCATTGGTTGGGGAGTCTAGAACCAGGGGCCACAGCCTCAGGATAAAGGGTAGGCCATTCAGCACTGAGATGAGAAGATATTTCTTCACACAGAGGGTGGTGAATCTTTGGAATTCTCTACCCCAGAGGGCTGTGGAGGCTCAGTCATTGGGTATATTCAAAACAGAAGTCGATAGATTTCTGACTAGTAAAGGCATCAAGGGATATGGCGATAGGGCCAGTGAATGGAGTTGAGGCAGAAGATCAGCCATGATCTCATTGAATGGTGGGGCAGGCTCGAAGGGCTGAATGGCCTACGCCTGCTTCTATTTCTTATTTTGTTATGTTCTTATGGACCATGGCCGCATTCATTTTGACAGTTGCGCTGTCAGTGTTATACAGCATTGAGGTGCTGCAAACACTGACAAGCACTGCACAAAGATTTTGCAGATCGGGCAGCCGGTAGGCATTGCACACTCACTGATGTCACGATCTGCCTGGCGTTGAAGTCCCCGGCGGTACCTCGTACTGGCGGCACAATGGGGGGGGGGCAGGATTTGCCGTGTGGCACTGGATTTGCCTCGCCCTGGCGCTACTGCATCAGCGCCCTGTTACCGCCATCTGCTGGTGCTAACGGAAGGCGCTAAGATACTGAATTTTTCCCCCAAAGATTCTAGTTGTTTAATCTTTGTGGCAGCAATACATTTTTAACAACTGGGAGTTTAAACCCTATCTTGGAGCAATGAATCACATCGCTGCAAAGCCACTTGGACCATTATTTTTATGTTTAAGTGGTAGTGGTGAGAAAAATGGCTTAAATGCAGGAAAATCTCCATTGCCATTGATTTTAATGGGGGCAGAGCTATGAGCTATGATAATGAACTGTTTTCGGCAAAGGTAATGGCGGAGCTGCGCAAAAGTCCCAGGAAACTAATGGCATAAGTCACTTACTCCATTATTTCCTCCTTCTTTTGCGCTGTTCAAGGGTCCATTGGCAGAAAAATCTGGGCCATTGTATTGACAGCATTTTTAACACAAATTATTTCCTTTGAATATCAAAACAAAAATAGTATTTTGACTTGTGACCACAGCAAATTGTTTTTCAACACTCTAAGATTAGGCTACGTTACCACGACGTAGACTCTACAGAATGTGAAAAAGGGAAATGCACATTGTCTGGATTCTTAGCAGGTTTAAAGCAGGCATTTTAGTTTAATGAAAATGAGCGAAAATCCATCTTAGATTTGGGTTATCACAGCTTTTTAATATATGTACAAACCGTCTGGTCAAAATTCCTGTACTTGTCACAAATGTAGACTGAGTTGATTTTCAATAACTTCCTGTAATTATCATATAACAGCCCCAAGATACTTAATGTAACAGCTTTGTATGGAAATTCTACAGCAACTGTTTTCCTTCTTGATGAATTGTACAATTAATGTCACTATAAAATTTACTTTCGGAGAATATCAAGGTCAGTTTGCTTACTTGGTTACAAGAATGATATACTGAGAAGACACGTGGAAGAATATTCGGCTTTACATTCCAAGTAGATAGGAAACCTTGACTTATTCACATTGCACTGGTTGTAGACTGCTGGAAGTCATGACTGCACTGCCTGTAACAGTAGTACATAATTCTGCCTTCTGCAGGGCCTTGTGTCCTGTATTCTGGCTTCTAAACTCTGAACATACCTGAGGAAATTGGAGACTTTGTATGGCTGATAGTTGAGTAGATACATTGATTAGAATGTAGCTCTGGAGGAACTTCAGTATGGTGTTGTAAAGTTTCGCAATTATCGCGATTCGAAATAACGAGATAGAAGCAGATTCGTTTGATCAGTTTATTTAAACGAAATGCTGTCATGATTAAACAGGACACAGAAGCCTGTAAAATGGCCGCCGCGCATCGTGGCAGAAGTTTCCAGAAGCACAGTGGGCAGACAAGATGGCGTTCGAATAAACATTTTCGATAAGCACTGATAAAGACAGGATGCAACCTGTTTGCATTTGTGACAATAGCAAAAGATATAAGTGCTGGAATCATTTTCCATGCACAAGTAAGGACCATTGTACTGGGCAATCGAAGGCCCATCCAGACACATCAATACGCAAATACCCCCACGGCTCTACAATGAGAGAGCCATTCTCGGGTGATTAAACAAGTATTCGGGGGCCCCCAAAACCCAGCCAGGGAGGCTCCGAGCCAGTTCGACAATGGGGAAAACATTAACGGGTAGTTGGCCAGTCTCAGGTGCTGCCGAAACCCGTTAAAGACAAGAATCACCCCATGCTGGGAGTTTTGAGCGCCAATATTTCACAAAGGACAAACATTAAGATTTGAGCGGGAGATAAGGGAACACAGCACTATAACTATAGACAACAAATGTCCATCGCTCTCTTATTCCCTTGATTCGGCTCTTATCTCTCCTATCCTTATCCTCGGGTATCGCTCTGCTGGACGAGCAGCCTTCGGTGTTTCTCTGGACTCTGTCGACTAATGTTGGGTGGAGCTCAATCGGGACGAGCCGCCTCGACGGAGGGCGCGTAACCGGGTGCACCATCCCGAGTGTCGGTAAACGATGTTCTGGACCCGAAGGCCCGACAAGACAAGACAAGATGAGAGGAGAAGAAGAAGAGTCCACGTGCCGCCACGGTCAGTAAACCCCGACCGCGCCCGAAAATATATAGACCATTTTTGAACTCTATAGGTTGCTGCACGAACCAGTGAAAGACTCTTCTTCGAATTCTATCGACAACCGGTGTCGATACAAGAAGACTCTTCTTTGAATTCTACCGGTAACTGGTGTCGGTCCAGGAAGACTTTTCTTTGAGTTCTACAGCCGGGCCCGAGCACTGTCGAGTTCTTCATGACAACGGGGAGCCCAGCCTGCTTGCAGCAGCAGCGAAAGTAAACAAGTGGGGTACAGAGACCCCTCAAAACACGTGACAGTCAGGCGCTGCAGCGAAACGAGCCGAGTGCCTCACTTTAAAATTCTCCGAAGTATCACGAGTGGTGAGCATGTTTCCCGATCCTACAAATCTAGATGTAGTGTAGGTATTAATAGGGGAGGGTGGTTTTTATTAAGGATAAAGTATAATGTGTTCCCCTTTTTACGATGAGCCGTGCGTTCTTCATTACCATAGACCAAGCTTTATGAATGTATGTATACTTGTACTATCGTTAATTTGTGCCTATGACATGTACTTCATGATTTTGGACGCTATGCAATAAAGATTTCCATTTCGTACTATTCAACCAGGTCTATTTGAGTTTTTCTCTGCATTACTGCTCTCGCACCTAAGTCCAGTGTTAGAACCGTAAGGGCGAGTGAGTCGAACCACTCACAGGTGCTTATTGCAACAAGGCTGGCCGGAGACCAGAGCAAGTAATAGTATTAGGCAACGAAGGCCTAACCCCGCACCAGCACCATCTGCGATACAAGCACGACACCGAACCCCTTACAGTGTCTTGCCTTCAATACCTCTTTGATAGGCTGCAGCAAAATCTTTTCAACTTAGAATGAAAATTAGGTCACCTTTTCCCCATCGTTGGGGAATCTAGAACTAGGGGGCATAATTTCAGAATAAGGGGGCACCCATTTAAAACGGAAATGAGGAGGAATTTCTTCTCTCAGAGAGTCGTGAATCTTTGGAATTCTCATCCCCAGAGAGCTGTGGAGGCTAGGTCATTGAATATATTTAAGGTGGAGATAGACAGATTTTTGAAAGGTAAGGGATTCAAGGGTTATGGGGAGCGGGCAAGGAAGTGGAGTTGAGGCCAAGATCAGATCAGCCATGATCTTATTGAATGGCGGAGCAGGCTCGAGGGGCCAAATGACCTACTCCTGCTCCTACATCTTATGTTCTTATGTTATTATGTTCTTTTAAAATTTTAAATATTGGAAGTGCATTTCGTCAGTATGGCTAAGTAGACTGTCTTTCAGTATCATTTAAGAAGGGCACATTGAGAATTGGCAAAACTGGACTGGAGTGATTTGCAAGCCAGACTGGATAAGAACAACAGCAACTAAAGGACATTAGTGAATCAGTTGGGTTTTTACGATAATCCAACAGCTTCATGGTCACTTTTACTGATTCCAGTTTTTTATTTCCATATTTTTAAAAAATTAAATTCAAATTCTGAAGCTATCATGGTGGGGTTTAAACTCACATTCTCTGGAGAGGCAAGATTAATCAAGGATAGTCAGCATGGCTTTGTCAGGGGGAGGTCATGTCTGACCAATTTGATTTAATTTTTCGAGGGGGTGACTAGGTTTGTGGATGAGGGTAGTGCAGTTGATGTAGTCTACATGGACTTCAGTAAGGCTTTTGACAAAGTCCCGCAAGGGAGTCTGGTCAAGAAGGTAAGAGCTCATGGGATCCAGGCCAATTTGACACATTGGATCCAAAATTGGCTTCGTGGCAGGAGGCAGAGGGTGATGGTCGAAGGTTGTTTTTGTGACTGGAAGCCTGTGTCCAGTGGTGTACCGCGAGGATCGGTGCTGGGTCCTTTGCTGTTTGTAGTGTACATTAATGAGTTAGATATGAATGTAAGAGGTATGATCAGTAAGTTCGCAGATGACACGAAAATTGGTGGGGTGGTAAATAGCGAGGAGGGAAGCCTCAGGCTACAGGACGATATAGACGGGTTGGTTAGATGGGCAGAACAGTGGCAAATGGAATTTAACCCTGAAAAGTGTGAGGTGATGCATTTTGGGAGGACTAACAAGGCAAGAGAATACACAATGAATGGTAGGACCTGAGGAAGGACAGAGGATCAGCGTGACCTTGGGGTACATGTACATAGATCCCTGAAGGCAGCAAGACGGGTAGATAAGGTGGTTAAAAAGGCATATGGGATACTTGCCTTCATTAGCTGAGGCATAGAATATAAGAGCAGGGAATTATGATGGAGCTGTACAAAGCGCTAGTTAGGCCACAGCTGGAATACTGTGTGCAGTTCTGCACTATAGGAAGGATGTGATTGCATTGGAGAGGGTGCAGAGGCGATTCACCAGGATGTTACCTGGGCTGGAGTGCTTTAGCTATGAAGAGAGACTGGACAAGCTGGGGTTGTTTTCCTTAGAGCAGAGAAGGCTGAGGGGGGACCTGATTGAGGTGTACACAATTATGAGGGGCATAGATAGGGTAGATAGAAAGGAACTTTTCCCCTTAGTAGAGGGGTCAATAACCAGGGGGCATAGTTTCAAGGTAAGGGGCAGGAGGTTTAGAGGGGATTTGAGGAAAAACTTTATCACCCAGAGGGTGGTTGGAATCTAGAACTCACTGCCTGAAAGGGTGGTAGAGGTAGGAACCCTCACAACATTCAAGAAGCATTTAGATGAGCACTTGAAACACCATAGCATACAAGGCTACGGACCAAATACTGGAAAATGGGATTAGAATAGACAGGTTGATGGCCGGCACGGACACGTTGGGCCGAAGGGCCTCTTTCTGTGTTGTATAACTCTATGACTCTATTAGTCCAGGTCTCTGAATTACTAGGCCAATAACATAACCACTACACTACTGTACCCCTAAATAACGCCTTTAATGTAGAAAAAAAATCCCAATCCGCTTTGCAGAGGCGTAAGAATAAAAATGGGCAGTGAGCTAAAGATGGAGATATTAGGAAGGGTGACCAAAAGGTTGGTCGAAGAGGTGGGTTTTGAGGCGGAGCTTAATGGAGGAAAGGCAGGTGAAGGGATTAGGGTGGGAATTCCAGAAGGTGGGATCTTATCAGTCTAAGCGTTTGAGAGCTGGAGAAAGTTACAGAGATAGAGAGGGGCGAGGTCATGAAGAGATTTAAACATTTAAACACCATTGACTGCTGTTTACTGATGGAATCATGGCTGCTTCCTGGCTAATGGCCAAGATCATACATAATGTTATTTCAGTGGCCAAAGACCACTTGAAGATCTGAATGATAGGGCCAAAATACAAATATTTCTTTGTATGTAGGCCATATGATTCATATGAGGAACCCTGTTGGCCTCAATTGCACCATCTGTGGAACCTTACACTTCAGGAAAGTTTACCAGAAAACTCTGCGTCCTGTCCAGCCTCCTTTCTGCAGGTGAAGTGGTCAAGCTGTAGCCCCTTACAAGCACATCATCAATCACTTTATTGATACAGCTCTGCACTATAGACTGCCTGATGTAGCATATGTCCCTGGTTGTCTTGGAAAGATCCAATAGCATGAAAGCTTCTACAAGAAGAGCTGTGCCTGATAGAGATCTTGGGCTGGATTTTGATACTGGGGCGGGTTGGGGTCGTGTCATCCACTTTGCGTGTTATCCACCCGACTGCAATTGGATGTGGGAGATTGATGCGATTTTCGCCTAATTGAGTAATTGAGTTCCAGCATGTGGGAACCCATGACCCAATTAGTGTTTTCAGTCTGAAAGTCACCTCATTGCTGCTGCATTGAAGGTCTGCAAAGACTGCCTGGCCTTCGCTGTGAGAGGACCTGGATGCAAAATGAGCAGCAGCAGCCCTAAGTCTGCTCCCAGATATTTTTGCACCACCACTCCCAGATTATGTCTCCCTTGCACCACCACTCCCAGATATGTCTCCCATTCACCACCACTCCCAGCTCAGCCAGCCAGCCACTGATAGTCAGCTATCCAAATGTGCTCCCGCCAGGTTTCACATTCGTGGTTCAGAACAGGCGTGCTTCACGTAGAAAAAGGGTTAAAATTACAAAGGCCTTTCAAAATGGCATTATAGAGGCAATTTAGTGCTTGTTAAGGGCCTTAACAGCCTATCCCGCCTCTTAGAGGCGGGACGGAGTCGGGACCAGCAGACATGATTTAATGAAAATTGCGTGGAGGCGGGATGGAGGCGGGCTTGTGCCTGCCCGCCAGTTTTCACAATTGTAACCCCCCACACGCCTCCAAACCCGCCTCCACGGGTCAATGAAAATCCAGCCCCTTGTGTGCAAATCATTTCGTAGCAGATAGCACAACTCTGTGGTGGTGTGTCTTCAGAAGCAGAGGTGGCGAAGACAGGTCTCCTCTCAAAAATCCAGGTAGAAATGTGTCAACATGGAACTTAGGGTAGTGATGGATGCAGACAGAACATCTTGAGTATTGGTGCACCAACATTTGGTGGACCTTCATAATTTCCTCTTCCTCATCTGAAACATGCAGTACATTTGTTCTTCACTTTCTGTGGTGTCATTTAAATGCCGCAGAAACTGAAGGACAGTATTGATAGCAATAAATATCAAAAATGGCAGCGTTCCCAGACAAAATATTAAAGCATGGAGCAAGATGGAGCATAAATAAAAAAGCTTTCCAATAAGCACATCCACCTATCTTTAAGAAGCCTGCTTGAGCAGGTTAGGCCCTATGAGCCCTAATGTGCCAAGGTAAAACGGATGAGCAAAATGCCATGTTCGGTCCTTTGCCCACAGTAAGAAACTTCCGTGAGGGACCTAATTTAAATGAAAATATAATACCAAAAAAGAAGCCCTTGCATGGCAATAGTGCAGTCTCATTTGCGTGGTGAAAATTGATGGTTGTAAAATTGGGTGCACCGTGAATTGGACCCGTGCAGCTTCATGCACGATTTCCTGACAAATGACTAACTGCCACATGATAAACAACAACAACTTGCATTTATAGGGAGGGTTGAGGCCATGGAGGGATTTGAAAACAAGGATGAGAATATTAAAATTGAGGTGTTGCCAGACCAGGAAACAACGCAGGTCAGAGAGAACAAGGGTGATGGATGAACGGGACTTGGTGCGAGTTAGGATATGGGCTATCCAGTTGGTGTCTTCTATTCCTTGGGAAAGTGATAAAGTTGTTTTGCAGGCAAAATGGTATCAGTTAGTAGCTTGATGCAGAAATGAACTGCAGTCGGTATTATCTGGGAAATTCCATCTGCGGCACATTAAGAAGTTTAATGCTGTGGTGACCTTGACGGGAAGAGCTGTGCCAGTCTGTGATGTTATCTGTTAATCAGGTTACGACAGATGGTATATTGCAGTGGAGGTGGCAAAGACCTGTGTTTTCTGACCAGTGAGGCATGGACTTAAGTTCTGGAGAGTGAGGAGTCTAAGTGAAAGCCCGGTGCCTATTGTGCAGGATGTCTCCAAGGCTGAAAAGAGTATAAGATTAAACTAGACAAGGTAAATCAAGGATTAGTGGTTAGGTATTTCCAGAGTGGGTTTTAAAAGCTAATGGAATGCAGATAGAAAGGAAGGCTTTCTTTACAAAGAGAAGACTGAGTGATCTAATTGAAGTGTCAAGGTTATGAATAAGATCACCAAAATTCATTCAGGCAAAAAAAATCAAGAATGAGGTGGAAGTCAGGAAGAAGGAAGAGCATGTATGAAAGTGTATTTGAAACTTAAGAGGAAGAAAAGAGGAAAGTTCAATTGCAAAGTCCAAAGTTGTATTGATAAAATGGAGAGAGAAGATTCAAAAATCTTGAGGAATTGAGGAACAAAGAGGGCAAATAACACACAGCATCGCTGTATCCATTTTGTTTGTGAGGTGAGAGGGAGAAGGAAGAGTGTGCAGAAGCACAACATTTAAGTGTTTCAAAAACAGCTTTTACCTCAAATGCAATTAAATGAAATTGGTGTCATTTTTATCCAATGTGAGAAGTCGCACAACACCAGGTTATAGTCCAACAGCTTTATTTGAAATCACAAGCTTTCGGAGCGCTGCTCCTTCGTCAAGTGACTTCACCTGACGAAGGAGCAGTCGCTCCGAAAGCTTGTGATTTCAAATAAAACTGTTGGGGGTAGAAATTAGGTCGCGCCCCATTTGGGGCGCAAATATCGTCCGAGCGCAAATATTAGCGCCTGGCGCTAATTATCGGCACTGACAGGAAACTTCACTTTTACCGCCCCGGGAGGTGAGTGGAGCGCTAAATTAGGCGCTGCACACCTCTCTTAAGGCGCAAAGGCCTAGGAGTGAGGCGCTACCTCAGCGCACGAGCGCAGCGCAGCTGCTGCCAGTTAGCGAGGGAACACAGACACACTGGCGCCGGACACTTCTTAAAGCGGGGGGGGCCACTTGCTCCCCAGCCACACCCTGCTCATTGCAGCCTTGAATCTCAGCCTGGAGAGACCTGTAATCCATTTTGCTGCCAAGCATGGAGAGGGTGAGAGAACGCGCTCATCGCTTCACCGAGCGGGCCTTGGATGCTCTGGTTGGCGCAGTGGAGCGCAGACGATGCATGCTGTTCCCGGAGAGTGGCAGGAGGCCTTTGCCACGCGAGTTCAGAAGAGTGTGGAGGGAGGTGGCTCAGAGCGTCTCCTCCAGGAGCATGGTGCCCAGGACCCATGTTCAGTGCCGCAAAAAATTCAACAACCTCACTCGGGTCGTCAGGGTGAGTGGCTTTTTCTCAATACCTCTCCATCCCTCCATCTCAACCTCACTATATGGCCAGAGGGTCTTAAAACCCCAATGCACAACACTCATGCAACACCTATGGCCCTTTCATCAAACACACACACACATTCCACACTTTGCATACAGTAAGGGCTATTCACCTATGGGAGGCACATCAGGCAAGACCATGGCTGCATATTGTAAGGGCTATTCACCTATGGGAGGCACATCAGGCAAGACCATGGCTGCATATTGTAAGGGCTATTCACCTATGGGAGGCACATCAGGCAAGACCATGGCTGCATATTGTAAGGGCTATTCACCTATGGGAGGCACATCAGGCAAGACCATGGCTGCATATTGTAAGGGCTATTCACCTATGGGAGGCACATCAGGCAAGACCATGGCTGTATATTTACTCAGATGCTGTCCTTTTTCTTGCAGGCTAAGCTGGCTCATAATCGGAGACAGCAGCAACGGACGGGTGGAGGGCGGCTTCAGCTGCAACCCCTCAGCGATCTGGAGGAGCGCGTCCACAGGATTGTGGCAAGCCGGGTGATCGGTCCCGTCGCCACTGGGGATGCCGACCCCGTTGTGGACAGCAATGGTAAGGTCATCACCTTTTTGTCCTCTGTCCTTCCACTTGTCCCTCACAATACCAGCCTTTGACACTTTCAATCCAACTTGCTAACTCGCTGCACTTATTCCTCCCTTACTGCCACCCTGTCCTCACGCTAAAGCCACTCTTGTACCTCCCTGCTTTCAGATGGTGATTCACCAGCTGAGGAGATGGTCCCTGAAGCTGCCACTGGGAGTGATGCTGCAGCTGAGGAGGAAGAGGAAGCCGGAGCATCAGTGCCACCCTCTCCCGAGGAAGCCCATGGCCACACTGGGAACACGCCTTCCCCGGAGGGGAGCAGGGGGGAAGGGGCTGATGATGGTGAAGCTCCAGGACCCAGCGGGCTGCAGCAACGCCATGGGGGGGGGAGGGAAGAACGGGAGCCTTCTCCCCAGAGGGAGAGTATGCCAGACACTCCTACTGCAATGGACGCAGAGGAGGAGCGGCTGATTGCAGAAATGAACAGCCAGGCGGTGGGCATGCACACTGAGCTCATGGGTGCAGTGGGAAGGGTGCCCGAATGCATTGAGGCACTGGCAAGGAGTGTGGAGCACTTCGCTGTAGCACAGGCGGATGCCACACTAAAGCTTAGTGCTGCAATTCAGTCACTGGCTGCCAGGAACCCATCTGAGACTGCTCTCATGCAGACTCAGATTGAGGCCACGCGAGCACTGACTGCTGCCATCCTCGATGGTTCGTGCACATGTCCCCGGGGCTGTCACCGCGCCGCAGCAGGCCAGCAATCTGTTCTCCGGCAAATTGCTCCGGATGCTGAAGTGCTGCCCCGTGGGAGTGCCAGTGTGTCGGGCGAGCAGGGAGTTGCTGTCCTCTCTCACGATGACAGCATTCCTGCTGCCAACACTGTCACTTCTCCACTGCACTTGCCACCGCCTGTAGGACAGACTGCTGCCGCCCATGCAGAGTTGGTGCAGTCTGCAGCCGGGCCCTCCAGGCCCAGAAGTGCTCGAGGCCGTCCTTCAGGGGCATCTGCAGTGTCAGGGTCTGACGAGCAGCAGCCTTCCACCAGCCTTGCTGCAGCCACTGAGGTCCCATTACGGAGGAGCAGTAGGGTTAGAAGGGGGGAAGTGCGCAAGGGAAGGAGATCACCCTCGAAGGGCAAAAAGTAGGAGGTGTGCCAAAATGCTGGTCATTTTTTTATTGAAGGCCGAGGTTCATGGCCCAACTTTTGTTTAGTGTTTTGGACATTATCTCCAGGTTGTGAGAACCAGTTATGTTATTGACTGTTTTTTTGTGTTTATTTCTATGAGTTTGTCATGAGGAATTGACACACACAGAGTTTGTACAATAAATAAGTTTCTGTATTCAAAATATACATGGCTGGTGGTTGGAATTATTGGTGCCTTGGCCGGCTTAGGGGTTGCGTGCTGGGTTGATTCGTGTTTGTAGCAATGGCAGGGGCCCTAGAAGCGGCTTGCTATTAGTCGTTGACGGACGGCCCTTGCAGTTTGACCATTGTGGGCCGCCCTCCTGCCTTGGTGCTGCTGCTGATCATCGTCCTCGTCCTGTTCCTCCTCTTCCTCCTCCTCCTCTTGTGGTGCTGCAAGGCCTGGTGGCATTGGCTGCGTCCTGAGGATTGCCATGTTGTGCAACATGCAGCACACGACTATGAAGTTCGAAACTTGCTCAGGCGAGTACTGCAGGGCTCCTCCGGAATGGTCCAGACAGCGGAATCGTTGTTTCAGCACGCCGATTGTGCGCTCAATAATGTTCCTGGTTGCTTGATGGCTTTCCTGGTACCGCAGCTCAGCAGGGGTGTTTGGCGCACGGAGCGGTGTCATCAGCCAGGTGCTCAATGCGTACCCCTTGTCCCCCAGAAGCCAACCAACTGGCTGATGCGGTGCCTCGAAAATTTCTGCCACAGTACTCTGGCGCAGGATGAAAGCATCGTGGCAGCTGCCCGGATAGTGGGCATTGACAGCGAGAATCACCTGTCTGTGGTCACAGACCAACTGCACATTCAAGGAATGGAACCCCTTTCTGTTCCGGAACTCCTCTGCATTCTCTCGCGGAGCACGCAAAGCCACATGCGTGCAGTCAATGGCGCCCTGCACCATGGGGAAGCCCGCTACCCTCGCAAAGCCCATAGCACGGTCATGCTGCTTGTCTGGGGTCATAGGGAAGGAGATGAAGTCTCGTCTCCTTCTGAAGAGGGCATTGGTGACCTGCCGGATGCAGCGATGCACCGCAAACTGGGAGATATTGGCGAGGTCCCCAACAGCAGCTTGGAATGAGCCAGTGGCGTAGAAGTTCAAAGCCACTGTGACCTTCACTGCCACCGACAGAGACGTCCTGGACCTCAGCTGAGGCTGCAGATCTGGCTGCAGCAGGTGGCAGAGCTCAGTGACCACCTCCTTGCTGAATCGCAGCCTTCGCAAACACAGCTCCTCGGACATATGGATGTAGGAGAGCTGTTCACGATATACCCTGGGAGGGTAAGCTCTCCTGTACATGCGCCTGATGGCCCTCCTCCGTCTGGCCATCATTGCCACTCTCTGTCTGCGTCTCACTATCCTCCGATTGAGCTGGAGCAGGACGACGCCCCCAATCATTGCAGCCCCCATATTCTCTTTGCCAGAAAAGTAATGAGGTACAGCAACTAAAGTAGCAGCAAAGTTAGGATGAACTAGGCCAAACTACCTCACAAAGCGTTGAGTCAATGTAGAAGTCTCTCTCTCTCTCTCTCCGAATCTCTCTCTCTCTCTCAGAACGAGTGGTGCATAAATGTCGACCACAGAAAAAGACAGGAAGAGGCCCCCTTTAAATAGCGCCCCCCCCAGCCCCACACCGATTGATAACGTTCCAGTCTTCCGGTCGTTGGAAGCGCCAGGCGGTAAGGCAGGGGGCGCCACTCAATTTCCGCTCCGGGGCGCCCCAAGGGCGTTGCACCATGGAATGACGTCACAATCTGCGCGCGCAGGTGGTCGCAGCGGTAAGTTTTAGCGCCGCCGCACAATCTCAAGTTAAGTTCTCGAGCGGCGCAAACAGCGCTGCGCCCGGGCGTTAGCGGCTTAACGCCCCATTAGCGCCCTCTTAAGGCGCTAACGGGAGGCGCAACCAACTGAATTTTTCCCCCTTGGACTATAACCTGGTGTTGTGCGACTTCTCACATTTGTCCACCCCAGTCCAACACCGGCATCTCCACACCATTTTTATCCAAGAGAGGGCACTCAGGCAGCACAATAGGCTAGTAAACAATTTGGTGAAGCAATCTTACGTACACTATGGGCGCGATTTTGCCAGGCCCAAGGAGGCGGGAATGGAGGCGTGTGGGGTGTTAAAATTGCAAAAATGGCGGGCAGGCCTGACCCTGCCTCCATCCCACCTCCGAGCAATTTTCCCAAATGCGTTGTTTCTGATCCTGTCTCCGTCCCGCCTCCAAGAGGCGGGATAGGCCCTTAAGGCCCTTAAGAACCACTTAATTGCCTCTATAATCCCATTTTGAGAGGCCTTTCTGATTTTAACACTTTTCCGACGTGATGCACGCCTCCTCTGAAACACGACGGTGAAACCTAGCGGTAGCACACTTGAATTGCTGACTATCAGCTGCAGGTCCACCATTAAGAAGGAGATTTGATGAATCATCATTCTGGGGGAACTTTTAGCAGTCATAACCATTGTTGTGGAACTTTGGAGCCTGGAGGAGTAGTAGTAGTAGTAGTAGTAGTAGTGGTGGTGGTAAAAAAATCTGGGAGCAGACTTAGGTCTCCTGCTGCTCATTTTGCCTCCAGGTCCCTCTCACAGCAAAGGCCAAAAGGTTCCCAATCTTTGCAGACCTTAAATGCAGCAGCAATGATGACATCATCAGAGGCAACTTTCAGACTGAAAAAACTAATTGGGTCATGGGTTCCCACATGCTGGAACTCAATTGCCCAATTAGGGGAAAATCAAATAATTCTCCCACATCCAATTGGAGTCGGGTGGCTAACACGAAAAGCAGATGACACGACCCCAGCCCACCCCATGACAAAATCGAGCCCTATGTCTAACAATTAATAAAAATTTTCCTCTTCGAACATTAAGGTCATCCATAATTGTGTTAAATAACGCAAGGCAGTTAGTTAAATAGAGCAATTAAGGTTTGGCCTTATTACAGAAGTAATATTAATGTGGAAGGGACATTCAGAAGGTAGTAGTGGCAAGATATCTTCATCATTTATTTTGTTTAAATATGATGAGATATTACTTTTATTTGGAGGAGCATTTCTTGCTAAATGAGCTCCTTGATATTTGGAAGCAAATTTTAAGTGTAGCGTATTATTTTTCAACGTATTTTCTCTACTCCTTATTGTTTTATCCTCAACTTCTGCTTCCTTTGCAGCTGAGCTAACCTCTTCATCAGAACCATTACACCCAAATCATTGGCCTGTCTTTCTCTTTCAGATGCTTCAAAAAACATTATTCTTGGGATGTGGGTGTCGCTGGCAAGGCTAGCATTTATTGTCATCCCTAGTTGCCCTTGAGAAGCCTTCAGCTTGAATCGTTGCAGTCCATGTTGCAAAAGTCCTCTCACAATGCAAATAGGTAGGGTGTTGCAAGATTTTGACCCAGGGACAATGAAGGAACAGCGATGTATGTATAAGTCAGGATGGTTTGGGCCTATAGATAAACTTGCAGGTGGTGGTGTTCCCCTGCTCCTGCTGCCCTTGTCCTTCAAGGTGGTGGAGGTTGTGGATTTGGAACGTGTTGCTGAAAAAGCCTGGTGATTTGCTGCAGTGCATTCCGTAGATAGTGGAGGGAGTTCATGTTTAAGACAGTAGATGGGGTGCCGATCAAGCCGTCTGCTTTGTCCTGGATAGTACTGAGCTTCTTGAGTGTTGTTCGAGCTGCACCCTTCCAGGCAAATGAAGAGTATTCCATCATACTCCTGACTTGTACCTTGTAGGTGGTAGAGAGGCTTTGGGGAGTCAAGAGGTGAGCGACTTGCCGCAGAACACCCAGTCTCTGACCTGCTCTAGTAGCAACAGTATTTCTGTGGCTGGTCCAGTTCAGTTTCTGGTCTATGGTGATCGCCAGGATGTTGATAGTGGGTGACTCGGTGATGGTAATAACCTTGAATTGAATGTCAAGGGGAGGTAGTTACGCTCTCTCTTGTTGGAGATGGTCATTGCCTGACGCTTGTGTGGCTGATCAGCCTGCTGCTTGTTTCCAGACTTTATAAAGTAGAAACGCTGTACTATTGAACTTGCCAATTTACGGTAGCTCAGTTGCTGATAAGACATTGTTTCTTGTGGCCTTAACATCTACTTGGTACACTTTTCCCTGTAAATTTTACCAACATTCACTTATTTGCATTGTATGGAAGAGCTGTGTAGCGGTAATTGGGAAAGTATAGTTCTGTGGCAGATCTTGTGCAGTAAAGCTGCTACAATCCGTGATTATATAGAAACAGACAGGGCTGGATTTTGATACTGGGGCGGGTTGGGGTCGTGTCATCCACTTTTCGTGTTATCCACCTGACTGCAATTGGATGTGGGAGATTGATGCGATTTTCACCTAATTGGGCAATTGAGTTCCAGCATGTGGGAACCCATGACCCAATTAGTGTTTTCAGTCTGAAAGTCGCCTCTGATGATGTCATCATTGCTGCTGCATTGAAGGTCTGCAAAGACTGCCTGGCCTTTGCTGTGAGAGGACCTGGATGCAAAATGAGCAGCAGCAGCCCTAAGTCTGCTCCCAGATATTTTTGCACCACCACTCCCAGATATGTCTCCCATCCACCACCACTCCCAGATATGTCTCCCATCCACCACCACTCCCAGATATTCATTCCATCCATCCACCACCACTCCCAGCTATTCATTCCATCCATCCATCACCACTCCCAGATCGGCCGGCCGGCCAGCCAGCTGTGCTCCCACCAGGTTTCACATTCGTGGTTCAGAACAGGCATGCTTCACGTAGAAAAAGGGTTAAAATCACAAAGGCCTTTCAAAATGGCATTATAGAGGCAATTTAGTGCTTGTTAAGGGCCTTAACAGCCTATCCTGCCTCTTAGAGGCGGGACGGAGTCGGGACCAGCAGACATGATTTAATGAAAATTGCATGGAGGCGGGCTTGTGCCCGCCCACCAGTTTTCGCAATTTTAACCCCCCCACACGCCTCCAAACCCGCCTCCACGGGTCAATGAAAATCCAGCCCACAGTGCCTGTATACATGAGTCCCCTTTAACTAATCAAGTATTAACTTGTTCTCTGCAGTAATTTTAGTGACAAGCACTTTAACAACCATTTATTCTCTTTAATACAAGATTTTGTTTTTGTACGACTCTCTTGGAGAAGCAGATATCTTATTTTAAAGTAGAGCTCTGGATAAAATGATCTAGGTAGAAATTTCGAGTAAATGCCCAGACTAGTCAACATGGTGGAGCAGTATTGAATGGACAATTAATATGGGCAATAGAAGAAATTGAGGTGAGGTCACCACAGCCTGTTTCTCTTGGGGAAAGAAAACTGGCTGAGCTCGTTTGGAGGAAGTAGAAGTAAATTGGAAAAAATAATTATGTGAATCACAATTGGGAGCAAGGTGGCTGTTCTACTTCCCAGTATAAAATGGGAATGGCAACAGCTTCAAGATCAGAGAGCTTGGCTCCTCTCCAAACAGCTTCTCTTTTTCTCCATCTGCCAAAAGATGTAACATAAGTGCGTAGGACTGGTGAGGAGGGAACTCAAGCTGAGTGTTAGCTTGGCCCACAGCCAAGGTTAAATCCAGAGAGAGAATGGGAGAATGGAAAAAACAAAGAAATATCTGTTAAGAAAGCCAGATAGGGATGCTTGCGATATAGACAATACAAATATAAAACTAAGAAACAATTAAAACTAAAGGTTTATGTTTTTCTTTCCCTCCCACCCCACTGGAGGGCTCCCCTGACTCAACAATAGCCTGATCACTCCCCGCTGACCCTCTATCCCCCCCAAGGCTTAGCTTTGCGTTGCTGCCTGTGAGGCAAGCAATTTGGTATTCAATTTGTTCAAATAGGTGAGCTGCCTGTGGAGGTGCTGACAGCGGTCAGGGGTCCAATTCCCGGCCGGCTAGCCTTGAGCCTCCCGCTTTGAGTACACATTGCGGCCGCATTGCCACCCATGCACCCGGGCACTGATGAATTTCTGCCCCATAGTGTTTTCCGTGTGTAACCCTTCCGGAGAACAGAAAATTTTGATAAATGCTCTAGAAATCTGAAAACTCTATTGCACGCCTTCTGTCAAGCCATGCATTGATATTTCTAATCTGCTTCTTCCTAACTAGTCCAGGAGTAATTCTAAGGTTACTAATCTGGAGGTACTGCTTTTTTATCTGACACCTAACTGCTCAAACTCTCTGCATGAGACCTTGATCTTGTAAGCAGTTCGATTCCAACACCGATTATAGGTTTGCAATGTTTCTCAGTTTATTGTATTCGACCAAATCCAGACACACAATGTTTTAAAGCAGTAGGCATACAGAGGAATAAATTATTTAGCCCGTCCTTTTCCCTGGGTAGAGACGTGACTTTGTCAATCTCTTTCAAACCCGACTCTCTCTACAACTTGTTAAAGAAAAGCTTAAGATCTTTATAGTCTGTTTCTCATGAACACTGTCATTGCTGATTCATTATGGCATGGCAAGTGTTATTGTGAACAAGACCCCAGTAAGCAAGTATTTCTTCAAAACAACAGATGCCAACTTGTTACCATCCTGTCTCCATTGTTCCACTTATTATCTCAAAACTGTCTTGGCTACGTCGTCTTACAATGTGGCCACAAAAATAAGACAAGAGACATGAATCTTACACATCCTGTAGTTTCAGCAAACAGTTAAAAGCAGTGTCAGTTAAATTATACCCTGACACATGAAACCCTAAAACATCCTGGAAATGAAAATGTTTTAGCCATTTTATTATTTCTAGCTACAGTTCAAATCTACAAGTTTTCTATAAGTAAATAGAAACCAAAAACTTTAATCATATGAAATTAAACCAAATCCTAATCCAAGTAAATATGTATAAACAACTAGGGTATCTCGCAACCTTGTTCTTTCCTACATCATCAGTTCAAAGATCAATTTCAGCTTCAGACTACCCACTGGAGTGGAGCTTGAACCTGTGACCTTCATGACTCCTGAGATGAGAGTGCTATCACTGAGCCAAGCCGACACCTAAACTACTACTAACCTATCCTGTAGGGTTACTGAGAACCCCAGAAGGAGATTTCAGCAAGTTAGTAGTGGAGTCACGTGGGGTGGTGCAGGTCCTGCCTTCTGCAAACCTGCCAACGGAAGAATAATTCCGCCCCTGTAACTCAAACTCATCTGACTCAGAGGCAAGAGTCCTATCAACTAAGCCAAGCTGATGTAATAAGGACACCAGAGGTTTGCATCTATGGAACACTTAAAACTACCAAAACAGTTAGAAATCAAAGCAAATCACATACCCCAGCTCTGAATCAGCGGAAAGGATAACTGCAGTTATAACAACAACAACTTGCGTTTATATGGAACTTTTAATGTAGGAAAATGTCCCAAGGTGCTTCACAGGAGCATTATCAGATAAACGTTAACACTGAGCCAGAGAAGGAGGTATTAGGATGGGTGACTAAAAGCTTGTTTAAAGAGGTAGGTTTTAAGGAGAGTCTTTTGATCAGAGATAGGATTGTCTGTGGAACTAAGGGTTCACACATGAGGGAGTTGTGACAAGATCTGGAAGAACTGTTAAGACAACAGCTTGTCTGAAAGATTTTGATACTTTATGATTTGTTTACTTGGAGTATTTACTTGTTGAGTCATGTGAGTTGCCATCCTTGGGAGAGTAAATTCATTGATTCTGCACCAGGAAGTTGGGCTTGAAGGGAAAGCAAGTTGGAGATAGGCCTGCAACACTCAGCAAACTAAAATAAATAATCTCAATAGGACCTCGCGCGAATCAGCTGGACGCCTCAACCACTTGGCGTTAAAATCATTGCGGGATGGTATCGGAGCTGCAAAAAGAGCCTTATCGTTTGATTTCTTCCTGATAGTATGAAGAACGAGGGTGGAGGGGGGGTGGTAAAATATACGATCTTGGTTCAACCACAGCTATTTGTAGATCATGCCATATATAAACATGATATAGGGCTCCTTGCACAAAGGTCTGGCAATTCTGCAGTTGTCACCTATTGGAATATAACATGATGGGTTAACAGAAAATTAAGAAATAATTCGAATTAAAGGGATGAAGCAGCAATCCCATGCTCACTTGCAGGAAGAATGAGCCAGAGTTTGCACCAATTCTCCGATCCATGCTCCCTGTCTGGGGGCGAAGGATCAAGGAATCAACCCTTAATTATGAATCACTTAAAATGGGGAACACTGACATTAGGACAGCATTAATTTATTAATTCAGATGCAGGTAACAATTAGACATTTTTCTGTTTAGAAAAACACTAAACCAAGTTTCTGCCTGTGACCCATTGGAAGACACACATACATGATGCACTCAAAGGGAATTAGCCATCTGATAAGAAATTCAAATCGCAACAACCCCCATTTTGACCTTTACCTTGCATTACATATTGAATGATATGTCAATGGACTCGAGAAGAGGGCACGAGCTGTAACATTTCACACCAGAATCCACTTTGACAATGAACTGCATGTTGCTTTTGATCAGACACTGCCCCAGACTTGCATAAAGGTCATTTTTAATACAATTGATCTATCCATTAGTGAATCTTTGTAAATGTCACTGAAGGTTAGTTGGTGCTTACTGTAGCTACACCACACAACTCAAATTGATGCTGATGGATTGTTTGAATTATTTCAAGAAGCCAGACCTAAATCTTGTTTCTATCATTTTTGTTTTGGCAACCAAGCATAATCGGGCCTTAATACCAGTTGCACGTGGGCACCATGGGAAGCACTGGTACCCTGCTTTCATAGAGCATGGCATTTTCACTTGGAGGCATTGCTCATATTCCCGTGTCTAACGTTAGGTAGGAATGAAGAAAATAAAGTAGCACTCAGGTAGAGGAGGAAGCAAGAAAGTTCAAGAGAAAAATTTGGAAATTACAAAAAGTTACAACCATAAATAAGATTTTCTTCCAGTTTTCATAAAGCACCGTTCAGTGTGTTCCTTGCAGAGTTCACAGTTATGATTAAACTGACATTATACCATCACGCCACCAAATATGTTCAGATATAATGACCGAGCGATGATTTATTTTTAAATGCGAATGGTGAGTAGAAACATCGCAGGTTAATATACTGAGCAATTTATGTTTAAAGACAGTATGAGAACTGTGTCACTGGCTCTGGTTTACATTATGACCCCTCAGCATTGGCCCCAATTTTAAGTTTGCGCCACGCTGGGACGGGGTGGTGGGGGTCCGATAGTGCACGGGAAACCCGGAAGTAAGTGCAGCGCGTCTGTCAGTGGCTTTCTAACTCAGCCACCTCCTTATCATTTTACTTGCGGGTTTCCCGTCCAATCAGCAGCAGCGGGGCGTGATGTAGGCCCACATGACACGATCTCAACTCCAGTACTTAAAGGAAAAATCCAAACATGCAAGTTGAAGGAGTTGGAGTTGGCTGTCAGAATGGAGTCCAGATGGGCAAAGGTTGCGACCCGTTTCACGGATGCCTCTATGGATGTGCTGCTGGGGGCTGTGAGAAGTAGAAGAAAGACACTCTTCCCTAGCAACGGGAGGAAGAAGCCTGCAGCTGAGACTAAGAAGCTGTGGTTGGAGGTTGCAGAGGTGCTACGCTCCTGGATTCAGTGCAGAACGCAGTTTAATGACCTAAGCCAGTCAGGAAAGGTGCGTACAGTGGCTGCATCCTGCTGTGCGCATAACTGCAACCCCTCACTCTGTCGTCTCAAGCTTACCCCATCACATCACTCCTCGCACCCACTTAGCTGCTGGAATCCATTATTAAGGAAGTTGTAACAGGGCACTTCGAAAATCATAATACGATCAGGCAGAACCAACATGGTTTTATGAAAGGGAAATCATGTTTAACAAATTTATTAGAGTTTTTTGGGGATGTAGCTAGCAGGGTAGATAAAGGGGAACCAGTGGAGGCAGTATATTTGGGTTTCCAAAAGGAATTTAATAAGGTACCACATAAAAGGATAAAAGAAAGACTTGCATTTATAAAGCGCCTTTCATGACCACCGGATGTCTCAAAACGATTTATAACCAATGAAGTACTTTTGGAGTGCAGTCACTATTGTAATGTGGGAAACGCGGCAGCCAATTTATGCACAGCAAGCTCCCACAAACAGCAATGTGATAATGACCAGATAATCTGTTTTTGTTATGTTGATTGAGGGATAAATATTGGCCAGGATACTGGGGATAACTCCCCTGCTCTTCTTCGAAATAGCGCTATGGGATCTTTTACATCCACCTTGAACCCACAGCCTTCTGACTCAGAAGCGAGAGTGCTACCTACTTTTTTTTAATGGCCCAGAAATTCGGGTCCCCACGGGTGAGTACGCGCTGTGTACTCACCCGTAAGGCCAACAAAAGTGCCGGTTTCGTGCATGCACTGCGCATGCACTGGAAACCGGAACTTCCGTTCCCTTGAAGGAAGGGGTTCACAGGTCATACGCATGCGCTGGAGAGGCAGCGCGTAGACATGGAACTTCTGCTTTTTTTACAGGTTTCTCCATGCGAGTAAGTCCCTAGCAGCTGCGCGTGGAAAAAGCAGGCGCAAGGCCTGCTTTTAACAAGGTAAGAGGTGAATTAAGTAAAATTGAAACATTTTTTCCACAGGTTTATCATTTTTAAATACTTTAAAGAAAAACTTTAATTAATTTTTTCAACAATTTAAATTTTTGTTTAAAATAGTTAACTTATGTAATTTATAGTTATTTTAAAAATGTGATTTAAAAAAAAAATTATTTGAAGTTTTACTTAGCTTTTGGGGCCGATCTCTATTCATAGATTTGACAGGTCTTCCTGTCAAATCTATGAATGGAGATTCCCTGCTCCGATTGGCTCCCCATGGACCACGTGATCCCAGGGGACGGTGCGAACTAGCTTCGCCGCTGAGATACGCGAGCACTGCACACCGGCAGCTGGAGGAGGCCCAGGATCGGAATCCCATGTGGGCCCACAGCACAACGGCAGGCGTGCAGGTCGGGGGCTGGTGCCCGCGGGAAGCCTCTGACCCGAATTTCTGGCCCATAATATTATTTATTGAACATTAAAAACATTTACAACATCGTAATCATTCCATTGTATCATACTAATCCATTCCGCCACTCTGCACAGCCATTCCTCCACCACATATTAACATCAAAACCTGAAGTTTAATTTTGCTCCCATAACATATACTATCTATTGTACTTTAATAATTGATCATAAAACACTATTTTTAAATTCCTTTCTGAATAAAACATCCACAGAGGCTTATAATGATCTTTTAGCTCATATTTAAAATACTCTTTTAGGTTTATTCTCCTCCCCTTAAAAAAAAGGGCAATCCTTCTTTGCACAATCACGAATCGAGCCAAACTGAACATTAAATTAATTGATGCTCCGCTAGACTCAAGCAGACTCCCCTGTAATCCCCATCTCAAAATTGTGTCCCACGGGATTCCCATTCTCGCTCTTCGGTCCCCACCCAGCAAAAAAATCTCACACAACTGTCGAACATAGTACTTAAAATCCTTTAACTGCAGACATAACACCAGTTAATGGGACAGAGTCTCATCCCGTGTCCCACACACTGGGCAAGTTGCCACCTCCACTCACCCAATCTCACATAAGACCGTGGAGGCGTGGAGATGGCCTTAGCGAGGTGTTCGTCGTCATCGATGACATGTTGAAGGCTGCGAAGAACATGGCGTAGTTTCTCCGCTCCGGGGAAGTACTGGACGACGTAGGGTACCCTGTTGGTTGTGTCCCATGTTTGCCTTCTGAGGAGGTCTATGCGATTTTTCGCTGTGGCCCGTCAGAACTGTCGATCAATGAGTCGAGCGTCATATCCCGTTCTTACGAGGGCGTTTTTCAGCGTCCGTAGGTGTCCATCGCGTTCCTCCTCGTCTGAGCAGATCCTGTGTATTCGCAGGGCTTGTCCATAGGGGATGGCTTCTTTAACGTGGTTAGGGTGGAAGCTGGAGAAGTGGAGCATCGTGAGGTTGTCTGTGGATACGTCGAGGGCATCCTGAAACCCATCGTACAGGGAACCCTCAGCTTCTGCCGCGACACCACAGACTTCTTACAGAAACTCAGCACCCACGGACCAGTTGAACCAGGAACACTCCTCGCCACGATGGACGTATCGGCACTCTACACCAGTATCCCCCACGATGACGGCATCGCTGCGACAGCCTCAGTACTCAACACCAACAACAGCCAATCTCCAGACGCCAGCCTACAACTCATCCGCTTCATCCTTGACCACAAAGTCTTCACCTTCGACAACCAGTTTTTTACCCAAACACACGGAACTGCCATGGGGACCAAATTCGCACCCCAATACGCCAACATCTTCATGCACAAGTTCGAGCAAGACTTCTTCGCTGCACAGGACCTCCAGCCAACGCTGTGCACCAGATACATCGACGACATTTTCTTCCTTTGGACCCACGGCGAAGGATCACTGAAAAGACTACACGATAACATCAACAAGTTCCATCCCACCATCAAACTCACCATGGACTACTCCTCAGAATCGGTTTCATTCCTGGACACACGAATCTCCATCAAAGACGGACACCTCAGCACTTCACTCTACCGCAAGCCCACGGACAACCTCACGATGCTCCACTTCTCCAGCTTCCACCCTAACCACGTTAAAGAAGCCATCCCCTATGGCTAAGCCCTGCGAATACACAGGATCTGCTCAGACGAGGAGGAACGCGATGGACACCTACGGACGCTGAAAAACGCCCTCGTAAGAACGGGATATGACGCTCGACTCATCGATCGACAGTTCCGACGGGTCACAGCGAAAAATCGCATAGACCTCCTCAGAAGGCAAACACGGGACACAACCAACAGGGTACCCTACGTTGTCCAGTACTTCCCCGGAGCAGAGAAACTACACCATGTTCTTCGCAGCCTTCAACATGTCATCGATGACGACGAACACCTCGCTAAGGCCATCCCCACGCCTCCACTACTTGCCTTCAAACAGCCACCTAACCTCAGAAGTACCATCGTTCGCAGCAAATTACCCAGCTTTCAGGATAACAGTGACCACGACACCACACAACCCTGCCACGGCAACCTCTGCAAGACATGCCAGATCATCAACACAGATACCATCATCACACGTGAGGACACTACCCACCAGGTACATGGTACATACTCATGTGACTCGGCCAACGTTGTCTACCTGATACGTTGCAGGAAAGAATGCACCGCGGCATGGTACATCGGCGAGACCATGCAGACACTGAGACAACGTATGAACGGACACCGCGCAACAATTGCCAGGCAGGATTGTTACCTCCCAGTCGGGGAACACTTCAGCAGTCAAGGACATTCAGTCTCGGATCTGCGGGTAAGCGTTCTCCAAGGCGGCCTTAGAGACACACGACAACGCAAAATCATCGAGCAGAAACTGATAGCCAAGTTCCGCACCCATGAGGACGGCCTCAACCGTGATCTTGGGTTCATGTCACGATACATGACGTAGAGTCATCCAGACTCGAGTCATCGTTGGCTTGTTCAGATGTGATTTCCAGTAAAAATAAGTAATTTTTTTAAAGTTTATCGTTTTCCATACTGACTGCAGCTTTTGACTCATTAGACCCCCTGTAACCCCACCTCATTGTCTCAGTTGTATCTTGCTATGTCTTTGATGTGGTGCCTTCCTGGCTGACCTGATTGTTAATCTGCCGAGGTGTGACAAAAGGCAGTCAGGAGGATTAAATGTAGTCGTCTGCCATTGTACGCTTCACATGCATTGTTCTCTATCTATATATGCTTTGTCGATTTGTATTCCTTTACTTCGCCTGACGAAGGAGCAGCCGCTCCGAAAGCTTGTGATTTCAAATAAAACTGTTGGACTATAACCTGGTGTTGTGCGACTTCTCAACAATGGGAAAAGGGGACAACCCTGTCTCACTGACCTCTGTATCTGAAAATATTTGGATAAAAATCCATTACATTTAACACAGGTAAATATGTTTGAATAAAAAATCCTTATCCACTCAATTAAATTTTTCCCAAAACCAAATGCTTCCAAAACCATCAATAAAAACTCATGAGAGACCCTATCAAAGGCTTTCTCTTGATCTATCTTTAATACATAAGCCTCCCTCCCACTCTCTTCCATGAGCTCTATCACATCTTGGATTGATACCAGAGAGTCTGCGATGTCCGGCCTATGACTCCATAGGACTGAGAGGGCAAAAATATCTGCGGCATCACCTCCTTCATACGATTTGCCATAACCCTTGTCAAGATCTTATAATCCACATTTAATAATGTGATGGGCCTCCAATTCTTTAGATCCCTTCTATCCCCTTTATTTTTATAAGCTAAACTTATGATACCTCTCCTCATAGATGGGGCCAGGCTTCCCTCAATTTTAATCTCCTTAAAAACCCCTAAGAGCAATGGACTAAAAATCCTTTATAAAATTCTGCACTTAGTCCATTGTACTCCCCCCCCCCCCCGTTACCCACCCCCTGCCCTTCATTCCACTTATTGCTACTTTTATTTCCACTAATCCTACTTCTTTGTTACACATGCTTCTCTCATCCTCCTTTAAACCCTCTTCAATAAAAGCATTAACCTTCTCCATCGCCAATTTGGAAATGTCTTCTTTTGTATATAAGTCTGGATAAAAGCTACTAGCTGTCTCCAAAATCTCCCAACTTTCATTAATGATCTTCTCCCCAAACTTCAACTCTCCATTTAATGATAATCTCTGTCGCAGCTTCTCTTTCTCTAGAAAATATCTAGTGCATCTTTCTCCCTCCAATGCATCTTTAGCCTTTGCACAGAGAATGGCACCCTTGCATTTTTCAGCTTGCAACAATTCCCACTCTTCCTTTAAAACCACCCACTTAGTCTCTGCTCCCTTATTCCCTCCGTCAACTGCTTTACAGATATCCGTAAACCTTCTGTTTATATTCTCTTCTTGACGCCGTTTAGCTGCCGCTCTCTCTCTCCCATAATGTACCAAAAGAACTTTTACCTCATTTTTGAAATTGTCCCACCAAACCCTCCTTTCGTTCAAGAATAAAGGTTCCGTCCAAGCATTCTTTATTATATTTAAAATCCCTTCTTTATAAGCAATTTCTTTCAGGTATTGATTGTTTAAAATCCACACCCCTGGACCGATCTTAACTCTGCTGTTCCTAATTCTAAGAACCAAAGCCAAGTGGTCACTAAAAAATACTTTTTATAATAAATCTCCATCACCTCAGAACTGAACCCTTCCCACATTAACACAAAATCTATTCGGCTCTGTTTTAAAATATCACCCACCCAACCTCTTCTGGAGAACTTCCTTTTTATGGGGTTCCGATCCCTCCATAAGTCCCTCAAATTTAAATTTGCCATCATTTTTACAATCATCCCTCTGGAGTTATCATCCTTAAAGGTCATCTGGGCTGAAATGTCCATCTGAGATAAAAATACATTAAAATCCACCACTATACAAGGGTATTCCACCTCTCCCACTTCTGTGAATAACCACCAAAAAACTCGCGACACTTGCAATGGTCGTTCGATGCATAGATATTAAAGAGATCGCAATTAAATTCCTCCATTTTTACCTTTAGCCGTAAAAATCTCCCCTCAGTGTCCTTGTCCACCAAGGCAACGTTCTCTTTTATGGACGGACTCACCAAAACAGCCACCCTTCTACAGCTTTTGTTTGTGCAACTTGCAAACACCTCTCCCTTCCAAACCTTGCAAACTCTTTCTAGGATATTCTCATCCCAAAAGGTTTCTTGCAGACACAATGGGCTGGATTTTGATACTGGGGCGGGTTGGGGTCGTGTCATCCACTTTTCGTGTTATCCACCCGACTGCAATTGGATGTGGGAGATTGATGCGATTTTCACCTAATTGGGCAATTGAGTTCCAGCATGTGGGAACCCATGAACCAATTAGTGTTTTCAGTCTGAAAGTCGCCTCTGATGATGTCATCATTGCTGCTGCATTGAAGGTCTTCAAAGACTGCCTGGCCTTTGCTGTGAGAGGACCTGGATGCAAAATGAATAGCAGCAGCCCTAAGTCTGCTCCCAGATATTTTTGCACCACCACTCCCAGATATGTCTCCTCCTCATCCATCCATCCAGATATGTCTCCTCCTCAGCCAGCCAGCTAGCCAGCCAGCTGTGCTCCCACCAGGTTTCACATTCGTGGTTCAGAACAGGCGTGCTTCACGTAGAAAAAGGGTTAAAATTACAAAGGCCTTTCAAAATGGCATTATAGAGGCAATTTAGTGCTTGTTAAGGGCCTTAACAGCCTATCCCACCTCTTAGAGGCGGGACGGAGTCGGGACCAGCAGACCCAATTTAATGAAAATTGCGTGGAGGCGGGATGGAGGCGGGCTTGTGCCTGCCCGCCAGTTTTTGCAATTTAACCCCCCACATGCCTCCAAACCAACCTCCACGGGTCAATGAAAATCCAGCCCAACAAGTCCGTGCCTTTAAAACACTGCAACAACTGCTGTAATTTCTTCTCACCCCTCAGTCCGTTCACATTAATAAAGACCAATATAATCATGGCTCCTAATAAAGGAAGTGTGCCTGATAATCCCCCCATCATTTAATCTTCAACCCTTTCCTTCTCTCATGCTCCTTCCCAACTTTTCGGGCTGCTGTTGCTTTCTCCTACAGCCTCCGGCTCTTTTTCACCTTCTGTTTGAACCTTCCCTGCAGTTTCAGCCTTTTCCTTACATTGGATTTGGGCCGAAGAGCTGCCCCTGCTCCCTCCTTCTGCCCCTCACTAACCTTTCCCTTTCCACGCAATGCCACCCCAACCCCCCACTTCCATGTCTCTGTCCCCCATCTGACTCCCTCTCGAGCTCTTCTGTAACCTCCCGTCCCTTCTCCCCATCCGATACATAATCTCCCTTAGAGAGTCTTCCTGCTATCACGGTTTCTCCAACAGTGCCGCTCCCTTTGGCCTCATCTCCACCACTGATCCTTGCTCCCCGTTTCTTCTCTCTCTGGGACAATGGCACATCTTCACCTATCTTGCCCCTTTCTGGTGTCTTTGTCTCCCCGCTCCTGTCCTGCTGCCCCTTTAAGGCACCTGCTTCTTGCACCCTCTCCTTATCTTGCCCCCTCATGCTCCCTGAGATGTCTGACTCCCCATCTTTCTTTAGAGTGCTTACATTTACCCCACAACGCGCTCCTGCCTCCTCTCCCCCCGCGGACACCAGATTCTTTAGGAAGAGCTGAGATATATTATGGCTTGACTCTGCCCTCGACCCGTGCTACCCTTCGCTGTATTTGTCCTTTTCCACTGTACTTGGTGTGTTTTCCACCATCTCCATCCTGTTCTCTGCTCCACAATTTTCTGTCTCTTCCTGTGCTCTCCTCCTTCCATTCGCCAGCTGTGTCCTCTGCCTGCTCCGCTCCTCCGGCCACTCCACTCACACTTCCTGCTCCTTCTCCCACCTCCTCATCTCTCAAGGGGCATCCTTCTGCCTCACACTCACAGTGGGCGGGGCCTTTGTGACACACCTCAGAGCTCTCCGCCTTGCAGCTCCAAGCGATGTGTCCAGACTCGCTGCAGTTATAACAGTACAAGTCTGGACAGCCTCTTACAAGATGATCGTGTCCAAGACAATAATAACAAACCTTCACCTGGTCATCATGCAGTACCCAGAAGTACTGCACTCCTTCCATTGTCTTGAATTTCATGCTATACGGCAATGACTTCACCCCTTCTGGGAACCGCACTTTTATATAGCAGGTTCCATCTGCTACCCTCATTCCTGGATAGTATCTCCTCTTTATTGCTGAGCAAATTTTAATGTCCCACGACTCCAACTTTTTTATTAGCTCATCGTCCTCAATATAAACCAGCAGGTTTAAGAATGAGATCACCACCCCTTCAGAATATAGCAGAGATACCTCCAACTCATCTCCAACCTTCAAACTCAGTAAAAGTCTTTCCACCTCCTCTCGGCCACTGACCGTCATCTTGAACCCAACATTCGGCTTTGGTCGTCAGGCAAATCAGCTACCCTTGCCACAGTCCTCATGTATCGCTTGGATAATATCCCAAACTCATATCTCCTTATCCTTACACAGAACCACCACTGTGTTTTCTTTTCCAAATCTCCTGGTGTCCCGGCCCAAATCTTTGGGCCTTTTATTCTCCCTCCCCCAACATTTTCTCCCCTGAATAAATTCATCCTGGGAACATTGTCCTCTGAGGAGCCTGGCACTCCAGGCCCCTTAGCAGCCATGTGGCCGTTGTTTATAGCCCAAAAAGACCCTAAAACCTGAAAAAAAAACCACTACCAACTTTTTACAAACTCATTCCAACTCCCTGCAGCAATCAAGCACCCAGCAGCACCTGCTCACTCCTAGCCTCTCCCACCTCAGGAGTGCTACCAAATGAGCGACAACTGACACTAGATTATTATGCAAGATAAGGGCACATGGGGTTGCGGGTAATATATTAGCATGGGTAGAGGATTGGTTAATGGATAGAAAACAGAGAGTGGTGATAAACTGGTCATTTTCAGCTTGACAAGCTGTAACTAGTGGGGTACTGCAAGGAACAGTGCTTGGGTCTCAGCTATTTATAATTTATATTAATTACTTAGATTAAGGGACCGAGTGTAATGTATCCAAGTATGCAGATGATTCAAATCTAGGTGGGAAAGTAAGTTGTGAGGAGAACACAAAGAGCCTGCAAAGGGATATAGACAGGTTAAATGAGTGGGCAATAAGGTGGCAGATGGAGTATAATGTGGGGAAATGTGAGGTTATTCACTTTGGCAGGTAGAATAGAAAAACAGAATATTTTTAAAATGGTGAGAAACTATTAGATGTTGGTGTTCAGAGAGATTTAGGTGTCCTCGTACAGGAAACAGAGAGAGTTAGCATGCAGGTACAGCAAGCAAATGGCAAGTAGGGAGGCAAATGGCATGTTGGTCTTTATTGCAAGAGGGTTGGAGTACAAGAGTAAGTAAGTCTTACTACAATTGTAAAGGGCTTTGGTGAGACTACACCTGGAGTACTGTGCACAGTTTTGGTCTCCTTATCTGAGGATGGATATATTTGCCTTAGAGGTGGTGCAACAAAGGTTCACTGGATTGATTCCTGGGATGAGAGGGTTGTCCTATGAAGAGAGATTGAGTAGATTGGGCCTATACTCTCTGGAGTTTAGAAGAATGAGAGGTGATCTCATTGAAACATATAAGATTCTGAGGGGGCTTGACAGGGTAGACGCTGAGAGGTTGTTTCCCCTGGTTGGAGAGTCTAGAACTAGGGGGCATAGTCTCAGGATAAGGGGTCGGCCATTTAAGACTGAGATGAGGAGGAATTTCTTCTCTTGGAATTGGCTACCCCAAAAGGCTATGGATGCTGAATCATTGAGTATATTCAAGGCTGAGATAGATAGATTTTTGGACTCTAGGGGAATCAAGGGATATGGAGATTGGGCGGGAATGTGGAGTTGAGATCGAAGATCAGCCATGATCTTATTGAATGGCAGAGCAGGCTCGAGGGGCCGTATGGTCTACTTCTTCTCTGAATTCTTATGTTCTTACGTTGAAGGGATAATTACAAGTCCTAGCCCTTCTCGGGCTACCCCAGATCAGGCATTTTCCCCAGACGTTCCCCTTCAACTAAAGTTAGAGATAGCCGAGTCCTATAAGATGCTTAATTGGGTTTAAAGGTCAGACTATCTCTCCCTAAAGGAAATAAATGACCTGAAGATGTTACCGTCCTCCGGATAGCACTTTTAACAAGTTTAACTGGACTGTAATGTTCCGGACATTATGAGGATCCGGAAAACCCCCCAGAATTCTGCAACTCCTCACTGAAGAGTGTACAGAAATTGAGTTTGCGAGATTGATACAAAAATACTCTGTGAGATAATTTTAAAAATATATAGATTTATTAAAGAACCGACATTTAGTTAATAGCTGTTGATTTCATCGCAACTTTAACAGTTCAAATACAAATATCTTACATTTCTTATCAGAGATCCTTATTCTCAAATCTTAACTTCGTTACATTTCCACACTTCTACTTATTTCTTAATCCAGAATATCCACCAAAATCAAATACCTTGATTACCCGAGACTCAAAGAGTTGTAGGCCTACAGAGTGGTTCTGAAGGCGAGAATCGCTCTGCCCCTTCCCAGCGACTTTTGACTTTCTATCTGAAAAGCTCTATTTTTATACTTTTTTTCGTGGTATATTCTTTGAAGTTTTCTGTTGATGTCAGCTAATTATCTCCAGTCATTCTATATTGAATTCTCTTCTATTCTTACTGTCATTCAGCTGCCAACTTTTAGAATCCTGTCTGCTGTATAGGTGTTTCAAAAACTTATCATAAAATATGGTATAACAGATTTATCTATTTGATGCCATTCTTTCGAAGGTCACCCATTCAATTCTTAATATTGGCTTAACTGCTTATTAGCAGACATCGTGTCTCATAACTATTCCATTTTCAATACAAACACAATGGCCCTGAAATTCGCCTCTCCGGCTTGCCGCGGGGGTAAGGATCGCGTGCGCACTTACCTACCGCGCCTGCTGTTGACCTCTGGGCCCACGGGAACTTCAGCTCCTGGGCCTGCTCCAAGTGCCGGCGCACAGTGCTTGCGTGTCCCAGGGGCGTAGTTAGTGCGAAGCGTCCCCTGGGATCACGTGGGCCATGGAGAGCCAATGGCAGCAGACCATCTTTCAAATCTGTGAATTGAAATCGGCCCCCAAAGAACAGCTAAACTTAAAATAAATTTTTAAAAAACCATCACATTTATAAAATAACTATAAGTTAAATAAATTAACTACTTTAAACAAAAATTTAAATTTTTGAAAAAATTAAAATACTTTTTAACAGTGCTAAAAATAAACTTACCTTTCTTTAAAGTATCTAAAAAAGATAAACCTGTTGAAATTTTTAAAAAATTATAATTAATTAACCACTTACCTTGTTGAAAACGGGTCCTGCGCCTCCTTTTTAAAAGCGCAGGTTCTTCAATATTTACCCTCCCATAGAAACCTGAAAAAAACCCTAAGTTTTCTGCGTTCGCGCAGCCTCTACTGCGCACGCGGTTCACCTATGAACCGCTCCCTTCACCAGACCGGAAGTTCCGGTTTCCCGCACATGCGCAGTGCATGCAGGAAACCGGCACTTCAGGGCGCCTTGCGGGTGAGTACACAATGCGTACTCAACTGGCAAGGGCCGAATCTTTGGCCCAATGTGATTGCTAGGTGTCATCTATTGATATTATATTTTCAAAGTCTTCTGTAGGTATCTTTTACAAAATGTAAATCAAAACCACTTCAACCAGGGTGTTTGTTTTCCTAGCCATCTTAGTTGGTTATATATATAATCATGTTTCCTGTTTCATTTGATGTTACTTTTACAAAGGCACATGGTTTTTTAATGTTCTGCTTTTCTTGTTCGACGTGTTAGTTTTTAACACTTTACTTGGACATTGCTATTGTTTTGGTTCCAAACTACAGACTCCTTGGAACCAACTCTTTGCTTCTATAAGAGGCCATTGTGTCAGTGTCAATAACCATTTCCCATTTCAAAAGCCTGTATGGTGTTTACAACTTTTGTTAACAACTGATCTTATCTCAGAAGCCTATATTTCTGTTTACGGCTTATGTCATTAAGGCTTTTAGATTTTTAACCCCAGTTTGTCATGTTTTAATAAAGTCTGAATTCTGTTCATAGGATGGTGTATTTTTCTGAATAGGTTTGGTTCATTCCTTTACAACGTTACCTTGCAGGTGCACCCATCCTTCTCTTTCTATGCACTTCCTCACATCTCCATCTATCCATCCACCACTCCCACTCACCCTCATCCTTATGCAATGTCATGGCTCTCCCTCATAGTGACCTTCGTCAAATGCACTCCATCCATTGGATGAACACATACCATTACATTCTCTCATAGGTCTTTTCCATCCCTCCTTGTAGGAGAAGACAGCACAGAACACCAGGGAGAGTGAGAGAATCGGAAGGGGCCCTCTGCAGATCACGCAGCTCACAAATGCAGAGGAGGAGGTACTGGAAATCAGTGGAGTTTCGGCATCCCTGGCTGTTGGAGATGGGGAGATGGGGTGCTCCCAGCTACCTGGTGACACAATTAAATAAAAGCCACTCACATGTCATATGGCACTCAGTCATGTTGACTTGGTTTCAACAGCGAGTGAAATATGATCATCTTCATAATGGTAACTTGCAACATTCTTACCTTGCCAGGACTAATTCATGTCTTTTATCTCCCACAGGGTCTTCATGCGTGCAACAGGAGTTGGTCGACATGGTGGGCGACGAGTCCTCAGAGTCCTTCTGAGGGTGCACAGTCACAGGATTCATTCAGACCATGTACCAGCTCAGATACTCACATTTTTGGTGGGACCAGTTAGACAGATAGTTGGGTTTTCACCTGGTGACTCACACTTCACAAGTGAGCAACAGCAGATGGTGGTGACAGGGACAGCCATGGAGAGTCCGCATTGGAGGGAGCAGCCCTTTCCAAGCTCTGCTCAGCTGGACACAGATGCTGTACCCTGGGAGCCATCAATGAAGAGAAGAACCATTGAGCAGCAGTAGACTCACTATGATTGCAGAGAGATTGGAGGAGTCCAGCTCAAGCATGAGGGGGGTGATGTCACAGGCCACTGAGATGATGTCTTCTTCCATGGATTGCGTGGCCAGCACCATGGACCGTCAAACGCTTCAATCAAATGAGTCCATGCATGCCTTGAACACCACCGTGCGGACTCTGGATGGCAACATGTCTGCCACCTTAAATAGATTGACAGATACCTTAGCCTTGGCCTTACAAGGCTGCACTAATCTGCACCAACATGTTCTCCAGCACAGTGGTAACAGTGAAGTGCGGCTGGGCCATGAGAGGGATGATGCCGAAAGGGGTCATGGAAGTGGGGACTCCACTCAAAGTGCTTCCACTTCTCACCCACAGCCCACCTCTCTATCAGTTGCCCACATGCTGCCTCATCTCCCGATGGCTGAGTCTGCACCTGCACAGGTGTAGGCGGAGCAGCCTTTGGTGGGGCCCTCACGGGCTCCAAGACCCAGAGGACATCGGCCAAGAGTATTTCAGCAGTCAGAGCAGGGGTGTGATCAGCCTGCCTCTACCTCTGCTGAAGCCACACAGGTTGCACCATGTCGGAGTAGCAGAAAAAGGAAGAGTAAGGCTTTGTAGTTGCACAAGGGTATGCACATGGGTGTTGGAGAAAATGTTGTTTTGATAAGTTTTTGTTCTTTATTTAGCTCACATAAATGTTAATCTTTTTCACCACTTTCCCGTCATGGGTGTTGGGTGGTAAGTGGCCTTCTAACATGTTTAATGATGAATGTGAAGACATGAATTGATGGGGACCAATCGGGATGTTCAAGGAGTGGTTGATTGATTGCAGGACTGCTTTGTGTCAGTGGCATTGTTGGGGGGTGGGGGAAGAGTGGCCATTGCTACAACCTAAGTGAACCGTGCATTAATAAGGGCACCACTTGCATCCTGGACAGCAATGTGAGCAGCTGGGGGTGAATCTCCCTCGTCATCCTCCTCCTCCTCCACTTCTTCCTCCTCCCCCTCCGAATTGTCCGAGGGGATCTGAGCTCTTCGCCTGGTTCTTCCTGCCGGTCGATGCCTCACTGTTGTGCAATGTTGTGCAGAGCAACCATACTGGAATCCCTGGCTGGTGCGTACTGAAGGGCACCTTCAGTCAAGGTACCTGAAGCGCATCTTTAACATGCTGATGGCCTGTTCAATCACACTTCTGGCCGGTTTCTGACTAGTGTTATGAGTCAAGTTTGCAGTGGCTATCCCTTGTTGCCCAGCAGCCATCCCTTAAGCCTGCTTCCAGGTCCGAGGAGATCTGGGAGCTTGGACTGTCACTGGACAAAAGCATCATGGAAGCTGCCCGGGAATCTTGCACACACTTGCATAAACACCTTGTTGTGGTTGCACATCAGCTGCACATTGATGGAGTGGAAGCCCTTGCGGTTGACGAATACTCCTGGTTGTTCTGGAGGTGTGCGGATTGCCACTTGTGTGCAGTCGATGGCACCTTGCACCTGTGGGAAGCCAGCCAGAGCATCAAACCCGAGCGCCCACTTATTCTGACTGGCATCATCACAGACAAAGTTGACATAATTGCCAGCCCTGGCAAACAACCCATCAATCACCTGTCTTATGCATTTGTGGGCGGCCGACTGGGAGATCCTGAATAAAATTTGAGGGCGGTGGTGACTTTGACAGCCACTGGTAATGCATGGCCACAAGCTCCAGCAGGCAGCAGGTCTTCTTCTGCAGATGTCTGCCACCACCTGACATGACATGCTTAGCCTCCTGACAGACTGGTGTTCAGACATGTCAAGGAAACTGAGCTTCGGCCTATAGACCCTGCTTCGTGGGTAGTGCCTCCTGTGAGCTGCACCTGTCTGCTGGTCACCTCTCTACTGCTTCCCTTTCTGGTGTCTGTGTCCAGCAAGCTGCAGGTGCTGTTGCTGGTCACCTTGGTCCTCATCTGAGGTCCAATCTAAGGCAGACTGATTCAGGCCCCTCAATTGCCACTGTGTACTCATCTTGCTTTCACTCTGCGAGTTTCAGGAAGCGCGGGAAACCTGTAAACCCGACGTTAAAGTCAAAAGTGTGTTGAAATATCGCTCTAATTGAGCGATTAACATTATGTTGTGTATATAGACTTTCAAAAGGCATTTGATAAAGTACCACATATTAGGCTTATACGGGGTACGGTAGCATAGTGGTTATGTTACTGGAGTAGTAATCCAGAAGATTCGCTGCTCACGATGCGGTCTCCTCTACTTTGGGGAGACCAAATCCAGATTGGGTGACCGCTTTGCGGAACACCTCCGTTCAGTCCGTAAGCGTGACCCCGAGCTTCCGGTCACCTGTTATTTTAAGTCTCCGCTCCACTCCTACTCTGACCTTCTGTCCTTGGCCTCTTACACTGTTCCAATGAAGCTCAAGGTAAGCTCGAGGAACAGCATCTCATCTTTCGATTAGGCACTTTACAACCTTCTGGACTCAACATCAAGTTCAACAATTTCAGACCAGAACCTCTGCCCCTATTTTTTCACATGGCAGCTGTTGATGATTCTGCCATTCCCATTTACAATTCTTTTAGACTCATCTTTTGATTCTTTACTTGTCCCATTACCATCTCCTTTTGCTTTGTACTATCATACTTTTTGTCAGTTAATCCCTCCTGCCTGCCACTCTATCACAGATCTTCCCTTTTGTTCTTTCCTCCACTCCCCCTTTCCCTGCCCCTGCACTTGCTTAAAATCTGTTACAATTCTAACTTTTTCCAGTTCTGATGAAAGGTCATCAATCAGAAAGGTTAACTCTGTTTCTCTCTCCAAAGATGCTGCCTGACCTGCTGAGTATTTCCAGTATTTTCTGTTTTTATTTCAGATTTCCAGCATCTGCAGTATTTTGCTTTTGCATTAGTAATCCAGAGGCCTGGTCTAATGATCCGGAGACATGATTTTAAATCCCACCATGCCAGCTGGGGAATTTAAAATCAGTTAATTAAATAAATCTTGAATTTAAAAAAAATGCTGGTATCAGTACTGGTGACCATGAAACTACCAGATTGTCATAAAAACCTATCTGCTTCACTAATGTCCTTTGGGGAAGGAAATCTGCCATCCTTACCAGGTCTGGCCTATATGTAACTCCAGACCCACAGCAATGTGGATAACTCTTAATTGCCTTCTGAAATGGTGACTCACCACCACCTTCTCAAGAGCATTTAGGGATGGGCAATAAATGCTGGTCTTGCCAGCAACACCCACATCCTATGAACAAAAAAAAAAAAAATGAAGCCCATGGGATAAAAGAGGCAGTAAGCAGCATAGATACAAAATTGGTTCAGGGATAGATAACAGAGAGTTGTAGTGAATGGCTCTTGGTTGGACTGGAGGAAGGCATACAATGGAGTTCTCCATTGGTTCAGTACTAGGGCCACTGCTGTTTCTGATATACGTTAATGACTTGGACTTGGGGGTACAGGGCACAATTTTGAAACTTGCAGATGACACAAAACTTGAAAGTGTAGTAAACACTGAGGAAGATAGTAATAGACTTCAAGAGGATATAGGCAGGCTGGTGGAATGAGCGGACACATTGCAGATGAAATTCAACGCAGAAAAGTGTTGGTGATATATTTTCATAGGAAGAATGAGGAGAGACAATACATACTAAATGGTACAACTTTAAAGGGGTTGCAGAAAGAGAGAGAGCCTGGGGCTGCTTGTGAACAAGCCTTTGAAGGTGGCAGGATAGGCTAACAAAGCAGTTAATAAAGCCTATGAGATCCTGGGCTTTATAAATAGAGGTATGGGGGAGAAATTCACTATCGCCCCATTTGGGCTAACTTTTAAAAGTTTGAAAAGTTAGCGATTTCAAACTTTTGAAAAATTTGCCGTTTGCACGCCAAGAAGGAAGTGGTGCGCTAAATCAAGCGCTCCACTTCCTTCTTGGAGAGTAATCCGCAGCAGTCGGGGCGGAGACTTCAGCAGTGCTGCACACTGAGCCGTGCAGCACTGCCGCGTTCAAAGGCTCCTTCCCTCCCTTAAAAGGAAGGGCCATCACTGCAGGCTCTGCAATTTAAAAAGTACCTACCTGGACCACCAAGGCAGCCGCGATCCCGTGCGATCAGCCTGGCACTCAAGCAGAGTGCCGGGCTGATCGATCGCGGGCAAGAACCCACGAAAAAAACTGGAACAAGAAAGGTCCTGCAGGGGGCAGAAGTCAATTTCGGGTCCGGGGCGCTACAGTTACGTGGATAGACTGGAGAACCTAGGGTTGTTTGCTTTAGTGTCAGCTGTGGCTCAGTGGGTAGCACACTTACCTCTGAGTCAGAAGGTTGTGGGTTCAAGTCCCACTCCAGGGACTTGAGCATATAAAGCTAGGCTGACACTCCCAGTGCAGTGCTGAGGGAAAGCTGCACTGTCGGAGGTGGCGTCTTTCGGATGAGACGTTAAACCGAGGCCCCGTCTGCTCTCTCAGGTGGACGTAAAAGATTCCACGGCACTATTTTGAAGAAGAGCAGGGGAGTTATCCCCGGTATCCTGGCCAATAGTTATCCCTCAATCAACATAACAAAAACAGGTTATCTGGTCATTATCACATTGCTGTTTGTGGGAGCTTGCTGTGCGCAAATTGGCTGCCTCGTTTCCCACATTACAACAGTGACTGCACTTCAAAAAAGCACTTAATTGGCTGTAAAGCACTTTGAGACGTCCGGTGGTCATGAAAAGCGTTATATAAATGTAAGTCTTTCTTTAGAGCAGAGAAGTCTAAGAGGTAATTTGATAGAGGTGTTTAAAATCATGAAGGATTTAGATAGAGTAAATAAAGAGAAGCTGTTTCCAATGGCTGAGGGTCAATAACCAGAGGGCACGGAATTATGGTGATTGGCAAAAGAACTAGAGGCGGCATGAGGAAAATCTTTCTTACACAACGAGTGGTTAGGATTTGGAATGCACTGCCTGATAGGGTGGTGGATACAGACTCAATAGTAGCCTTCGATAGGGAATTGGATAATACTTGAAGGAGAAAAAATTACAGGAATATGGGGAAAGAGCGAGGGAGTGAGACTAAGTGGATTGCTCTTCGAAAGAGCCGGCACAGACTCGATGGACCGAATGGCATGCTTCTGGGCTGTACTATGGTTCTATTCTATGGTTCTATGGTAATTGACAACCCGCCTGTCCCGAAGGGGTTGTGGGCACGGAGCCTAACCCACTCGAGTGAAATGCGGAGGTCGGCGGGTTGGAGCCGGCTTCCTGACGCGCTGTCAATTTTGCCAATTTGAACCCTCCACCCGCAGCCAAACCCACATGCTCCTGCAGATTAATTGTCTTTGGAGAGCAGCATTGTACTCATTAACATGGCTGGAGTTAAAAGAAGAAATACTGAAGAATGAATCTACTTTGATAGTGGCAATTAGGAGATTTTTCTGCAAGAAGAGGAAGCATGGACAGAGAATTTCCACAGAGACAGAGTTTGCTTTGTTCATCCTGTAACACAGCCAGTTGCTCTAATCTTAAATCCATTTTATATTGCAGACCTACTTCTGATCAAAGCAGTTTTGAATTTAACACTACGACTCAAAGTCAACAACAACAGCAACTAAGCCACGTTTAACATTCCAAGGCACTTCACAGGAGTGTTATCAGACAAAAATTGACACCGACCTAAAGAAGGAGATATCAAAGAGGTAGGTTTTAAGGAGTGTCTTAAAGGAGGAGAGGTAGAATCATAGAATCATAGAATGGTTACAGCAAGGAAGAAGGCCATTCGGCTCATCGAGCCCATGCCGACTCTCTGCAAGAGCACTTCAGCTAGTCCCACTCCCCCGCCCTTTCCCCGTAGCCTTGCAATTTTTTTTCCTTCAGGTACTTATCCAATTCCTCTTTTGAAAGCCTTGATTGAGTCTGCCTCCACCACCCTTTCAGGCAGTGCATTCCAGATCCTAACCACTCGCTGAGTAAACAAGTCTTTCCTCATGTCACCTTTGGTTCTTCTGCCAATCACCTTAAATCTGTGTCCTCTGTTTCTCAACCCTTCTGCCAATGTGAACAGTTTCTCTCTATCTTCTCTGTCCAGACCACTCATGATTTTGAACACCTCTATCAAATCTCCTCTCAATCTTCTCTGCTCCAAGGAGAACAACCCCAGCTTCTCCAGTCTATCCATGTAACTGAAGTCCCTCATCCCTGGAATCATTCTCGTAAAAAAAAATTCTGCACCTTCTCTAAGGCCTTCACATCCTTCCTAAAGTGCGGTGCACAGGTTTGGACACAATACTCCAGTTGAGGCCAAACCAGTGTTTTATACAGGTTCATCATAATTTCCACGCTTTTTTACTTTATACCTCTATTCACGAAGCCCAGGATCCCATAAGCTTTTTTAACTGCTATCTCAACCTGCCTTGCCACCTTCAACAATTTGTGCACATATACCCTCAGGTCTCTCTGTTCCTGCACCCCCTTTAGAATTGTACGCTTTAGTTTATATTTCCTCTCTTCATTCTTTCTACCAAAATGTATCACTTCGCACTTTTCTGCGTTAAATTTCATCTGCCACGGGTCCGCCCATTCCACCAACCTGTCTATGTCCTCTTGAAGTCTATCACTATCCTCCTTACTGTTTACTATACTTCCAAGTTTTGTATCATCTGCAAATTTTGAAATTGTGCCCTGTACACCCACTCAATAATATATATCAAGAAAAGCAGTGGTCCTCGTACCGACCCCTGGGGAACACCACTGTATATCTTCCTCCAATCCGAAAAACAACATTTCACCACTTCCTGTTTCCTGTCACTTAGCCAATTTCGTATCCAATTTCTTGGAGAGGTATAGAGGTTTAAGGAGGGAATTACTGAGTTTAGGGCCTAGATGGCTGGAGACTGAAGTGCCTTGGGACTTTTTACAATGTTAAAAGTGCAATATAAATGCAAGTTGTTGTATCTTAAGTTGCTGATACTAACATATGTTCTGATTTAGGATTTATCCACCAATGAGGCAACTGCACCAAAAGTGGCCATTTCCAAAGCTCAAGCCCCAACATATTCAAACAGAGTAAACCAATGAGAAAAATATAAGCACAAATGCCTGGGCTTTGAGGGCCAGATTGCTAGGCCTCAGGGATTGCAATGGCTCTAAGTTTATAGGGGTGACACGCTGCTGTACAGGGATTGACTACCTTCTCTTTACAGTTCTGATGAAGGGTTTCATAGAATCATAGAAGAATTATCGAAATTTAGGACACAGAAGGAAGTTAATCATTTTTGTGCCAGCCGAAAAAGAGCTATCCAGCCTAATCCCACTTTCCATCTCTTGGTCCGTAGCCTTGTAGGTTACTTCAAGTGCATATCCAAGTACTTTTTAAATGCAATGAGGGTTTCTGCCTCTACCACCCTTTCAGACAGTGAGCTCCTGAACCCCACCACCCTCTGGGTGAAAAAAGTTCTCCTCAACTGCCCTATAATCCTTCTACCAATTACTTTAAATCTATGCCCTCTAGTTATTGACCCCTCTGCTAAGGAAAATAGGTCCTTCCTATCCACTCTATCTAGGCCCCTCATAATTTATACACCTAAATTAAATCTCCCCTCAGCCTCCTCTGTTCCAAAGAAAACAACCCCAGCCTATCCAACCTTTCCTCATAGCTAAAATTCTCCAGTCCTGGCAACATCCTCGTAAATCTCCTCTGTACCCTCTCTAGTGCAATCACATCTTTCCTGTAATGTGGTGACCAGAACTGCATGCAGTACTCTAGCTGTGGCCTAACTAGTGTTTTATACAGTTCAAGCATAACCTTCCTACTCTTATATTCTATGCCTCGGCTAATAAAGGAAAGTATCCCGTATGCCTTCTTAACCACCTTATCTACCTGTCCTGCTACCTTCAGGGATCTGTGGACATGCACTCCAAAGTCCTCTGTTCCTCTACACTTCTCAGTATCCTACCATTTATTGTGTATTCCTTTGCCTTGTTAGCCCTTCCCAAATGCATTACCTCACACTTCTCTGGATTGAATACCATTTGCCACCTTTCTCTTTTCAAATGTCTATGGGCCTGATGTGTTTTTCCAACGCTTTCTTTGATTATTCTAGAGTTTAGAGAGGTGGACAGATTCTTTGCAGAATCTTTCCTCAGAGAAGGAAATAAACTGGGCACATGTTCTCTGGAAGGTATGGGTTTGGTGAGTGAAATATTTTTCACCAGGAGAATGTTAATTCAGGATTATAATCAACTAGAATATCCTACAATAGAAAATAATGATTTATTAATTAGACCAGCCATTAATATTTCACTCAATGACAATGGATGCACCATAACAATTCATTAAAATAAATATTACTATATCCAATAGTGGTAGTGAAATTATGTAGATTTTGTATTGATTCAGTTGGAAAGATCAACAACAACAACAACTTGTATTTATATAGTGTCTTTAATGTAGTAAAATGTCCCAAGAAGAAAAACTGATGGATATAGGAAATATCTGTGCTCATATGGAATGTTTTGTCAACTTCACAGATAGTGGAATATTTTAGTTGATTTTGACAGTAGCATTGAGCCATACAAATTTACCTTACAAAAGGAGGCCATTTGGCCCATTGTATCTCTGCTGGGTCTTTATTTTCAGGAATCCAAAGCGAATCCCATTGCTCTGCTGTCTCCCCATGTTTCTGATGAGACGTTAAACTGAAGCCTCGTCTGACATGTCAGGGGGACATAAAAGGTCCCATGGCACTATTTCGAAGAAGAACGGGTGAGTTCTCCCTGGTGTCCTGGCCAATATTTATCCCTCAACCAACATCACGAAAACAGATTATCTGGTCATTATTACATTTCAGTTTATGGGACCCTGCTGTGTGCATATTGGCGGCCGCATTTCCTACATTACAACAGTGACTACACTTCAAAAATATTTCATTGTTAGGGGAACATCTAGGCAATAGTGACCATAATATAATACGCTTTAAGATACTAATTCAGAAGGACATAAGAATGTCGAAGACCAAGGTAATAGATTGGACAAAAGCCAATTTTGAGGGGCTGAGAATAGAACTCGGGAAAATAAAATGGACAACAATATTGTCAAACAATGATGTAGATCAGCAATGTGAACCATTTAAAACGGTATTCAACAGAGTCCAGGAAAAATATATTCCGCTAAAAAACAAGAACAAATTAAACACTAATGGAACACTATGGACAAATAAAGACATAAGGGAAAAATTGAGGGTAAGGAAAGAGGCATTCACTAAGTACATGGACAGCAGGGGAGAGCATGACAAGGGACAATACAAAGAGATTCAGACAGAAGTCAAAAAGCAATTCCGAAGTCAAAGAGGAACTATGAACATTACGGTAGCATAGTCATTATGTTACTGGACTAGTAATCCAGAGGCGTGATCTGGAGACGTGAGTTCAAATCCCATCACAGGCAGCTGGGGAATTTAATTCAATTAATTAAATAAATCTGGAATGAAATACTAGTATCAGTAATGGTGACCATGAAACTACCGGATTGTTGTAAAAACCCATCTGGTTCACTAATGTCTTTTAGGGAAGGAAATCTGCCGTCCTTCCCCAGTCTGGCCTATATGTGACTCCAGACCCACAGCAATGTGGTTGACTCTTAACTGCCCTCTGCAGTTCAAAAAGGCGGCTCACCAACTTCTCAAGGGCAATTAGGGATGGGCAATAAATGTCAGATATGCCACCGATGCCCACATCCCATGAATGAATATACAAAAAAAAAATCAAGGACCATAAAACAAAATAGTAACATATTCTACAGGCACATGAATAAAAAAAGGAAAGTTGAGATGGGAATAGGGCTACTAAAGGATAATATCACAGGCAGCAATAACGAAATGGCAGATATATTAAACAGTTACTTTGCTTCAGTATTTACCAGGGAAACAGATCAAGTGAACATGACATCAGAAGATGAGATTAGAAATGATATAATCACGTTTAAAATAAAAAGAGGAGAAATATTAAATAAACTAATCAAACTCAAAGAGGATAAAACCCCTGGTGCGGACAGAATACATCCATGTATGATAGCAGAGGCACTATTACACACAATTAATAATTCATTAGTAAAAGGTGTAGTGCCAGTGGACTGGTGGATAGCTAACATAATATCTATATTTAAGAAAGGAGATAGAACATATCTAGGGAATTATAGACCAGTCAGCTTAACGTTGGTAATTGGAAAAATAATGGAATCCCTACTAAAGGAAAGAAATTGAAGAACATCTAGAAACCAAAAATATAATAATGAATAGTCAGCATGGATTTCAAAAGGGAAAGTCTTGCTTGGCCAATCTCATTGAATTCTTTGAACAGGTTACAGAGAGAGATGACAAGGGTAATGTAGTAGATGTAATTTATCTAGATTTCCAAAAGGCCTTCGATAAGGTACCACATAATAAACTAATGAATAAGGTCAGAGAATGCAGAGTCAGGGGACACGTAGCAGAATGGATAGCTAACTGGCTTCAAGACAGAAAGCAGAGAGTAGGGGTAAAGGATAATAAAAACAGAAAATGCTGTAAATACTCAGCAGATTAGGCAGTATCTGTGGAGAGCGAAACAGAGTTAACATTTCAGGTCGATGACCTTTTGTCAGATTTCACATTTCCAGCATCCTCAGTATTTTGCTTTTGTATTGTTGTTGTAGGGGTAAAGGGTAGCTATTCAGTGTGGAAGAAGGTGGTAATTGGGATACCACAGAATCAGTGCTGGGACCAATGTTGTTCACGATTTATATTAATTATTTAGACTGTGGAATCAAAAACACAATTTCTAAATTTGTGGATGACACCAAAGTGGGGAGATAGTCAATACTGAGGAGGACTGCAACAAATTACAAGGAGACATTAATAAACTTGCAGAATGGACATATAGGGGGCGATTTTCTGATGTCGGAGGAGGCGGGTTTGGAGGCGGGAAAGGCGGGAAAATCAGATTCAAAGAGGTCGGGTTTGGAACCCGCCTCCAACCCGCCTCCGCGGGATTTTGCCGGTGCCGGTTTTGGAGATCGGGAAACGCTCCCGTCTCCAGCTGGCCATTGCGTTATTTAACCTCCTTAAATGCTCATTAAGGGCCTCTCTAAGCCTATTTGGAGAGGCCCTCCTGATTTTTCCAGCATTTCAGCATGCTCCATGCACCTCCTGAACCACGCCAGGTAAACTTGGCGGGTTGACTCGTGGGTGGCCTCCTCACTGTCGCAGGTCTAACAAGACATCGTTTATTGCAGCAAGGATTACTTGCAGGTGCCAGACCTTGGCTTTAAAAGGTATCTGAGCACTTTTAGAAGGCCTTCTGATGTCAGAGGTGCTGCAGCTTGACTCCATCAACTGTGGGACCTCCTTGGAAGACCCTCTCCCCGCTTGCAATGAGCGCTTCCCCAAAGGAGGCATCTACAAGCAGAATGGGAACCATTCATTTTCTTTCTGCATCGACCTCAGATGAGGAGGAGGAGGAGGAGAATCTGGAGGAGGAGGAGGTCAGAGCGCCGGTGTATCGACCAGCGGCAGCATGCAAGCACATGGCTGCCCGGGATGCAAGGGATGAACTTTTCATGGCCAGATTTGCATAGGTTGCTCAAGTTGGCACATGTCCTTGGCTCCATCCTAGGACATCATTGACAATGGACATGACTCTCTGGCCTCCTTTCACTCAGGCCACCAACCTGACAACGCAAGTGTGCCGGTGCCCGCAATGTGGAGCTGCCTAAGGCGAAAGAACAGATGGCATAACGCCAACATTTTGGCTTCAAATCATTTTAATACTTTCCAACAGGGATGGCATTTTATCAATACACAGAAACAGTCTCCCTATCTGCACACAGATCTGGAGGTTATATCCCTTGCCAGCTGTACCCACACAGCTTTGGTTTCTTTGGCAGGCCCCTTACTCCGAGATGAGTGGAAGAGCACCTCCCTGCTAGCTGTCACCCCCACAAACAACATTTGCAGCGCCTCATCCGAGAGCCTCGGGTAGGCCCTTGCCTTGGAATTGGACATAGTGGTTTCTCAAAAGATGTTGGCCGTGGTGCAGGAGACGCAGAAATGCTGTGGAATGAGCCAAGGGAGCAAGAAGTCATAAAATCAGACTTGAAAAGTGCTGTCAACAGAGGCGAGTTTCAGTCCCAAAACACTAATTGAGCAAGGGCATCCCACACCTCTGAAATCAAGTGGCCAATCATGGGAAAATCGCAAATTTTTTAAACCTATCAGTGGAGGCGAGTTTCAAACCCACCCAAACTGAAACCCGCCTCCATCTCGCCTCCAGTGGGAAAATCGCCCCCATAATTGGCAAATGAAATTCAACACAGATAAATATGAGGTATTACATTTTGGTAAGAAAAATAAGGAGGTCACATATTACTTGGAAAATAAGAATCTAAATGGGGTAGAAGAGCAAAGGGATCTAGGAGTACAAATACACAAATCACTAAAAGCAGGTTAATAAGGCCATAAAAATATGGATAGAATTGAAAAGTAGGGAAGTTATGCTAAACTTGTATCAAGCCTTGGTTAGACCACACTTAGAGTACTGCGTACAGTTCTGGTCGCCATATTATAAAAAGGATATAGAGGCACTGGAGAGGGCACAAAAAGATTTACAAGGATGATACCAGAAATGCGAGGGTATACATATCAGGAAAGGATGAACAGGCTGGGTCTCTTTTTGCTTGAAAAAAGAAGGCTGAGAGGTAACCTAATTGAGGTCTTTAAAATTATGAAAGGTTTTGATAGCGTAAATACAGAGAGAGTTTTTCTACTTGTGGGGAAGAGCATAACTAGAGGCCATCAATATAAGGTAGTCACCAAGAACAAGAAATCAAATAGGGAATTCAGAACAAACTTCTTTACCCAGAGAGTGGTGAGAATGTGGAACTCGCTACCACTGGGAGTAGTTGAGTCAAATAGTATAGATGCATTTAAGGGGAGGCTAGATAAGCATATGAGGGAGAAGGGAATAGAGGATTACGCTGATAGAGTTAGATGAGAAAAGACGGGAGGAGGCTCGTGTGGAATATAAACGCTGGCATGGACTCGTTGGGCTGAATGGCCTGTTTCTGTGCCGTATATCCTATGTAATCCAATGTAAAAGGAAATCTGCAAACAATATTCTGTAAACTAGATTGTGTTAAGTTTCCTTTTGAACACTACACTAGTTTAATCTTGCTAATTTGAGAAAAGGAGTGTCAGAAAATAGTTAGTATTTATTGTAATAGGTTTCCTATAACAAAAGCATCAAGATACTTATTACAGATAATGATTTCAAGCAAGCAGTAAATTTCTAGTAACTAATTCAAAATTCTAGAAAATGATTTGATGTGTTTGTAGGTTAACTTCATCCTTCACCCAATCAGCGGGATGTCCCACAGTGTCTGTGACAAATAAGGTATAGAATAAATAAGGAGAAACTATTTCTAATGGCAGAAAGGTCAGTAACCAGAGGACACAGATTTAACGTAATTGGCAAAAGAACCTGAGTTGAGATGAGGAGAAATTTTTTTACGCAGTGAATTTTTATGATCTGGAATGCACTGCCTGAAAGGGTGGTGAAAGCAAATTCAATAGTAACTTTCGAAAGGGAATTGAATAAATATTTGATGGGGAAAAATTTGCAGGGCTAATGGGAAGGGCAGCAGAATGTGACTAATTGGATAGCTCTTTCAAAGAGCCGGCACATACATGGTGGGCTGAATGGCCTCCTTTTGTGCTGTATTATTCTATGATATGGAACTCACAAGATCAGCTTAGGCAAGAAGGTCCTTGAGACCATTTTATCTCATCCCTCCAGAATACCAACCCTGCCATTTTCCTATTACAGCATCTAAGCTGTTTCTTAAAAGAGTCCAATATCCTGGCCTCAAGCACTTTGTGACCTGTTCAGTTGTCAATCACCCTCTATGTAAAGAAATATTGCCTGATTTCTGTCCTAACCTTGACTTTCACAACTCTGAATCTCTGTCCTCTTATCCTGCTGCCTTCAAAATTGCTTTGGTTTAATTTCTCTATCTTGTTATGTTTCTTGTGAACTAGATTTCTTTTTGTCGCATTTACAAATAAGCAGACTCACCAAACATCACTACAGTTTTGTGTTAGATACCCAGGAACTCAGAAACTGAGCTGATCTCTGAAATAGTAAAGGTATTATAATGTGCTCCCTCTACGCTGATGTCAGTAAGTGCACTATCTGGTGTGAATCATACAAGCTAGGAAAGTTAGAGGCTTGCTGAATTAGCTGACCAGGGTGGTGATGGAGGTACTACAATTAGCCTCAGTGTTGCTGAGATAGAAAGGAAAAAACAGCCAACACTCCCAGTGTTGATTGCTATCACATGACTCCTGATGTGTGTGAGACATGAAGAAAGGATTGACTTCAGCTGCAATGCTCCCCCCCGCCACCCACCCCCACCCCCACCCCCCCAGCTTTAACTGAATAGCCTGATCTAGGGGGCTGATTTTACTGTGTTTTTCTCCTAGGAACACTTATTCCTTGGGAGCAACACACAGGATAAAGGAGAGGAGATCTGTGACATTGGTTCTCCAACCCTTTTACATAGCCCTGGGATTTCTGGGGTGTCCCCTGAGGGTAGTCCCAGCAGCTCTGCCCAGATGTTAATGAGGCTGGAGGGGCGTTCCCAGGGTTCCCGACTCACTTTCTTTTTTAATCGCCGATGGAATTCCCATTTTGACGGTTGTCCAAAGGAAGTGGACCTCAGGCCCTGGGTTCAGCACCTCCTGGATCAGAGAGGGGCAGGCAGCAAAGACACAGGAACCAAGGTAAGTGCCTTCCCCCACCCCCAGCCCACCCCAGGGGACAGGGATTGGTGCTGGAGCCCTGAAGGTTGCTGTTTTGAAGGGTGAGCAGCAACCATGGGGCTGTACCCCAGCGTGTGTTTTGGGACGATCTCTCTCCCCCCAAAAAGCTGTTGAGGCTAAGTCAATTGAAAATTTCAATACTGAGATTGCTAGATTTTTGTTAGGCAAAGGTATTAAAGGTTACGGAACCAAGATGGGTAGATAAAAAGAAAGAACTTGCATTTATACAGCACCTTTTATGACCTCAGGAAACCCCAAGGAGCTTTACAACCAATTAAGTACTTTTTGAAGTGTAGCCATTGTTGTAATATGGGATGGAGTTAAGATACAGATCAACCATTATATAATTGAATGATGGAACAGGCTCGAGGGGCCTACTCCTGTTTCTATGTTCCTTCCTGTGACTCTGCACCTTCAGGACAGAAGGGAGGGGAATAATACAAAGAGTGCAGCATACCTTCCTGATTAAAAACTAATTAAAATAAGTTTTCTTCAATGCCAACAAAGAAAAACATTTTGAAAAATCATCATCTTTATATATGTTGGCATGCAAGGATAAATTCACCAATCCTGTGCTCTCAGCAGGTAGCCATGCTCAAAGAGACGGCGGGTTAGAGAATCAGCTCTAATGTTGTACCCATCTCTGAGCTTTGCTCCCTTTGAATCCGGCTCCCTGCTGGGAGGCCAGGATCGGTGATTTTACCCTGTAGATTCCAGCTGATTTAGGTGCCATCAAATGTCATTTCCATTGCAGCAATTCGCCAAGGCTTCTTCGGCAGCACCTCCCAAAACCGTGACCTCTACCACCTAGAAAGACAAGGGCAGCAGCCGCATGGGAACACCATCACCTGCAAGTTCCCCTCCAAGTTACACACCATCCTGACTTGAGGGAATATCGCTGTTCCTTCATCGTCGCTGGGTCAAAATCCTGGAACTCCCTCCCTAACAACACTGAGGGAGTACCTTCACCACGCGGACTGCAGCGGTTAAAGAAGGCAGCTCACCACCACCTTCTCAAGGGCAATTAGGGATGGGCAATAAATGCTGGCCTTGCCAGTGACGCCCACATCCCGGAATGAATAAAATAAAAATTGGGATGAATGGAGAAAATGGTAATATATACCTTAATTACATTAGAAAAACAATCTGGGGACAACAAGTTTCGTTACATTGAGGTAGCTTCGACTGGAAAAAAAAATTCACAAGTTCCTGATAATATTTATCGATTTTGTTATGCATGGTATCAACTTGTTTGATGTAATATGAGGTGTCTTGTTAACTATCCATTTAACTTCTGTTCATGTCCTTTTGAATCAATTCCTAACTGCTTTGTCAACTCTTAGTTTACAGGCTGAATTACAAATATGATTTATGCCACAATATGTTACATTCAAACAAAGCAGCCAAATTGATCTGTTGATCAGCACTGGGCATCGATATCTTGAAACAGTTCTCATGATTTTCTCCATTGACGTGAAGGGTACAAATATGTCCCTACCTACAGAACTCAGAAAAACTGACCAACAGTTCCAAAAACAGCTGGCACGGTGTCACATAAACTGACAACTCAAAAACAGCGTGCAACTGAGAGACAGCCGTGACTAATGGCTTAAACTAAGAACACTGCTTCAGGCTCACTGAATCAGATAAATTCCTTTTAATTACATTGGATTTAATTTTTATTACTTTCTCAGAATCACATTATGCAATTCAGTTTGCATTCCTGTGGAAACTGAAATTCAATGGCCAAACATATGACATTGAAAAAGTAGTTACAATGGGAGTGGAGTGGGCACAGCACTTTCCATCAGGTTTTACCCAATTGCAGGCATTCCCCAGGGCTCGATTCTCATGGTCCGCTGTCATTGACAACACCTAACACAGGGTCATCCGTTTATTTATGTCTTGGTATCATGGCCAACATTCCTCCCTCAAAAAGCACAACTACAGACAGATCATCTGGTCATTCATTCATTTGCAGTTTTGAGATCTTGCTGTGCAGAAACTGACTGCCATGTTTGCCTACACAAGTAATTGTTGGCTGAAAAGCACTTTGAAACATTCTGAGAATGTGGGAAGTTCATATATAAATGCAAAGTCTTTCTTTCCTGGGGAAAATGAGGATATACAAGTCTACTAAATTAAGTAGGAGATCTTGGCAGCACCTCCCAAACCCGCGACCTCTTCCACCTAGAAGGACAAGGGCAGCAGGCGCATGGGAACACCACCACCTTCAAGTTCCCCTCCAAGTCACACACCATCCTGATTTAGAAGTATATCGCCTGATCCTTCATCGTCGCTGGGTCAAAATCCTGGAACTCCCTACATAACAGCACTGTGGGAGTACATTCACCACACGGACTGCAGAGGCTCAAGAAGGCGGCTCACCACTACCTTCTCAAGGGCAACTAGGGATGGGCAATAAATGCTGGCCTTGCCAGCGATGCCCACATCCCATAAACGAATAATTAAAAAAAAAGTCGGAGAGCTTGGAGTGCTGCCCTCTACTGCTCACTGCTGACCTTGAAGAAAGATGCCCACAAAGATCTAGCGATCTCTGTGGCGTGGATTTCACATTTTCAAATGTTAATTTGATTCTGGCACCAAGTCTAGGGGATGTCCAGCATCCAGCAACATTGATGTCATCAAGTAGGCTAAGCAGCCAATCACATTGAAGAATTCTCAGACAGCAAACCAGGAAGTAAACTGCACTGATTATCCTTCACTTTTTATAAATTTTATAGAGAGCGAAATAAAGATTGGGACATATACATGGGATTAAGGTAGAAGCTGAAATATCATAAACAAAATTAAAAAAAATATGTATTAAAAAACATGGAATTTTTATCATAATGGCAACATTTGACATTGCATAGATATAAAATTAGTTTTTCAGGGCCAGAGATGTTGCTCAGCAGTACTTATGACTTAGTCCAAAATAACAACAGAAAATGCTGGAAACACTCAGCAGGTCAGGCAGCTTCCGTGGAGAGAAAAAAACAGAGTTAACGTTTCAGGTCTGAGACCCTTCATCAGAACTGGAAAAAGGTAGAGATGTAACAGATTTTTAAGCAAGTGTAGGGGCAGGGAGAGGGGGGAGTGAAGGAAAGAGCAAGAGGGAAGGTCTGTGATAGGATGGAAGGCAGGAGAGATTAAAAGACAAAGGGATGATGGTGCAAGGCAAAAGGAGATGGTAATGGGACAGGTTAAGAAACAAAAGAAGAGTCTAGATGAGGTGTAAATGACAATGGCAGAATCATCAGCAACTGCCATGTTCCAGTCCTACTCAGGTCCGTTCTCTTCAGTTCCGTGATTTCTCAAAGATTGCCATCTGTGGGGACTTCAACAGCGTCGCCTGTGGAGAAGCAGGGAATCACTGACACCAACTTCTGGATTTCCGCGTTTAAGTGCACATGTGCGGACTCCAGGAGTTGTTGTTAGTTTCATAGGGTAATGACGGCGAACGCTGACAGTTTCACCGTCATTACAACCGCAAATTCCGGGCCATGATTCACTGTGGTGAAAAATTCAAATACCAGGTGATCGAAGCTAAAGTTAATGAGCAAGTTGTGAGTAAGAAGGGAAGTCAGGAGGAACATTTCTACACAAAGAGTAATAGGCTTGACAACCTTACACAGCTGTTGTCTTGTGTCTGTGTGATTTATTTTCATATTCTGAACCTAAATCAGCCATGCAGCAGTAATATCTTCCTTCAAGCCTTCTTAATTTCCAATGAAACAACAGGTCTGTCGTACAACGCTGAGCTGCACCACTCACTCTCTGATCTAACCGTATCTCACCTCAACTGACAGCATATCACCTGAATTTAATGGTTTGCACCATCCACTGCAGCACCAGGAACTCTCTGAATTGTTTAATTAGAATGTCAGCAACAGTTTTTATATTTGAAATTAATTCTTAAATTCATGCCCAAATCAATTTGCAAATGAATTCTAAATTTCACAAATATGAATTAATTTAGAAAAAAATTGTGTGTATAAGTCAATTTGCGTGTGTAGTGCTTTATCAGTGAATGCATTAGGTAATGAATTAAATTTACATATTGATGAATTAATTTGAAATGAATTAATATTTGAGATAGGACTAAAGTTATTCTGAAATGACAATGTGACTTCTTGTCTATTTTTTTTCCATAACTGCTCATGGTGCTGGAATACAAGCAGCCACAAATACTTTTTGTTGAAAGTTCTGTACAAGGACTAGGGGACACAGATTTAAGGTTTTGGGCAAGAGATATAGGGGGGATGTGAGGAAAAACTTTTTTACGCAGCGAGTGGTGAGGACCTGAAATTCGCTGTCGACGGAAGTGGTGGAAGTGGAGACTGTCAATGTTTTCAAGGGAAGACTGGATAGGCACTTGAGGAAAATAAACTTGCAGGGCTACGGGGATAGAGCGGGAGAATGGGACTGACTGGATTGCTCTGCAGAGAGCCGGCGCGGACTCGATGGGCCGAATGGCCTCCTTCTGCGCCGTTATGACTCTATGGGGGAGAAATTCAGTATCGCCCCATTTGGGGCGCAATTATCGGCCGGGCGCAAAGATTAGCACCTGGCGCTAATTATCGCCTCCAACTGCAAACTTGGCTTTTATCGCACCTGGAGGTGATTGGAGAGTTAAATCAGGCGCTACACACCTGTCTTAAGGCGCAAAGGCCGAGGAGCGAGGCGCTACCTCAGAGCGCTGGCGAAGCTCATGTGATGTCAGTCAGCAATGGAACACAGACACAATGGCGCCGGCCAGTTCTTAAAGGGGAGGGTTGATCTTGCTCTCCATCCACATCCTGTTCATTGCAGCCTTGAATCTCGGCCTGGAGAGACCTGTATATCAAATCTACTGGAAAGAACAATGGAGAGGCCATGAGAAAGAGCTCAGAGTGCAGCCCCCACAGTCTCTTCTAAATCGATACAAGGAAGGGAAAATCAAAATGAACCTGCAAAGTGCTGCTCAGTACCCAAAACTCCTTCACACAGCGTTGAATCTCTCCAGAAGTCTCTCTCTCTCTCTCTCTCAGAATGCATGGTGCAAAAATGTCACCAACAAAAAAAGGCAGGAAGTGGTCGCCTTTAAATAGCACTCCCCCAGTCCCTTCCGGACTGCGAAAACGCTCCCCTCAACCTGTCGTTGCTAGCGGCAGGCGGTAAGCATAGAAGCATAGAAGATAGGAGCAGGAGTAGGCCATTCTGCCCCTCGAGCCTGCTCCGCCATTTAATGAGATCATGGCTGATCATCCAAATTCAGTACCCTGTCCCTGCTTTCTCCCCATATCCCTTGATCCCTTTAGCCATAAGAAATATATCTAACTCCTTCTTGAATATATTTAATGAATTGGCCTCAACTGCCTTGTGTGGTAGAGAATTCCACAGGTTCACCACTCTCTGGGTGAAGAAATTCCTGCTCATCTCAGTCCTAAATGGCTTACCCCTTATCCTTAGACTGTGACCTCTGGTTCTGGACTCCCCTGCCATCGGAAACATCCTTCCTGCATCTAGTCTGTCTAGTCCTGTTAGAATTTTATAAGTTTCAATGAGATCCCCTCTCATTCTTCTAAACTCTAGCGAATATAAGCCTAATCGACCCAATCTCTCTTCATACGTCATTCCTGCCATCCCAGGTATCAGTCTGGTAAATCCTTGCTGCACTCCCTCCATGGCAAGAATATCCTTCCTCAGATAAGGCGACCAAAACTGCACACAATACTCAAGGTGTGGTCTCACCAAGGCCTTGTACAACTGCAGCAAGACATCCTTGCTCCTGTACTCGAATCCTCTCGCTATGAAGGCCAACATACCATTTGCCTTCTTAACCGCCTGCTGCACTTGCATGCTTACTTTCAGCGACTGGTGCACAAGGACTCCCAGATCTCATTACACTTCCCCTTTTCCCAATCTATTGCCGTTCAGATAATAATCTGTCTTCCTGTTTTTGCCACCAAATTGGATAACCTCGCATTTATTCACATTATACTGCATCTGCCATGCATCTGCCCAATCACCCAACCTATCCAAATCATACTGGAGTTTCTCTGCATCCTCCTCACAGCACACACGCCCACCCAGCTTTGTGTCGTCAGCAAACTTAGAGATATTACATCTAGTTCCCTCGTCTAGATCATTAATATATATTGTGAATAGCTGGGGTCCTAGCACCGATCCCTGCGGTACCCCACTAGTCACTGCCCACCAGTCGGAAAAAGACCCGTTTATTCCAACTCTTTACTTCCTGTCTGCCAACCAGTTCTCTATCCAAATCAGTACCTTACCCCCAATCCCATGTGCTTTAACTTTGCAGGCTAATCTCTTATGCGGGACCTTATCGAAAGCCTTCTGAAAGTCCAAATACACCACATCCACTGGTTCTCCCCTATCTATTCTACCAGTTACATCCTCAAAAAATTCCAGTAGATTAGTCAGGTATGATTTACCTTTTTTAAATCCATTTTGACTTTGTCCGAGTCTGTCCCTGTTTTCCAAGTGCTCTGCTATTACATCTTTTATAATGGACTCTAACATTTTGCCCACTACCGATGTTAGGCTTACCGGTCTATAATTCCCCATTTTTTCTCTACCACCTTTTTTAAATAGTGGGGTTACATTAGCTACCCTCCAATCCATGGGAACTGTTCCAGAGTCGATAGAATTTTGAAAGATGACCAGCAATGCATCTACTATTTCTAGGGCCACTTCCTTTAGTACCCTAGGATGTAGATTATCAGGCCCTGGGGATTTATCGGCCTTCAATCCCGTCAATTTCCCTAACACCATTTCTCTACAAATACTGATTTCATTCAATTCCTCACTCTTATTAGACCCTATGTTCCCTGACATCTCTGGGAGTTTATTTGTATCCTCTTTTGTGAAGACAGAACCAAAGTATATATTTAATTGGTCTGCCATTTCTTTGTTCCCCATTATAAATTCCCCTGATTCTGACTGCAAGGGTCCTACGCTTGACTTCTCCAATCTTTTTCTCTTCACATATCTATAGAAGCTTTTACAGTCAGTTTTTATGTTCCCTCTCATATTTTATTTTCCCCCTCTTAATTAATCCCTTTGTCCTCCTTTGCTGAATCCTAAACTGTTCCCAATCCTCAGGTTTGCTGCTTTTTCTGGCCAATTTATATGTCTTCTCCTTGGATCTTATGCTATCCCTAATTTCCCTTGTTAGCCACAGGGAGTGCCACTCAATATCCAGTCCGGGGCGCTACCGGGGCGTTGCACTCTCGACTGACGTCACGATCGGCCGGCGCAGGAGATTTTGGCGGTACTGTTTAGCGCCACCGCAAAATATCTAGTTAATTTGTGAGCGGCGCAAACATCGCCGCGTACGGGCACTAGTTGCTTTGCGCCCCATTAGCGCCCTCTTATGGCGCTAAAGGGAGGCGCAAACCAACTGAATTTTTCTCCCTCTGACTCTATGACTGTCGTCCACATGTTAAGAATTAGTTTATATTTCTGTGCAGTACTGAGGGAGTGCTGCACTGTTGGAGGTGCCTTCTTTCAGATGAGACGCTAATCCGAGGCCCCATCTGCCCTCTCAGGTGGACGTGAAAGATCACATGGCACTATTCAAAGAAGAGCAGGGGAGTGTCTCCCAGTGTCCTGGCCAATATTTATTATCAGCCAACACCTATCTGGTCATTTATTTCATTGCTTTTTGCGCAAATTGGTTGCTAAGTTTTCTTGTATTTCATCAGTGACGACACTTCAAAAGTACTTCATCGGCTATAAAGTGCTTTGGGATGTCCTGAAGCAGCCCATTTTACATCTCTCCAGATATTTATTTCCATTGACTTCTGACTCGCTGTTGCCTCGCTATCATCCGTTTATACTATCCCACAAAATCAAGATCTACCCTGTTGTCTCCCAGACTAATGGAATGTTAATGCGATCCCAGGAATGTGTGCCTTCTCACTCATACAGTTTTTGAGAATGTGATTTCATTAGTGCCACAGAAAAATTAGCAGTCAATCATGAGCCACCAGCAGTAATACAAGAAGTTGAAAAACCACTTAACTGGAATACATGTCAAAATGGTCATTGACCCAGCTGTGGAGTGTGTCTTTTTTGGTAGAAATGTCTGAAAGGCAACAGAGAAGGAATTAATTTAATACTGCGGTCCTGCAAGTTGTGGTAAGCTCATCAGTAGAATAGCACAATGTCATTTGTAATGAGGAGGACATCCCCCAGCATGCAAAGAAGCAAGACAGACTGGGACACATTTTCATCTGCCTACCACTTCAGCCATAAACAGTGGAGTAGTGGCCAGGATATTAGCTTCACCAGATTCCCAATGATTTTGGAACATTTTCTAGAGCTCCCACCCAAGCAGTTGAGCTGCAGCCCCATTTCAAAGCCTGCAGCTCTGTATGCCCCTATATATTAGCACACCCACGGAATTTTTTTTTTAATGGTTACAGCACAGAAGGAGGCCATTCAGCCCATCGAGCCTGTGCCGGCTCTCTGCAAGAGCTCTTCAGTTGGTTCCACTCCCCCAGCCTTTCCCCGTAGCCCTGAATTTTCTTTTCCTTCAGGTACTTATCCAATTCCCTTTTGAAAGCCACGATTGAGTCTACCTCCACCACCCTTTCAGGCAGTGCATTCCAGATCATAACCACTTGCTGCGTAAAATAGTTTTTCCTCATGTCTCCTTTGGTTCTATTGACAATTATCTTAATTCTGTGTCCTCTAGTTCTCGACCCTTCCGCCAATGGGAACAGTTTCTCTTTATCTACTGTGTCCAGAGCCCTCATGATTTTGAACACCTCTATCAAATCTCCCCTCAACCTTCTGTGCTCCAAGGAGAACAACCCCAGCTTCTCCAGTCTATCCACGTAACTGAAGTCCCTCATCCCTGGAACCATTCTCGTAAATCTTTTCTGCACCCTCTCTAAGGCCTTCACATCCTTTCTAAAGTGCAGTGCCCAGAATTGGACATAATAATCCAGTTGAGGCCGAACCAGTGTTTTATAAAGGCTCATAATAACTTCCTTGCTTTTGTACTCTATGCCTCTAATTATGAAGCCAAGGATCCCATATTCTCAACCTGCCCTGCCACCTTCAACGATTTGTGCACATATACCCTCAGGTCTCACTGTTCATGCACCCACTTTAGAATTGTACCCTTTAGTTTATATTGCCTCTCCTTGCTCTTTCTGCCAAAATGTATGACTTCGCACTTTTCTGCGTAAAATTTCATCTGTCACGTGTCCGCCCATTTCACCAGCCTGTCTCTGTCCTCTTGAAGTCTATCACTATCCTCCTCACTGTTCGCTATACTCCCAAGTTTAGTGTCATCTGCAAATTTTGAAATTGGGCCCTATACACCTAAGTCTGAGTCATTGATATATATCAAGCAGGAAGGAAGCCATAGATGACTTGCAGGTGGGAGGATCTTTAAACGGCCCACATTTTTTTAGGTAAGTGCTTTAGGCCTTTTAAGACCTTGCATTTAAAAAAAATATATTTTTACTGTTGGATTTTAAACCAGTTGTCATTAATTATTTATTCTGGCCCCAGCTCTCTTTCTTGACACCAGTAGCTTTCCTAATGTGCGTCTTCTAGTGTTCAGAGGAAGAGGAGGGCTGCCTAAGAGGCACTCTGTTGCCTCCTACCAGCACCCAGAAGCCCAAATCGGCATAGAAAAATGATATATCTTGCTTTGGCAGATGCTTGTGTTGGTGGAGTCTCATCTTCTCAAAGGGGAATTTGTCAGCAGACCTCCAGTGACATTAATATGCTTTCCTAACCTGTATGCTGGAAGCTTCTTCAGAAGCACCCAAATTACAGCACGTCAGGCTTTACATAGCACTGCATGAAAGAAGGCAATGCCAGCATTTCCCACTTAGCAACATCCACCAAGATGCCACCAATCATGTCAAAACCTACCTGCAAATGACCATTGGGGCTGGTCTTCTCAGGGTCTGGATCAGCAGAGAGGAAGATGCTGTGATGTGTCATCTTCTGTAAGTATATCTGCATCTACCATGTAGCAGAAGACTTATACACAGGAACAGCTGTGGCCTGCAACTTGGCCAAAGCTCCTTGTAGGCATGCTGCATTGCTGACCTATGAGATGATGCCGTGGAGTGGCATAGATGACCCCTCCTCATGAGCAGCTTATACAGAACAACCTTGACTTCAGCAGCGATCAAATAGAACGTCAAGTGCTAGGCTGCTCCATTACTTGTTTGTCGACACATATCTGCAGAGGCTTTCTTTTCCCTTCATTTTAGACTGCCATTTCTTAGTCCCCTGCCTCTTCAGTCTTTATCAAAGGCTGTTGGTGTGTTAAAAAGGGGGAAAATTCAGTAACAAGGCGCTACCGGCTTTGCGACCGGGCGTGGCGATATTACTGACGCCCGCGAAATAGACGTGGAGTTTTGCGGCGGCGTTAACCACTAGCGCCACGCTCTCCTGCACTTGGAGATTGTGATGTCATCCGGCTGCGCAGTGCCCCGGTAGCGCCCTGGCTCAGAAATTCACTCTCGCCCCCTGCCTGAGTGCCTGCCGTTAGCAACGACAGGTAGAGGAGGTGGTTTGCAGTCGGATGAGTGCTGGAGGAGCGCTATATAACGGCGTCAACATCCGGTTCATTATTAGTTGGCAAAGAATGCTGCCTTATCAGTTTGATATAGGCATACAGGCGTTTTGAGCGATTTCAGCGTTTTTCACTTGAAGGAGTCTTCTGCCTCAGAAAAATTATTCAGTTTCAGTTAGGTGAGATTTTAAAATGCAACATTTCCATACTATAATGGGGGCTGTACTGGCACTGGACCTCGCCCTCCAGTGTCAATGTCGGAGGCAGCAGAGGCAGAGAGAAAGATTGCAAAATGTGGCCAGAGGGAGGAGGGTCAACAGGGCTCTCAACAGGAGGTCTTACCCACCCAGGGTATTCTGGCAGCATTTCTCCTACATCAATTTCACTGAGGAACAGTGTCTGAGAAGGTTCCGCTTCACCAAGGAAGTGGTCACAGAGCTCTGCCACCTCCTGCAGCCAGACCTCGAGCCTCACATCAGGAGCACCACGTCTCTCTCAGTGGCAGTCAAGGTCACCGTCGCCCTCAATTTCTACTCCAGTGGATCTTTCCAGTGTGCAGCAGGAGACATATCTAACATATGGCAGTTCACCGTCCATTGCTGCATCCGTGAGGTCACAGATGCTCTGTACAGAAGGAGAAGGGACTGCATTTCCTTCTCCATGACCAGAGAGAAGCAGCGCAAGCATGCATGTGGCTTTGCCAGGATAGCGGGCTTCCCCATGGTGCAGGGCACCATTGACTGCACCCATGTTGCTTTGCAGGCACCGCATAATAATTCTGAAGTATTCCATAACCACAAAGGCTAACACTCACTTAATGTGCAGTTGGTGTGCGACCACACACAGTGAATCCTCACCGTCAGTGCCTGCTATCCTGGCAGCAGCCACGATGCCTTCATCCTGCGCCAGACCGGTGTGCCAGCTCTGTTCCAGCCACCACATCAAGCTCCCGGCTGGCTGCTGGGAGACAAGGGCTAGCCGCTCTCCACCTGGCTCATGACTCTGCTCCACAACCCCAACACTCGTGCCCAGCACTCATACAATGAGAGACATGCTGCCACCAGGACCATCATCAAGCAGAACATCGGAGTGCTCAAACAACGTTTCCGCTGCCTTGACCATTTGGGAGGAGCCCTCCAGTACTCGGCTGAGCGGGTGTCCCTTTTCGTCGTCGTCTGCTACATGCTGCTCAACGTGGCTGTCATAAGGGCGCAGCCATTGCCACCAGGCATAGCCGCACCACCTCATCAGGAGGAAATGGGAGACGAGGAGGACGAGATGAGGAGGAGGATGAGGCGGAGGAGGAGGAGGAGGAGGAACAGAGCACAAACAGCAGTGACGGAGGAACCCGCCACTCCATTGGCCTTGTGGAAGGGTGGTCCGTGACCGCCTCATCAGACTTCGGTTCCAATGAATTCGAGGCCACTTCCCAGTTGCTCAGCGCGTCCCCATCAATCCATCAATTTCTCATTCCATGCCACACCCCAAAGCTGAAATGAGACACAGCACCATTTCTGCAACATTCCAATAATAAATTTATCCAAAATCACTAAGCACATATATACAACAACAATAATAACTAATCACCCTTGTGCAAACCCTTACTTCCCCTCTTTACAGTGCCTTTTCCTAATCTGCTGCTCCTACTTAGTGTCTCCCCAGTAGCTGCAGCAGGGCTGGTGGAAAGCTGCTGAGTGTCAGTGCCAGAAACTACAGATGGCCTTGCAGGATGCCCTTGACCAGCTCTGGACCTGGAAGGGCCGGCTGTACACTTCGCCACCTCAGGATGGGTGGCAGCGGTATGGGCTGGCTGGATGACAGGCAGCGACAAGTGCAATGGCGGAGTGGCAGTGGTGGGATCAAGAATGCTGTCATCCTGAGAGAGGACGGCAGGTTCCTGCTCCACTGACCCACTGCCACTCACCCGGGGTAGCACCTCAGCATCCCTAGCAATCTGTTGGAGCACAGATTGCTGACCTGCTGCGACACCGTGAGATCCCCGGTGGACTGTGGTGGACATAGCGACGATGGCAGCAGTCAGAGCTTGCGTGGCATCAAGCTGAGAATGCATGAGAGCAGTCTGAGACTCGATGCCACCAACCATTGACTGCATTACAGCACTAAGACGTTGCGTCGCTTCCGCCTGTGCTGCAATGGAAGCTGCCACATCGCCCATGACGCGCGTCATCAGGTCTGGATTCCTATGGTTTCTCTGGGAGTCCACTATCCTCTGCAGAGTGGAAATGATGGGCTGCATGGTGTGCACAGAACTCTGTGCAATGTTGGAGGTGGACTTCTCCACGCTCCTTACCATTGCTGAGAGGCTCTCGGGCACCCTTGCCATTGCACCTATCATCTCGGAGTGCATGCCCATCACCCTTCTTGTGACCGCCTCCCCATCGAGGTCCTCATCCGAGTCTTGTGTAGCAGAACTCGCGCACGAACTTGCCCTCCGGGGAGCTGGCTCCCGAGCCACCCTTTCCCCCTGGCCTTGCTGCATTTTTGTTTAAAATGTTTAGTTAAACTGTATTTTAATGAAATTTAAACATGTAATGATTATTTTTTTATTTCAGTGTTGTGTACATGTATTTTTTGGATGATTCCTATTATGCTTATGGGGATTCCCTACGTAAATGGAATCCCCATAAGCCTAATGGGAATCCCCTTTCTGATTGGTTGGGCCGGCCCACGTGATCCCAGGGACACTTGCGAACCACCTGCGCCCCTGGTAGATGTGGGCCTCTACACATGTGTACGCGTGGAGGCCCAGGAGCGCGAGTCTCCGTGGCTCCAGGACCATCAGGTAGGTGCGTAGTTTTATTGCGGTTCGGAGGCATCCGCTCGCGAGAAGCCTCCGACCACAAATTCAGGACCCATATGGATGGATGTTCTTTCTTCGTCTTTGATTTAATAACTTCTTTCCAAGTCCTGTTGATTATACTTGCTATATTCCTGGTCAAATCAAACACAAAGACTGCAATCTGACCCTGCACCACATCAAAACTGACAGTAACTCATTCATCTGTGGGCTAAACCTTTTGTCAAGATAACCTTTCTCGACTATTTCTCTTTTCATTATTTTGCATAGCCAGCAAAATGCCACCAATATTGATCCTGACAGCAGACAAACCACTTTTGCATGGGGCCACTTTACTGTGTGAGTTAGTAAGCTTCAGAAGAAGAATCCTTGGACAACAGGCCCTCAGTGCCGAGTATAAAATATCGAAGGAGGCCTCAGTATGCATTAATAAGATTTGACTACAAACAGGTAAAGATCTGCATTCTTTGCTCTTTGCAGTTGTCATCCTAAAATCTGCACGTCTCATTGATTTCAAATATTGCTTTTGTTTTTTTTTTCTTTTCTGTTATTTCCCAATGCAGAAAGTGCACAGCACGGAAAGACTGCTGCTGCAAAAAAGCTGGGTGCATGCCCTTTCTCTCCTCGTGAGATGCGAAGGCTTTTATTAAACAAAAGCGACAACAACAAAAAATGACATTTTTTTTATGAAGAGGTCTTAGGAAAAAGCAATAAGGAGTTCAAATGTTACACTGCCGACCACCTTAATGAATTCACGAGAAAACAGCGCTGTGCGAGACCGGCATCCTGACATTTAGATGACTTTGAGGGGCAGGAGGGAAAACAGTCTGAAGACATCACTGCCACGGCTGGCAGAAACATTGCAAACAAATTGCGGCTGACATTTGAAATAGATAACTTAAATGCAATTCCCTTCCAGCGATCCCTTCCAGAGACGCACAATCGCAAGAAATTTATGCAAATCTTTGCCTTTCTTTCAGCTCTGTGGGGAAGGCGAGGAACAGAATGGCAAATCTGCAGTCGGCCACAGCTGAGGCCCGCCTGACAAATACCGCAATTGTTTTTCTTTAATCTGCACCAGATTGACTACTGTGCTACACAGATGTTTCCATACCACAGATTGCGAAAGGAAAGGTTAATGCTATGCAAAGTTTGAACTGGCTCTGAGAGAATTGTAACAAAGATGCACATTTGGTGACGTGCCCTCTGCTCGTGAGTGTGCCACTGACTTCCTACTGCCTTTTTTAATAAATTAATTGGTCCAAGGTATATATTTAAAGGAAAAGTACACCTGGGGAGGAGGTATTTGCATGGAGAACCTTACTCCCTTTGTGACTTCTGCCTTGAAAATCCAGCCCAAACTGGAATGAAAGTCTCATTCTGTCTGCTGCATAAAGGTTCCAAGTGAAAAGAGCTTGGGCAGTCTCAATTCTATTTCTAGTGGGCTTCGGATTACAGTCCAGAAGTTCCATTAAATCATCACCGATTGGGAATCTCACTCAGAGCGGGGCACTTTTAACTTTCGGTGATGGTGTAAAATGGCCAAAATTGAATCGGCCGCCCATTATACACTCCGGCCAATTTTCTTTTCCATTGACTTTGCCCATTGTACACCATCGCCTAAAGTTAGAATTGCCCCAACAGTCCATAGGATGACAAGATAACCTTCAACTCAAGGGGGCTGGAATACAAAGGGGTGGAAGTTATGCCACTGTTGGATAGAACTCTGCTTAGACCGCTTCTAGAGTATTGCGTTCAGTTCTGGGCACCGCACCTCAAGAAGAATATATTGGCCTTGGAGGCGGTGCAGCGCGGATTCAGCGGAATGATACCAGGGCTTAGAGGGTTAAATTATGAGGACAGGTCGCATCGACTAGGCTTGTACTCCCTCCACTATAGAAGATTAAGGGGTGATCTAATTGACGTGTTTAAGATGATTAAAGGATAGGATACGATAGGGTAGATAAAGAGAAACTGTTTCCTCTGGCGGGGAGTCCAGAACAAGGGGGTATAACCTTAAAATTAGAGCTAGACTCTAGTGATTCAGGGGTGACATCAGGAAGCACTTCTTCATGCAAAGTGTAGTGGAAATCTGCACTCTCTCCCCCAAAAAGCTGTTGAGTCTAGGTCTGTTGAAAATTTCAGAACTGAGATTAATATATTCTTGTTAGAAAGAAAGACGTGCAGTTATATAGCGCCATTCAGAACCACCAGATGTCTCAAAGTGCTTTACAGCCAATGGAGTACTTTTTGAAGTGTAGTCACTGTTGTAATGTGGGAAACGTGGCAGTCAATTTGCACACAGCAAGCTCCCACAAACAGCAATGTGATAATGACCAGATAATCTGTTTCTGTTATGTTGGTTGAGGGATAACTCCCCTGCTCTTCTTCGAAATAGTGCCATGGGATCTTTTACGTCCACCTGTGAGAACGTCTCATCCGAAAGACGGCACCTCCAACAGTACAGCACTCCCTCAACACTGCACTGGAGTGTTAGCCTAGATTTATGTCCTCAAGTCCCTGGAGTGGGGCTTTGAACCCACAATCTTCTGGCTCAGAGGCAAGTGTGCTACCAACTGAGCCACAGCTGATACATGTTAGGTAACAGTATTAAGGGACATGGAACCATGGTGGGTAAATGGAGTTAAGGTACAGATCAGCCATGATCTAATTGAATGGCTGAGCATGCTCGAGGGGCTGAATGGCCTATTCCTATTCCTATGTTCCTAATGTGGGAAATAGAAAAATGTCACACAGGAAGTGTATAGGTTTCTCTTCTGAAGTTGGGGATGAGGCACATTATTGGGCAGTTTAGAAGTTGCTCTATTCCTTATGTTGCTGTGCAACAACTAACGATGTTAACAGTAGAGCCTTGAGTTTTGGAAAAAGTCCACCTGATTTGCAGGCATAAATCTAAAGGGACTCAATCTGATAATTGGGCAAAGTCCCATTGCACCAAATCTCCAACACTTTGCATCACATGTAATTTTGCAATGGCAGGTAACACTGATGGTGGTAGCACCTGGTTCAAATACATGTGAATTGAATTTACATATTAATTTGAGGGCAAGGAAGTTATGCATTTCACTTATGTTTTTTTGCATGCATGTAACTTGGGAGTCTAGGGCTACCAGTAGTTGATTTAAAGGACACAGTAAGTAAAAGTCACAAATGGCATCCTCTGTGACTGTAACAATGGTGCACGATTCCTCCTTGTCCTCCTTGACCTCTCTGCAGCCTTTAGAGGTGATTAAGTATAGAAGGGAATTCCACCTCTATTTAAATTATATTTTTGTGTTTGAATTATGCAACTTTTGCACCTTGCCAACCAGTCACAAATCCCTGTGACTATTACAATGATATGAAGGCCACTCTCTTGTAAACTCTGCATCATTGGTATTTTATTTACAAGTGGTGTAAAGCCTCTAAAATATGTATTTCAGCACACTTAGCAGTTTTCATGACAGTGTTTCAACAGTGGCTGAGGTTTGACTTGCATTGGGATTGTCTAGAGTAGAACTACAAACTGCCCCCATTTGGCTGGCTGATTGATGTGACCGGCGGCCTTGGAAACTGAAACCACCAGCCCGTGGTGTTGAATGAAGTGTGACTATTACCTTGTGAGGCAGCTTTCTATGCGGATATTTCACTTTGTCTGTGGGTTCATCACATTTGCATGAAACCATGGAATGGTACAGCACAGAAACAGACTATTCATCTTAACACGTCTGTGTCAGTGTTTTTCTCCACATGAACCACCTAGTCTAACCCCAATATTCTGCCTACTCCCTTTATAATTCCTCTTTTTAAGTAACTATTTAATTCCGTGCTTAAAAAGAAGCACTCTGCTTCAGCAATGATTTGTGACAGAAAAGTCCATATTCCAACCACCTGTTAGGAATGTTTTCTTATTTTCCCTTGAATTCTTTATATGATTATCTTAAATTTGTACCCTCTCGATACTGACAATTTATCACTATTTACTGTATCATAAGGGATATGGGGATCGGGTGGGAAAGTGGAGTTGAGGTCGACTATCAGCCATGATCTTATTGAATGGCGAAGCAGGCTCGAGGGGCCGTATGGCCTACTCCTGCTTCTAATTCTTATGTTCTTATGTTCTTATAACCCTTTATCATCTTGAAGACCTCAGCCTGGTTACCCCTTAAGAGATTCGATAGGGTAAATACAGAAAAACTATTTCCTCTGGTGGGAGAATCCAGAACAAGAGGGCAGAATCTACAAATGAGAGCGAGACCATTTAGGAGTGAAATCAGGATCTACTTTTTCACACAAAGGGCAGTGGAAATTTGGAACTCGCTCCCCCAAAAGGCTGTGGATGCTGGGTCAAGTGATTTTTTCAAAACTGAGGTTGTTAGATTTTTGTTGGGTAAGTGTATCAAGGGATACAGAATAAAGGTGGGTAAATAGAGTTAAGGTACAGGTCAGCCATGATGTAACTGAATGGGGGAACAGGCTTGAGGGACTGAATGGCCAACTCCAGTTTTTATCTTCTTCTCAGCTCTTGTGAAAAAGCCCCAACTTCACAAGTCTCTCTTCATAATTGTAATCCCTCATCTCTGGTAACATTCTAATGAATCTACATTTTCATTATTTTTATATCCTTCTATAATGGGTTTGCATCCTTCTTTTAATGGGATCACATCCTTTCGCAAAAGTGGGTTAAATACTTCTTATAATGGGTGCTGTAACACAAATTAAGCATTTTTTGTCCAGTGGTGGCACTTTTAATCCAGTCACGATACAGAAGGAGCTTAAGAACCAACTGCAGCCAGAATCATATTCCCAAACTAACTCAATATAAATGTTCTGAAGCTTTATTTGGTTATTGCTGGGCAAATATGCTGTGTGACTGGTTAAGTTATATATTTATATATAACTCGCAGGTCCATGTTTGAGTAGGTTGAAGAAAAGAATAGCTGTGCAAATAAAGGATAACTGCACAATATTAGCTTAAAATAGAGATTGCATTCATTTATTTTCTTTCATGGAGTTGGTTATAATATTTACTATAGACATATATATTATATAGTTTTTTAATTCATTTTCACTGTAAATGTTGCTGGCAATGCCAGCAATTATTGCCCATCCCTTGTTGCCCTGAGAAGGTGGTAGTGGGCCTTCTTCTGCTTGATACAACTGAGTGACTTGCTAGGATACTTCAAAAGGCAGTTAATAGCCAACCACATTGGTGTGGGACTGTAGTCACATATAGACCAGACCAGGTAAGGACGGCAGGTTTCCTTCCCTACAGGACTTAAGTGAACCAGTTAGGTTTTTACGACTATCCAACAGCTTCATGCTCACTTTTTAACGATAACAGCTTTTTAAATTTCCATATTTTCATTTAACTGAATTAAAATTTTCAAACTGCCATGGTGGGATTTGGGGATATGAACTCATTTTCTTTGGATTATTATTCTAGGACTCTGGGTTACTAGTCCAATAATATAACCACTGCATTGCCATACCTTTTAGTTCATCTACTGTTTTATAAAATTTGCTTGACATTAAGGGGGAAAAATTCAGTTGGTTTGCGCCTCCCTTTAGCGCCTTAGGAGGGCACTAATGGGGCGCAAAGCAACTAGCGCCCGTACGCGGTGATGTTTGCACCGCTCACGAAATTAACTAGACATTTTCCGGCGGCGCTAAACAGTACCGCCACGATCTCCTGCGCCGGTCGATCGTGACGTCAGTCGAGAGTGCAACGCTCCGGTAGCGCCCTGGACCAGATATTGAGTGGCGCCCCCTGTCTTACTGCCTGCCGTTAGCAACGACAGGTTGAGGGGAGCGTTTTGCAGTCAGGAAGGGTCTGGGGGAGCGCTAATTAAAGGCGACCGCTTCCTGCCTTTTTTTGTTGGTGACATTTTTGCACCACGTATTCTGAGAGAGAGAGAGAGAGACTTCTGGAGAGTTTCAACGCTGTGTGAAGGAGTTTGGGGTACTGAACAGCACTTTGCAGGTTAATTTTGATTTGCCCTTCCTTGTATCGATTTAGAAGAGACTGTGGGGGCTGCACGCTGAGCTCTATCCCTGGTACTCTCCATTGTTCCTTCCAGCAGATTTCATGTACAGGTCTCTCCAGGCCGAGATTCAAGGCTGCAATGAGCAGGATGTGGATGGAGAGCAAGATCAACCCTCCCCTTTAAGAACTGGCCGGCGCCATTGTGTCTGTGTTCCATTGCTGACTGACATCACATGAGCTTCACCAGCGCTCTGAGGTAGCGCCTCGCTCCTCGGCCTTTGCGCCTTAAGACAGGTGTGAAGCGCCTGATTTAGTGCTCCAATCACCCCCAGGGGCGATAAAAGCCAAGTTTGCAGTCGGAGGCGATAATTAGCGCCAGGCGCTAAACTTTGCGCCCGGCCGATAATCGCGCCCCAAACGGGGCGATACTGAATTTTTCCCCCTAAAAGTTTGTAATACTCATCACTTTTTAAAGATGTGAAAAGGTCGTGTGGAAAGACAGGATAGATCCAGTAGCTATGGCAATTTACAGAAAAAAAATCTGTTTGTTATCCTGGGCTCCCTATCAGAAACTTATGTGCTTGTCCGAATGAATTAATATACTATCAAGACCGGAATGAGCCAAGATAAATCAATGAGAGTATTCTAAAATACAGTGGCTGAAATATCGAGAATAGCAAGTCGAGGAAAGACCTAAATACATAAATTAATGTAATAGAGCTACCTCCTTCCTATGATTATATCCTTCCATAATGGAGTTATATTCTTCCTACAATGGAATTATATTCTTCCAATAATGGGGTTCTAGTCTTCCTATAATAGGATTATATCCTTCTATAATGGGGTTATATTCTTTCTACAATGTGGGTATATCCTTTCTATAATAGGATTATATCCTTCCTATAATGGGGTAATAGTCTTCCTATAATGGGGTTATATTCTTCCTACAATGGGATTATATATTTTTTATTCATTCCTGGGATGTGGGTGTCGCTGGCAAAGCCAGCATTTATTGCCCATCCCTAGTTGCACTTGAGAAGGTGGTGCTGAGCCGCCTTCTTAAACCGCTGCAGTCCGTGTGGTGAAGGTACTCGCATAGTGGTGTTAGGGAGGGAATTCCAGGATTTTGACTCAGCGGCGATGAAGGAACGGCGATATACTTCCAAGTCAGGATCGTATGTGACTTGGAGGGGAACTTGGAGGTGGTGGTGTTCCCATGCGCCTGTTGCCCTTGTCCTTCTAGGTGGTAGAGGTCGCGGGTTTGGGAGGTGCTGCCGAAGGAGCCTTGGCGAGTTGCTGCAGTGCATCTTGTAGATGGTACACACTGCAGCCATGGTACGCCGGTGGTGGAGGGTGTGAATGTTTAAGGTAGTGCATGGGGTGCCAATCAAGCGGGCTGCTTTGTCTTGGATGGTGTCGAGCTTCTTGAGTGTTTTTGGAGCTACACTCATCCAGGCAAGTGGAGAATATTCCTTCACACTCCTTACTTGTGCCTTGTAGATGGTGGAAATGCTTTGGGGAGTCAGGAGATGAGACGCTCGCCACAGAATACCCAGCCTCTGACCTGCTCTTGTTGCCACAGTATTTATGTGGCTGGTCCAGTTAAGTTTCTGGTCAAATATGATTCCTACAATGGGGTTATATTCTTTCTATAATGTGGTTATATCCTTTCTAAAATGGAGTTACATCTTTTCTACAATTTGGGTTTTATACTTCCTGTAATGGAATTTTATCCTATTTATAATACAGTTAGATTCTTAACGATAATGTTTACTGTTATTAAACTCTTTCTCATAGGTTTTTAAAAAAATTTAAAAAACAGCTACTTTCACATTATTTCTATACAGGAGATGCTACAAGGAACCTTTAGCCAGTGGGCAGGGGTGGAATAGTGGGGTAGGGGGAGTGGACCATGGAGATGGGGAGACCGAATGATCTGTAAGCTTCTACATGTATGTGATTACACTACAGTTTGAGATCAGTGCTTGCTTAAGAACGAACAAAAGAACTTGCATTTATATAGCACCTTTCTTGACCTCAGGATGTCCTGAAGCGTTTTATACTTTAGATTAACTCAAAGCTGGTACCAAGTTATACTGTCAGTTAAATGTCATCTGACCAGGGGAAACTGAGCTATGCACATGTGTGCTTAGATGTAAGTGAAAAGTTTCCCTTAGCAGTAAACTGATAAAGGTTAAAATGTATAAACAACTTTCTGCTTATAATAAAAAGTGAAAACTTACATTTGGAAAGTTTGCCTGGGAACTTTTACAACTTCACTTCACATCAGTTCACTATACTGCAGCCCAAAGCCAAATGAGGCTCAAACTACCTTAGATGTAGTCGAAAATAACAACAGACAATGCTGGAAACACTCAGCAGGTCAGGCAGCATCCTGCTGTGTGTTTCCAGCATTTTCTGTTGTTATTTCAGATTTCCAGCATCTGCAGTATTTTGCGATTGCATTAGATGTAGTCTAATATCACTTACCTAATCTCCTTTTGGGCAACTTCATACCTAGGCTATACTTACAGTTTGCATTGGTGCAAAGTTTCATATTGATGCAAATTGCGCAGTGTAACGAGCTTTCATCGCTGCTCTCAGTGTTGTTAGAATAGTAAGACATAAAGTGCACTTTCAGTCAGTTGAGTGTTTGACACAATCTCAGGAGACAGTCTCATGCCATCACAAAATGCTCCATTAAGTGGCCACTCAAGATCTGATGAAGCTCGTCCTAACAACAGTAGGTAAGCTCAAATGATAGGCAGCTTGGGAATTCAATCCTACAGCTATCAGTGACTGAAAGACAGGAACTCTATAATCTCTGTGTTATTGAACCCTACAGATTGACCAGTTTATAACTTTACTGTGGCATTCTTTTCCCTCACCTCCAACTTTATCCCAGCTCCAATTTTGTTCCCTCCTATCCTGAAGGCTACCCTTCGGCACCTCAGGTTAATGGTCATATGTAGACCTAAACAGTGAATGCCAGTAGCCTATTCCATTACAGAGTCATAAGGGCTGATTTTAACTTACAACGGTGGTGGAAAATGGGTGGTAGCGGATTGGCTACCACTTAAACACTCTACCTTTCCATTGACTTCAATAGATATTCTCTACAAATAATTGTAGTACGCATACTACAGGCCCGACTGAAACCAGTGAATTTGCCACAAGTGTGACGTCCTGTTCTATAAGACTCGGTTATACACTGACTTTACCAAGTGAGCCACTGGGGGAGCACTTTGGAACATTTTAATATTTTTTTCACTCCTCCACACATTCTGTTAGAGCAATTTCCTGTCAGTGAATAGTTATCTGCCTGCTTCAAATGTCTTATTTCTGACTCACTGCATTAAGCTGAGTAATGGAACGAGACTGTCCAAATTCACTGGGGATTTCAGTGATGTACTATTCGATTCAACATATTTTCTGGCCTTAAAACAATACCATCTGCTTCCTGGGTGCCTAGGCAACCTTGCACAAGCTGATAAGATAGAACTAGAATAGAGGAAATTACAGGGTGATTTGATCAAGGTGTTTAATATTATGAAGGGATGGGACAGAGTCGATAGAAACAGCCTGTTCTAGTGGTTAAGGGGTCTAGAATGAGGTGGGACATTGATATAAGATGAAATGTAAGAGATTTAGGACAGAGAGAAGCAAAATCTTTAATTTTTTTACAGAGAGGGTTGTGAGGCTGTGGAATGTACTACTGGAGTTCGTGACTGAAGCAGAGACTTTGTCACATTTAAGAATAGGTTAGATAGGTGGTTGAAAGAAAGGAATAAAGGGACCTGGGAACAAGCACATGAGATTAGAACGACTGCTCATGTGGAGGATTAACACCAACAAAGACTGGTTGGGCCAACAACCTGTTTCCGTGTGGTCATTTCTATGTAATTATATACAATTCAGTGGCCAAAACTACATATGCCTCATGCAGTGCATTAATACATCATATCAGAATTTCAATCTTTCCCTTCCCCTCTCTACTGTGAGTTTCCTTAGTAAGAATCCATAATATAAACTGAGGTGTTTAACAGGGAGGCAGATAGTTACTTGGGAAGAAGGATATTGAGAAATATGTTGTAAGGGCAGTGAATTGGGATTTAAAAGACAGAGCTACCATGGATAACAAGATGGCAGAGCCGCTCGTTGGCCAAATGACCTACAATTATTCCCATCCTTGCTTAGATTTAAATTAATGTCCATACTGACAGCAAAGGCTGATGTAAAATTATGATGGTATGTATGATAAAAGACATTCCCCCCTCCCAAATGGTCAGTTAGTAAATGTCCAACCCAATGTGGAACTACAACAAATAGACCAGAAAGGTCTACTGGGGAAAGCCATATTAGATTTAGTAATGAGCCAGATTTAGTTAACAGCCTAACTGTGCATGAACATTTATCCAATAGCGGTCATAACATGATCGAGTTCAACGTAGCATTTGAAGGGGAGAAACGCGAAACAGATACTAAGAGTCTAGATTTAGGTAAGGCCAACTTCAATGGGATGAGACCGAGAATGTCCACAGTAAACTGGGCAAATCTGTTAATGGGTAAAACGACAGAAGATCAGGTGGGAGATGTTCAAAAAATAATTTTATGTGATATGGAACCAATTTATTCCCCTGAGGAGCAAGAGCTCTGCATGCCAGAAAAAACAGCCATGGACGACTAAAGAGGTAAGGGACAGCATAAAACGAAAAGAAAAAGCACACAAAAATGCAAAAAATAACACAGATCCTGGCGAATGGGAAAGATTCAAAGTGCAGCAAAGGGTCACAAAACAGATAGTAATAGCTACAAAAAGGGAGTATGAAAGGAAACTTGCAAGGGATATCAATATCAACACAATTTTTTTTTTAGGAAAAAGAGGGTAGTCAGGAGCAATGTTGGCCCCTTAAAAATTGAAAGCGATGATATTATCAATTATAATAACAAAATGGCAGACATGTTGAATAATTACTTTGCGTCAGTATTTAGGTAGAGGAAGAGGATAGCATGCCAGAAATCCCAAGGAAACTAAATCAGGGGCAGGGACACAATAAAATTAAGTAAAATAACAGTAATGGAGAAAATAATGGAACTAAAGAGTGACAAATCCCCAGGACCAGATGGTTTCCATCCCAGGATTTTAAAGGAAGTAGGCGAGTGCATTGCAGATGCCCTAACTATAATCTTCCAAAGTTCTCTTGCTTCAGAAACCGTTCCTTTAGATTGGAAAATTGCACATGTCACTCCACTATTTAAAAATGGTGAGAGAGGGATACCAGGGAATTATAGACCAGTTAGCCTAAAATCTGTTGTCAGGAAATTGCTAGAGTCTATAGTTAAGGATAAGAACATAAGAACATAAGAAATAGGAGCAGGAGTAGGCCAATTGGCCCCTCGAGCCTGCTCCGCCATTCAATAAGATCATGGCTGATTTGATCCTAACCGCCAATCTACTATCACAGAACCATCTCCTGAACCTAACAGAATTGGACACACGAAATAGGAGCAGGATCAGGCTACACAGCCCCTGGGCCTGCTACGCTACCCACAGGGCCATGACCGATCCGAACCTAGACTCATGTCCAAATTCCTGCCCGCTCCCCGTAACCCTTAATTCCCTTTACTTCTAGGAAACTGTCTATTTCTGTTTTAAATTTATGTAATGATGTAGCTTCTACAGCTTTTTGGGGCAGCATATTCCATGGACCTACCACCCTCTGAGTGAAGTAGTTCCTTCTCATCTCAGTTTTGAAAGAGCAGCCCCTTATTCTAAGACTATGCCCCCTAGTTCTAGTTTCACCCATCATCGGGAACATCCTCCCCGCATCCACCCGATCCAACCCCTTCACAATCTTATATGTTTCAATAAGATCGCCTCTCATTCTTCTGAACTCCAATGAGTAGAGTCCCAATCTACCCAACCTCTCCTCATATGTCCATCCGCTCATCCCCGGGATTAACCGAGTGAACCTTCTTTGTACTGACTCGAGAGCAAGTATGTCTTTTCTTAAGTATGGACACCAAAACTGTATGCAGTATTCCAGGTGCGGTCTCACCAATACCTTGTACAACTGAAGCAATACCTCCCTATTTTTATATTCTATCCCCCTAGCAATGAAAGCCAACATTCCATTGGCCTTCTTAATCACTTGCTGCACCTGCATACTAACCTTTTGAGTTTCGTGCATCAGGACCCCCAGATCCCTTTGTACTTCAGTACTTTCCAGTTTCTTGCCATTAAGATAATAACTTGCTCTACTATTTTTCCTGCCAAAGTGCATAACCTCACACTTTCCAGCATTGTATTCCATCTGCCAAATCTCTGCCCACTTACTTAGCCTGGCTATGTCCCCTTGCAGGTTTTTTATGTCCTCCTCCCTCACTACTTTCCCTCCCATCTTAGTATCATCTACAAACTTTGATATGTTACACTCGGTCCCCTCCTCCAAATCATTAATATAGATTGTAAAGAGTTGGGGACCCAGCACTGACCCCTGCGGAACACCACTAGTTACTGATTGCCAGTCTGAGAATGAACCATTTATCCCAACTCTCTGTGCCTTCTGTTAGATAGCCAATCCTCTATCCATGCCAGAATATTACCCCCAATCCTGTGATTTTTTATCTTAAGCAATAATCTTTTGTGTGGCACCTTGTCAAATGCCTTTTGGAAGTCTAAATACACCACATCCACTGGTTCCCCTTTATCCACCCTGTATGTTACTTCCTCAAAGAACTCCAGCAAATTTGTCAAACATGACTTCCCCTTCATAAAACCATGCTGACTTTGTCCTATTAAATTATGATTATCCAAATGCCCCATTACTGTCTCCTTAATAATGGACTCCAAAATGTTACCTACCACAGATGTTAGGCTAACCGGTCTATAGTTTCCAGCCTTCTGTCTATTGCCCTTTTTAAATAAGGGTGTTACATTAGCAGTTTTCTTACTCTTACTATCTGTTTTTATATTTTTTGCTAATTTACTTTCATAATCTATCTTCCCTTTCTTAATCAATCTTTTTGTTATTTTTTGCTGTCTTTTACAGTTTTCCCAATCCTCTATCCTCCCACTAGATTTGGCTACCTTATAAGCCCTTGTTTTTAGTCGAATACTATCCTTAATTTCTTTACTTAGCCACGGATGACTGTCTTTTCTTTTACACCCTTTTATTCTCAGTGGAATATATATTTTTTGGAAGTTGTAAAATAACTCCTTAAATGTACACCACTGATCATGTATCGTCTTACCCTTTAATCTATTTTCCCAATCCACTCTACTCAATTCCGCTCGCATACCTTCATAGTCTCCTTTATTCAAGCTTAGCACGCTTGTTTGAGATCCAACCTTCTCACCCTCTAATTGAATATGGAATCCTTTACTAGTGTTAGGGAGAAATTATTTCACTCCAGTCTGTGTTGATAGGTGAAAGCAAAACAGTTTATTTAATATTCAGAGATCTCTGGGAGAAGCGTCACAGACCTTACCCTGCCTGGTGACTACAGCTTCTCGACCTCCCGTTGTCAATTACAACCTTTTATTTAAGAATTGTCCAATCACATAGTTACAAAATATCACATGATTACAATTATGTCAATTCAAACTAATCCATTAATTCGTTATATTTCTTATCTTTGTCAGCTACAAACTAAAAGCAATTCAATGACGTATATATGCTGCTATGTTTGCTTGAGTACTGGGCTGTATCTTATTCTCACATTTGTCCATTATATTTCTTCACAGATGTTTATTGTATTCTGGCCTTGAGTGCGGCTAAGTTTCCAACTCTCACCCATGCTTATCTCTCCACCTGGGTTCTTATTCTATTTCGTACAGCTAAGAGGTTTTAATTTAATTTAATTTAACATGAGTTCAAATGAACCCTTTCACTCCCTCCTTTCGGTCCCGTGCCAAATTAAACATTTTGGTCAGGGATACAGACTTCTTTCCCGCATTTATCATCCCCGGATTATATCTGTGTTCATAAATTCGCCTCTCCCTTCTATCTATCCTTGGTGTCGGGTGTCTGGTGGTCTCTATGAAAAGAAAAGAGCTTTACATATAGATATCCTGTTGCAGCTGTTCATTGCTTGGTTCAATATTGACTACAGCAACCGGCATCATTCTAGCCATCGCTGCCTTACATCGCTGCCATGCATCAGATATGAACCCCATGATCCCCCAAACAACCATTCCCACCAGTTTGCCCCTGTGGTTTCGTGTAACATCCGAACTTCCCTCTGTATGTGCTCAGCCAAATCAGTTATATTTTCTGAACTGTCAGGAATGTATGTACAGCACTCTGTCCCAATCAATGCACATGTTCCCCCTTTTTGTGCTAGGAGGTAATCAAGTGCCATTCGGTTTTGTAGCATCACTGTCCTTATCGCTACCATCTCGGCGTTAATAAGAACATAAGAACATAAGAACATAAGAACATAAGAAATAGGAGCAGGAGTAGGCCAATCGGCCCCTCGAGCCTGCTCCGCCATTCAATAAGATCATGGCTGATCTGATCCTAACCGCCAATCTACTATCACAGAACCATCTCCTGCATCTAACAGAATTGCACACACGAAATAGGAGCAGAATCAGGCTACACGGTCCCTGGGCCCGCTCCACTACCCACAGGGCCATGACCGATCCGAACCTAGACTCATGTCCAAATTCCTGCCCGCTCCCCGTAACCCTTAATGCCCTTTACTTCTAGGAAACTGTCTATTTCTGTTTTAAATTTATTTAATGATGTAGCTTCTACAGCTTTTTGTGGCAGCATATTCCATGGACCTACCACCCTCTGAGTGAAGTAGTTCCTCCTCATCTCAGTTTTGAAAGAGCAGCCCCTTATTCTAAGACTATGTCCCCTAGTTCTAGTCTCACCCGTCATCGGGAACATCCTCCCCGCATCCACCCGATCCAACCCCTTCACAATCTTATATGTTTCAATTGGAGCTTCTGCTGTATCATTCCCAACCTGTTCTAAAACCTCTGCCAACAAGCATATCTCTTTAATAGCTCTCGCGACTCCGTATGGGGGAAAATAGATCGCGAAGTATCTTTCAGCCTCAGTAATTTCTCATTTATAATGATAGGCTGGGTTTTCCTTGAGGTTTAGGCAGTGATGTACAAAGGGTACGACATACCCCAGATAACAAGACCCCGTCCAATTGTAGGGGAGCCACGGGTAAGCTTTATGTCCACATATGAAGTAAGTGTTATTATAGGCTTCAAACCTACTCCATATGTTATTCATCATCATAATTATACCCTTCCATGGCCCCCCACTAGTCATGTTTGGAATTGTACCGAGATTCCACGTCCCATACGTGAAGGTTGCACCATCGTACCCACTCCTGGTCACCTTTAATTCATATATCTGCTCGCATTTACTCCAACCCAATGTGAAGCAAATCAGAATGATGCATAATGCCCAGACCAATCCCCTTACCAGGGGCCATTCCCATTCTGTATACGGTATCCACTCTTCCTCACTCCTTATACCCGGTATTTGTTTTGTTGCGTCCATCTCTACACTGGTGAAGGGTTAAAGGTCTTTAGCTGGGTCCAGTGTTTCCACCTTCCCATTCCCTTTATATCAATACAAGCACACGTATCCCCACTGATAAGGACTTGATAAGGACCGGACCATCTTGGGGCAAACCCTGGCTTTGCAGCCAGGACCTTAACCATTACTTTCATTCCTGCAGAGGGAACTTTTGTTAACGCAGACAAGTCTAAATTTTTATCCTTTTCTTCCTGTCTTTCTCTAACCTGCTGTCTCATTTCTTTTAACTGCTTGCTTAATTCAAGGACATACCGGCGGATCCTGTCCTTTAAGGGTCCTAGTTCCTCTCCTCCCGTTATAATTCCATAAGGGAGTTGCATTGCTCGCCCTGTCATTAATTCATAGGGAGATAAGCCTGTCGTTCAATTAGGGATAGCTCGTAATTTCATCAGGACTGCGGGCAGAGCATCTACCCAAAATTGGTAGTTTTCGCTCAGAGCCTTTTTAGGGTCCGATTCATTCGTTCCACCATCCCAGAGCTCTGAGGACGGTAGGGAATGTGAAATTTTTGTTTTATTCCCATCCACGCGCAGATATCCTTTACTACCTTTCCCGTGAAATGGGTTCCCTGGTCAGTGTCGATTTGAGTGGGCACCCCCCATCGCGGTATTATTTCCTCTGCCATTATCCGGGCCACTGTGGCAGCTGTGCAGTTTTGTGTGGGGAAAGCTTCCACCCATCGCGTGAATTGATCTATTACCACTAGGCAGTACACCTTTCCCCTTGAGATTGGTAGGGGTCCCGTAAAGTCTATTTGTATCTTTTCCCAGGTACCCCTTGGTCTTGGCTGTATTTTTACTGGCCATCCTGGATTATATTGTGCACACGTTAGGCACCTCTGACAGTGTTTTGCTATATCCCTCCCTACACCTGGCCACCACCATTCTTGTTCTATTAAATGAATCATTGCCCCCCTTCCAGTGTGGTCACTGCCGTGGTGTAAGTTCAAGAGCGTTTGCCGAATGCAAACGGGGGCTATTACTTTGCCGTTTTTCCGTCACATCCCTTCTTCATCTTCTCTACCTCCTACACGATACCATTCCTGCATTTCTCCAGGCGGGGTGTCCTTATGTAATCTTTTAATATCCACCTCCTCCACCTGTACACTAGCTACCGTCTCTATAACCCTTTCTTGTTTTAATGCTTGTTGTGCTGCTAAATCTGCCGCTCTGTTTCCCTTCTGTTGAGGGTTTTCTATCTTCTGATGGGCTTTTATCTTTACTACTGCTGCCTGTGTGGGAGCCTTCGCGGCTTCCAAAAGGGCTTCTATCCGTTATTGATGTTTAATGTGGTCTCCACCTGTTGTGACAAACCCTCGTCTCCCCCAAGCTGTCATATAATCATGTACTACCCCGAATGCATATCTGTTATCCGTTCCTGGCTGCATGTTGTCAGTCTCTGTTCTAAGAATTAAAACCCATCTTTGAATCTAACAGCTATTTCTTACAATTCCCTTCTTTGAGAAGGAAATATCCTTATTGACTTCTCACAATCGGCTCTTGACTAATCTAGCTAGTTCTTATTGCTCTCTCAACTTGGGCATTAGTTAGCAGGGAGTCTTGAAGATTTCTCCCTTCCAACAGTCCATTCCTTGGAGGAGAAGGAGCAACCTCTGACCCCTTACTCAAATTCAATTCATTGTTCCGGTGTTCCAATTCTGCTCCGCCTGGGGTATCCTCTGTTTCTTCTATCTTTCCTGATGTTACCCCGCCTGGGGTCTCCTCTATATTGCTTTGGATCTTCTCTTTTGGTGTGCTCAATTAATTTGTTGGTGCTGGTTAGTCATAGGCATGAGTACCCAATTGGCTTATGTATCAAAGTCTTACTCCACACGTTACATATATCAAATACACTATCATTACAAGTTGGAGAACTACCAGAGCGTGTGAAATAATACGAATCTAAGGGTGTGCTGATATATTAAGCCCAATATCCCACCAGTGTGAGTTGTCCTCTACGCTGTCAATTTCAATATCTATTCTCGAGTTGTCTTCCTCCAAAACATAAAAAGGCTTTAGGGAGGAGTTCAGTCGCATCATGAGCTCACTGGTACCCTTAGACAACAGGGGAATGTAGTATCCGAATTGTGCCACTTAATTGTGTAGCTCATACTTAAAAACGTGTTGGTTGATGGGACAGGTCCTGTTAGACCCATAAAGCATGGTAATTGCAGTAGTAGTGACACAGGAGGCACCACCAAAACCACCTCATACTGGATTCGCACTGGTTTTTCCCCACACTCTGTTACCTACAAAACACAATTATTACAGTCACAGTTAAATTCAGTCTTACAATCATTTCAAGCAACATTACAGTTAACATCTAATCAACAAATCATGGACTTAAAAGATTCTCCAGATCTCTCTTGACTCATATCCATCTTGTGGATAATTCTTACTAAACATGATTTCTCCTTAGCCCTCAATTGTCCCAATCCAGATTCCATGTAACTCTCCACTTCAACTTCAATTTCAATCCCTCTAACAGGTACCAGTGTTTTTAACTCTATTCTGATTGTTTCATTAATTAGATAGTTTCTCGACGGAGTATGTGTCAATGCTTTAAAAGTTGTCTCGCTCTCCTGAACCACATTAACCATTTCATGTTTTGCTGTTGTCAAGTAACTGAGCAGACTGAGACCCATTCTTCAGTGCAGATTCACCATACATTCCCGGATGGCAACTGCCTCACATGTAACAAATCACATTTGCACACTCATATCGGTATCTCCACATCATGCCACATGTGCCTTTCTCGGGCTTTCAGGTATCTTATCAAAAGATTGTCTGGAGGTCTTTGTTCATCTTCCTCTGCATGGTCCCAATGTCTTGGATAGTGGCCAGGCTATCAAATTCAGTTTTCTTAAAAAGTTCATTATAGGCAGGGACACAAATGTCTCCAAGAGAAAGCTATCAATTTACTATTCTTAGCTACTCTTTCCTGTTTAATTTGCCATATGTCCCACTTTTCCACAAGTATAACAGCTCCCCTGAATCCTCTTGTTCGGTTGCGATGCCCCCCCGCCCCGCCCTCCCGCTGCTACCCTTTCCTGATTTTCACCAGAAAGTTTTTTTTTAATTCCCATTCAGTAGTGTAATTCTCCTGTTTCAATCTTACACCTTCAATCACTTCCCTTTAATTACCATTCATATCTCATTCATGAGCCGTGGAGAAACTTTACTGTCTAGTACAATATTTAAGATTGAAAACATAGTAACGTCTGTTATTTATTATTTTAGAGGATCTTTATTTTCCCATAAGTAACCCAATATATAGTGCCTGAGTCCATTTCGTCATTTCAAAATTATCCCAAAACCCAAACAGCAGTACTGTTGAACTGACAGGTTTTGTCAATGTTCAATTTCATTTCTATCAATTTATCTTATCAATTCCAATTTCAGAAACAAGTGGTTTCTAAGCTAGGTGGCTTAGAAACTTAAATTTCCAATATCTTTAAATTTCATCCAGTAAAACTAAAGTTATTGCTTGATGAACTTAAACAGCTGTCAGTGGAAAGGGTTAACTCCTTTGCAGGTTTTTAAGAAGGTGGAGCGAAACATTATCAGATGCACGCAATTGCGTCACTTCACGTAAATTTAAAAAAAACTTTCCTGATCAGAAAAGACAGCATTGTTTTCACACTTTAACTGAACACGAACAGAACAGATAAAACAAAACAAACTAGTACATGCTTGTAGAAAACCATAAATTACATCATATTTCTTATTGTCCTTTCTTCAGATGCCTTTCCAAAATACTGTAAAAACATTGAATATAACTGGAGAAAAATTAGTTTTTCACATTTACGCAAATCAAACCAAACTGCTTTGGAAGATTTCACCATAGCAACCGTGACTTCAAGGTTAAATCTTAGACCGAAACTTAATCTTTTGTTAAACAAACTTTGTTGTTCTTCTCAGTTTTACACACCAGCTTAACTTAAATTGTAGTTCAAAGTTTTTTTTTCAATTCTTGTGGCACAATCTATTGCAGCCACACATCGTGGCATTGCCTTCGCTACTGGATCCCTCTTTAACTAACCGTTAAATCGGCTCTGCTTTCCCTGCAAAGTCTGATATAAAATTCCTGCAGTAGTTAAATAGTCCCAACATTTTCCTCACTCCCCAGACGGTCTAAGAACATAAGAACATAAGAAATAGGAGCAGGAGTAGGCCAATCGGCCCCTCGAGCCTGCTCCGCCATTCAATAAGATCATGGCTGATCTGATCCTAACCGCCAATCTACTATCTATCACAGAACCATCTCCTGCATCTAACAGAATTGCACACACGAAATAGGAGCAGAATCAGGCTACACGGTCCCTGGGCCCGCTCCACTACCCATAGGGCCATGACCGATCCGAACCTAGACTCATGTCCAAATTCCTGCCCGCTCCCCGTAACCCTTAATGCCCTTTACTTCTAGGAAACTGTCTATTTCTGTTTTAAATTTATTTAATGATGTAGCTTCTACAGCTTTTTGTGGCAGCATATTCCATGGACCTACCACCCTCTGAGTGAAGTAGTTCCTCCTCATCTCAGTTTTGAAAGAGCAGCCCCTTATTCTAAGACTATGTCCCCTAGTTCTAGTCTCACCCGTCATCGGGAACATCCTCCCCGCATCCACCCGATCCAACCCCTTCACAATCTTATATGTTTCAATAAGATCGCCTCTCATTCTTCTGAACTCCAATGAGTAGAGTCCCAATCTACCCAACCTCTCCTCATATGACCACCCCCTCATCCCCGGGATTAACCGAGTGAACCTTTTTTGCACTGCCTCGAGAGCAAGGATGTCTTTCCTTAAGTAAGGACACCAAAACTGTATGCAGTATTCCAGGTGCGGTCTCACCAATACCTTGTACAACTGAAGCAATACCTCCCTATTTTTATATTCTATCCCCCTAGCAATGAAAGCCAACATTCCATTTGCCTTCTTAATCACTTGCTGCACCTGCATACTAACCTTTTGAGTTTCGTGCACCAGGACCCCCAGATCCCTTTGCACTTCAGTACTCTCCAGTTTCTTGCCATTAAGATAATAAATTGCTCTAGGATTTTTCCTGCCAAAGTGCATCACCTCACACTTTCCAGTGTTGTATTCCATCTGCCAAATCTCTGCCCACTTACTTAGCCTGTCTATGTCTCCTTGCAGGTTTTTTATGTCCTCCTCACTCACTACTTTCCCTCCCATCTTTGTATCATCTGCAAATTTTGATATGTTACACTTGGTCCCTTCCTCCAAATCGTTAATATAGATTGTAAAGAGTTGGGGACCCAGCACTGACCCCTGTGGAACACCACTAGTTACTGATTGCCAGTCTGAGAATGAACCATTTATCCCAACTCTTTGCTTTCTGTTAGATAGCCAATCCTCTATCCATGCCAGAATATTACCCCCAATCCCGTGATTTTTTACCTTAAGCAATAATCTTTTGTGTGGCACCTTGTCAAATGCCTTTTGGAAGTCTAAATACACTACGTCCACTGGTTCCCCTTTATCCACTCTATATGTTACTTCCTCAAAGAACTCCAGCAAATTTGTCAAACATGACTTCCCCTTCATAAAACCATGCTGACTTTGTCCTATTAAATTATGATTATCCAAATGTCCTGTTACTGTTTCCTTAATAATGGACTCCAAAATTTTACCTACCACAGATGTTAGGCTAACCGGTCTATAGTTACCAGCCTTCTGTCTACTGCCCTTTTTAAATAAGGGTGTTACATTAGCAGTTTTCCAGTCTGCCGGGACCTTAGCGGAATCCAGGGAGTTTTGAAAAATTATTACCAATGCATCTACAATCCCTACCGCCACTTCCTTCAAGACTCTAGGATGTAAGCCATCAGGTCCAGGTGATTTATCCGCCTTGAGTCCCATTATTTTACCGAGTACCACTTCCTTAGTGATTTTGATCGTGTTTAGCTCCTCTCCCCCTATAGCCCCCTGTTTGTCCAGTGTTGGGATATTCTTAGTGTCCTCTACTGTAAAGACTGATACAAAATATTCATTCAGTGTTTTTGCCATCTCCATATTTCCCACCATTAATTTCCCGGTCTCATCCTCTAAGGGACCAACATTTACTTTAGCCACCCTTTTTCTTTTTATGTAACTACAAAAACTCTTACTATCTGTTTTTATATTTTTTGCTAATTTACTTTCATAATCTATCTTCCCTTTCTTAATCAATCTTTTTGTTATTTTTTGCTGCCTTTTAAAGTTTTCCCAATCCTCTGTCCTCCCACTAGATTTCGCTACCTTATATGCCCTTGTTTTTAGTCGAATACTATCCTTAATTTCTTTACTTAGCCACGGATGACTGTCCTTTCTTTTACACCCTTTTCTTTTCAGTGGAATATATTTTTTTTGGAAATTGTAAAATAACTCCTTGAATGTACACCACTGATCATGTGTCGTCTTACCCTTTAATCTATTTTCCCAATCCACTCTACTCAATTCCGCTCGCATACCTTCATAGTCTCCTTTATTCAAGCTTAGCACGCTTGTTTGAGATCCAACCTTCTCACCCTCTAATTGAATATGGAATTCAACCATGTTATGGTCACTCATTCCAAGGGGATCCTTTACTAGGACATTTTTAATTAATCCTGTCTCGTTACACAGGACCAGATCTAAGGTTGCTTGCCCCCTGGTCGGTTCAGTTACATACTGCTCAAGAAACCCATCCCTAATACACTCAATGAACTCATCCTCAAGGCAGCCCTGCCCCATTTGATTTGTCCAATTAATATGATAGTTAAAATCCCCCATAATTATAGATGTTCCCTTATTACATGCCTCAACTATTTCCTGATTGATACTCCGTCCAACAGAGTTGCAACTGTTCGGAGGCCTATAGACTACGCCCACTAGTGTTTTTTTCCCCTTATTATTCCTTATCTCCACCCAAACTGTTTCATTATCATGATTTTTTGACCCAATATCATTACTCTGTATTACAGTGATTCCTTCCTTTATTAACATAGCCACCCCACCTCCCCTTCCTTCCTGCCTGTCCTTCCTGATCGTTAAATAACCAGGTATGTTTAATTCCCAGGCATTGTCACCCTGCAGCCATGTTTCTGTAATGGCCACAATATCATAACCATATGTAGTTATTTGTGCCATTAACTCGTCTATTTTGTTACGAATGCTACGTGCATTCAGATAGAGAACTTTCAAATATGCTTTGTGCCACTTAGTTCCTGCTTTTTCACTTTTTACCACTTTACCTTTTACTCCACACACTCTGTCCCTTCCTGCCACGCTCTGATTTGTGATTCCCCTACTGCTACCTATGTCTATGACCCTCTCTGTTATCATTTTTATTTTTTGCTCTCTTGAAACCTCCCCCCCACTAATTAGTTTAAAGCCCTCTCCACAGCCCTAGTTATTCGATTCGCCAGGACACTAGTCCCAGCACTGGCCAAGTGAAGTCCGTCCCAATGGAACAGCTCTCTCCTGCCCCAGTACTGGTGCCAGTGTCCCAAGAAGCAAAACCCATTTTTCCCACACCAGTCTTTGAGCCACGCATTCAACTCCCTGATTTTATTTACCCTAGCCAAATTTGCTCGTGGCTCAGGTAATAATCCAGAGATTATTACCCTCGAGGTTCTGCTTTTTAATTTGGCCCCTAGCTGCTCAAACTCCCTCAGCAGAACCTCTTTCCTTGTCCTATCTATGTCATTGGTACCAACATGGACCACGACAACTGGATCCTCCCCCTCCCACTGCAAGTTTCTCTCCAGCCCAGAGGAGATGTCCTTAACCCTGGCACCGGGCAGGCAACACAGCCTTCGGGACTCTCGCTCTTGGCTGCAAAGAACCCTATCTATCCCCCTAATGTTACTATCCCCTACCACTACAACATTTCTTTTTACTCCCCCCACTTGAATGGCCCCCCTTACCACGGTGCTGTGGCCAGGTTGCTCATCCTCCCTGCAGTCCCCGCTCCTATCCACACAGGGAGTAAGAGCCTCGAACCTGTTGGACAAGAGCAAGGGCTGCGGCTCCTCCAACACTACCTCCTGGATCCCTGTACCTGCCTCACTCGTAGTCACACCTTCCTGTCCCTGACCACGGGCTACTTCTGAATTAGTTACTCTAATTGGTGTGACTACCTCCTGAAACACGGAGTCCAGGTAACTCTCCCCCTCCCTGATGTGTCGCAGTGTTTGAAGCTCGGACTCCAGCTCATCAACACGGAGCCGAAGTTCCTCGAGCAGCCAACACTTACTGCAAATGTGTTCACCGTGAACATCAATGGTGTCCACCAGCTCCCACATATTGCAGCAGTAACACATCACCTGCTCTCCCATTCTATGTAATTAATTAAAAATGTATTATTTACCCTTCAGTTAATTTATGCCAGCAGTCTCCGCTACACCACAGATACCCGAGAAACTATAAACTATGGAATTGAAGTTTTGTATAAAAAAAAGAATATGGAATCCTTTACTAGTGTTAGGGTGAAATTATTTCACTCCAGTCTGTGTTGATAGGTGAAAGCAAAACAGTTTATTTAATATTCAGAGATCTCTGGGAGAAGCGTCACAGACCTTACCCGGCCTGGTGACTGCAGCTTCTCGACCTTTTGTTGTCAATTACAACCTTTTATTTAAGAATTGTCCAATCACATAGTTACAAAATATCACATGATTACAATTATGTCAATTCAAACTAAACCATTAATTCATTATATTTCTTATCTTTGTCAGCTACAAACTAAAAGCAATTCAATGGCGTATATATGCTGCTATGTTTGCTTGAGTACTGGGCTATATCTTATTCTCACATTTGTCCATTATATTTCTTCACAGACGTTTATTGTATTCTGGCCTTGAGTGCGGCTAAGTTTCCAACTCTCATCCATGCTAATCTCTCCACCTGTGTTCTTATTCTATTTCGTACAGCTAAGAGGTTTTAATTTAACTTAATTTAACATGAGTTCAAATTAACCCTTTCACTAGGACATTTTTAATTAATCCTGTCTCGTTACACAGGATCAGATCTAAGGTTGCTTGCCCCCTGGTCGGTTCAGTTACATACTGCTCAAGAAACCCATTTCTAATACACTCAATGAACTCATTCTCAAGGCAGCCCTGCCCAATTTGATTTGTCCAATTAATATGATAATTAAAATCCCCCATAATTATAGATGTTCCCTTATTACAAGCCTCAACTATTTCCTGATTGATACTCCGTCCAACAGAGTTGCAACTGTTTGGAGGCCTATAGACTACGCCCACTAGTGTTTTTTTCCCCTTATTATTCCTTATCTCCACCCAAACTGTTTCATTATCCTGATCTTTTGACCCAATATAATTTCTCTGTGTTAGTGATTCCTTCCTTTATTAACATAGCCACCCCACCTCCCCTTCCTTCCTGCCTGTCCTTCCTGATCGTTAAATAACCTGGTATGTTTAATTCCCAGGCATTGTCACCCTGCAGCCATGTTTCTGTAATGGCCACAAGATCATACCCATATGTAGTTATTTGTGCCATTAACTCGTCTATTTTGTTACGAATGCTACGTGCATTCAGATAGAGAACTTTCAAATATGTTTTGTGACACTTAGTTCCTGCTTTTGCCCTTTTTATTACTTTACCTTTTACTCTATATCTTCTGCCCCTTCCTGACACACTGTGGTTTTTAATTTCCCCACTGCTACCTAAGTCTATGACCTTCTCTGTTGTCATTTTTATTATTTGTTCTCTAGGAACCTCCCCCCCACTAGTTAGTTTAAAGCCCTCTCCACAGCCCTAGTTATATGATCCGCCAGGACTCTAGTCCCAGCACTGGCCAAGTGAAGCCCGTCCCAACGGAACAGCTCCCTCCTGCCCCAGCTACTGGTGCCAGTGTCCCAGGAAGCAAAACCCATTTCTCCCACACCAGTCTTTGAGCCACTCATTTAACTCTCTAATTTTATTTGTCCTAGCCAAATTCGCTCGTGGCTCAGGTAATAATCCAGAGATTATTGCCCTTGAGGTTCTGTTTTTTAATTTGACCCATAGCTGCTCATACTCCTTTAACAGAACCGGCTTCCTTGTCCTATCTATGTCGTTTGTACCAACATGGACCACGACAACTGGATCCACCCCCTCCCACTGCAAGTTTCTTTCCAGCCCAGAGGAGATGTCCTTAACCCTGGCACCGGGCAGGCAACACAGCCTACGAGACTCTCGCTCTCGGCTGCAGAGAACTCTATCTATCCCCCTAATAATACTATCCCCTACCACTACAACATTTCTATTTACTCCCCCCTCTTGAATGGCCCCCCGTTCCACGGTGCTGTGGCCAGGTTGCTCATCCTCCCTGGAGTCCCTGCTCCTGTCCCCACAGGGAGTAAGAACCTCAAACCTGTTGGACAAGAGCAAGGGCTGCGGCTCCTCCAACACTACCTCCTGGATCCCCGTACCTGCCTCACTCGTAGTCACACCGTCCTGTCCCTGACCATGGGCTACATCTGAATTAATTAACTTCATAGGTGTGACCACCTCCTGAAACACAGAGTCCAGGTACTTCTCCCCCTCCCTGATGTGTCGCAGTGTCTGAAGCTCAGCCTCCAGCTCATCAACACGGAGCTGGAGTTCCTGTAGCAGCAGACATTTGTCACAGATGTAATCACCGTGAGCCTCAATGAGGTCCACCGGCTCCCACATCTCGCAACAGTAACACATCACCTGCTCCATTCTATGTAATTAATTCAATGTTTTTATTGTTAGTTATGGACACTCTCTGCCCGATTATAGATGCTAGTATCCCCTCTAATTAATTGGATTTAAATTAAATCGATCCCTCTAAATTACACCAGTTAAATGGTTTACCAACAGTCACTCTGCACCAGTAAGGCCTTATTAACTACAACCCACAGAGTTAAAGTTTGAAAAGAGCACCCTACACCCCACTCACCCGAACTCACACTTACCCAAACTCAGCACTCTCTGCTGACTCGCACTAGCACTGGTCTTTTTATACTGTTTGTTTGTTTACAGCCAAATGAGTCACCCCTGCTGATTGATTAGAAAACTGGTTTACACTGCCTGCTGTGCCAATTTACTCCTACTGCAGTGTAACCTTGATTTACTCTTCTTAAACCAACAGAATCCCAAATATTTAACTTTTCCCCTTCACTTAAACTGCTTAAGTACTCTTATCAAGAATGATTTAAAGACAACTAACAATTAAAGAACTCTCACACTTACCCAAACTCAGCACTCTCTGCTGACTCGCACTCAGTGCTTGTTCGCACTGAACACCTTGAAAATTTTTAGTTGATCAGAGAGAACCAGCATGGATTTGTGAAAGGTAGGTCATGCCTGACAAACCTGATTGAATGTTTTGAAGAGATGACTAAAGTAGTGAACAGGGGAATGTTATTTATATGGCCTTCCAGAAGGCATTTGATAAAGTCCCACATCAGAGGTTGTTAACTGAGGTAGAAGCCCATGGAATTGAGGGTAAATTATTGACCTGGTTAAGAAATTGGCTGAGCGGCAGGAGACAGAGAGTCGGGATAATGGGTAGGTACTCAAATTGGCAGGATGTGACTAGTGGTGTCCCGCAGGGATCTGTGTTGGGGCCTCAACTATTCACAGTATTTATTAACGACTGAGATGATGGCATAGAAAGTCATATATCCAAATTTGCTGATGACATAAAGATAGGCGGCATTGTAAGCAGTGTAGAGGAAAGCATAAAATTACAAAGGGATCTTGATAGATTAAGAGAATGGGCACAACTGTGGCAAACGGATTTCAATTTAAACAAATGTGAGGTCATCCACTTTGGACATAAAAAGGATAGAAATGGATACTTTTTAAATGGTAAAAAGTTAAAAACAGTGGAAGTCCAAAGAGACTTGGGGGCCCAGGTACATAAATCATTAAAATATCATCAACAGGTACAGAAAATAATCAAAAAGGCTAATGGGATGCTGGTCTTTATATCTAGAGGACGAGAATACAAGGGGGTAGAAGTTATGCTGCAGCTATCCAAAGCCCTGGTTAGACCACACCTGGAGTACTGTGAGCAGTTCTGGGCACCACACCTTAGGAAGGATATATTGGCCTTGGAGGGAGTGCAGCGTAGGTTTATCAGAATGATACCCAGATTTCAAGGGTTAAGTTATGAGAAGAGATTACACAAATTAGGGTTGTATTCCCTAGCTTTTGAAGGTTAAGGGGTAATCTGATTGAAGTTTTCAAGATATTAAGGGGAACAGATAGGGTAGATAGAGATAAACTATTTCCGCTGGTTGGGGATTCTAGGACTAGGGGGCATAGTCTAAAACTTAGAGCCAGACCTCTCAGGAGTGAAATTAGGAAACACTTTTACACACAAAGGGTGGTAGAAGTTTGGAACTCTCTTCCGCAAATGGCAATTGATGCTAGATCAATTGTTAATTTTAAATCTGAGATTGATAGCTTTTTGTTAACCAAAGGTATTAATGGATATGGGCCAAAGGAGGGTATATGGAGTTAGATCACAGATCAGCCATGATCTCATTGAATGGCGGAACAGGCTCGAGGGGCTAAATGGTCCACTCCTGTTCCTATGTTCCTATGTCTTAAGTTGACTTCTATAGTCTGTGTTAGGTTAGGACAGCAATCGTGACACAACTGTCCTCAGCAAAATTATACAGGGGTACAGTTCCTAACTTTTATCCAGTGACTCCTGCTAGAAAGTGCACATGGTTAGATAACAGTGCAGGACAAATTGGCATAGAAATTTGTCCTGAGAGTTATTGCAACACCGGCAGTATTGCACCGCCCCTTCCGCCTGTTCCGCCATTCAATTAGATCACCACTTATCTGTAATGCAACTCCATTTATCTGGCTTTCTTCTATATCAATAGTTCAGCATTAACTGCTTGCTGATTATAAATTTACAGTTATGATCAGTGTCTGAGATTGATATAGGTTGCTGAGATTAATTTAGAATGAAACTCCTTAGATAGCTGACAAGTTAATAGTATTAGATTATCTGTCCTTGGCCTCCTACACTGTTCCAATAAAGCTCAACGCAAGCTTGATGAGCAGCACCTCATCTTTCTATTAAGCACTTTAAAGCCTTCCAGCCTTAACATTCACTTAACCTTAGCCATCGCTCCCATTTTCTCGGACAACGGGTGCTGATAATGGAGGATGGCTGCAGCAGAACCTCCAAATCAATAAAGCACCAGTCCATAGATGTGCCACATCACTCGTTTACTCAGGTATTTGCTAACAAAGAGGTCACAGACAGCTCCAGATAAGGCAGGACACCTTTATGTCCCCCTTAACAAGTCGTCTCTGGGCCTGTGGACTTGATGGCTAGTTTTCCATCCCTGGCAAGGAATGTTTGGTTTGTATAAGCTTTCATAGCTTAATTAGCATTATCCCTTTCCTTTACTCATGTTCAGTTTGACTACTGACTCAATTTTAAGGACCCATTGGGGGAAATTTTAACATGGAGTCGGGGGTGGATTTAGGTGCGGGCGGAGGGGTTAAAGCCAGCAAAAATGTGAGTGCATCGGGAAGCTGGCTCCAACCTACCGAATTCCGCATTTAACTCAGGCGCATTACATTGGTTGCACAATACTCCCCAAGGAGAGGCGGGTTTCCTATTAACATATGCTAATCGCTCAAAAAAAAATGTCAACACACTTTTAACTTTAATGTTGCATCCAACCTGATACTCCCCATTGAAAGCAAAGTGAGAACACAACAGCAATTGGGGGGGCTGATTAAAATTCATACAAATACTGCAATAATACTCAGTACTCACAGCTGCTTTCTTACCTATCAGTGAGAAAGGGTTTGTTCACAGTACTTTTGCTGAGAGTTTACTATCTACACTGGAGGTTTTCACAACAGATCAGGATGGGGGGTGGCACCTTGGCTGCCTTAGATTGGACCTCGACGAGGAGCAATGTGAACAGCACCAGCAGCAGCAACAGCCTGTTGTTAACAGACCTGCAGTCGGGCATCAAAGAGGGGACCACTAGCAGTGGAAGCCTGTTGGTGACAGACCTTCAGCTGGATATCAGAGCTGGGAGCAGCAGAGAGGGGAGCAGCAGATGGGTGCAGCCCGCTGGAGGCACTACCGGCGACACAGGGTGTGCAGGCAGAGGCTGAGCTTTCTTGACATGTCGGAACAACAGTGCTTCCGGAGGCTCAGGTTGTTGTGTCAGGTGGTGGCAGCCATCTGCAGCCTGCTAAAAGAAGACCTGCTCCCTGCTGGACCTGGTGGCCAAGCCTCACCAGTGGCTGTCAAAGTGACCACCGCCCTCAACATTTTTGCCTCTGGATCATTCCAGGGTGCTGCTGGAGACATAGCCAGGATCTCCCAGTTGGCAGCTCACAAATGCAGAAGGCAGGTGACTGATGGGTTGTTTGCCAGGGCCGGCAATGATGTCAACTTCGCCTGTGATGACGCCAGTCAGAATGACCGGGCGCACAGGTTTGCGTCTCTGGCTGGCTTCCCACAGGTGCAGGGCGTCATCGACTGCACACACATGGCAATCCATACACCTCCAGATCAACCAAGAGTATTCTTGAACCGCAAGGGCTTCCACTCCATTAATGTGCAGCTGTGTTCAACCACAAAGAGATATTTACACAGGTGTGCGCAAGATTCCTGGGGAGCTGCCATGATACTTTCGTCCTGTGGCAGTCAAAGGTTCCTGACATCTTTGGACCTCGAAGCAGATTTAAGGGGTGGTTGCAAGGAGACAAGGGATACCCCCTTCAAACTTGGCTGATGACACCCGTGAGAAACCCAAACAATGAAGTTCAAGAGCGGTACAAGGAAAGCCAGATGACCACCTGATGTGACATTGAACAAGGTGCCTGGACAGATCTGGAGGCGCCCTTCAGGATGCCCCAGGCAGGGTGTCCAGAATGCTTGTGGTGTGCTGCGCTCTGCACAACATTGCGCAGCAGCAAGGTTTGGAGCTGCAGGAGGAACAAGGCGCAGAGCCCAGATCCACTTTGGACGATTCCGAGGAGTAGGAGGAGGAAGATGAGGAGGAGGAAGGTGACAATGCCAATGCAGCACCAGCTGCTCACATTGCTGCCCGGGATGCCAGTGATGCCCTTATTAATGCAAGGTTCAGTTAGTTACCACCACTGGACAAATTCAGAACCACATGCAATGCCCCCCTCCCCCCAATACCACTGACACAAAGCAATCCTGCAAACAACTAGACACCAATTGCATATCCCCCCATTGGTTCCCATCAATTCATGTCTTCCCATTCACCATCACCATTCACCATCAATAAAGTGAAAGGGTGAGTTGCCACCCAGCAACCAAGAATAGGTAACACGGGAAAGTGGTGCAAAGTGATAAATTTTATGTGATGTTATGGACACTTCACAACATAACATTTTCTCATACACCCACATGCATACCCTTGGTGAACTACAAAGCTTTAATCTTCCTTTTTCTACCGCTCTTACTTAGTGCAACCCCTGTGGCTTCAGCAGAGGTAGAGACAGGCTGCTCAGATCCCTGCTCGGAGATGCTCTTGGCCATCGACCTCTCAGTTTTGGAGCCCGTGAAGGCCCCGCCAAAGACTGCCCCACCTGCACCTGTGAAGGGGGAGACTCAGCCATCTGCGCACAGCATGATGTAGGTGAATGTACAACTGTACTCACCTTTCCTGACCTGCTTAGGTCATTAAAGCACTTCCTGGACTTCCAGGACCGTGGCACAATGCTCCTACTGCTGACCTCCAGGGCCACCTCCAGCCAGGTCTTCTTTGTGGCAGCAGCGGGTTTCTTCCTTACATTGCGGCTCCTCACTGCCCCCAGCAGTACATCAAGGGAGGCTTCATTAAAGCGGGGCGCAGCCTTTGATAGTCCTGAATCTATTGCCAAAGTTTTTGCTCTCTTGCTTCCAACTCCCAACTCCTCCAAATTCCATCTTTGGATTGGCCCTTTAAATACTGGAGTTGAGATCGCGTCCTGCGGATCCGCACCACGCGCAGCCGTGCAATCGACGACAGCTCAGAAGTAGAACGATAATGAGCTGCCTGCGTTAAAATGCCACAGACAGCTGCGTTGAACTTACGCCTGGGTATCCACGCGATATTGGACCACCACCCCCAGCTCCCAACGCACCTCCGAGTTATTATCAGGGCCATTGAAGGCATTTTCTTCACAACCATTCTTTATATCCCTTTGTGTTATACACCACCTGGTAACTGAACTTTTAGCGTGTGTACAGTTTGTTTTGGTTCTGATACTACGGGTAATTTTAACCTAACCCATCAACAGGAAACTGACAGGATTGGATTGGCCACCTATTTTACACCCTGCCTGGGTTAGGTTAAATTTACCCTTATAAATCTGACTGGCCTAAACTCAGCAGAACATTCTGTTTTTGTAAATGATGCCAATGAAGTGGGGTGCACAGATATAGCTGTATATATGCAGGGATGAGTCAGATGTCGCACTTTAAATCAAGAGGACAACATTTGCCATTCATATCCTGCAGTGCCAGGTCATACATATAACATTGATTCAACTCACACCATTTCAAACACACGACATGAATAACAGTGCATATACATATTTCTTGCCAAGGTAATGCCTCCCTCCATCTGCAGGGAGTCATCTGCCTTTAGTGGAAAGGACATGCTATCCTCATAAATATGAACGTACAAGAACCCAGGTTGATTTTTCCAGATAAATGGGGTGTAGGTGGAAAGTTGCAGCTTTTGCAGCCGACTTGCACATTCATTTCAACTGTTACAGATATTTCAATCATGTTTCATGGCAACAGAACTGTTACACGACAAGCAGTTTGGGCTTCCTCCCGCTCTTGCCAAAACGTGAGCCATCACATGTGCCATGAGTAAGACAGCTAAGCACGAGACGAATAATTGCCCAGACTTACGACATAACACACCAGAGATTACGTGGAAACCCCACAATATTGTCTCACACTGTCCGAAAGACAATTGCATTTAGGCTAAAACTAATAGATTTATTTACAAATAAGATAACACACAGAAACAGTAAGACACGGCAAGAAAGTAGTAGCACCGTACTTAATACAATAAAAACAAAAATAGTCCAAAGTGGTTTAACATGTCCATCGAGAAACTGGGGTCGGCAAAGTGGCATCTTCACGCATTGGTCCCCTGTGGCCTAAGGCCTGATTGAAAATGAGCCTCGGGCCTCATTTGCATTAAACAGGCATGTTGGGGACCTATCGGGTGTCCCTATGCAGCTCGCCGGTTAGGGCTTGTCTGATTCTGACCAGCTCTGATACTGAGCTGGCCGGCAATTAAGTCCTGGGAGCTGGCAAAGCGAAGCGAAGGGGGCAAGCCCGGGCTGGCAGCGGCCCGCAATATTTTGTGGAACCAAGAGGTGTTCTCCTGCTTCTCCGGGCTCCACAAATAACGAATAAAAAGTTGCCTTGTCGTTTTTCAAGTGGCCTCCAGCAGTCCCTTCAATCAGCACTGGCTAAGCTCCATGGGGGAGAAATTTGGTTGGTAGGCGCCTCCAGTTAACGCCTGGCAGAGGCGCTAACAGGACGCAGAGGCAGTCACGCCGGGGCGAGGCGAATTCAGCGCCGCACGCCAAATTCAGCGCCCCCCCACCCCCCTCTAGTGCTGCTGCTACGAGTTAACGGCAGGGACTTTAGTGCCAGGCAGATTGTGATGTCAGTGAGCGTGCAACGCTGACTGGGCGCCTGACCTGCCACATTGATTATCGCCCCCCGCCTTAGCGCCTCGCCCCGACAGTGACAGGGAGAGGAGGCATGAAGCAGGCGGATGTCAGCTCCAGGGGTACTACTTAAAGGGATCATGAATAATGAGTCGCAGCTCTCAGGTTAGTTCTGTTTCACTGCTTCCTTGTCAGTTTCACAGTGTGGAACAGTTTCATTCAGCCATTTAAAGGTTCTTTAGTCTTCGGAGTGTTGTGTCTACTAAAAATTAGTTACATTTATTCTGACAACATATCAAAGTGTTAGACTTCGTTACATTAATGGGGGCTGTACTGACAGTCGACCTCGCCCTCCAGGATCTATGGCAGAGGGAGCGGAGGCAGCGAAAAAGATTGGAACATGTGGCCAGAGGGAGGAGGAGGGCCACCAGAGCTCTCAACAGGAGGCCTTACGCTCCGAGGGTATTCGACAGCACTTCTCCTACCTCCAATTAAAGGAGGAGCAGTGTATTAGAAGGCCCCGCTTCAGCAAGGAGGTGGTGACAGAACTCTTCCACCTCCTGCAATCAGACCTCCAGCCTCAGATTAGGGCGCCCACGGCTCTCTGTGGCAGTCAAGGTCACCGTCACCCTCAATTTCTTCATCAGCAGATCCTTCCAGTCTGCAACAGGAGATGTAGCTAACATCTCAAAGTTCGCCATTCATCGTTGCATCCGGGAGATCACAGTGGCTCTCTACAGATGGAGAAGGGACTACATTTCCTTCCCCATCACCAGAGAGAAGCAGGATGAGCGTGCATGTGGCTTTGCCAGGATAGCGGGATTCCCCATGGTGCAGGGCGCCATTGACTGCACCCATGTGGTTTTGCGGGCACTCCGTAACAATCCTGAGATCCATAACCTCAAAGGCTACCACTCACTTAATGTCCAGTTGGTGTGCGACCACAGACAGTGAATCCTCAATGTGAATGCCCGCTATCCTGGCAGCAGCCATGATGCCTTCATCCTGTGCCAGACCGCTGTGCCAGCACTCTTCCAGCCACCACATGAAGTTCGCGGCTGGCTGGTCAGAAACAAGGGCTATCCGCTCTCCACCTGGCTCATGACTCCCCTCCGCAACCCCAACCCTCCTGTCTAGCAATCATATAATGAGAGCCATGCCGCCACCAGGAACATCATCAAGCAGACCACCAGGGTGCTCAAGCAATTGATCCGTTGCCTTGACCACGCGGGAGGAGCCCTCCAGTACTAGGCTGAGTGGGTGTCCCATTTTGTTGTCGTCTGCTGCACGCTGCACAATTTGGCCATGAGGGCTCAGCCATTGCCACCAGGGATTGCAGGACCACCTCAGGAGGAGGAAAAGGGAGAGGAGGAATTTGGTTTCATCAGCAAATTTAGAAATTCTACTCTGTATTCCAATATCCAGGTCATTTATATATATCAAAAATAGCAGCGGCCCCAGCACCGACCCTTGGGGAACACCACTGGTAGCATCCTCCAGTCTGAAAAACAGCCATTTACCACAACTCGCTGTTTTCTGTTCTTAAGCCGATTCCTTATCCAAGCTGCCACTGATCCAGCTATTCCATGAGCCTCAATTTTGTTAACCAGCCTTCTATGTGGTACACCCTCCTAAAATCCATGTAGACAACATCCATTACATTCCCTTCATCGATCCTCCCTGTTACTGCATCAAAAAATTCAATTAGATTAGTCAAACATGATCTGCCTTTTACAAATCTGTGTTGGCTCTCCTTAATTAGCTGAAACCTCTCCAAGTGCCCATTAATTTTTTCCTTGATTGTTGTTTCTAAAACTTTACCCACCACTGATGATAAACTGACCGGCCTGTAGTTACTAGGATTGTCCTTACACCCTTTCTTGAACAATGGAGTCACATTTGCCACTTCCCAATCCTCAGGCACCTCCCCCGCATCTAGGGAAGATTGGAAAATTATGGCAAGCCCTTCCGCTATCTCCTCCCCCAATTCCCTTAGCAACCTGGGATGCAAGCCATCTGGACCAGGTGACTTATCCACTCTAAGCGTACCCAGCCTTTCTCGTACATCCTGTCGATCAATTTTCATCCCTTCCATTGCTTCTACCTTTTCCACTGCTACCGATATTTTGTCAGCATCCACCTCCTTAGTAAACACTGATACAAAGTTCCATTGAGTATTCTAGCCTTGCCCTGCGCCTCTAAGCATATAAAACCTTCTTTGTCGCTAATAGGCCCCACCCCGCCTCTTACTACCCGCTTACCGTTTACATGCCAGTAGAAGATTTTTGGGTTCCCTTTTATGTTAACCGCCATTCTACTCTCATATTCTCTCTTTGCCAGTCTTATTTTCATCTTCACTTCCCCTCTCAACTTGTTGTATTTGGTCTGGTTCTCCCTTGAAGAATTCACCTGTCATGCATCATGCACCCTCTTTTTTTGATTCATCATCTTCTCTATCTCCCTCGCTTTGCTTTCCTTACCCTTCCCTCTTGTTGGAATGTACCTAGCCTGTACTTGGAACATCTCCTTCTTAAAGATCACCCATTGTTCCTACAGTTTTTCCTGTCAGTCTTTGGTTCCATTTTACCCTGGCTAGATCCTTTCGCATCCCATTGAAGTTAGCCTTATTCCAGTTTAGAAGTTCCACTCCAGATTGTTCCTTGCTCCTCTCCATTGCTAATCTAAATCTTATGATACGATGATCATTCGCACCCAAGTGTTCTCCCACGGACACTTGGTCAAGCTGGCCCACCTCATTCCCCAGCACCAGATCCAGCGTTGCCTCCTTTCTAGTTGGGCCAAGAACATACTGGTCAAGGAAATTCTCCTGAACACATTTCAGAAATTCCTCTCACTCCTTTCTCTTTAGCCTAGCATTATCCCAATCGATATTTGGGTAATTAAAGTCCCCCAATATCACCACTCTATAGCTCTTGCATATCTCTGCAATTTCCGTGCAGATTTTCTCCTCTACCTCCCTCTTACTATTTGGAGGCCTATAGAATACCCCCAATAGCGTGATCAAACCCTTTTTGCTCCTCAACTCTAATCAAATGGATTCTGTCCTTGTCCCCTCAAGAACATCCTCCCTTTCCAACATTACAATGTCTTCCTTAATCAGCACTGCCACCCCACCTCCCTTTTTTCCTTCCCTATCTTTTCTGAACACCTTGTACCCTTGAATATTAAGTGCCCAGTCCTCAACGTTTTTAAGCCACGTTTCCGTTATTGCCACAACATCATATTGCCACATGGCTAATTGTGCTTGTAGCTCACCAACCTTATTCACCCCACTTTGTGCGTTTACGTACATGCATTCCAAGCCCATTTTTGAATTTTTCGTAGTCTTTCTTAGTCTGTAACTATCTAATATGGTACTACTTCCGGCTCTAGTACTACTTTCTTCTCTAGTACTATCCAACACACTCACTCTTTCATGCACCTTATTTCTCTTTTCTACTCCTATATGCTGATGCCCATCCCCCTGCCAAGCTAGTTTAAACCCTCCCCAACAGCACTAGCAAACCTCCCCACGAGAATATTGGTCCCTGCTCTGTTGAGGTGTAACCCTTCGGCTTGTACAGGTTCCACCTTCCCCAGAAACGGTCCCAATGCCTCAGGAATCTAAAGCCCTCCCTCGTGCACCATCTCTCCAGCCACGCATTCATCTGTTCTATCCTGCTATTCCTGTACTCACTAGCACGTGGCACTGGGAGTAATCCGAAGATTACTACCTTTGAGGCCCTGCTTTTTAATCTCTCTCCTAGCTCCCTAAACTCTGTCTGCAGGACCTCATCCTTCTTTCTGCCTGTGTCATTTGTACCGATATGGACAACGACCTCTGGCTGTTCACCCTCCCCCCTCAGAGTGTCCTGCAGCCACTCAGTGACATCCTTGACCCTGGCACCAGGGAGGCAACATACCATCCTGGAGTCACGTCTGCGGCCGCAGAAATGCCTGTCTGCTCCCCTAACTATCGAATCCCCAACCACTTTTGCTCTTCCACTCTTCTTCTTCCCCCTCCTGTGCAGCTGAGCCACCAGTGGTGCCTTGGACTGGTCTCTGGCTGCACTCCCCGGTGGAACCATCGCCCCCACCAGTTTTCAGAACAGAATACTGGTTGGAGAGCGAGATGCACTCCGGGGACTCCTGCACTACCTGCCTGGTCCTCCTCTTCTGTCTGGCGGCCACCCATTGCCTCTCTGCCTGCATACTCTTAAGCTGCGGGGTGACCACCTCCAGAAACGTGCTATCCACGTAACTCTCAGCCTCGCGGATGCACCGCAGTGACTCCAGCTGCCGCTCAAGCTCTGAAACACGGATCTCCAGCTGCCGTAGCTGGTGACACTTCCTGCACATGTGGTCGTCCAGGCTACGCGAAGCATCCAGGACATCCCACGTGGCACAGGATGTGCACTCCACGGGACTGAACTGCCCTGCCATGCCTTTTATTTAATAGACTAAGAACTAACTAAGCAGAAATAAACTTAAAACTTAAAAAAAAACACTCACCAGCTACTCACCAATCAGCTCCTTCCCTTGTGCCGACGTCACCTTTTCTACTCTGACGTCACTCTTTCGGATTCTGCCTCTGTTGAGCCGCTGCCTCTTTCGCTCTGCTCCCGCTCTGGTCTCACCCAGGTCTGCTGCCTCCACTTCCTCTCATGCTCTTTATAGCGCTGCTGCTCTCGCTCCAGGATGAAGAGGAGGAAAAGGAAGATGAGGATGATGAGGAGGAGGAACAGGAGCGAGGGAGGAGGCAGCCACTCAATTAGTCTTCCGAAAGGGCGGTCCGTGACCGCCTCATCAGACTGCGGTTCCAATGAATTAAACCCCAGGTCCCCATTGCTCACCACATCCCCATCATTCCATCTCTGTCGCAGGCCATTTCACAGCGCAAAGCTGAAATGAGACGCACAACAAAATAATCCAAACTGAATTAATAAATTTATCAATAATCAATTAACACATATTTACAAAAACAATATTAACTATTCACCCTTGTGCGATCCCTTAGTGCCTTTTGTTACTGTGCCTATGCCTACTCTAGTGCTCCTACGAAGTGTTGGCCCAATGGCTGCAACACGGCTGGTGGAAGGCTGCTGAGTGTCTGTGCGGGAGACTTCAGTTGGCCTTGCAGGACGCCCTCGACCAGTTCTGCGCCTGAAAGGCCTGGCTGTAGACTGCACCACCTCAGCATGGGCGGCAGCAGTCTAGGATGGCTGGATGACAGACAGCGACAAGGGCAATGGCGGAGTGCCAGTGGTGGGAGCAGGAATGCTGTCATCCTGAGAGAGGACAGCAGGTTCCTGCTCCACTGACCCAATGCCACTCCCCCAGGGCAGCACCTCAGCATCACTACTAATCTGCTGGAGCACAGATTGGTGGCCTGCTGCGACACTGTGAAAGCCCTGGTTGACAGTCGACTCCGAAGAGAGGCTGTTACTGCCCTGTTGTGGGGAAAAGACCACACCTCACAATGACCCAGCCATGATGGCAGCAGTCAAAGCTTGTGTGGCATCAAGCTGAGACTGCTTGAGAGCAGTCTGAGATTGAATGGCACCAACTGTAGACTACATTACAGCTGCAATGGAAGCTGCCAGATCACCCATCACACGTGGCATAAAGTTTGGGTTGCCACGGTCTCTCTGGGAGTCTACCATCCCTTTGCAGACTGGAAATGATGGGCTCCATGGTGTGCGCAAAGTTTTGTGCAATGTTGGAGGTGGACTCCTCCACGCTCCTTATCATTGCCGACAGGCTTCGGGCACCCTTGTCATTGCACCTATCATCTCCGTGTGCACGCCCATCACCCTTCTTCTAAAGGCCTCCCATTGAGGTCCTCATCTGAGTCTGTGCAGCAAAACTCACGCGCGAACTCGACCTCGAAGGAGCTGGCCCCCGAGCTACCCTTTCTCCCTGGCCTTGCTGTAGCCCGCTCGTTCCCGGTACATCACCCTATGCAGATCCCGCTACGATACAAGCCTCTAAAAAACACATAGTGCCAGTATCTGAGCTGGTGCCTGCGGGTGAAAGATGCAGTGACGTGGTGTGTTCCTCCTCCTCTTCTCCCGCCTCACTCTCTATGGTGCCCTCAGGGACAGGCTGCTCAGGTGCTTGATCATTATCTGAAAGCATAAAGGCACAGGGGTCGGGTTAAGGTGAGGGCAGGGGGACAGGAAGGGAGAAAAGCATGCATACAGCAAGATTAGCTGGAAGGTGCGAAAGGTTTGTGGGGTGAGGGGGAAGTGGGATGTGAGAAGAAGGAGTAGGGATGAACATACCGTTGTTGTCCCCAAGAGAGTCGATGTTGCCGGTGGCCACGGCGCCCACCACCTGGTGTCCAATAATGTCCAACACTCTGTTTTCCAGCTCCGACAGTGGTTGGGTGCCAGCTTGTCCCCCGCCTGTGTGCTCCTGGTCCCTCCTGTTGTGAGCCATCTTGACCTGCAAGAGAAAGAAAAGTGTTTAAGTGAGTGTGGAGCAATGTGTTTGGATGATGTGCTTGCCATAGTTGAATAGCTGTCATTGTGTGCAAGGTGTGAGATATGGGTGTGAGTATTGGTCGGTAGAGATTGTTGGTGGGTGAGTGCTGGGGATGTGGTGCTTTGGCCAGTGTGTGCAGCCTGTGGTTCAGATGGTGGTATGTAGTATTTATTGAGGCATTGACTCACCCTGACCACCCGAGTGAGGTTGTTAAACTTCTTCCTCCACTGTGTGTGGGTCCTGGGGACCATAGTCCTACCCGAGACATGATGGGCAACCTCCCTCCACATAGCGCGGAAGACTTGCAGCAAGGGCCTCCTGCCACTTGCCGGGTACAGGACTCTCCGTCCTCCGTCTCTCCACAGTGGACACCAACTCCTCCAATGCTTGGCCTGAGAATCTGCGGGCTCTCTCCCTAGGGTGTGGACTTGCCATCATGAGAGCTGGGTGAGTCGTCCGACTTCTTGGACTTGGTGTTCTTCTGCTTGCTGACAGGTTCACAGCCAGCAATGCTGAGAGTGAGGTTCTGCAGCATCAATGAAACTCCCCTTTAAGAACTAGAAAGAGCCTGTGGCAATGATGACTTGCGATTAGACTGCACCTGATATTGGTTAGCGCTTTGAGTGTAACGCCACTGAGCTAGGCCGTTAGCGCTTGATTTAGCGCTCCCATCCTTTCTTAGAGCGATGAGACTTAATTTAGCATGCAGCATGATTCATTAGCACCTGGCACTAAATCTCTAACTTTTCTGAAGTTACCGCCCATTCCAGGGCTATAATGAATTTCTCCCCCCATATCCCTTAATACCCTTACCTAACAAAAAGTTATCTGACGAAGGGTCATCGACCTGAAACGTTAACTCTCTCTCTCTCTACAGATGCTGCCTGACCTGCTGAGTATTTCCAGCATTTTCTGTTTTTATTTCAGATTTCCAGCATCCGCAGTATTTTGCTGTTGTAAAAATGTATCTATCTCAGTTTTTAATTTTTTAATTGACCTAGCCTCAACAGCTTTTTTGAAAGAGAGAGTTCCAGATTTTCGCAATCCTTTATGTGAAGAAGTGCTTCCTGACATCACCGCTGACCGGCCCAGCTCTAATATTACGGTTAAGCCCCCTTGGTCTGGACTCCCCCAACAGAGGAAATAGTTTCTCTCTATCTACTCTTTCAAATCCTTTAATCATCTTAAACACCTCAGGTTAGATCACCCCTTAATCTTCTATACTCAAGGGAATACAAACCTGTCCTCATAATTTAACCTTTTAGCCCAGGTATCATTCTGGTTAATCTGTGCTGCATCCCCTCCAAGGCCAATATATCCTTTCTGAGGAGCGGTGCCCAGAACTGAACACAGTTTTCCAGATGGGGTCTAACCAAAGCTTTATACAACTGTAGCATAACTTCCACCCTTTTGGATTCCAGCTCCCTTGAGCCTTTTTAATTACTTTTGTACCTGTCCACCAGCTTTTAGTGATTCTGTACTTGGACCCCTAAATCTCTCTGCTCCGCCACAGTTCCTAGCTTCTTACCATTTAGAAAACACTCGGATATATCTTTCTTCGGTTCAAAGTGGATGACCTCACACTTCCCCATATTGAACTCCATCTGCCACAGTTTTGCCCACTCACTTAATCTATCAATGTCCCATTGCAACTTTCTGTTCCCACTACACTACTTACTGTGCCACCTAATTTCACAAGCAAACTCAACCAGGGCAGTGATTTTATGCCAAAAGAACTCCCTCATATTGCACGTGTTAGTATTGAGGCATTAACTATCTGCCTCTTAATCATATCCTTTGATGGGTCGGCCATCAGAAATAACAGCCCCGATTTTAAACCTCTGTGCTTGAGGCATCGTCCTGCCCTTCGGCTTGGCTCTGCATTCATGCCGGCTGTTTTTTAACTCCTAGGTTTCGGGGGCATTAAAGTACATAAGTCAGGATCTGATGAGGTTATTCAGGCTACAACGTTATTTTAACACGTAGTCGCACGTTCAGCACCCAGTGTCGGTCTCACCAGGAACACTGGGCGCCAAGGAGCAGGACGCCCAGGAGAGGGCCGACAGGGTTAGTCAATTTTATTTTATAAGTTTCACTGTGGGCCAGGAGGAGCTGATGTGCGTAGGTGTTAGCTGTAGCTCAGTGGTTGCAATTTCGCCTCTGCGTCAGAAGGTTGTGGGTTCCACTCCAGAGACCTGAGCACAAAACCCAGGTTGATACTTCAGTGCAGTACCGAGGGAGTGCTGCACTATCTTTCGGATGAGATGTTAAATCGAGGCCCCGTCTGCTCTCTCAGGTGGACGCTAAAGACCCCATGGCACTATTTCGAAGACAAGCAGGGGAGCTCTCCTTGTGTCCTTGCCAGTATTTATCCCTCAATCAGCATCACTAAAAAAACATATTACCTAGTCATTGGCCCGCAATTTCCGACAGGAGGCTTCCTGCGTGCGGATGCCTCCTATCGGAAAAAAATCTATGTTCTTACCTGAGGGCTCCCGAGGTCCAGACACTTCCGATCCTGGGTCTCTCCACAGTCGAAATGCGCAGGGCCCACGTATCCCAGGGGCGCATGCAGTTCGCAAGCGTCCCTGGGATCACGTGGGCCAGGTGAGCCAATAGGCGAAGGGAATCTCCCTTCATATTTTTGACAGATAGACCTGTCAAAAGTATGAATGGAGATCACCCCAGAAACACATCAAAACATTAAATAAATTTTTAAAAAACCATCACATTTTTAAAATGAGTTAAAATTACATTAAATTTAATATTTTAAACAAAAATTTAATTTTTTGAAAAAAAAAATTAAAGTTTTTTACGGGGCTAAAAATAAACTTACCTTTTTAAAAAATATTTTAAAATTATAAATGAGTGAAAAAAAATAATTTTTAAAAACTTTTTAAAACTCTTATGCGTAAGATTTCTAAGTGATTTCAGCGGGTGGAGGTTCTGCAGAAAGCGGAACTCTCCACCCACAGAGGCCCTTCTCCAGGGCAGGCGTGCGATCTGTCAAGAGGATTCTTGACAGATCGGAAATGCCGGTTTTCAGCGCATGCGCTTCGCATGCCTGAAACCGGCATTTCCGATGTCCCTACGGGTGTGTACACACCTTGTACACACCCGTAAGCATCGGAAAATACGGGCCATTATCACATTGCTGTTTGTGGGGCCTCAGTGTGTAAATTGGCTGCCGTGCTTCCAACATTACAACAGTGATTACACTTCAAAAATATTTTATTGGATGTAAAGCACCTTGGGACGTCCTGAGGTCAAGAAAAGCGCTATATAAATGCAAATTCTTTTTTCTTTTCCCTCCCCAAGCTGCATATATTTTACACTGATCTGAGCACATGATGGCTCATGCCACAGTAACTTGCAGCTTTGCATCAAAATAGATTTATACTTTAATCACTTTTTTCCAGATGATCTGAGAAATGCCTGTGTTAAGCCCCCAGTAATGCAATAGCACTAAGCTTTTGCTTCATCATTGCGCTTTAATTTACTGAATGGGCAAGGCGCAGAGGTCTGCAAAGCATAACTCAAAATCTGCTCAATATAATGGAAGTCAATTTGCTTGGCAAATATAGATTTCCCCCACTCCCCCTCAACTCAGATTCAGCCCGTCGCTGCATAATTCAGATGTATCAGATTGATGAAGTGACATTATCTTTGCAATGTGATTGTGCGGTTCCGCTCGCTAGATCGGACTCTTGTCAATTTTTAAACTGCAATCTGGCTGAGGGCATATAATCAACTCCTGCTGAGCTGACAGTAGATAATGTAAGATCAAAAATTCATGATCATGATTCCTAGCGTTGTTACATTATCAAAATGTTTTTAAAAGCTATTTTAGAAGCTGAGTGGCATCTTTAATAGGATAACTCAATATGTTCCTGTTTATTAAAGTATACTGCAGGTTCAGCACATCCCCCTCCCCACAGTGGCTACCAATGTATTTTTTCCTTCTAAAAATACACCCTTGGGTTTGCTTAGCACAGTAGGTCAAGTCTTTATCAGCTTTGAGAGACTGCTGGGAGGAATGTCTAATCTGATTTCACAGAGGGATGAGACAGTCTCGGCTCACTTCCTAGTCCTAACTCATAAAAACAGCTGAGGTGGAAAATATAAACATCGTACTGAGGCAATTGGAATGCTATCCTGAGGTTGGGACAGATATTCCATCCATTGTAAGGTCAGAAGTTCACTGATGACTCTTTAGTAATCAGCTCCATTTGCGACTCTTTCAATAATAAAGCAGGTCCCGAACATCCAGTCTTGAACTGACAAGTGGTAGGTAATGGCCTAGAAATTTGACTCGGAGGCTTGCCGCGGGGGTAAGGATCTTGCGCGATATCGCACTCCGCGCCGGCCGTTGTGTTTTGGGCCCACAGGAACTTCTGGTCCCGGGCCTCTCCCTGGTGCCGGCGCGCAATGTGTGCGTGTCCCAGAGGCGCAGTTAGTTCGATGCGACCTCTCGGATCACGTGGGCCATGGAGAGCCAATGGCAGCACACTATCTTTCATTCATAGATTTGACAGGAGAACTGTCAAAACTATGAATATAAATTGCCCCCAAAAGAACAGCTAAACCTCAAATAAATTTAAAAAAACCCCATCACATTAATTAAATAAGTATAGTTAAATAAATTAACCACTTTAAACAAAAATTAAAATTTTTGAAAAAATTTAAATTCTTTCTAAAAGTTATAAAAATAAACTTACCTTTCTTTAAAGTCTCTAAAAAAGATAAACCTGTTGAAAAAAAATTAAAATACTTAATTAACTACTTACCTTGTTAAAAGGGGGTCTTACGCCTCCTTTCTTCATGTGTAAAATATTCCATACTTACCTTCGCGTTGAAACCTGAAAAAAAACCTAAGTGTGCTGCGTGCGCACAGCCTGTAGTGCGCACGCGGTTCACTTAGGAACCGCCCCTTCGCCATACCGGAAGTGCCGGTTTCCCGCGCATGCGCAGTGCATGCAGGAAACTGGCACTTCGGGACCGAATACACGAGAGTACACAGTTCGTACTCTCCCGTATTCAGCCGAATTTTTGGGCCATTATTTATGCTACATAAGTGGCTGGCAATGAAATCTCCAAATAGCCAACCACCACCCCTGACCTTCAATGGCCATTGACATCATGGGGGTCACCATTAGAAGCTAGACGAGAAGTTTTACTGGACCAGCCATATGAACAATGTGGCTACAAGAGTTCACTGGTCAGAGGCTGAGTAATTTGTGATGACTGGATCACCTCCTGACCCCTAAATGCCTCTCTCCACTATCTATAGCAGAGGTGTCAAACTCAATTTTCAGGTGGGCCTGATCTGGCACCCTGGCACTTGGTATGGGCCACTTTCAGCAGAAGTTATTTGGAGAATGAAATGAGTATTTGTTTTGCCAGGCTTTTGGGTGTAGAAACGGGCACAATACCAATTGAAAACAATTTCTGTGCACAAGGTCTTGCATCTAATCTGCGTGGTGGCATATTAAATCCCATTTGTACAAAAAATATATTGGTCCTCACTGCTTCTAGGCGTACTAAGTGACTACCTGAAATCAGCGATAGATCAATTTAAATATGCAAGAAGCCTAATGCCTGTTTTAGGCAGCCACTAGGGGTGCTCAAAAAATCATCCGATCCAATTTGTGGTCGTATTTCCGGCGCCCTTGGGGCAAGGGAGACAGCACCATGAAATTGGTGCTTTTTGACCCCATTCTGCATCCGAAAAACATGTACAATGGGTCCAATTTATCCTGCTAATACTCCAGTGCAGGACTGAGAGACTTCTATACAGTTGCATGTGCCAATTTTACAGATCCCATGGCATTTTTCAAAGACCAGGGTGTTCTTTTAGTGTCCTGTCCTGTGAAGGAATAAGTCATAAAACCTATTCAGAAAAATACACCATTCTATGAAAGAATTCTGGCCTTATTAAAACATGACAAACTGGGTTTGGAAATCTAGAAACCTAACTATGGAAAAGCTGTGATAGCATTCTGGCTATAGAGATAAGATAGTTGTTGACACTGAATCAATAACCTTATTTAAACAGAATGTTAAAGGCTCCTGACAGACTGACCTTTCGGAATCAGACAATGGTTCACCCTGGTTAAGGTGTTCTAATTTGCACTTCGTAAAGAAGCACAAACATCTGCCTTCGTAAAAATGACATCAAGTAAAAACCGCACCTGCTGTTATACCGTTTTTTATGGTAAACATAGATCACCTAGAGAAGAGACATAATTCTGTAATACTACCAGCTGAGGTGACTGTAAGAATTGCAGGGGTCAGCAGAAAAATGACTGGAGATAATTAGCATACGTCAGCAGAAAACCTTAAAGGAAATACCACTGGAAAAGGGTATAAATATTGAACTCTCAAATGGGATAGTAGACTCGCTGTAAAGGGGCAAAGTGATTCTCGGCTTCAGAGATGGCGCTGTAAGTCTCCAACTCTTTGTACCTCGGGGATCAAAGGTACTGTATTTGATTTTAGTGGATATCCTGTAGAAAACTAAGAACTGTAAAACTGTAGCGAAGTTAAGATTTTAGAGTAGGTTCTCTGATAATAGAATTGTAAGTTTCCTCTTTTTGGAACTGTTAATGTTGCGATTGACTCACCAACTGTAAATTACATGTCAGTTCTTTAATAAATCTATATATTTTTAGAATTATCTCACATGATACTTCTGTATCAAACTCGCAAACTCAATCTCTGTACACTCTTTGGTGAGGAGTTGCAGAATTCTGGGGGAGTTTTCCGGACCTTCATAATATCCGGAACGTTACAGTCTAGCTAAACTTATTAAAAGTGCTCTCTGGAGGACAGTAACATCTTCAGGTTGTTCCTTTCCTTTAGGGAGAGATAGTTCGGACCTTTAGACCCAATTAAGCGTCTTTAGGATTTGGCTACCTCAAACTTTAGTTGATAGTGAACATCTGAGGAATACGCCTGATCCGCGGTAGCCCTAAAGGGGCTAGGACTAGTAAAAATTCCTTGGGGTAAAAATTCAGTTGGTTGCGCCTCCCGTTAGTGCCTTAAGAGGGCGCTAATGGGGCGCAAAGCCGCTAACGCCCGGGCGCAGCGATGTTTGCGCCGCTCGGGAACTTAACTTGACATTGTGCGGCGGCGCTAAAACTTACCGCTGCGACCACCTGCGCGCGCAGATTGTGACGTCATTCCATGGTGCAACGCCCTTGTGGCGCCCCGGAGCGGAAATTGAGTGGCGCCCCCTGCCTTACCGCCTGGCGCATCCAACGACCAGAAGACTGGAACGCTATCAATCGCTGTGGGGCTGGGGGGGGCGCTATTTAAAGGGGGCCTCTTCCTGTCTTTTATTGTTGGTGGCATTTTTGAACTACGCATTCTGAGAGAGAGAGGGAGAGACTTCTGGAGAGATTCAACATTGTGTGAAGGAGTTTTGGGTACTGAGCAGCACTTTGCAGGTTCATTTTGATTTGCCATTCCTTGTATCGATTTAGCAGAGACTGTGGGAGCTGCACTCTGAGCTCTTTGCCTGGTACTCTCCATTGTTCTTTCGAGCACATTTGATGTGCAAGTCTCTCCAGGCCGAGATTCAAGGCTGCAATGAACAGGATGTGCATGGAAAGCAAGATTAACCATCCCCTTTAAGAACTGGCCCGTGCCATTGTGTGTGTGTTCCATTGCTGACTGACATTACATGAGCTTCGCCAGCGCTCTGAGTTAGCGCCTCACTCCTTGGCCTTTGCGCCTTAAGACAGGTGTGCAGCGCCTGCTTTAGCGCTCCACTCACCTCCCGGGGCGGTAAAAGTGAAGTTTCCAGTCAGTGCCGATAATTAGCGCCAGGCGCTAATATTTGCGTCCAGACGATATTTGCGCCCCAAATGGGGCGTGACCTAATTTCTACCCCCTTGAGTCCAACATTCATCCCTCAGCCAACACCATCAAAAGCAGTTATTAATATTATGGCTGTCTGAGGGACATTGGAGGAGTATGACTGGCAGGCGTGCCTGTATTATTCATTGCCTGATATGCTTCAGACAGTTTGAGGCATGATAAGGCATTCCATGAATGCAAATATTATTATAACCATAATGAGCTAAAAGCTCCATTTAAAATTCAGCAAGTTTTTTACAAAGTGAGAAACTTCCAAGGTGCTGCAGGGTATCTTTATGTTCTGCAATTTCAATACACGGAGTATTCCAGTCAGTGTGCTCCTTTTTAATCTTTGGATCTTTATTTCCTTAATACATACGTATGTAGAAGGTCATTTGCCCCACAGCAGCTTTTTGCTGGAGAGAGTTTAATAAAATACAATTTCCATTTATGTCAGCATTTGTGCTGTCCTTTTCCAAGACAACTCATTAATAGGATAGAGTCCTGAAAAAAACCCACTTCGGCTGTATCACAGTGAATCAAGTGGTAAGGGCAATGAATACAAGGCAATTTGGCCCTGCTGGCTGTGTGGCACAGACAAGGGTATGAGAACAGAGAGCAGGAGTGATGTGATGCTCTAAATGCTGGACCCCAGAGCCAAGGTGGCAGATGTTTGAGGTTCTATGGCAGAAGTGTGAGCTGCATGAAACCCGAACACAAGTTGGAGCTGGACTCCTTCATGCTCTCAGTGTGCAAGTTTGCTGACTTTCAGCCCAGTGTGCTTACCATTTCCTAGTGAACGGTCATCAGCTTTCTTCGGTAAGCTGGGCCCTGTAAGTCAACACTTCAGTCTTCTGCAGCAGGGCTAGGATGTAACCTTGTCCTCCGTTGACCTGGCTCTGTATCATCCGATCTCCTTGAGCTAGCTCCTGCACACTCGTGCTCGGTGATTCATCGTGTTAAGGCTCTCGTCTACCCTCTAAAGTTTGTGTGGTGCCAATTTCTGAGCTGGTGCCTGTTGGGTCAGATCGAGTGGCATTGCTCCATCAGAAAGGTTGGCCTTCTCTTCCTGCACTGGTACAGGGGCCTCAACATTTTCTTCACCTGAAATGACACAGAGGGACACGGCTTGAATTTTAGTGTCAAGGGCAATCAGAGGGCGATGATTCGCCCCTGAAAGTAGAGGCTGCTGGCCATGCAGACTGCGTAGGGTGAGATAGAAGTGAGAAGGGAAAAAGAGGGTCAGATGTAAAGCAACCCTTTGGCATGTCTCCTCCTGCGTTTCCACTCGCCACAGCCATGACTTTTCCACCTACCCATCAGGTCATGGTCCTGCTCCTCCAGTCGAGAAAGGATGTGTAGGCAGCCTCGGCCTCCTCCACTTGCTGTTTGTGTCTCATATTGTGTGCCACCTTCTCCTGCAAGAAAGAAGGGAGTGTGTTATTGATAGCCTTGTGAGCTGTTTTGAGAATGTGCCTGTCAGGGTCGACTAGTGCAGATGTGTTTAAGATTGTGAAACTTAGAAAAGTGAGGATTCCAATGGTGCTGAGAGTGGGAGGTGCCGAGATTGTGAGCAGGAAGAGAAGGTGGAGTGAAATGTGCGCAGTGATCCTAGGAGAGTGCAGGAAAGCGAGGAGGGGAGTATTGTGAGTATTGGGGCTACAGGTGTGTGGAGTGATTGTAGGAGAGTGAAGGGAAGCGGGGAGGGGAGGCTGCAGTTGTGAGCAGACAGTATTTTAGCTGCGATTGAATTTCTCAGTCAATATATTGTAGAACAGGCCATACTAGATTTCATGATGAGCAAGAACCAGAATAGAAAGAAAGATTTGCATTCATATAGCACCTTTCATGACCACTGGACATCCCAAAGCGCTTTACAGCTATTGAAGTGTAGTCACTGTTGTAATGTAGGAAAAACGGCAGCCAACTTGCGCACAACAAGCTCCCACAAACAGCAATGTGATAAAGACCAGATAATCTGTTTTAGTGATGTTGATTGAGGGATAAATATTGGCCAAGACACTGGGGATTGCTCCCCCACTCTTCTTCGAAATAGTGCCATGAGATCTTTTATGTCCACCTGAAAGAGCAGACGGGGCCTCGGTTTAACGTCTCATCCAAAATTGCAGCATTCCTTCAGTACTGCACTGGAGTGTCAGCCTATATTTTTTGTGCTCAAGTCTCTGGAGTGGGACTTGACCCAAAACTTTCTGGTTTAGAGGTGAGGGTGCTACCAATTGAGCCACTGGCTGACACAGAATAGTTAATAATGATATGATTGAATTTGAAATTAGGTTTGAAGAGAAAGTCATAAACTAAGGTTTTAAATGTAGATAAGGCAAAGGGATCAGAAATAATTTGATCACAGTAAACTGGGCTTAGCTATTAATGGGTGCACCTACAGATAGTGGGAACTATTCAAAGGAGTATTTGGTACAATATAAAACCAGTACATACCCCAAAAGGTGAAAGCTTCACTTGTCAGTTATGCAACCATGGCGAACAAATGAAGTAAGAGAAAATATAAGCTAAAAGAAATGACTTACACAAATGCAAAAAAAAAGTGTAAATCCCGCAGACTGGGAGAGCTATAAAAAGCAACAAGGGGATAAAAAGAACATACTAAAAAGTGCAAAATGGGAATATGAAATAACTTGCAAAGGGTTTGAAAACTAACAGTAATCGTTTTTATAAATATATTAAGAGAAAGAGTGGTAACAGTGAATGTGAGCCCATTAAAGACAGATAGATGTGAGACTACAATGAGCAATAAAGAATTAAAGAATTAATCGAGTAATTGGTATTGTCTTCACAGTAGAGGAAGAGGACAAAGTACCAATGGTACAAGGGAAACTAAAAATAAGTCAAGGAGAGGAACCTGATGGTTCTACATGAAAGGAAAATAAAAGAAATAGGTGAGGACATTGCAGATACATTAGTCATAATTTTCCAAAGCTCTTTAGATTGAGGACTTGTGCATTTCGATTTGAAAATTGCAAGTGCCAATTTATTATTTAAAAAGGGCAGGCGAGAGAAACTAGGTAACATCAATTGCGGGAACATTTCTGGAATCTATCATCGGAGACAGAGCGAGTGAGCACTTAGACAGGCATCAGTTGATCAAAGAGAATCAGCATGGATTTGTGAAGGGTACGTCGTGTCTGACTAATCTAGCTGAATATTTTGAGGACGTCACTAGCATGGTGGATAGGGGAGTAGTTACGGATTTTATCTATATGGACTTCCAGAAGTATTTCATAACCTTCAGCTCAAGAGATTATTCGCAAAAATAAAAGCGCATAGAATTGTAGGTAACCTTGTGACAGGTTGGTAGTTGGTTGGCTGATAGGAAACAGAGAGTAGGGACAAAGGGTTTGTTCTCTGATTGGCAGGACATGACAAGTGATGTTCTACAGGGATCTATACTAGGGCTTCAGCTTTTCGTCATATATATTAATGACTTGCATGAAGGAATATAGAGTTGTTTTTCAAAGTTTGGAGAGGCACAGTAAATTGTGTAGGTGGGAGAAAAAAGTTACAAAGGGACATAAACAAATTAAGTGAGTGAGCAAGACAGTGGCAGATGGAATTCGATGTGGGGAAGTGTGAAGTCTTCCACTTTGGATCCAAAAAAAAAAATTGGAATATTTTCTTACTGGCAAGAGGCTTAGAACTGTGGAGGAGCAAAGGGACTTATGTGTCTATGTAAACAAATCATTAATAGCTAGTGCACAGGTACAAAAAGTAATCAAATAAGCTAATAGAATATTGGCTTTTAGCTCAGGGGGGCTGGAATACAAAGGTGGGGCAGTTATGTATCCGTTGTACAAAGTATTGGTCAGACCCCCATCTGGAGTACTGCATGCCGTTCTGGCCATCGCACCTCAGGAAGGATAATTTGGCCTTGGTACAGTGCAGATTCACCAGAGTGATACTGGGGTTTAAAGGGTTAAGTTATGAGGACAGGTTGCATAAACGTGGCTTGTATTCACTTGAGTTTATAAAGTTGAGGGGTGATCTAATCGAGGTGTTTAAAATGATGAATGATAAAGTAGATACAAAGAAACTATTTCCTCTGGTGGGTTCATTCTAGCTAGACCATTCAGGAGTGAAATCAGGAAATGCTTTTTCACACAAAGCGTAGTTGAAATCTGGAACTCTCCCTCAAAAGGCTGTGGATGTTGGGCCAATTGAAATTTTCAAGACCGATGTCAATAGGTTTTTTTATGTAAGTGTATCAAGGGATATGGAACAAAGTTGGTAAATGGAGTTGAGGTACAGATCAGCCATGATCTGACTGAATGGCCTACTCCTGAAAGTAGCATAAAACATAAGATTGATACTTAATGGGTGGTTTATGATTGAATACTAGTGTAACAGACTGCGAGGTAGCTACTTCAACGTGGATTAATGCATATAAAATGCGACAGTTGTGCTTATTTATTCAGGACTGTACTTAATCAGTGCTTTTTTTAAAAGACATTTTTTACGAATACATGACTGCTGGAAAACAACAATCTTATTTTCTATAGTGCTCCTTACATAAAGTGGTAAATTCTAAAAATACACAATCCTATCATGGCACCTTGTTCATCAAGAGTGCATTAAGGGGAATTTATAAACATGCCTCCCACGCACCGCCTCCCCCCAACTTGATTTTCCATTGATTAAAATCATAGGTAACTGCACAAATGAAGGCCGAATATGCACTTCCACTTTGGCAGCATGCGATTGTAAAATATGCCCTGAAGGAAAACATTTCAGAGCTTTTAACAAGGTGAACTAGGCGGCATGATCAATTTAACACAGACTAGTGCAAAGTACTGCACGTAGAAAGTGAAAATGAGCACTTCACAACTGGTACAAAAGCAAAATACTGCGGATGCTGGAAATCTGAAGTAGAAACAGAAAATGCTGGAAATACTCAGCAGATCAGGCAGCATCTGTGGAGAGAGAAACAGAGTTAACAGCCGCGATTTCGCCTACCGAGGCGGGTCCGTTGCGGCCGGGGTCGGTGACGGGGTACGACCCCACTGCTGGCTCCAGTCCGCTCTGTGAAAAGTATTTTACATTGATAGGGCTTGTTAAGTCCGCCCTGCACGTTTCCCGACCAATTGAACGAAGCAGGTATGCTGACATCACTTGATGATGCGTCATCAGCTGGTTTCCTTAAAGGGACCATGCGCAAATTGATTTTGACAGTTGTGCTGTCAGTGTTCTACAGCATTGAGGTGCTGCAAACACTGACAAGCACTGCACAGAGGTGCACGCCTGCACCATGGCTCTCCCATGACTCCCTCCATATACTTTTGGAGGGAGTCACAGCACGCAGGGAGGTTCTCTTCTCTTTCCATGGGTGGAAGAGACCTCCCTAGGAGATCAACACAGCCTGGTTACACAGCGCACAATCAGGGATGTCGTTAGGAGGACCAGGCTGCAGTGGCGCAAGCTTTTCAATGATCTCATTAGATCACGAAACATTACTGCAAAGCCACTCTCAAACTCATCCTGCTGTGCCACTCATCACCTCCCCATCACTTTGCCTTCCCTACCCTATTCCTGCACATCCTTACTCACACTAACTTACCTTGCACCTCCACCCATTCCTCTCTATCTACATTATCACATCCCCATCTCACTAGCCACCCCTCACACTCACCCGCAACCTAGTCCAATCATACCAATTAACAATACATAAGGGTTCCGCTTTGCGGAACACCTCCATTCAGTCTGTAAGGGGGACCCCGGGCTCCCGGTGGCCTGTCACTTTAATTCTCCACTCTACTCCCACTCTGACCTCACCGTCCTCGGCCTCTTGCATTGTTCCAGGGAAGCTCAGCGTAAGCTCGAGGAAAAGCACCTCATCTTTTGTTTAGGCACCCTACAGCCCTCTGGACTCAATATAGAGTTCAACAATTTCAGATCATAACCCCGGCCCCTATCACATATATATTTGTATTTTTATTTTATTTTTTCATCCACCCTTTTGTTTGGCCTTTTTTTCTTCCTTCCCAGAAGCTGGCAGCTGTCCTTCATTCTGCCAGCGCATTTCACACTTCATCTAGCCTCAACCTGTCACATTACCACCTCCTCTTGCCTTGATTATCTCTTAATGTCTCTCAATGTCTCTTAATCTCTCCTGCCTTCTATCCTACCACTGACCTTCCATTTTGTTCTTTCATCCCCTCCCCCTTTTCCAAGCATTATACTTACTTTAAATCTATTTCATTTCCTGCTTTTTTCCAGTTCTGATGAAAGGTCTTCGACCTGAAACGTTAACTCTGTTTCTCTCTCCATGGATGCTGCCTGGCCTGCTGAGTTTTTCCAGCGTTTTCTGTTGTTAATACATAAGGGTAGGCACTCGGGTACTTTAGCCAATGTTCATGTGAAGTTTCTGTTAATGTGCTGTCAAGTATTGAAATCTTTATTTTCAACACTTTGCGTTCTTGGACAGATTTGTGTGCACCTTTGGAAGTGGCTTAGTGAGTTGCAGTGAATGGTGATACATAACAGTACCCCCCACATTGGTGATGAGTGTGAAAGGAATGGCTTGGGCATTGTAGGGATGCTTTATGGTGTTGGTGTGGGGTGGTGCTAGCCTTGCGCATTATGTGGCAGTCAGGGTGTGCAGTGTCAAGTGAAGTAAATCTAGCCAAGGTGAGCCATCCCTGGCCTCCTGGGCAGCAATGTGGTCGGGTGCTGGTGTTGGGGCTGATCGTGATGGGATTCTGAGGACCAAGGTGAGACAGTATAAACTGTACCCATTCTGATGTCATAGATGGCAGGTGAGCTTGAGATGACAGAAGCAATCTGTCAATGGCGAGAGACGTTGTTCCAACGAGGTGACACTGGCTGGAGAGTTTGCTCCAAATACTTGTAGCCTGCATAAAGCTCAATTTGTGTTCTAAAGGGAGAAAGCAACAGCCTCTGTGCTTGGAAAGTGAACAGGTGTGAAGTGGGAGTTTTTATATTACATTTCAAGCTGTCACTCATCAGCTGATTCAATGGCCACTCAACTTCCGCCTCAGATTAACAGACGGGGTCCAGGAGCAGCGTGGAAGGTGTGGGTGAGCTCTTAATGTCAAAAGGTAAGGTTAAATTCACTCTCAAGGGTTTGTCAACAAGCCAATAATTGTTTAAATTAGGTCCTCGCCACTGCCGGTCAGGTCTGCTCAGCACTGGGAGACCCGACATTGGGAAAGGCAAGTGTGCATGATTTGACAGCATCAAGTGAAGTAAATCTGGCTATGGTGAGGCCATCCCTGACGTCCCAGGCAGCAATGTGGTCGGGTGCTGATGCCCTGTGTCCTGTGCAACACTAGCTGATTGCGGAGAAGGTTGGTGTTGTTGTTGGTGCTGCTGGTGTGCCTGGTGCTGCTCGTGTTGGGGCTGATCGTGGTTGGATTCTGAGGACCAAGGTGAGATTTTTTTAAGGGCACCGATGCTGATGTAATAGATGGCAGGTGAGGTTGAGATGACAGAAGCGATCTGTCAATGGTGAGAGAGGTTGTTCCAATGGGTTGACACTGGATAGAGAGTTTGCTCCAAATACTTGCAACCTGCATAAAGCTCAATCTGTCTTCCAAATGCAGTAAGCAACAGCTTCTAACCTTGGAAAGTGAACAGCTATGAAATGGATGCTTTTATAGACCATTTGCAGCTGTCAAGTAAAGAAATCATCACACGCTGACCCAACACCCGACCTCCTTACCGTGGAAACCGTTGGCGAACTCTAAAAATCTAAAGCTAAGCTTAAAATACTGTTTAATTGCCTCTAATGATCTAAATTGCCTCCCCTGCCGCCTGATGTTGGATCTGTTCAGCGATGACAGACCCAACATCTGGGAGACAAGCGTGGAGGTGGGTTGACAGCGGGTTCACTACCCGTCAGTGGGCACCAAACGTGCCTGCTGACCCCCCGAAAAATTCCCCCCAACGTTTCAGGTCAATGACTAACAAACTGCAGAGATTGTGGGATGAGGGGGAAGTGGGATGTGAGAAGAAGGATAACGTACATGGATACCAGCATTTTGTATTCTTTCAGCTTTGCCGCTGGCCAATGGCTCAGCCATGCTCCTGCCAAGAATTGCCAGCACCATCTCCTCCAAGGGGGTGAGGTGAAGCTAGGAATGTGAGATGTGCCTTGTGTTTGATAGAGATTTTTGGTAGGTGAGTCATGGGGGGGAGGTCATGCATTGAGCAGTGTGTAAGGCTAGTGGTGCTGTTGGTAGGAGACGGCTTGTGAAGGTGCATTCACTGACCTTTAGCACTCTTTTGAGTTCATGAAAATTCTTTGGGCATTGGTGCCAGGTCCTGGGAGCGACACTGCTGGCAGTGACCACCTCAGCGATCTGGTCCCACATCCTTCTTTCTGGAGGGCCTCCTGGCCCCTGTAGGTAGAGCACCTCTCTTCCAGTGTTGACCCTCTGCACAAAGCTGGACTGCTGTGTCTGACACCCTGGGTGCCCTTTCCCTGGTCAATTGAGCCATTTGTGTTAGTGCTGAAGCACTTTTAGCATTTTTTACGTGCAGAAGGCAGTTCAGCTTTCAGAGCTGCAGACTACCTAGTGCTGAATGATTTTTTTTTGTCAGAAGGCAGTTCAGCTTTAAAAGCTAGAGACTGCCTTGAAAAGGAGCAGGCTAGCTTTAAGTAAAGCCAGCCTCGCTCCAGCAACACAAACTTGGGCCCCCTGCTGAGCGCACAGCATGTCAGCAGTGTATTAGTCGCTAGGCTGTGCGCTCCTATCATGGTAATTAGCAGGCAGCACCAAACTGATGTGCTGCCCGCGCTTTCTAAATGGACGCGGGAATATCTCGCATCACGGTACCTGCGCCCGTTTTCAGGCCTTACCGAATTTCACCCCCTAGATCTACTGCATTCTCTTTGTCTTTACAATCAATCAGTCACTTCTTCAAAAAAAAACACTTATTAAATTTGTCAAAACATGTCACGTCTTTAAAAAATCAATGCTGACTCTCCTTGGTTATCCCATGCATTTCTAAATACTCATTAATTTTATCTTGAATTAAGGATTTTAAGAATTTGCTCACAACTGATGTTAGATTAACTAGTCTATAGTTACTTGGTTTATTTTACACTCCGTTCTTGAACAGAAGTATTAAATTAGCTACCCTCCAATTCCTGGCACAACTTTGAATATCTAAGAAGTATTGATTATTTGTGGTGAGAGCCTTTATTAACCCCTTGACTTCTTTCAACAGCCTAAGATGCACCTCATTAGGACCCAGTGATTTATCCACTTTTGAACTCTGCTCTTTTTTAGAAATAAATCCTTTTCTATATTTATCTCGAGCAATCTTTCCACATTTTTATCTACATTCTTGCTTTCTCCATCATTGGTAAACACTGACACAAAATATGTATTTATATCTCTGCCATGACTTTAATCTCCACAAGTAGATTTTTCCCTTCATCGCACCTTACCTTTAATTATTCTTTTGCTTTCTATTTGCTTCTAAACACACGTACTATTTCTTCTTATATTATCCATAGACGTTTTTCATATTCCCTTTTAACCGATCTAATTTCCTTTTTCATTCTCTATGACACTTTCTATATTCCTTGTGATTGTTTCAGCATTGTTAGCCCTTGTTTTATCATATGCCTCTGTTTTAAGCTTCAGGCTAGTTTTAATCTCTCTATTTATCTCAGGAACTTTATAATCTTTGATACACACCCTTTTCACCTTGTAGGAATATATTTATTTTGTACTCTATCTATCTCACAGGTGAAGATTATCTGTTTCCTGCTTGCTAATTTTTCTGCCCAGTTAATTTGGACCAGATCCTTTTTCATTTCCCCATTCTACCACTGTTATCTATGGCTCTTCATTATCCTTTTCTATTTTCACATTTCAACTAGCTCTGTTATGGTTGTTTTGTTCCCCAATTGTTCTCCTAATCTCATATCAGTTATTTGCCCCATTTGATTTTCCAGGATCAAATCAAACAATGCTTCTTTTCTTAATGTACTAGAAACATAACAGAGGAAGCAGTTTTGGATGAATCCAAAAAAATGTTTCCCCATTTTGACCACATGCGTTCCCTTTATTCCAGTCTATCTTGGGATAGTTAAAAATCACCCAATATTATTGTCCTATTCTTATGCATCTCCTTTTTTAAACTGTGTAGATTTCTCCATCTTTATCTCATCTTGCTGGCCTGCAATCCACACCAAGTATTGTACCATTTTCCTCCCTATTTCTTAACTCTACCCACCTGGACTCTGTCTAAGTGCAACCTCCTAGAACATCCTTACATTTTAATGTGATGGTAGAATCCTTTCCTAATACTGCCCCCACTCCCTTTGTATTTCCCTTCAAAATGTTATAACCTGAAATATTAAATTCCCAGTCCTACTTCAACTGACAGTAGACTTGTCACTTTCGATGCCAAAAGCAATATGACAATTTAGAAATATCAAACAAAGTGTTGAGATATACAGTCTGAACAGTGGAGGATAAATCTGCAGCGATATTCTTAGAAATATTGGAGAAATGTAAGCTGCACAGTCCAGAGAACGGGTGGTTAAGGGGCAACATTACAACTTGAAAGGGCATGAATGAGGTAAACTCAGAATATTATTTTGGTGTCAGTCAGGCCAGTAGAACAAGAGGATACAAATTTAAATTAGTGGAACTAGTGGAATGTAAATTTACAACAGATCATAAAAAATATGAGCTTGGATTTCAATGGGGAATCCCCCACCATCTGCCATAATTTAGACAGAAGTTCCACGGAAACCCCCGAGAAACAACGTAATGACCATTTCTCCAGGATTTCTGCGGATCTTCGGGCCAAAGTTACGGTAGACGATCGGGAGAACCCTGGCGGAAATTTAACCCCAGTGTCTTTACTCAAAGGATGCTAGGTGCTTAGGATGATCCTCCAGGTAAGATAATGAAATTAATAATGTTTGGGGAGTTCAGGATGTGGTTGGATATTAGCCCGGGTGAGTTGAAATATTAAAAGGAGCAACTCAATAGGCCAACTAGTCTTTTCTCATCCTTGGCTTCTTCTTATGGTCTTAAAAAACGCAGTTAGGCTGAAATCATTCCCAATGACAATTTTCTTTACAATCACAGCACCAACAAATTGAGGAGTTAGCTTTTCCTGGGAAACCTTGCTGTGGGTTTGAAAGTCTTTTCTAAAATCTTATTTAACATATCTCTTTGCTTTTGGCTGGTTACCTTTGCTGCCTATTTATTCCTAAATCCTCGTCTGCTATCTGCTATTTGCAGCTGCTTACTTACTGATCCACCAAAGTTCAGCGTCTGATTTCAGAATTCACTACCGAATGTGTTTAAAAAATATTGCTGTATTCGTTGATTTCCATTGGGTTCTCCAACTACAAATAACTTTGTGCGTTGTGTTTGTCTGTCAATTTCTTCATATTCTGCCATACTGCAATACAGGAAACTTTTGTTTATCCGGCATCGACGGGACCGGCGTGGTGCCGGTTTATCGAAAGTACCGGATAACAGAGAGTTATATCTACCGAGTCTATTTTTAACAAAGAGACTCCAAGCAGCACAGGAGAATCTACTCCTGCTACTGCAATGTTTCGGACTTGCGCCAGGAGGCCGAGTAGTGGCACTTTTGAAAAGTACCCCTACTGACTAAATCGGCGTTCTCGGACTCGGACTCGGGATCGGCAACATTGCCGGTTATTTGAGAGGATTTTTCGGAGCACTCGGCATTCGCGGAGACTCGACTGCGACTCGGCAACATTGCCGGTTATTTGAGAGGAGTTTTCGGAGGATGATTTTTGCCGGTTAAGCGAGAATTCCGGATATTTGGGTGCCGGATAAACGAAAGTTTCCTGTACATTAAAATGAATATTTCATGCTACAGAATCTAAATTCCTTTCAGTTAAACTCCCTTCTTCATCTCATATCCAGTATCACGGGTCCTGGCAGCCTCAGATAGCTCACCCTAGCAGCCCGTTCCTCACATCTTAACCTTGACAGAGTATCAGTATCATAAGCTAAGTGTCAGCTGTGCCTCAGTGGCAGCACTCTCGCCTCTGCATCAGAAAGTTGTGGGTTCAAGTCCCACTCCAGAGACTTGAGCACATAATCTCGGCTGCCACTCCAGTACCACGAGAGTGCTGCCCTATCAGAGGTGCCGTATTTCAGATGAGACATTAAGCCAAATCTACAAAGACACTGATTAAAATCAATAGAATAAATCGATTCTACAGAGAGATGTTGGTGCAGCTTTTTCAGAGAGGTTGTGGGTCTTCACCTGAGAGAGATCGACTCTCTCAGGTGAATCTAAAAGATACATATGGACTATCCAACGGAAGAACAGGGCAGTTCTCCTGGTGTCCTGGCCAAAATGTATCCCTCAACCAACACCGAAAACAGATGATTTATTTCATTGCTCTATGTGGGAGCTTGCTGTGTGCAAGTTGGCTGCTGCTTTGCTAAATGACAACAGTGGCTACACTTCAATAGTACTTCATTGGTTGTAAAGCACTTTGGGACATCCTGAAGTTGTGAAAGGCAAGTCTTTAATTATTTTGAAGAAAGGTCATCGACCTGAAACGTTAACTCTGTTTCTCTCTCCACAGATGCTGCCTGGCCTGCTGAGTATTTCCAGCATTTTCTGTTTTTATTTCAGATTTCCAGCATCCGCAGTAGTTTGCTTTTGTCTTCAATTATTTCTTTATCAGCAGGCCATTTAATGGTGAGTGGCATCACAGCTAAACACAATCCTGATCTCACCTGCATATACAGATACAACTTTTCAACAAAGGTGTCTGGGTAGTGACCGGGAGCCCTTTCTTTAGCTAGCTGTTTGGGCAAGTTATAGTACGATGCATGGAGTATCATGTCGAGACACTTCCTACCCCCAGCAGCCTTGTAATCTCCTGGAAGAGGCAAAAATACAGAAAATAACCTAGGAAAGTTTAAATAAAGTTCTGGTATAAAAAAAAGATTTAAAGAAAGACTTACATTTATATAGCACCTTTCATGACCACCGGATGTCTCAAAGCACTTTAGAGCCAATGAAGTACTTTTGGAGTGTAGTCACTTTGTAATGTGGGAAACGCGGCAGCCAATTTGTGCACAGCAAGCTCCCACAGACAGCAATGCGATAATGACCAGATAATTTGTTTTGTTATGCTGATTGAGGGCATAATATTGGCCAGGACACCGGGGAGAACTCCCCTGCTCTTCTTCGAAATAGTGCCTTGGGATCTTTTACGTCCACCTGAGAGAGCAGATGGGGCCTTGGTTTAACGTCTCATCCGAAAGACGGATGGGAGACTAGAATTTAGGTGCAAGTCAGATAGGTCAGGTTAAATTCCGATAGAACTAACTGATTGCAGAAGATGTGTCCGCCTTTAAAGTGATGCCAAGTGTGCAAATAACAGGATAATGAGGGCAAAACCTAGAAGCCCATGAAATTCCACCATTTACACTAGAATTGCAGCTGACTTAAGTTAAGCTTGCAGAAATGAGGAGTAAGCATGACACGTCAAACCAGGAAGTGGTTGAGGGCATAGGCTTTGAATGTACACAAACTTGGTCTGCCACATCAGCTTTGACTGAAGCGATTAAAAATATCTTTTATCAGCTGTGCAGTGTCAGACAGGGAAAATATTTTCTTCCCACCCTTCTGTCATGGAGCCCTTACCATGGGCTTCACTTTGGGCATTCCCACATATGTCCTCGGGATGGAGAAAGAACAGAAGCAAGAGGAAGGAATAACAGAGACATGCTGGATAAGGCTACACTAAAGGAAAAGGTCAGTTAGGAGGTATCCTTCCACTAGAGTCTATATAGACACTGCTGCCTTGATGATGTTTCAGAAGAGATCTGCTTAAGGAGGCAATGGCACAGTAAGGAATCATAGAAGGAACTCTGTCTCCTGTTGCAAACTGACTCCTAACCATCCTCTCAAACACAAAAACAAGGAACAGACTAACTTCAGAACACTAGACATCACCTCACAAAGGGCTCCATGACATTACCACTGTGCGTACATCTGGTGCTCTCTGTATTGCCCCCACAAAACCAAAAAGGCTGCATGCATCACACTGCTGGAGGCCTAATTGTAATGCTACACCCGTTATTTAGTCATCTATTTTTCCCCTTTAAGATTGATCTGTCAAGGAATGCAGTACTCAGCTTTCTTTAATTCATTTTCAGGATGTGAGTATTGCTGGCAAGGGCAGCATTTATTGCCCACCCCTAGTTGCCCTTGAGCCAACTTCTTGAATCAATATAGTCCATATGATAAAGGTATTCCCACAGTACTGTTAGGTAGGGAGTTCCTGGATTTTGGCCCAGCAACAATGATGACAATGTGTGTGTGACTTGGAGGGGAACCTGGTGGTGTTCCCATGCACCTGCTGCCCTTTTAATATTTAATATGATAAGGCAGGATCTGGCCAAAGTGGACTGGAATCAGCTACTTGGAGGAAAATCCACATCAGAGCAGTGGGAGTCTTTCAGAAAGGAAATAGAGAGAGTACAACGCCAACATGTTCCCGTAAAGGTCAAGGGTGGGACCAACAAACCCAGGGAACCCTGGATGTCAAGGGATATACAAGAATGGATTAGGAAAAAAAGGGAGGCTTTTGGCAGATACAAAGGACTAAAAACAGTGGAAGCCCAAGAGGAGTATAGAAAGTGCAGGGGGGTACTTAAAAAAGAAATTAGGAGAGCGAAGAGGGGGCTTGAAAAAACACTGATGGGCAAAATAAAGGAAAATCCCAAGGTGTTTTATAAGTATATTAAGGGCAAGCGGATAACCAGGGAAAGAGTAGGGCCCATTAGGGACCAAAGTGGCAATCTGTGTGTAGAGCCGGAAAATGTAGGTGAGGTTTTAGTGGGCTTCAAAGTGGATAAATCCCCAGGCCCTGACGAGATGTATCCCAGGCTGCTGTGTGAGGCAAGGGAGGAGATTGCAGGGGCTCTGACACAAATTTTCAGAACCTCTCTGGTCACAGGGGAGGTGCCAGAGGACTGGAGAACAGCTAACGTAGTACCATTATTCAAGAAGGGTAGTAGGGATAAACAAAGGAATTACAGGCCAGTGAGCCTAACATCAGTGGTAGGGAAATTATTGGAAAAAATTCTGAGGGACAGAATTAGTCTCCACTTGGAGAGGCAAGGATAGTCAGCATGGCTTTGTCAGGGGGAGGTCATGTCTAACCAATTTGATTGAATTTTTCAAGGGGGTGACTAGGTGTGTGGATGAGGGTAGTGCAGTTGATGTAGTCTACATGGACTTCAGTAAGGCTTTTGACAAAGTCCCACATGGGAGACTGGTCAAGAAGGTAAGAGCCCATGGGATCCAGGGCAATTTGGCACATTGGATCCAGAATTGGCTTAGTGGCAGGAGGCAGAGGGTGATGGTCGAAGGTTGTTTTTGTGACTGGAAGCCTGTGTCCAGTGGTGTACCACAGGGATCGGTGCTGGGTCCTTTGCTGTTTGTAGTGTACATTAATGAGTTAGATATGAATGTAGGAGGTATGATCAGTAAGTTCGCAGATGACATGAAAATTGGTGGAGTGGTAAATAGCGAGGAGGGAAGCCTCAGGCTACAGGACGATATAGACGGGTTGGTTAGATGGGCAGAACAGTGGCAAATGGAAGTTAACCCTGAAAAGTGTGAGGTGATGCATTTTGGGAGGACTAACAAGGCAAGGGAATACACAATGAATGGTAGGACCCAAGGAAGGACAGAGGATCAGAGGGACCTTGGTGTGCATGTACATAGATCCCTGAAGGCAGCAGGACAGGTAGATAAGGTGGTTAAAAAGGCATATGGGATACTTGCCTTCATTAGCCGAGGTATAGAATATAAGAGCAGGGAGGTTATGATGGAGCTGTACAAAATTCTAGTTAGGCCACAGCTGGAATACTGTGTGCAGTTCTGGTCGCCACACTATAGGAAGGATGTGATTGCATTGGAGAGGGTGCAGAGGAGATTCACCAGGATGTTACCTGGGCTGGAGCGCTTCAGCTATGAAGAGAGACTGGACAGGCTGGGGTTGTTTTCCTTAGAGCAGAGAAGGCTGAGGGGGGACCTGATTGAGGTGTACAAAATTATGAGGGGCATAGATAGGGTAGATAGAAAGGAACTTTTCCCCTTAGTAGAGGTGTCAATAGCCAGGGGGCATAGTTTCAAGGTAAGGGGCAGGAGGTTTAGAGGGGATTTGAGGAAAAAAAATTTCACCCAAAGGGTGGTTGGAATCTGGAACTCACTGCCTGAAAGGGTGGTAGAGGCAGGAACCCTCACAACATTCAAGAAGCATTTAGATGAGCACTTGAAATGCCATAGCATACAAGGCTATGGACCAAGTGCTGGAAAATGGGATTAGAATAGACAGGGCTTGATGGCCGGCACGGAGACGATGGGCCGAAGGGCCTCTTTCTGTGCTGTATAACAGTATCGCCCCATTTGGGGCGCAATTATCGGCCGGGCGCAAAGATTAGCGCCTGGCACTAATTATCGCCACCGACTGCAAACTTGATTTTTATCGCCCCTGGAGGTGATTGGAGCGCTAAATCAGGCGCTTCACACCTGTCTTAAGGCGCAAAGGCCGAGGAGCACACACACAATGACACGGGCCAGTTCTTAAAGGGGATGGTTAATCTCACTTTCCATCCACATCCTGCTAATTGCAGCCTTGAATCTCGGCCTGGAGAGACCTGCACATCAAATCTGCTGGAAAGAACAATGGAGAGTACCAGGCAAAGAGCTCAGAGTGCAGCCCCCACAGTCTCTTCTAAATCGATACAAGGAATGGCAAATCAAAATGAACCTGCAAAGTGCTGCTCAGTACCCAAAACTCCTTCACACAACGTTGAAACTCCCCAGAAGTCTCTCTCTCTCTCTCTCTCAGAATGCGTAGTTCAAAAATGGCACCAACAATAAAAGGCAGGAAGCGGTCACCTTTAAATAGCGCTCCCCCTTTCCCTTCATGACTGCAGAACGCTCCACTCAAACTGTCGTTGCTAGCGTCAGGCGGTAAGGCAGGGGGCGCCACTCAATATCCGCTCCGGGGCGATACCGGGGCGTTGCGCACTCGACTGACATCACGATCTGCCGGCGCAGGTGATCGTGGCGGTAGTGTTTAGCGCCGCCGCAAAATGTCTCGTTAATTTTGCGAGTGGCGCAAACTTCGCCGCGCCTGGGCGCTAGATGCTTTGCGCCCCATTAGCGCCCTCTTAAGGCGCTAACGGGAGGCACAACCAACTGAATTTTTCCCCCTATGATTCTTGTCCTTCTAGGTGGTAGAGGTTTGGGAGGTGCTGTTGAAGAAGTTGGTGATTGGGTACTATTTTATTCATTATTGAGAAACTTAGGTGAAGGACTAAGGCCCCATTACATCAAGGTTGAAAACAATGGGAGGGAAGATAAAATAAATCAGAAACAGTGGTTAAATGAAGGTATAGTATTCCTCAATTAACAGCAATATTCAGCTGAAGAAAGCAAACTCGGAAATTTATTGCTCATATACTCTAATTAACACCAACTGATTCATCCATGCATTAGTGGAATAATGTATAAATAAGTACTGTACTTTAAACAAAAGCAGTAATCAGTCAATTCTGTCTGCATGTCATTAAGTAAGTAACGTGACCCTTTTCAACTCTTTGTGATGAGTGCAATTTAGAAATCTTATAAACAGATGTAGCCTTGTAAGCATGAGGAAGTAGATAGTGCAGAGCCTACTGTTGTTGTTTTATATTGTCACCAGTTCCAAGGAGCTTAATGGGCCAGAAAAACATTTCACCCAATACAAAGCTGTAAATGAATCAAAGCCTTTAGCCCTTGAACAGTTAATGTAGCAAGTTTTCTTTTCTGTCACAAGGGTGGAAGGCTATTTTGCCCTCAGCACTGGCAGGGATCAGGAAATTGCCTTCATCACTAAAATCATAAGAAAGGGACTTGGGGAGTTCTGAAAAGAAGTAGCTCAGTTTCCTTTTGTTTTACCCCTTACTCATCAAAGGGTACAACTCTGGGCAAGCCAACTCAATACAGACTGGGAATCAAACCCGAGCATTTACTCACCAGGTCATTTCTGCTGGGTACTCCCGGATATTCATCCAGCAGATGTGTCGACACTCTGAGGGTGACATTCGTCTTGGGAGGTTTTCTTATATTCTTTCATGGGATGTGGGCGTCGCTGGCAAAGCCAGCATTTATTGCCCATCCCTAATTGAGAAGATGGTGGTGAGCCACCTTCTTGAACCGCTGCAATCTGTATGGTGAAGGTACTCCCACAGTGCTATTAGAGAGGGAGTTCTAAGATTTTGGCCCAGCGACGATGAAGGAATGGTGATATATTTCCCAGTCAGGATGGTGTGTGACTTGGAGGGGAACTTGGAGATGGTTGTGTTCCCATGTACCTGCTGCCCTTGTCCTTGTAAGTGGTAGACGACGCGGGTTTGGGAGGTGCTGTCGAAGAAGTCTTGGCAAGTTGCTGCAGTGCATCTTTGTCCTGGATGGTGGCGAGCTTTTTGAGTGTTGTTGGAGCGACACTCATCCAGGCAAGTAGAGAGTATTCCATCACACTCCTGACCTGTGCCTTGTAGATGGTAAGAAGAATTTGGGGACTCAGAAGGTGAGTCACTCGCCACAGAACACCAAGCCTCTGACCTGCTCTTATAGCTATATTTATGTGGCTGGTCCAGTTACGTTTCTGGTCAATGGTGACCCCCCAGGATGTTGATGATGGGCGATTCGACAATGTGAGGAGTTGCAAATGGAACTGAACACTGTGCAATCATCAGCGAACATCCCTACTTCTAACCTTCTGATGGAGGGAAGGTCATTGATGAAGCAGCTGTAGATGGTTGGGCCGAGGGCACTGTCCTGAGGAACTCCTGAGGAAGTAAAGGATGGTATCAAATTGAAAACAAAGGCATACAATGTTGCCAAGATTGGTGGGAGACCAGAGGATTGGGAAATTTTTAAAAACCAGCAAAGGATGACTAAAAAAATAATAAAGAGAGAGAAGATGAATTATGAGAGTAAGCTGGCAAGAAACATTAAAACAGATAGTAAGAGCTTCTACAGGTATATAAAAAGGAAGAGGGTAGCTAAAGTAAAAGTTGGTCCCTTAGAGGATGAGATTGGGGAATTAATAATGGGGAACGGTGAAATGGCAGAGACTCTGAACAAATATTTTGCATCTGTCTTCACTGTAGAAGACACTGACAACATCCCAATAATGGATAATCAAGAGGCCACAGGGAGTGGGGAACTAAAGACAATCACTATCACTAAGGAAATAGTAATCGGTAAAATAATGGGACTAAAAGACGACAAGTCCCCTGGACTAGATGGCCTGCATCCCAGGGTCTTAAAAGAAGTGGCTGCAGAGGTAGTGGATGCATTGGTTGCAATATACCAAAATTCCCTGGACTCTGGAGAGGTCCCAGCGGATTGGAAAACCGCTAATGTAACACCCCTATTTAAGTAAGGAGGGAGGCAGAAAGCAGGAAACTATAGACCAGTTAGCCTAACATCTGTCGTTGGGCAAATGCTGGAGTCCTTCATTAAGGAAGCAGCAGCAGGGCAATTAGAAAAACATACTGCAGTCAAGCAGAGTCAGCATGGTTTTATGAAAGGGAAATCATGTTTAACAAATTTGCTGGAGTTCTTTGAGGATGTAACAAGCAGGGTGGACAAGAGTGAGCCCGTGGATGTGGTGTATTTGGATTTCCAGAAGGCATTCGATAAGGTGCCACATAAAGGGTTACTGCATAAGATAAGAGCTCACGGAGTTGGCATGGATAGAGAATTGGCTAACTAACAGAAAGCAGAGAATCAGGATAAATGGGTCATTTTCTGGTTGGCAAACGGTAACTAGTGGGGTGCCACAAGGATCGGTGCTGGGGCCCCAACTATTTACAATCTACATTAATGACTTGGATGAAGGGATCGAGTGTAATGTAGCCAAGTTTGCGGATGATACAAAGATGGGTGGGAAAGCAAGTTGTGCAGAGGACTCAAAGAATCTGCAAAGGGATATAGACAGGCTAGGTGAGTGGGCAAACATTTGGCAGATGGAGTATAATGTGGGAAAGTGCGAGGTTATCCACTTTGGCAGGAAAAATAAAAAAGCAAACTATTATTTAAATGACGAGAGATTACAAAATGCTACAGTTCAGAGGGCCCTGGGGGTCCTTGTGCATGAAACACAAAAAGTTAGCATGCAGGTACAGCAAGTAATCAAAAAGGCAAATGGAATGTTGGCCTTTATTTCAAGGGGGTTGGAGTATAAAAGCAGGGAAGTCCTGCTACAACTGTACAAGGTATTGGTGCGACCACACCTTGAGTACTGCGTACAGTTTTGGTCTCCTTATTTAAGGAAAGACATACTTGCATTGGAGGCAGTTCAGAGACGATTCACTAGGTTAATTCCAGAGATGAGGGGTTTGACTTATGAGGAAAGGTTGAGCAGGCTGGGCCTATACTCATTGGAATTTAGCAGAATGAGAGGTAATCTTATCGAAACATATAAGATACTGAGTGGGCTCGACAGGGTAGATGCAGAGAGGATGTTTCCCCTTGTGGGGAAATCTAGAACTCGGGGGCACAGTCTCAGAATAAAGGGTCGCCCTTTTAGAACTGAGATGAGGAGGAATTTCTTCTCTCAGAGGGTCGTAAATTTGTGGAATTCTCTGCCCCAGAGAGCTGTGGAGGCTGGGTCATTAAATACATTTAAGGTGGAGATAGACAGATTTTTACAAGATAAGGGAGTGAAGGGTTATGGGGAGCAGGCTGGGAAGTGGCTTTGAGCCCAAGATCATCCGTGATCCTATTGAATGGCGGAGCAGGCTCGAGGGGCCAAGTGGCCTATTCCTGCTCCTATTTCTTATGTTCTTATGTTCTTAACGTGGTAAAATGGCCCAAGCCACTTCACAGGATCGTAATCAGATAGAAATTGACATTGAGCAAAAGAAGAAGACATTAGGACAAATGACCAAAAGCTTCATCAAAGAGGTTGGTTTTAATGAGCATCTTAAAGGAGGAGAGAGAGGTGGAGAGGTTTAGGGAGAGAATTCCAGAGTGGCGCAACCCTTTCAATGATCTCAGTAGATCACGAACTGTTAGTACAAAGCCACACTCAACCTCATCCTGTTATGCCACTCATCACATCCCCATCACTCTCCTTCCCTACCCTACTCCTGCACATCCTTACACACACCAACTTACCTTGCACCTCCACCCATCCCTCTCTATTTACATTATCACTTCCCCATCTCACTAGCCACCCGTCACACTCACCCTCATCTTAGTGCAATCATACCAACTAACAACACACAAGGGTAGACACTTGGGTGCTTTACACAATGTCTATATAAAGTTTCTGTTAATGTGGTGTCAAACATTGAAACCTTTATTTTCAACACTTTGTGTTCTTGGACAGATTTGTGTGCACCTTTGGAAGTGGCTTAGTAAGTTGCAGTGAATGGTGAGACATAACAGTACCCCCCGCAATGATGATGAGTGTGAAAGGAATGGCTTGGTCATTGTAGGAATGCTTTATGGTGTTGGTGTGGGGTGGTGCCAACCTGGTGCATCATGTGGAAGCCAGGGTGTACAGTGTCAAGTGAAGTAAATCTGGCCATGGTGAGGCAATCCCTGGCCTCCTGGGCAGCAATGTGGTCGGGTGCTGATGCCCTCTGTCATGTGCATCATCAGTTGATTGCGGACAAGGTTGGTGTTGTTGTTGGTGCTGCTGGTGTGCCTGATGCTGCTGGTGTTAGGGCTGATCGTGGTGGGATTCTGAGGACCAAGCTGAGACAGTTTAAACCGTACCCATTCTTATGTAATAGATGGCAGGTGAACTTGAGATGACAGAAGCGATTTGTCAATGGTGAGAGAGGTTGTTCCAATGAGGTGACACTGGATAGAGAGTTTGCTCTAAACAATTGCAACCTGCATAAAGCTCAATCTGTGTTCCAAATGCAGTAAGCAACAGCTTCTGAGCTTGGAAAGTGAACAGCTGTGAGATGGGAGCTTTTATAGCACATTTGCAATTGTCAAGTAATGTGATGATTCCATGGCCATTCAATCCCGCCCTGCATACCTGAATTGTTCCCTGAGCAGCGTCGTCTCCGTGGGTGCCCTGGTAAACTCTGAAAGTGAGCTGAAAATAGTTCTTAATCCTCTGTTTGCAAGGTCATACTGACCTGAATTGCCTCCCCCGCCACTGCATGTCAGGTCTGCTCAGTGATGACAGACCCGACATTTGGGAAAGGCACCTGGTGGCGGGTTGACAGCGGGGTCCCGACCCTCTGTCAAAAATAAACATTTTCCCACCTGACCCGCCACCGATTGTGCCCGCTGATCCCCCGCAAAATTCCCCCCTTGTTTCGAGTTAGGATACAGGCAGCAGAGTTGTGGATAAGCTTAAGTTTATGGAATGTGCAAATTAACTGGTTATTTGTCTCATTGCTGTTTGTGCAGAATGTCTACTGTGTTTGCCTACATAACATGACAAAATAAGTACTGCAACGAGTGAAATGTCTCCATAACATGGCAAGGCTCTGCGTAAATGCAAATATTACCTTTTTGTTTCTTTGTTTGGCTGTAAAGCCATTTTTTTAGATTCATGTATTACTGCCTTAGCATTATTTACTGATTTACAAATATCCTGAAACTATAGTTAGTTATTGGCAGGGGACTAAAATAGGGTAGAAATTCTGTGTAGCCTTGTAGCCAGACTGGCATCGCAGTTACAAGTTGAGGCAAATGATTCCATTGTGAATTGGGCCTAAAATAGTGTAATCTATTGGTACTCACAAAGTGACAGGCTGATAAGTAGCTTTAGCCTCTTAGGAATAAAGTAGGTCAGAAGCATGTTATCACCAAACAGTTTAGCAAACAGTGGTGCTGCTAAATCAATAATGTGCAAGACAAACGAAAATCACTCATGAATCAAAAGCTACCTGTTAAGGCCTCAGTGGCACTTCAATTCTTTCTTCTGTTGGTATTTTGATTAAGCTCCTTTTCTTTTCTTCCTATCCTAATGGCTTCATATTGATTACTTCTTGTCGAAAAACAATATAGTCTGAATGTATTCTTGGTCTTCCAATTGGCTTTTTTAGGCAAGGCTATTCAACCAAGTTTTTGGTCAGCCCCCCTAATATCTCCTTACCCGCCCCCCCCCTCAGTCCTCCCTTTCTCCCACAGTCAACAGACTTTCAATGGCCCGATATAAATTTTCCTGGTTTCTCCTCAAGCCGTCATTATTACCTCTCCAACTGAGATTGTGAGGTTAGTGTCAATCTGCAGGAATCTGTAGTCAGCTTTGTTCTGTGGGCCCGTGCTGAATAGGAAATATAATGGCCCAGAAATTAAACATGGATGATTCCCGCGGGGGTAAGGATTCCCCGCGATATCGCACTCCGTGCCTACCTTTTTGTTTGGGGCCCACACAAACTTTAGTTTCAGAGCCTCTTCTTGTTGCAACCGTGCAGTGTGTACGTATCCCAGAGGCGCAATTAGTTCGTGCGAGCTCTGGGATCACGTGATTCAGTTAGAGCCAATGGCAGCTACAAACCCCCAAAAGAACAGCTAAACCTCAATTAAATTTTTTTAAAAAGCCATCACATTAATAAAATAAGTATAGTTAAATAAATTAACCACTTTAAACAAAAAATTAAATTTTTGAAAAAATTTAAAATCTTTTTAAAAATTATAAAAATAAATTTACCTTTCTTTAAAGTCTCTAAAAATGACAAACCTGTTGAAAAAAATTTAAAATAACACTTAATTAACTACTTACCTTGTTAAAAGGGGGTCCTACGCCTGCTTTCTTTATGTGTAAAATCTTCACCACTTACCTGCGCGTTCAAAGCTGAAAAAAAAACTAAGTGCACTGCGTGCGCACAGCCTGTAGCACGCACGCGGTTCACTTAGGAACCGCCCCCTTTGCAATTCACGAAGTGCCGGTTTCCCGCGCATGCGCAGTGCATGCAGGAAACCGGCAATTCGGTATCTAATACGTGAGAGTACACAGTGCGTACTCTCGCGTATTAGGTTTAATTTTCGGGCCATTGAGACTACTTACTGACGTATGTGCAGCGTAAGGAGACTTTAGTCCCGTCAGTCTGGGCTGCAATTTAATCTCGATCCGAGAAGTCAAAGAATAGCATTCTAACCAGCTACAGAACCCACGCCCCAAATTATAAGTCATAAAAACCTCCAAAATTCTATGTTGCCATAAACAAAACACATAACAAGTATGAGTGGCAGAGATTATGAATAGCCTCATTCTTTAACTTATCACCTGGAAAATCTGCCTTCTGTTCGATAAAATCAGTGGGACAGACTATATTGTTGATGAAGGAGTTTTCAGAGTGCTTCCAGATTTCACCTGAATGATGATGTCTGCATGTGAGACAACAAGAAGTAAATAAATGGAGCACAAGAGCAGGTGTGAATTGATTTGGATTTATACTACAAGTGTCTATGTAAAGTCAGTGAGATATATTTATGCATTTGGTTCTTATTAAGGTGAGGGGTGTCTGTGCTGGGATTGCAACATTTTTCTACTCTTTGCATCCAGTGTCAGTATTAAGCACTCCTGGGTCAGGTATACCATGGTCCACATCCAGAATAAAGCTCCGAATACTCTTTCACAACAAATGTACCTTAAGCTTAACTTCAGATACACACTCCTGTAGACCAGTCTTTTCTCTCCATTTTTCATTCAAGTAATTTCTATAATCTTTGTCATTGACAGTGGCAGATTCAAGCCAAATTGTGGGCAGTTCTGTACCTAACCGAATCAAAGAAAGAAAAACTTGCATTTATATAGCACCTTTCACAACCTCAGGATGCCTAAACGCGTCTTACACCCAATGAAGTACTTTTGAAGTATAGTCATTGTTGTAATTGTGGTATAAATTTGTGCACGGCATGATCCCACACATAACAATGAGATAATGACCAGATAATGACCAGATTGGTGATGTTGGTTGAGTGCTCACTGTTGGCCAGGGTACCTCACCACCAACATTCCCTCTATACTGCATGGCCGCGCAGCCGTGCAGCTCTTTGCCGGCCCCGTGCAGCCCGGGACTGGCTTTTCCAATGTTAAATTTCACACATGCGCAAAACTGTGAATGGGTTGCGCAGCCCCTTAAAGGGGCCGTGCAACCCCCCCTAAAAATTAGCGGTAACATTGCTCACAACTGCTCCCAGCATAAACTGGGTTTCCACCATACATCCTCTTTTTTACACATTCTTGGGAAATGGGCGTCACTGGCAAGGTCAGCATTTATTGCCATTCTGACTTTCCGGGCGACTTCGGAGGGCAGTTAAGAGTCCACCACGTTGGTTTAGGACTTGAGCCACATATAGGCCAGACTGGGTAAAGATGACAGGTTTCCTTCCCTGAAGGACATTAGTGAGCCAGTTGGGTTTTTAACGACAATCTGACAGCTTCATGGTCACTTTTACTGATACCGGTCTTTTTTATTTCCAGATTTTTTTTAAACTGAATTCAAATTCTCAAACTGGCATGCCAGGATTTGAACTCATAGTCTCTGGATTATTAGTCCATGACCTCTAGTCCGATAAATTTATGGCAGCGGAGCTGCAGCAGTCCAGGGAAATTCGGGCCCTTGTTTAAGAATATAAGATTGAAAAGAGCTATTGATTCTTTGCAGTGCGCTCTGGGATCCTTCTCCATCAGCAAACCAATATCCCTTTATTCTGTGCGTTAGAAACTAGGGGTGCCTAAAAATATATATGGTTATGCGAATCAAACTGTAAACCGAATAAATGATTATATGTTTCTGCTCGAGACAAGTAAGGGGTTAATGTATAAGTTGTGCCTTACTGGAACTGTGTAGGTTTTGTTTTCCTGGAGACTTATATTAGACTTAGAGACAAAATGTCTTCAGTTAGTTAGATTAGATGAGGCATAACATTCCACACAGGGGCCCATAGCATGGCCTTGCCCTGCCAGGCTAGCTGTCTGTTGTTTGTAAGTTAGGGTTTTGACTTTGTTAATGTATCTTTAATTTGGCCAATGAAGGCCCAACCTATGTTTCTTCCATTATTACTAATAACCATATTATAATACTAAGGTAGAATTTGGAGTTTGTTTAACAGAACTGCTTGCAAAGATAATTAAATGTTAATTAGTATAAAGGACATAGAATAGAAGGAATTTATGGGAGTTAAGGTACCATCTCAGGATGGAATAGTTTGTTAGAGTAAGGGAAGATAGTTTGGATGGCGGCTGGTTGAGTAAGACAGCTCTGGATTGGGCCTCTGATTTAATGGCCCAAAGCTGTGCCTGGTACACGCAGTGGCTGCACCAGGGGGGACAAGACAGGATTAGATAAGAGACTATTGCTTTGGAAGGAAAGGGCCAGATGAGATAAGGGAAGACAGTCCTCAACATACTATAAGGCCATAATTGGACAAGTACAGAAAGCATGTGCAATGGTTGTGAAGACCCCTTGAGGGCAGTAAGTTAAGACAAAGAACTCGACATGCCATTGGACACCTTGTTTTAAGGGGAACCTCTATAGGTTAAATGGTCTTGTCCATTATTCTACCTCAGGCCCACCCCTAAGAAGAGAATAAAAGGAAGAGCTAAAGAACTCTTAGCTCAGACCGTGGCGCAAGGGGCTCCCAAGAGTGAGTTGGTGTTCTAACACTCTTCAGAGAGTGGACACATGCAGACCCTAGTCTAACACTCTTGGGTAGTTCAGAGAGAGAGAGAGAGAGAGATACGTGAGACAAACAGGAGAACGAATAAGAAGAGTTGTTCACGCCATCTGTCCGATCGGGTCCGGTACCAGCTACTTGTCACAGTCGTATGTTTCTGCTGTATTACTAGTGTGTTATATTCTGTCCTAAACTCCGATTAAACACAATATAACCACCATATTGGTTTGCACTCAATCCTGTTTACCAGAGAGACGCGAATCTCTACAGTGCAAATTCAGAATTGGATCCAGTTCTTTTAGGAATGTTTTAATGGATTTAATATTTACTGCACTAGGTGGCAGTCAATTCCACAAGCTGAGACTCTTAAGTATGAAAAAGTTTGTGTGTAGGTTATTGGTGTGGTTGTACAATGAGATATTACTGTAGCCTAGAAATGACTGTTGCTGATATTAGTGTGTGCATGCTTGATGTGTTCATGTGACATTCCTCTGTCTACTTTTTAATGGGGTCAGTGGACGGAGGAATGTCATACAAATGCTTTAAACCAATATCTCTAATGGTTCAGTGTGTTAAGTCTGCTGATCTCAGCTAAAGCTGTGCTGTGGGTGTTACAGTTGATCTTGCCCCGCTACTGCTGTTAGAAAGTGCCTACTTCTGGATGTCAGTTGAGGTCAGGATTGAGTTCTTTATGGACAAATAACCCACCAATACTCATTGGGCTGAATGTTCACTCTTACCACTGGGCAGAAAACAGGTGGTATTGGATTGACTGCCCATTTTACACCCTGCCCAACTTACGCTTCCATTGAAGTCACCACCTTCCGGCGTGACAATTCAGGAGAGGAACAAAAGGTGAGTGCAATTTACTTGAAATGCAACAGACAAGAGTATCGGTGACATAAAATTACCCAAATGCCCAACATAGCAGAGTTCAACTGATCTGTGACATTCTTGACTGTTTCAGGGATTGAGCCGATCAACAAGTCCTCGTAACAGTTGTTTTCCTTTTGCTGCATGAATGCTGCATCAGTCCTAAAAGTGTGAATACAATGTTTAGAACAATTAACTTGGATTTTGATCTTTAGCGATAGATCTAAGCATTATGCTGCGACGCTGTAGTGAATGCCGTTGCTAAAATAAAATGCCAAATTTATAACTTATGCCAAAGATAAACTTGACACTGTACAGTGGGATAATAAGATTCAGCCCACATATTTTGCTATGATAGGCATTGCAAGCACACCTGCAGGACAACTGTACTGATTGCTCACCTTAAATGCAAGAGCCGCAGAGTCCATGGTTAGGATTTTCAATGTGCTGCTGGAGGCAACAGAAAGCTGGATGCATTCAAAATAAAAACACCATTATGTAGATGTTCTCTCTGATCAGCTGAATGTTATGATTTTGTAATTTCTTTATGCCATTAAGTATGTGCCCAAGTTATTACTATGTATCACACTGTTCAGCATTTGGATCACCAGGAAACCCAGGCAAGGTGGGGCTGTTATGCACTATAATGTCTCAGTATTCAATAGCATGTTAGAGTCCCGAAGAAACTATAACACCTAAAATAATTAAGCCTCATAGTTAATGGGATCTTTGGTATATTGGGTTAGCAATATTTGGGTTACCTTGGGTTATCTTTTCCCCATTCCTTACATCCCTCAATTTTCCCTTCTTCCTTCCAACTTTGAACGGTTACAAATCCAGATTTGGTGAAACATACCAGTGCTTTTGGATTTAACTTGTCATCTCTCCTGCTCTTTTCAACCTTGGTAGTGTCCAGGATTACGGGCCTTCGTCCACCAGCTAGGCCTCTCAATAATAAATTAAAGTATCTGTGGACCTTCATCCACTTCAGACTGATGGGCAAGAATCCCGTGTGAAATTAATTTCCATAACTTCAGCCTCAGTAACTACTCGACGTGAACCCACAGCACAAAACTCTGCATAATTTGTCACCAAAAATTGACAATCTCTAAGGTCACAGAGATGGCTGGTGTGAGAAAAGGTGTTCCTGCATTGGGGATAAAACAGATTGTTGGAACTGAATAGAAGAAGCTTACTGTCTGCCTAATCTGTGCTATGCTAATGTAGGAGCGATTGATAATAAAACTGGGGCATAGAATTTCCTTCAAATGAATTACGCTACTATTGTCCTTTTTAAAATAAGATTGCACCTGCCTGCCATTTAGTTGTTTATTATATTGTGTTGGATAATTGCCAAATTGAAGTTACCAAGATTACAGATGGAATTGACAAAAGTTGATCCAGGCAAATTGTCCACTATGATGAAGGGTTCAAATGCAAATTAAAAAACGAGGAAGTTAAGTTTAAAAAAGATAGAACTTGTATTTTTATAGCGCCTTTCATGATCTCAGGACATTCCAAAGTGCTTTACAATCAATTAAGTACTTTTGAAGTGCCAGTCACTGTTGCACAGCAAGTTCCCACAAACGGCAATGTGATAATGAACAGTTAATCTGTTTTATATGTGTTAGTTCAGGGATAAATTTTGGGCAGGACACCTGAGAGAACTCCTCCATTCTTTTTCAGATTAGTGCCATGGGATCTTCCACCTGAGAGAGCAGTCAGGGCCTCGGTTTAACGTCTCATCTGAAAGACAGTACTTCCAACAGTACAGCATTCCCTCAGCACTGCACTGGAGTATCAGCCTAGATTTTGTGCTCGAGTCCCTGGAATGGGATTTGAACCCACAACCTTCTGACTCAGAGGTGAGAGAAAACTTTTTCACCTGAAGGATTTTTTTTCATCAAACGAACAAGGAAAATGAGGGGTTATTGGTGAATTAGTGCCGCTTGATAACACAGTCGATGACGCCTTCCATCACTTTGCCGATGATTGAGAGTAGACTGATGGGGCGGCAATTGGCCGGATTGGATTTGTCCTGCTTTTTCTGGACAGGACATATACTGGGTAATTTTCCACATTGCCGGGTAGATGCCAGTGTTGTAGCTGTACTGAAATAGTTTGGCTAGAGGAACGGCTAGTTCTGAAGCACAAGTCTTCAGCGCGACAACCGAGATTTTGTTGCGGATCATAGCCTTTGCTATATCGAGTGCGCTCAGCTGTTTCTTGACATCACGTGGAGTGAATCGAATTGGCTGAAGACTGGCTTCTGTGATGGTGGGGACCTTAGGAGGAGGCCGCGATAGATCATCCACTTGGCATTTCTGGCTGAAGATGGTTACAAATGCTTCAGCCTTGTCTTTTGCACTCACATGCTGGGCTCCACCATCATTGAAGATGAGGATGTTCATGGACCCTCCTCCTCCTGTTAGTTGTTTAATTGTCCACCACCATTATCAACTGGATGTGGCAGAACTGCAGAGCTTTGATATGATCCATTGGTTGTGGGATCACTTAGCTCTGTCAATACCATGCTGTTTCCGCTGTTAAGCACGCATATAGTCCTTTGTTGCAGCTTCACCAGGTTGGCACCTCATTTTTAGTTGCGCCTGGTGCTGCTCCTGGCTTGCTCTTCTGCACTCCTCATTGACCCAAGGTTGGTCCCCTGGCTTGATGGTAATGGTAGAGTGAGGGATATGCCGGGCCATGAGATTACAGATTGTGGTGGAATACAATTCTGCTGCTGCTGATGGCCCACAGCGCCTCATGGATGGCCAGTTTTGAGCTGCTAGGTCTGTTCTGAATTTATCCCATTTAGCATGGTGGTAGTGCCACACAACACAATGGAGGGTGTCATCAGTGTGAAGATGGGACTTCGTCTCTACGAGGACTGTGCAGTGGTCAGTCCTACCAATACTGTCATGGGTCTGCGACAGGTAGATTGGTGAGAACGAGGTCAAGTAGGTTTTTTCCTCGTGTTGGTTCTCTCACCAGCTGCCGCAGGCCCAGTCTGGGAGCTATATCCTTCAGGACTCGGCCAATTCGCTCAGTAATGGTGCTAATGAGCCACTCTTGGTGATGGACATTGAAGTCCCCCACCCAGCATAGGTTCTGTGCCCCTGCTACCCGCAGTGCTTCTTCCAAGTGGTGTTCAACGTGGAGGAGTACTGATTCATCAGCTGAGGGAGGGCGGTAGGTGGTAATCAGCAGGAGGTTTCTTGCCCATATTTGACCTGATGCCATGAGACCACATGGGGTTCGGAGTCAATGTTGAGGACTCCCAGGGCCACTCCCTCCCAACTGTATACCACTGTGCCGCCACCTCCGGTGGGTCTGTCCTGCCGGTGGGACAGGACATACCCAGGGATGGTGATGGAGGAGTCTGGGATGTTGACTAAAAGGTATGATTCTGTGAGTATGACTATGTCAGGCTGTTGCTTGACTAGTCTGTGGGACAGCTCTCCTAATTTTGGCACAAATCCGCAGATTTTAGTGAGGAGGACTTTGCAGGGTCGACTGGGCTGGGTGGGCCTTTGTCATGTCCGGTGACTATGTTGATTGTTCAGCTTCAGCTGGAGTATTGTGTTAAATTCTGGGCCCCACACTTTAGGAAGAATGTCAAGGTCTTAGAGAGGGTGCAGAAGAAATTTACTGGAATGGTTCTAGGGATGAGTTATGTTATGTGGAAAGGCTGGATAAGCTGTGGTTGTTCTCCTTAGAGGAGAGAAGGTTAATCGGAGATTTGATGGAGGTGTTCAAAAACTTGAATGGTTTGAATAGAGTAAATAAGGAGAAACTGTTTCCAGTGGCAGAATGGTCAGTAACCAGAGGATACAGATTTAAGGTAATTGCTGAAAGAACCAAAGGCGAGAAAAGGTGACATTCTTTTACGCAGCGAGTTGTTATGAATTTTTTTGAAAAAACTTGCATTTATATAGCACCTTTCACGACCTCAGGACGTCCCAAAGCACTTTACAGCCAATGAAGTACTTTGTGTCGTCACTGTTGTAATGTAGGAAATGCGGCAACCAATATGCACACAGCAAGCTCCCACAAACAGCAATGTGATAATGAACAGATGATGTGTTTTAGTAATGTTGATTGAGGGATAAATTTTGGCCAGGACACCAGGACTAACTCCCCTGCTCTTCTTCAAAATAGTGCCACGGGATCTTTTACGTCCACCTGAGAGAGCAGACGGGACCTCGTTTTAACATCTCATCCGAGAGACGGCACCTCCGACAGTGCAGCACTCCCACTACACTGGAGTGTCAGCCTAAATGATTGCGCTTAAGTCTCTGGAGTGGGACTTGAACCCACAACCTTCTGGAATGCACTGCCTGAAAGGATGGTGTAGGCAGATTCAATAATAACTTTCAAAAGGGAATTGGATAAGTGTTTGAAGGGCATAAAATTACAGGGCGAGGGGTTAAGAGCAGTGCACTGGGACTATTGGATAGCTCTACCAAAGAGCACGATGGGTGGAATGGCACCCATTTATGCTGTATCATTCTATGATTTTATGATGCGTGGGGTTGGGTTTGGGTTGTGTTGAACAATTGAGCTGCCCTGTATAGGTCTTTCTACCACTCTGTACACAGATGGTCATCATACTGCTGATGAGGAAACATTGGACGGAGTTTGGTACAACAAAGACTGGAAGGCATAACTTGGAGGCCCGTAAGCAGAAATATGCTCATATATCCCGGAAGACATGATCAAAAGGATGATGTCAATGCATTCATACCTTTTATGATGAGTTATGCTGTTCACCATTCCAAACAATAGGAGTTCCTGATTTTGCAAGGGTTTACTCTGGGAACAGACTTTTACTAGCAATGAGCACGGTAATGGATTTCGGGCTATAACATTGCAGCAGATATAGGGCTATAACAATTTTTGATGGATGTTCGCTGCTTGTGCAGCTATGACCCAAGAGTTACCGATTTAAAATTCACTATCAAGATTCAAATAATTCCAAATCATTTTCAAGGAGTAATTCTCAGTCCCTGAGGCGGTGAAAACAGCAAATATTTCTACTGAAAATACAGTGGTATTTGAGGCGAATTTATCACACAAAATCTTTTCATCTGGCAAGAAAATGTCAGATTCTGTTTTGTTCCATGGGTATTTAATTAAACAAATGGAGTTTCAGCCCCAGTTTACAACATGTCTTGCCAGTTTAAGCAATCTTACACTTCACCAGTTACATAGAACAGTAAACACATCTCACATGTTATATGCTGGATGATTGCCTTCTACAAGTTCCAAGATCTCCCCCTAAACTTATAAATAATATATTAACCCTCTGATTACCACATTTCCTTGGCACTTATGAAACTGGTAGCAATGACACAAATCAGAAATAGCAACAGCACTTTGCCGTCTGACTTTTTAGACCTGATTTTAACCTAACCCGGCCGGAAGAAGACTAAAGCATTGCCTTGAAATTGTGCCAGCATACGAGCATCCTTATTTGAATTTACTCCCTCCGCTAAAATAGTGGAATCATGAACCCATTTGAAGTAACTGGCTCCACAGGAAGGAATTTGTAAAAATACCTTTACTTGCTTATCTTTGGTTGGTGGCCGCTGATGAATCCTGATCATCAGTCACCAATTTCTCAAAGGGGTCCTTTAATTGGGGCTGTAATTTACATAATCAAGGGGCCCAACGCCTGTTTTTGCCGTTCGCCCAGGATACCTAAGAATGGGCCCTATGAATTTGGCAGTGGGATCAGCTCCTGCGCAGGCTGGGCACAGGCCGCCCCATTGCTAAATTGGTATGCTTTGTGCCCATTGTACACCTGAAAATAGGCGCAATATGCGTCAATTTCTACCCCTGGATGTCGGACAAGCAGTCTGACAACACAGAGGCAATGGAAATGTCGAGAGATGTGGTGGAGAGGTAAAACTAGATGTTATCAGCAATAATGTAGAAGTTGATCCTGTGTCTGTAGATAACTTCACCAAAGAGCATCATATAGATGAGGAAGAAGAGGGGGCCAATTACAGATCCTTGGGGGACTCTAGAGATAATGGTCCAGGGCCGAGAAAAGAAGACATTTGCTGGAGCTACTCTGGATATGAATGGATTGGTAAGATTGGAAGTAAGCGAGGGCAGTCCTACTAAGCTGGATGACCGTGTCAAACAGCAAAGAGGTCGATAAGGGCGAGGAGGTTTAGTGCAGCATGGTCGCAGTTACAGAGGATGTTGTTTGTGACTTTACTTATTGGCGTTTCAGTGTTGTGAGATGGACAGAAACAGATTGGAGCAATTGTAAAGTAGGACATACGAACATACGAACAATGACGGACAGGTAAAGACCCTCTGGTCCATCGAGCCTGTCCCACACAATTGCGATACCTTGTGTATCACAATATATACACTCCCACCCCACCTGAAACCATGTGATCTCCTGGGAGAGGCAAAAAACCAGCTAAAAAACCCAGGCCAATTTGGGGAAAAAAATCTGGGAAATTCCTCTCTGACCCATCTAGGTCAGTCTAGTCCAGGAGATCCCGCTGGCCCTGAATTCCCTGCAGTACCTACCTTCTGTAAGAGGTGATCTCCGTCCCAGCCAGAAACAGGTCCAGCAGCCAATTTGCATATTGCAAGATCCCACAAATGGCAATACAATAATGACCAGCTAATCTGTTTTAGTGAAATTGGTTGAGTGATAAATATTAGCCAGGACACCAGTCTTTGAAATAGTGCCATGGGATCTTTTACATTCACATGAGAGGGCAGAGAGGTTTAACTTTCAGTCTCATCCGAAAGACGGCACCTCTGACAGTGCAGCACCCCCTCAGTACTACACTAGAGTGTCAGCCTAGATTTTGTGCTCAAGTCTCTGGAGTGGGACTTGAACCCACAACCTTCTGACTCAGAGGCAAGAGTGCCACTGAGTCATGGTTGACACTGGTTTTGAAAGGAAGGACAGTAGCTGAAGAGAGGGAACCATTAGCAATGTTAGGTAGCACTGGAACTACGAAGAGAAATTAGGTGGTCAGCAGTTTAGTACAATTGAGGTCAAGTAGCAGGTGGTGAGATGATTGCTGGGAATTTCCTTTGAGGTTTTCCCAATCAGCGGCCGTACTTCAGCGGAATGCCCGGATTAGATGTGTCAGCAGGGTTTCTGCAGAAGTTACAATGGCTGATCGGGAAAACCTCCAAGAAATTCCCGATGATCGGCTCACCACCTAGCTTGTTAGTCGAATCTTACAGCTCAAAAACCAATCTAGGCAGAACAATAAAGCAAATAATGTGTTTTTATTTCCCATTACTTTTATTTGCTTAGAAGTCACCTTTCAATAAATTGAGGGTGAGAGGAAATCTTAATCATGTATTCTCAGAGTGTTGGGAGGAGGGGAAACTGTGTTTATGTCCCTAGGTTCAGAGATACTCATGGTTAGCCAGCAGAATCAGTATTGAAATTCTGTCTTCAGGCATATCTGAATTTTTGAGTCTCCATAATCGGAAAAACAAAATAAAAAGACCAATTTATTCCTAGTTGAATCAAGTGATAACATGAAATATGCCCTATTACTGAAATGCTGCAATAGTACTTAAAGCGTTAATTTATAAAACAGCGGAAGTATCTACAATTATGCATCCCATTTTCTCGCGTACTGCAAACATCAGATGAATTATGTTTATTACAGTAACTTCAAAAGGATCGATAGTTGTAGTGGCAGTTTATTAAGAGTACCCACGCTTTAGGTGCAGTTTCAACAAGTAATTACTGTTACAAATCTCGGAGCAGATGTAATGGGGTTGCATTCCAGTGCACTGCTCCAGGCTCCTGAGTAATGTCACATGCAGTCGTATGAGTCAGTCCTATTTGTGTACTGTAACCTAAAGTAAGAAAACAATTGCTACATTGATTTCTGTGAAGTAACTCATTTTTGCTGTTTGAAACTTTCACAGTGACCAAAAAGATGGTGAAATTGTTATAACTTCTACTGGAGAGAGCAAAGTAAATAGGTAAAATGAATGCCTATAGAGAGACAGACCTCTTGTAATGGGGTGGGAGAAAGCATTTGTAAAGAATCTTCAGAACATTCATTAGAGAAGACCATAGTATCCTGCACTCCACAAATGGGGTATCTCCAGGCCTACTTATGAACTTATACATCAATGAGAATAAGATTCTAACAGAGGTAAAGAGCTCAAAACAAACAAATCCCCAGGAAGATTGGGGGTGATTTTCGGCAGCTCATTCAGGCGCTAAAGATCCTCCGAGGTGGACAAGGTGGGGTATTGAGCTGAACTGCGGGTTTAACCCGCGTTTAGTGCAAGGCGCCATCTTGGTAAAGGAGTTGAAGCCAGTAATAAAAACAGAAAATGCTGGAAATACTCAGCAGGTCGGGCAGCATCTGTGGAGAGAGAAACAGAGTTAACGTTTCAGGTCGATGACCCTTCTTCAGAACCCTGAAGGTGGATTTTTAATTGCTGCCTGCCTTGAAAAATGGGCAGTTGGCAGAGAAAAATCAGGGTGGTGGGGAAGGGGTAACCTCGGCCACCCCTTTTTCAGGTGGACTTGCATGGCAGGTCTGCTTATTTCAGGTGGGTGGTTCTTTAAATTTGCAAATTGGGATCATATGCTGGCTAAAGACCCTGGTTGCTATTTCGAATTACAAATGAATGAGCGTGCGCCACACACTCTCTGCCCATTTTTACCAGGCGTGAGTGGTCGAACCAGTGGTCCTTGACGAGACTGCTGGTGGACGCTCTACAAAAGGGCCCCAAATATATCTTTGTCTTTTTATTTTTGTCGAGCCAGGAAAAATGCTCCTGCTGGCTTCCCAAAAATACTATGGCCCGCTGCCGGGCCATGCTGACTCCCCACCCCCCCCCCACTCCGAGATCAGCCATTCGTAAAGCCCTACCTGCCGACCAGCTCCTCCATTACCACCCTCCCCCCTCCCACTCCCTGAGCCAGTAAGCTGCAGCAGAGCTCCCATTTTGTGCCCACTGCTCATCAACTGCATTCAAATGAGGCCCAAGCTTGACAATGGTTCGGATCTCCCAATGGTGGCTTTAGTCGGGTGGCACAGCTGCTTTGCCAATTTCATGCCCGAACTGGTGAGGTGGCACAGGATTGTGTACGAAAAGCTGATATTTAAAGATATTTAGTAGATGAGAATCATATATGTATAGCTTTAAGTGTAGCCATTGACCAAATAATATTACCCATAATTACTCCTGGGTAACTAGAAAGCTAAGACTTGTTCAACATGTAGCTGCAGACAGTTCAAAAGCAGTTTTGACTAAGCTTTGTTAACAAACAGCCACAGACTGCAAGTGAAGGTCAAATCATTAAATTGCTAAGAAAAACATATTATAATGCTGTTAGAACTTAGAATCCACTTAACAAAACTAATTGCAACAATATTTAAAGGATAATTAGTATAAATTCCAATAAATGAGAGAGATCATGGAAGTTAAGGTATTTATCTGGTAGATTAAAGTGAGATAGTCTGCATACATCAAGACTAGTGAAACAGCGCTGAAATGATCTGGGCCCTTGGTGTAGAGAAAGGCCTTGTGCTGCTTGAAGCTAGAAATGAAAGAGATAAAGTAAATTCCAATGGGGTGAAAAGCTATAAACAAGATAACATGACAGCAGAACAGAGTTAATGGAAATATACTGGAAAAGAAGTGGCCAGGTTACTAGCCTTAACCTGAGTGACAATGGTATTTTGATCATTAGAACCAATTAAAAAAGGTGATTTTGTTAAAGACCATATATGGACACTGGCCAACTGAACTGTTGATAAGGAATGGGTTAAAACCTCGATATTTAAAGAACAGTTTCACACAGAAATTTGCTGCGAAGATAAGGAACAGACCTGTGACGACGTTGCCTGTGTCCAAAGGGCTCCAGAAACCAAGGGCTGCGAGCTATTCGTTACTATCGCCTAATGTTAAGTATTGATTACGCTGTAAGCTTAATAAATCTGATCTATTGCTCAAACATACTGGCTGCTGCCTATTTGTGTCTTGTCCAAGAACTCTGAGTGGTCATTACTGACTGACTCACAATTGGAAACAAGCTAACATAACATCCATATTTATAAACGATGGCAAATCTTATCTGGGAATCAACAGGCACAGTAATCTTACATCAGTAATCACTAAATGTCTTATTTTCCTGCACCACTTAATGCCCTTTGCGAGCTTAGGTCCATGCACTTTCAATCCAATGTTTGCCAGGAAAGAAAGCTATTGCAGAAAACCATCCTTGTTGCACTAACTTTTCCTTTCAGCCTTTCTGCTACCATGCTGATTTCCTTTTATCCTTAAATGTACAACCCTCTGGGTCAGAGACATCTCCAAGCCTAGTGCTATTTTATACGGATCAATATTTTTGGGGGTAGAATAATTGACAACGCATTTTCTTCTCCCCCACCAAGGTAGAGTGCTACTAACTTCATGTATCAGTCTAGCAATAATCGCTGAACTTGTCATGGGCTTTGATTGATAGTTGAGACTAGAATTTGAGTCTATACACTCTGAATGGGAGCTTAGAATTGCATTGCTTCTCCCTTAATTACATAGGTGAAGAATGGATAGTTTTATAGGATTAATCAATATCCATTCAACTAAATGAGATAGCGCATTTGCATTGAAATCATTTTTCTTCATCTGGACTGTTACTTCTAAAAGAATCTAGGGGGCTTGTTATACCACAGATACTGGTCTCGGACTGGTACCTTAATGGAGCAATGTAGAACCAGCAGGCTTGGATCTAGCATGCTCCCCCCCATCCTCAGTGGAGACATAAGAAAATTGGCCCCGGCCACTGAAACAGCATCATATTTCTGAACTGATTTATTTTCTGGTATTTTTATTTCATAACTATTACAATCTTCTGTCCTGCCTGTAAAAGTAATGATAAGTTCAACTGATGCTGGGTGGAACGGAATACAAAATACAGGGAAACTTTTGTTTATCCGGCATCGACGGGATCGGCGTGGTGCCGGTTTATCGAAAGTACCGGATAACGGAGAGTTATATCTACCGAGGCTATTTTTAACATAAAAAAATCAAGAAATGTGCAGTATACGGTATTTGGGTACTCACCTACAGAATGTTGTGTTAAATGGATAGTGGAAGATGCTTGATTAAGTACAGTACTGCCAGTTGAGGGTAATCCATAACTCTTTAATTACTTAACAGTAAAACAAAACTTATAAACGACTGTCTACAGTACTGTAGTTGACTGTACACTTATTCCGAGTCATCTGGTTCATCAGAAATATCCGTATCCGTGCCAGCTGGGTGATCAGGATCACGCAGTTCCACCGATGCCACAGATTCTTCAGGCACTTCCGCTGCTGCGACTCTTTTGGAAGCTTTCTTAAACATGTTGCGGATGTCGGTTTGCTTAGTGGACTCTTGCCTTTTCTGTAGAAAGGTGGAATGCAGAATATGGAGTTGCATAACTTCTTGTGCAGAGTAGCAAGTCTGCCTTTCAGCAAATTTGAGGATTGTAGAAAATCCTTCTGTAGCTTTAGCCCAAGAAATCTTCTCTTCTTCAGAAATCTCATCCTCTTCACTTTCCATCTCGCTTTCCTTTTCTTTCTTTGGATTCAAAACATTCTGAATTATTTCATCATCACTTAGCATATGCACAACACCAACTTCTCTATCTGCATTAACCCACTGCTCGATATCACTTTCACTGAGGTGACGTAGAGGGTTTGCTGGGCCTGGATTTTTCACCATTCCAGCCATTTCCATTATTGTACTCTTCTTCGGACGAACACTGAACCCATGAAATTCATCCTCTGAAGAAGAACCTTCAGCAAACATTACAGAAGGCCACAATTTGCGCCAGGCTTGCCTCAGAGTGTGACCTTTCACCAATTTCCAGGAACATGCAACATTATAGATGGCATCTTTAATATTGTATTCCTTCTGCAAATCTTGAATATTCTCATCTTGGCTTAGCAGTTTACGTAGGAAGTCTTTCTTGTAATGACACTTCAGATTTTGGATAACGCCCTGGTCCATGGGTTGGATGAGAGAAGTTACATTTGGTGGCAAATAAATGGTGAAAATATTTCCCGAAACCAACTGGGATTCATGCGGATGGGCTCTGCAATTATCAAGCAATAAAATGCATTTGCTATCTTCAGGTTTCCCTATTCTGCGGAAATGTTCCTTCACAGATGGAACAAAAATATGATGGAACCAATCGGAGAAGATTTCCTTATCCATCCAAGCATTTTTTTGAGCTTTGTACTCAACAGGTAAGTGCCTCACATTTTTAAATGCACGGGGATTTTTATACTTCCCGATAACAAGAAGTTTATCCCGGTGTGATCCAGCGGCGTTCGCACATGTTAGCACGGTTACACGATCTTTATTTTTCTTGTAACCTGTAGCATTAGCCTCACTAGCCCCAGCAAGCGTTGATTCTGGCAAAAACCTCCAAAACAAGCCAGTTTCATCGGCATTGTAGATCTGTGCTGGCGACAAATCATGTTGCTGCACAATCTGATTGAAATAATCGCAGTATTCTTCTGCGGCTTCGTGATCAGCTGATTTCTTCTCCCCGGAAATATCGAGTCGTCGTATCCCGTGCCGTAACTTGAAGCACGTTAGCCATCCATCGGAGAAAGCACACTTGTCAGTGAGCTCCATCCTTTCGTAGAAATCCTTTGCTTTCTCGATTAGCATGGGTCCGGAAATTGGAACACCCTCTGAACGCTTAAGAGAAAACCATTCATAAAGCACGGTATCCAGCTCTTCAAGCTTAGGCTTACGAAGCGTACGCCGTTTCTCTACACTCTTGCATGTCTCCGAGCTTGAATAAAACTTGAGCAGCTTATCCTTCTGCGATTTGATGTCGTAGATTGTTGACGAACCGATTTTGAATTCATTCATAATGTTGATACGCTTCTCTCCCCTTTCTAGTCGTTGGCATATCTCGATTTTCTGTTTTAAAGTTAAGACCACTCTCTTCCTTTTGCTTGGACCAGCTTTTGGGAATTCCATAATGCAAGATGGAGGAGATAATTGCCGATGAAGATGGAAAGACACACAGAACAATGGTGGCTAGGAAGAGACTACCAGCAGCGTGGCAGACACACAGCAAAATGGTGTATCAGAAGAGACTACAGTACCAGCAGCGTGGCAGACACACAGCAAAATGGTGTATCAGAAGAGACTACAGTACCAGCAGCGTGGCAGACACACAGCAAAATGGTGTATCAGAAGAGACTACAGTACCAGCAGCGTGGCAGACACACAGCAAAATGGTGTATCAGAAGAGACTACAGTACCAGCAGCGTGGCAGACACACAGTAAAATGGTGTATCAGAAGAGACTACAGTACCAGCAGCGTGGGAGACACACAGCAAAATGGTGTATCAGAAGAGACTACAGTACCAGCAGCATGGGAGACACACAGCAAAATGGTGGATCAGAAGAGACTACCAGCATCGTGGATGACACCCAGCAAAATGGCCGATCAGAAGAGACTCCAGGCAGCGCGGGAGAATCTACTCATGCTACTGCAATGTTTCGGACTTGCGACAGCGCCAGGAGGCCGAGTAGTGACACTTTTGAAAAGTACCCCTACTGACTAAATCGGCGTTCACGGACTCGGACTCGGACTCGGGATCAGCAACATTGCCGGTTATTTGAGAGGAGTTTTCGGAGCACTCGCCATTCGCGGAGACTCGACTGCGACTCGGCAACATTGCCGGTTATTTGAGAGGAGTTTTCGGAGGATGATTTTTGCCGGTTAAGCGAGAATTCCGGATATTTGGGTGCCGGATAAACAAAAGTTTCCTGTATATAACTAATCAGGTAGGAATCAACTGGTAGGAAATACCTTTATGGTTTATGCATGTAAGTATATTTGGTTTCGTGTTTGCATTGAGCATGTTGTACAAAAATAAGCACCTTCAATCCTTGTGCAATTAAAGGGGTAACATTACACTTTTGGGATTACAGGGCAGGCTTGGTTCCTTCAACAGCCTGCTGTACAGTGCCCATTTTATAGTTCTAGGAAGACCTGGGGTAAGGAGAGGAAGCAGCAGAGGACGCAGGGCCGCCTTAACGCCTTGCAGCCAGAGGTATCAGGGATCGGCTCATAGCTCAGCAATTCCCTGTCCTGAAACTCTGCACGACATTCCTCCCTATTCTCTTCATCCTGCATTGAAGAATGTTTAAATCATTCTGAAAGCTTCTATATCAATGACATTCTGACAATGCAGACTCCGAAGCTGGTATGAAACTACACTACATACCATAGTGGCAAATGTGATAAAGGTGATTCATTTAATGTCAAGCATCATAAATGTCTTCCATTCACTTCTCACCCAGGTGATCAACATATAGTGCTTTTCTTTATAGATGGTTATCTACATCTACTACTCCTACCATGTTCTACCCTAGTGGCTTGAGCAAAGCTGCTGTCCCTCATGTGGGAACTCTTGAGATGCTCTTAGCCAGTGCCTACTGGGTGCTCGAGCCTGGCCGCAGGCTGCTCCATCTCAGCTGCTGCCGGGGCAGACTGGTCCAGCTGACTTGCTGACACTGTGGTCGGTATTGATTGAGGGGGTGGGAGAATGAACTGATGTGCAGACGTACTGACATCCTGAGAGAGGCCAGCACACACTGCTTCCATCGCACCACTGCCACTCATTTGGGTTTGAGACTCATCACTTCCACTGATCCATGGGAGAGCAGATTGCAGAAGATGAGTGACCCCTTCAATGCCTCTATCCATTCAATCCACCGATCTCACCATTGTGGAGCCCAGAATCTGCATGTCAACCTTTTGAGCTTCCACCAAAGCTGCAAACACAGACTCCTGCTGTGAGAACCCTGCTGCAGCCTCCCTGGAGGTGATCACACTCTCCAGGGTAGATGTTAGAGTAGTGATGCCATGCAAAATGACATTGCAGAGGCTGAATGTGGACTCCCCCACGCTCTCAGCCATGGGGATGCCCACTGGTGCTGGGTCTGTCATCACATGCAGACCTATCTAGAATCATAGAATCATAGAAGATAGGAGCAGGAGTAGGCCATTCGGCCCCTCTAGCCTGCTCCGCCATTCAATGCGATCATGGCTGATCATCCAAATTCAGTACCCTGTCCCTGCTTTCTCCCCATATCCCTTGATCCCTTTAGCCTTAAGAAATATATCCAACTCCTTCTTGAATCTATTTAATGAATTGGCCTCTACTGCCTTCTGTGGCAGAGAATTCCACAGGTTCACCACTCTCTGGGTGAAGAAATTCCTCCTCATTTCTGTCCTAAATGGCTTACCCCTTATCCTTAGACTGTGACCCCTGGTTCTGGACTCCCCGACCATCGGGAACATCCTTCCTGCATCTAGTTTGTCCTGTCCTGTCAGAATTTTCTTAGTTTCAATGAGATCCCCTCTCATTCTTCTAAACTCCAGCGAGTATAAGCCCAATCGACCCAATCTCTCTTCATACCTCATTCCTGCCATCCCAGGTATCAGCCTTGTGAATCTTCACTGAACTCCTTCCATGGCAAGAACATCCTTCCTCAGATAAGGTGACCAAAACTGCACACAATACTCAAGGTGTGGTCTCACCAAGGCCCTGTACAACTGCAGCAAGACATCCTTGTTCCTGTACTCAAACCCTCTCGCTATGAAGGCCAACATACCATTTGCCTTCTTAACCGCCTGCTGCACCTGCATGCTTACCTTCAGCGACTGGTGCACAAGGACACCCAGATCTCGTTGCACTTCCCCTTCTCCCAATCTATTGCCATTCAGATAATAATCTGCCTTTCTGTTTTTGACACCAAAGTGGATAACCTCGCATTTATCCACGTTATATTGCATCTGCCATGTTTCTGCCCAATCACCCAACCTGTCCAAATCATCCTGGAGTTTCTCGGTATCCTCCTCGCAGCCCAGTTTTGTGTCATCTGCAAACTTGGAGATATTACATCTAGTTCCCTTGTCTAGATCATTAATATATATTGTGAATAGCTGGGGTCCAAGGACCGATCCCTGCGGTACCCCACTAGTCACTGCCTGCCACTCGGAAAAAGACCCGTTTATTCCAACTCTTTGCTTTCTGTCTGCCAACCAGTTCTCTATCCAAGTCAATACCTTGCCCCCAATCCCATGTGCCTTAACTTTACACGCTAATCTCTTATGCGGGACCTTATCAAAAGCCTTTTGGAAGTCCAAATACACCATATCTACTGGTTCTCCCTTATCTATTCTACCAGTTACATCCTCAAAAAATTCCAGTAGATTAGTCAAGCATGATTTACCTTTTGTAAATCCATGTTGACTTTGCCCATTTCCCTACAAATACTGATTTCTTTCAGTTCCTCCCTTTCATCAGACCCTATGTTCCCCAACATCTCTGGGAGGTTATTTGTGTCCTCCTTTGTGAAGACAGAACCAAAATATGTATTTAATTCGTCTGACATTTCTTTGTTCCCCATTATAAGTTCCCCTGATTCTGACTGCAAGGGACCTATGCTTGATTTCACTAATCTTTTTCTCTTCACATATCTATAAAAGCTTTTACAGTCAGTTTTTATGTTCCCTGCAAGCTTACTCTCGTATTCTATTAACCCCTTCTTAATTAATCCCTTTGTCCTCCTTTGTTGAATCTTAAACTGCTCCCAATCCACAGGGTTACTGCTTTTTCTGGCTAATTTATATGCCCTCTCCTTAGATCTTATGCTATCCCTAATTTCCCTTGTTAGCCATGGTTGAGTCACCCTTTTTGTTTTATTCTTATGCCAAACTGGGATGAACAAATTCTGCAGTTCGTCCATGCGGTCTTTGAATGTTTGCCATTGCCTATCCACAGTCAACCCTTTGAGTGACAATCCCCAATCAATCCTACCCAACTCGCACCACATGCCATCGTAGTTTCCTTTATTTAAATTCAGGTCCCTAGTCTCTGATTCAACTACTTCACTCTCCATCCTAATGAAGAATTCTATCATATTATGATCGCTCCGACCCAAGGGGCCTCGCACAACAAGATTGCTAATTAATCCTTTCTCATTGCATAATACCCAGTCTAAGATGGCCTGATGTCTGGTTGGTTCCTCGACATATTGGTCCAGGAAACCATCCCGTAAACACTCCAGGAATTCCTCCTCCATAGTATTGTTACTAATTTGGTTAGCCCAATCTATATGTAGATTAAAGTCACCCATGATGACTGCTGTGCCCTTATTGCACGCTTCTCTAATTTCCCTTTTAATTCCATCCCCAACCTCCACATTACTGTTTGGAGGTCTATATATCACTCCCACTAACTTTTTCTGCCCCTTGTTATTTCTCAATTCAACCCATGCAGATTCCACATCATCAGAGCTAATATCCTTCCTTTCAATTGTGTTAATCCCCTCTTTAACCAGCAATGCTACCCCACCTCCCTTTCCTTTTTGCCTATCTTTCCTGAATATTGAGTACCCCTGGATATTAAGTTCCCAGCCTTGGCCACCCTGGAGCCATGTTTCGGTAATCCCAATCAAATCATATTTGTTTACCTCTATTTGCGCAGCTAATTCGTCCACCTTGTTCCGAATGCTCCTTGCATTAAGACATAGTCTTCAGGCTTGTTTTTTTAATGCTCTTAGACCTATTAGAATTAGTATTTACTGTGGCCATGTTTGATTTAAACTGTTGTTTTCTCTGACTGCAACTTTTGTTTTTCTCCTTCCTATCTTTTGCTTTTATCCTTGTTTCCCTTTCCTCTGTCTCCCTGCTCAGAGTGCTAATGTCTGAGCTGGTGACTGGGAGAGTGGCGCGCCTGACAGTGCATCGTCAGAAGGATTGCCCTTCTTTGAGTTGTGCTCTTCTACGGTAGTTTCTTGGTGTTGAGAAGGCCCTAGAATCAAGAGAAAAGGGAAAAGAGTTAAGATGGGAGAGAGAAGCTGTACATTATCAGATAATAGTCTTGAGAATGCAGGTTGTATTTGCTAAACTTTCTTTTTTTAATTCATTCTTGGGATTTATTGCCTATCCCTAGTTGCCCTTCAGAAGGGGGTGGTGAGCCTTTCTCTTGAACCATTACAGAAGGTGCTCTACAATGCTGTTAGGTAGGGAGTTCCAGGATTTTGACCAAGATTCTTTTGTTCCTTTCTAGCAGTTGGATACAACTTAAGCCACTCCAGACGCAACCAAGCTGGTGTGAGATTGGCCAGACCAGATAAGGACAGCAGGTCCCCTTTACCAGATGGGTTTTTACTACAATCTGACAGTATCATGCTCACTTTTACTGGTACCAGCTTTACATTTCTAGATTTTTGAATTTGAATTCAAATTTTGAAACTACCATGGTGGGATTTGAACTCAATGGCCGCGATTTTACTAACCTCGGCGGGTCCGTGGCTGGCAACGATGGTGGTGGGTCCCGACCCTGCTGCTGGCTCCATCCCGCTGTGTAGAATGAATTTCCCTTGATAGGATTTGTTAAGCCCGCCCAGTGCGTTTCCCGGCCAATTAGAGGAAGCGGGTCTGATGACGTAATTTGATGACGCGTCATCAGTCGGTTTCCTTAAAGAGACCATGTCCAAATTTATTTTGACATTTGTGCTGTCAGTGTTCTACAGCATTGAGGTGCTGCAAACACTGACAATCAAAGGCTGCACCCAGGCTCTCTCATGACTCCCTTCATATGCGTATGGAGGGAGTCACAGCACGCAGGGAGGTCCTCTTCCCTTCCGATAGGCGGAAGAGACCTCCCCAGGAGATCAACACAGCCTGGTTGCACATTGCACAGGAGGGCACAAGCAGGGATGTGGTCAGGAGGACCTGGATACAGTGTTGCAAATGTTTCAATGATCTCAGTAGATCACAAAATCTAACTGCAAAGCCACACTCAACCTCATCCTGCTGTGCCTGTCATCACATCCTCATCACTCTGCCTTCCCTACCCAACTCCTGCACATCCTTACTCACACCAATTTATCTTGGACCTCCACCCATTCCTTTCTATCTATATTATCACATCCCCATCTCACTAGCCACCTTTCACACTCACCCTCGTCCTCGTGCAATCATTCCAACTAACAGCACACAAGGGTAGGCACTTGGGTTTTTTATGCAATGTTCATGTAAAGTTTCTGTTAATGTGGTGTCAAACATTGAAATCCTTATTTTCAATACTTTCCGTTCTTGGACAGATTTGTGTGCACCTTTGGAAGTGAGTTGCAGTGAATGGTGAGACATAACGGTACCCCCCGCAATGGTGATGAGTGTGAAAGGAATGGCTTGGGCATTGTAGGAATGCTTTATGGTGTTGGTGTGGGGTGGTGCCAACCTGGCACATCATGTGGCAGCCAGGGTGTACAGCATCAAGTGAAGTAAATCTGGCCATGCTAAGGCCATCCCTGGCCTCCCAAGCAGCAATGTGGTCGGGTGCTGGTGTTGGGGCTGATCGTGGTGGGATTCTGAGGACCAAGGTGAGACAGTATAAACCGTACCCATTCTGATGTAATAGATGGCAGGTGAACTTGAGATGACAGAAGCGATCTGTCAATGGTGAGAGAGGTTGCTCCAATGAGGTGACACTGGCTGGAGAGTTTGCTCCAAACACTTGTAGTCTGCATAAACCTCAATTTGTGTTCCAAAGGGAGAAATCAACAGCTTCTGCGCTTGATAATGAACAGGTGTGAAGTGGGAGCTTTTATACTACATTTCAAGCTGTCACTCATCAGCTGATTCAATGGCCACTCAACTTCCACCTCAGATTAACAGATGGGGTCCAGGAGCAGTGTGGAAGCCGTGGGCGAGCTCTTAAAGTCAAAAGGTAAGGTTAAATTCACTCTCAAGGGCTTGTCAACAAGCCAATAATTGTTTAAATTAGGTCCCCTGCCGCTGCTGGTCGGGTCTGCTCAGTGCTGGCAGACCCGACATTGGGAAAGGCAAGTTTGCACGATTTGACAGCAGGTTCCCGACCTGCTGTCAATCAAATCAAATTTCACTGCTGACCCGCCACCGATCCCGTCCGCTGAGCACCGGCTAAATTCCGGCCAAAAATCTCTGGATTATTAGTCCAGGTTTCTGGATTACAAGTTCGGTAACATAACCACTACACTACTGTACCCATGGTTAGCTAATGGTCCGAGTCTGGGTCTTCATCAAGCCTGCCGTGGTAAACGTCCGGATACCCCCCTTGTAGGCTTTTAATGGGCCTAAAATTCGGGCCTTGCCGGGTGAGTACGCACTGTGTACTCACCCGTAAGGCGTCCTGAAGTGCCGGTTTCCTGCATGCACTGCGCATGCGCGGGAAACCAGAACTTCCGGCCTGGTGAAGGGAGCGGTTCATAGGTGAACCGCATGCGAGGTAGAGGCTGCGTGCACGCAGCAAACTTAGGGATTTTTTCAGGTTTCTACCGGAGGGTAAGTATTGAAGAACCTGCGCTTATAACAAGGTGGCGCAGGACCCGTTTTCAACAAGGTAAGTGGTTAATTAATTATAATTTAAAAAAATTTCAACAGGTTTATCTTTTTTAGATACTTTAAAGAAAGGTAAGTTTATTTTTAGCACTGTTAAAACGTTTTTTAATTTTTTCAAAAATTTTAATTTTTGTTTAAAGTAGTTAATTTATTTAACTATAGTTATTTTATAAATGTGATGGTTTTTTAAAACTTATTTTAAGTTTAGCTGTTCTTTTGGGGCCGATTTCAATTCATAGATTTGACAGGTCTTCCTGTCAAATCTATGAATGAAAGATGGTCTGCTGCCATTGGCTCTCCATGGCCCACGTGATCCCAGGGGACGCATCGCACTAACTGCGCCCATGGGACACGCACAGCACTGCGCGCCGGCACTTGGAGCAGGCCCAGGAGCTGAAGTCCCCGTGGGCCCAGAGGTCAACGGCAGGCGCGGTAGGTAAGTGCGCGCGCGATCCTTACCCCCGCGGCAAGCCGGAGAGGTGAATTTCAGGGCCAATATCTCTCTCTTTCCCTAATTCTTCTGCTACACTTGGTGTAAGTGTTCTTTTCAGAACTCAATCACAGCCTCTGTTTGCTGTCTCAGGGCTGCCTTTAACTCCACATGCTCCTCCTGAACAGTTTCCTTTAATTTATTACACTGTTGTGAGCACTGTTCTAACTGCTTGATATAGACTTGACAGATTATATATAACCCTTGGACCTTCAGGCCCTTTTACTTTTAGACTCCTCATCAAAGTTAGCCGTATGCCATTTAAATGGGTCTGTGTGTATGACTGTAACCAACACAAATTCTGTTCCTTGCTGTTTAAGGATAGATTTCTCTCCACTCTCATTGAGGCTAGATTTTAAATCTACCATTACTTTGCAGTAGTTTACTGTAACACGCAAGTACGTAAAGTAAGGCTCATAACGCTCAAAGCATTAGCCGTACATATCGGAGAAATCAGGCTGCGGCTTTTACTTCTCCCTTCTATGATATATATCAACGTAATGCAAAGCCAGGCTCCAGAGTGCCAACTGTTAGAGGATGATTTTTATTTATGATTAGATGTTCTCTCTATTCCACAAAATCAATAAGGATCTTGAAATGCTGAGGTCAAAAGTTTATAGTTTTATTAAGCATAATACTTGGGGGGCAAAATTCCCATCGTACGCGCCTCCGGTGGGAGGTGCAAATGGGGCGCAAATGGCTTTCCCCCCCCCCCGAGGCGCTAACTGGCCTCCCGCAAAATTCTGTGGTAGGGGAGCAGCGGCACTACTTTGTATCACCCTGTGCCCAGAGACCATGATGTCATCTCCGGGTGCAGCGCCCCGGTAGCGCCTCGGGAGAAAATTCCCCCCTCGTGCCCCGCAGCAGCGCCGAACGATGTTACCGACTGCTGCAGGGGTCGCGAACAGTGAGGCCGGCCGCTCGCGGGGCGCAACTAAAGGCACGGTGGCGGGCCGACATGAAAAAAGTCACTGATTTGTTTTGAAAAGATTTCTGAGCACCGGACATGGGACTACGTGCCGCGATCAGTCTTCCCAGCACTCAGCTTGACCGCGCGGCACCCCCCGCACCCCGGTGCTCCAGCAGAAGCCAAAACAATTGCAGAGCTCGCAGTGGGGCGCCCTTCCCTTTAATGCAGGGAAGAGCCCCTGCAACGTGGCAGTGCCATGCATGGCCACCTGTGGCGCTGCTGAGCACATCGCCCTGGATCGGGACATTCCCCGCCTCTTGCGCTCCAAGAGACAAGTGGAGCGCTTGATTTAACGCTCCACTTCCCTCTTGGAGCAAAAAAATGGGAATTCCTCAAATGTTTGAAAAGGTTAGCGTCTGGCGCTAACTTTTCAAACATTTTTGACCTAGCGCCCCAAATGGCTCACTCGGGGAATTTCTCCCCCTTGATGAATTGAGACTGAGGCTCCTTATAGTTTGAGCTCCAACTCCAAATCCACATTACAGTCTACCACTTTTTATACCTATCTGAGCTACAAGATCCTTATCAAAATGTCCATATATGGCAAGCTATAAGGACCTGATCACAACTTGTTCATGTGAATAGCTTTACATCTTTAAACTACAGAGTAGTCACTGGTGGGTAATTTTACAATACTGCTGATGATTGACATGGGTGAAGATATTAACATCTTGCTTTCCACTTTTTCAGGCTTCTTATCGCTCAGCCCTACTATGTGAGATTTGCACACTTCTACATTAAATGATTATACTAAAAGTTATAAGGAGAATTTAATTAGACAATTTAATTGTCAATAACTTCAGTGAATAAGCTGATTTCCTTAATAATAATCTCTTTTTATGTTGGGGTAACGGGATCAATATAACTCCCTTATGTCGTTATCTTTTCAAAATATTCTCTCTTGTTACATACAATTATGTAACTACATTACGACAGTGTCCACACTTCAAAACTACTTATTGGCTGTAACGCGCTTTGGGAAGTCCTGAGGTTGTGACAGGCGCTATATAAATGCAAGCCTTTCTGTCTTTTCTATAACTGCTATTCCACCAAGTCAACCTTTAGTTATGTTTGTCTTTGATTCTGTACCATTCGGCATTGGCTGATTCCCTCATTCTATAGAAACCTTAATTACAGTACAAAGATATTATTTTACCCAGATGCTTTCCTTTTGCAGGACTAACTGTGTCCTTGCACCCATCACATTAATTACAGCCCCCTGAAACTTAGGAACCAGCATGCAATGGCGCACCTCCAAATAACTTCTCTCATTAAACAGGAGGTTACTTCATATCAAAGCTTGCCGGAGCTGCAAGGGTCAGTGCAAAAGTTCAGTTGTTACTACCTCAGAATTGCTGTCCACTTGTAACTATGTTAAGATATTACAATTTAAGAATCATACTTTCTTGTTAAGAAATAGAGGCTAAAAGCTAACATTATTACAATATAAAGATAAATTAATAGTGGTATTACATTAGCAGATTTCAAGTCAGTCTCATCACCGTCTTTTGGATGAGATGTTAAACTGAGGCCCAGTCTGCTCTCTCTCAGGTGGACGTAAAAGATCCCAAAGCACTATTTCGAAGAAGAGCAGGGGAGTTATCCCCGGTGTCCTGGCCAATATTTATCCCTCAATCAACATAACAAAAAAACAGATTATCTGGTCATTATCACATTGCTGTTTGTGGGAGATTGCTGTGCGCAAATTGGCCGCCACGTTTCCCACATTACAACAGTAACTACACTCTAAAAGTACTTCATTGGCTGTAAAGCGCTGTGAGACGTCCGGTGGTCGTGAAAGGTGCTACATAAATGCAAGTCTTTCTTTTTTTTCTTTCTATTAATGCTGTCCTTACAGTAAATCTATCCCTGTTAAATATTTGTTTGTTCATTTGCTTTGTAAAATAAATCCACTTAATAATGTAAACTTAAAATGGGGTCTGAAGTTGTGATGCTTTGTTGTTCATCAAAGATGAGAGAGAGAGGCTCCGATTTTTACTCTGAGACAGGAATGGAGCGTGCAAGGGCGGTAGCGGGCAAAACTCCCAAAACATGGCATGGTGTGGAAGCCTGGCTGATTTTAACGGCTAGGTGTCATTTAATTAATACATCTAGATCTCTCGTCAGAATCACGCGTCTGCAAGTGTGCCGCCCACCTGCATGTCACAATTGCCTGGTTGTTATTTAAAGCCTCAGTACACCTCAGCAAGGGAGGCTGAGGGATAGGAGTACATTGGGTGGAAAGTGTTATTAAAAAACAGTAATATGTCTGGAAAGGGAAGGAACATGGCCCGCTGGCTCTCTGATGCTACCCTGGAGGTCTTGCTGCGGTGTTGGCCAGGAGTGTCAGGAGGGATGTGTTATTCCCTACAAGTGGAAAGAAGAAACCTGCTGCCACCACGAAGAAGGCATGGATTGAGGTGGCTGAGGAAGTGAGCAGCAAGACCAGACCCAAAACCTTACCCTATCTTTCTCTTTCAGGTATTGACTGACATGCTGTGAACTTCCGGCATTTTCTCTTTGTATTTCCAGCATTCGATTATTTCCTTTTTTACCTCAAAGAGTGTTATTTTAAAATGCTTGTTTTATGTCAGCTGTGGCTCAGTGGGTAGCACACTCGCCTCTGAGTCAGAAGGTTGTGGGTTCATAGTCCCACTCCAGGAACTTCAGCACATGAATCTAGGCTGACACTCCAGTGCAGTGCTGAGGGAGTGCTGCACTGTCGGAGGTGCTGTCTTTCGGATGAGACGTTAAACCGAGGCCCCGTCTGACAGCTATCTCAGGTGGACGTAAAAGATCCCATGGCACTATTTCGAAGAAGAGCAGGGGAGTTATCCCTGGTGTCCTGGCCAATATTTATCCCTCAATCAACATAACAAAAACAGATTATCTGGTCATTATCACATTGCTGTTTGTGGGAGCTTGCTGTACGCAGATTGGCTGCCGCATATCCAACAGTGACTATACTCCAAAAGTACTTAATTGGCTGTAAAGCGCTTTGGGACATCTGGTGGTCATGAAAGGCGCTATATAAATGCAAGTCTTTCTTTCATTTCTTACGCTGAACAACCTAGGCCCAGTTATATATATCCATTTCATTTTAATCAAAAGAAGACAAAAAATACCTTAATTCGGGGCCTTATATTCAACCACCAGCATATGGAAATTCAACAGCTCCAGGGTTACGATGACATTGGTAGATTTTCCATGCTTGTTATTGTCCTTGATTATGTGACCTAGGGATGTTTAATTCTATCATGATACATGTAAAATAGTAGTTGTTCCATTCACCAGTACAGATGCATTCTTTACCATGATGAGCACAAAAATGCTGTCACATCAAATCTAAATACCCATAGCAGATAATTATCCTTAAAACTGCAGTAAAACAACAGCTTAACTGTGCTTCTATTATTCCCACCAGATTCGGTGACCTTTCCTCATTCAATTATAGACAAAATGCTATGCAGCATGGGATATTTTATGCAGTCATTTCAGGATGAAGATCCCTAGAAGTTACAAGTCACCATCTGCTCAGTTATTGTGTGAGCCTCATAAAGCAAGATAAACATCAGGCACTGGATCTATCACCCACATCTTGGTGATGCATTCGAACGACCCTCATAGTTCTCTTAAAAACTGCAGGCATGTAAGCAAATTTTTGTCTCTATTCCTCAATGGTAACTTGCTATCTGGACGGGAACAGGCCATACCACATGGGGCACTTAAGCAAGCAGAAGACAGCAAAGCTTTCATGGCAGTATGTTTCTTTTTCAGGAAATGGCTCCAGAACAGTCCTTTCTTACCACATGTGTCACAGTGAAGGATTTGTTCTGTCTTGATTTGTACTCCCGATGGAGTAAAGTGTCTTTCTCTTGCCAGACATATTATTTGGAATTTCTTTACACAGAGTGTGGTGAGAATGCAGAACATGCTGCCACATCAAGTGGTTGGAGCATTTGATGTATTTAAAGGAAGGCTTGAAGCATACATGAGGAAGAAGGGAATAGAGGGATACAGGGGTAGGGTGGAAAGCAGTAATTAGAGTGCAAAGAGGCTCATTTTAGTATAAATATTGTAAGGGGTTCGGTCGTAGGTGCTGGTGCGGGGTTAGGCCTTTGTTGCCTAATACTATTGCTTGCTCTGGTCTCCGGCCAGCCTTGTTGCAATAAGCACCTGTGAGTGGTTCGACCCACTCGCCCTTACGGTTCTAACACTGGACTTAGGTGCGAGAGCAGTAATGCAGAGAAAAACTCAAATAGACCCGGTTGAATAGTACGAAATGGAAATCTTTATTGCATAACGTCCAAAATCATGAAGTACATGTCATAGGCACAAATGAATGACAGTACAAGTATACATACATTCATAAAACTTGGTCTAGGGTAATGAGGATCGCACGGCACATCGTAAAAAGGGGAACACATTATATTTATCCTTAATAAAATCACCCTCCCCTATCAATACCTACACTAATCTAGATTTGTAGGATCGAGGAAACATGCTCACCACTCGTGATACTTCGGTGAATTTTAAAGTAAGGCACTCGGCTTGTTTCGCTGCAACACCTGACCGTCACGTGTTGGAAGGGGTCTCTGTACCCCACTTGTTTATCTTCTCTGCTCCGGCTAGCAGGCTGGGCTCCCCGTTGTCATGAAGAACTCGACAGTGCTCGGGCCCGGCTGTAGAATTCAAAGAAAAGTCTTTCTGGAGCGACACCAGTTAGCCGGTAAAATTCAAAGAAGAGTCTTCCTGTATTGACACCGGTTGTCGATAGAATTCGAAAGAGAGTCTTCCACTGGTTCGGCAGCAACCTGATAGAGTTCAAAAATGGTCTTTATATTTACGGGCGCGGTCGGGGTTTACTGACCGCGGCGGCACGTGGATTCTTCTTCTTCTCTTCTCATCTCGTCTCGTCTCATCTCTTCGGGCCTTCGGGTCCAGAACACCATTTACCGACCCTCGGGATGGTGCACCCGGTCACTGGCCTTCGTTGAGGCGGCTCGCTCCAAATTGAGCTCCACCCAACATAGGAGAATAAAAGTTCAGCCCGTGTCAAGAGTCAGTTCAAACGAATCAGCCCCGGGAGGATCAGAGGAATAAGAGAGTTCAGCAGCCAGCAGCAAGATAAGAGTCAAGAGACCGATGGACATTTGTTCACTATAGTTATAGTGCTGTGTTCCCTTATCTCCCGCCCAAATCTTAATGTTCATCCTTTGTAAAATCTTGGCGCTCAAAATTCCCAGTATTCTTGTTTGTAATGGGTTTCGGTAGCACCTTAAACTGGCCAACTACCCGTTAATGCTTTCCCCATTGTCGAACCGGCTAGGAGTCTCCCTGACTGGTTTTGGGGCCTCCTCGAATACTGACTTAATCACCCGAGAATGGCTCTCTCATTGTAGAGCCGTGGGGGAATTTGCGTATTGATGTATCTGGATGGGCCTTCGATTGCCCAGTACAATGGTCCTTACTTGTGCATGGAAAACGATTCCAGCATTTATCTCTTGCTATTGTGTCGAATGCAGACAGGTTGCATCCTGTCTTTATCAGTGTTTGCTGCGTATTACTTATAAATGTTTATTCGAACGCCATTTTGTCTGCCCACTGAAAATTCTGGAAGCTTCTGCCACGAGGCGCGGTGGCCATTTTACAGGCTTCTGTGTCCTGTTTAATCATGACAGCATTTCGTTGAAATAAAACTGATGAAACAAATCTGCTTTATCTCGTTATTTCGAATCGCGATAATTGTGAATTTTACAATATCGGCATAGACCAGTTGAGCTGACTGGCCTGTTTCTGTGCTGTAGATTCTATGTAATTATATATAAATCTATGTAATACTTGGAGCTATATATATATATATATATATATATGTAAAAAAGGGTATGCTGTACACCTGTTTGGAGGGCTGGATATCGGGCATCTCCGATGCCACTTAAAGGGAGCCAGAAATTCTTAAAGGGGATGTGCACTCTGGCTGCAGACAACAGGGAAAGTTGAAAAATGGATGGAAGGGGTCCAGAAAGGGCACCAGTTTTTTTGATGCCACGTTGGTGGCCATGCTCCAGGTGGTGGATAGGAGGAGGGAGATCCTGCTCCATCAGGAAGCAGAAAGCCCTCCAGGCAACACCTCCACCCATGGGAAGAGGTCACTGAAGAGGACAATGCCAAGAGCTTAGCTCCCAGGACATACCTACAATGCCAAGAGAAGTTCAATGACCTCACCAGAGTTCTCAAGGTTAAAATACTGCTCTCTTATTCTCTGCTCACACCTCAGCCAACTCCAAGCTCACTTCTCCCCTCCCCTGCTTTCCTTCACTATCCTACAGTCGCTGCACCATACTTCATTCCACTTCCCTCTCCTCAGACTCACACTCACCACTATTGCAACCCTCACTTCCCCACACCTCACATCTTACACACAAATATTAACTATTTTATCCTGACGGGCACACTCTCTAAACACCTCACAAAACTGTCACTAACACACTCCCTTCTATCTTCCAGAAGCAGGTTGCGCACAACTTGAGACACGATGCTGCCACTGGAGCAGGCCAAGCCTGCCTACACATCCTTTACCTTGTGGAGGAAAACATGTTGGCCATAATAAGCAAGAGGAGAGTCATGGCCATTATGACTGGCGATGCTGGAGGCATTTGTCACTCTGCATGACAAAACTGCAGCTGCTTTCACCAACCACTTCTTTATGCTGAAAATGTTGATGTCCCTCTGCCACTTCAGGAAGAGTAGGTCAGCCTTCTTGAAAGTGCACCATCACTCGATCTGACCCTGGCCAGCACAAAAAATTAATCATAGAATCATAGAATCTTACAGCACAGAAGGAGGCCATTCGGCTTGTCACACCTGTGCTGGGCCTTTGTAAGAGCTGTCCAAATTAGAGTGCTGAGGTGACATGGGAGAGGTACCTGCTGTCCTCTCTCAAGAGGACAGAATGCTTGCTCCCCCGCTGTAAGGACAGAGAGAGGCTGCAGTCCTTGTTGATGTAACAGAAATGAGAGTTCTAGACAAAGGAGTCAAACACTCACAAGTTTATTAGGGTTAAAGAACTACCCGCAGACAACACTCCGGGACTCATGGCGATGCTTTGTTGTAGAAGATCACACGTTACAGTTGTTGAGCTCAACTTTCTAGATATCTTCCTTCTTTTTCAACTTCTAACCTCGTGTTACAATCTCGCCCTTTCTATATCTTTCTAACTTCATTGCATTCCATGACTTTTGTACACTTTGCACCAGCTTGTACCCATCTTTTTCAGGAAGTTCCAGGCTCTCTAAAACATCTGTCATCTGTGGTCCCCAGGCCTGGCAGGAGGTGCTGGTGTTTAGGTTAAGTAAAGCATGGAATATACCTATTATGGCTATACTATAGCAACTAACCTGGATGTAGCTGGATGTAGCACTGCTTAAAGAGTAGTTCCTGCCTGTTAGCGCCACAAGATGCTGAATGAGTTTATCATGTGGCGAGTCAGGCGCTGGGGCAGACCAAACTGACAAAAGGATCCTATAAGGAGCATAGGACCCATATGTAAATATTTTAATGAGGGTTATTAATACTTCTGGCGTGCACCCTAGATGTCTACAGAGGACCCCGCTTCAATATGGCCACCTGAGCACTTCCGGCGTGGAAAACCATATTGGGCAATTAGGCGCCCATTTTATGCCTGTAAAACAGGCATGGAGCCAATGAATTGCTAGGCCCTTGAATATAGTTTGTCATGATTATAAAATAATAGACATGTATTTCCTCAAATACATAACTTCAGTATAACACTTTATAGATCACATGCTCCTTTTAATCACTTCAATGTACTCCATATCAGTTCTCTATTTCTGCTTCATATATAGGTTAAAAACCAACTATATGTTTGGCTTCTTAACCTTGTTATTATCTATTACATTTTCGGTAATCTTCTGTCATCTGTGTGCTCATTTATCCTCAAGACTTGCCTTCATTAATATAATCAGCTGGCTGGGTTTGTCAGTTGAGAGATATCAATTAATTTTCCCTGTAAAATTTTGCAACTGGAAATTTTTCATAAATGTTCATTCTGAATAATTGAAATGCAAATAGGTTTGTTTGGACTAAGAAAACAGTGATTTGTTTTATTGCATTTCCAGCATTTTCTGTTCATTTGCATTTTTTTCCCTTTTTACAAGCGTGGCATTAGGATTGCATCATAATGTATCTTCTTGTATCAGTGGGATTCATACGCTCAATTTTACTGAAAAGTCTGTCAGCTATTAAAGTAATACACATCCAACATATTGCCTTGTCTATTAGCAGTAATAAAATGTGGTTCAACCTTGCCTTACAATGCTGCTTCGAGGAGTGTTTTGAAATGTTGCAAAGAAAAGAAGAAGGAATGTCTAAGGGGAGTACTTTTTATTCAAAATCCCCAATTGCCTATTAAATATCAACTGTGCTTTGATTTCTTTTATATTAACCAGCATATCCCACGTTTTATTCCCAGAGTTAGGTTCCTCTAATTTATTCGTAGATTGACCAGTTGCAAGTCCCTTTGCAAAGAAAGTTGCAATAGATCCACTGTGTGGGATTGTTTATTCAGTGAACATCCACTCTTATATCCTCTGCACTTTTAGGCCACCCTCTCCTCTTGTAACTGCTGCACGAAGAGATCTCCGGCTATGAACCCTGCAACTATGCTGTGTGCCAGTAAATTTCTCTATACTATTTAGTCCTGTCAGTGTGATTAATAAAGAATGGATTTGTTAAAGGCAAATTGTGTTTGACTAACTTCTCTATTGTTTACATTCTCTATCGCCCAACCCAGTACCATAAAACTTTTCTCACCGAGATTATCTTCACTGTTTACCTCCCGCAGCCTCTGCATCGAGTGACTTCTCATCCTCGGTGGCTTCAACCTCCATCTCAATTCCTAATGCTCTCTCTCCTCTGAGTTCACTGTCCTCCTATCCTCCCTTAATCTCTTCCTCCTTGCAAACTTCCCAACCCATATTCACGGCCGCTCCCTTGACCTTGCCATCTCACGTGGCCTCACTACTCTTATCGGGTCAATCACAGTTAAGCCATCTCTGGTCACTTCCTTGTATCTCTCTCCACCCACATCCCCCTTCCCCCTCCCAACCCTACTTCCTTCTTGTCCGCCATTGGGAAAAACTCTCTATCAATTCACTTACAACTGCACTTTCAAAATCTCAATTGTCTAGCCTTTGGTCCTCCATTCACCACAACATTACAGCAGCTACTGCTCTGCACAACCACACCCTCACCTCCACCTTTGATGCCCTAGTCCCCATTAAAACAATTACTCTCTCTCACCCTGGCCATTCCCCCTGGCACGGTCCTTATCTCCCCTCCATTAAGTCCAAGGGCCGCAGACTTGAATGAATATGGCGGACAACTGATTCAGCCATTCACCGCCAGATCTGGCTGGACCACTTAAAGCACGTTCGGGTCCTGCTCTCATCTGCCAAAACTGCTCACTATTCCAGGATCATCTTGGAACGCAAAGATAACCCTGGTTTCTCTTCTCTACTGCAAACCATCTTCTTAAATCCCTCTCCCCGTATCCTTCACCCTCACATCCAACAACAAGTGCAAGAAGCTCATTGTCACTAAGATTGAGACCGCCCGATCATCTGCCTCTGCCACTTCCCTCCCTTTCCCTAGCCCACCGGGCCACACCTCCTCTAAGGTTCCCTCCTGCCCTAGCCCTGAACTCACATCTTTCTCTAGTTGCTCTCCTATCTTCCCTCATGTCTTCTCCGAGGTCAGCTTGTCAACGAGACCCACTTCCTGCTCCCTTGACCCTATTCCCTCTAAACTGCTGACCACCCATCTTCCCTTTCTGGCTCCTATGTGAAGAGATCGCAAAGTCTCTGTTTGAAGAATGGACTCCGTCGAGAATATTTTGTGGACTTTATGGGATTTTTCTGAGGGTATTTTCTCTGTGATGGGATCGCCCTGTGCAGATACATGAAAAACTGGTTTGTTAAAACTCCAGAGAACGCATGGCAGTTGGCTGTGACAAAAGAACTGTCAGTCATCCAGAATGTATGGGTTCGCCCGACAGTCCTGGAAAAAGGAAGGGGGGTGCATTGACGAAGGGGCTGAGGACCCTGAGGCACCCGTTGAACTTGAACCTATTAGAAAGCCACTCTAATATGCAAAAGCACTTCTCACCTCCATCTCAGAAGAGAAGCAGAACAATGAACCCACTAGCCTAGCCAGCCGAAGAGGAGCCAGTTTTTCCCAACACAAAGACCGAAATATGTCCCAGACTTAGGGCCATTAGTCCAATCACGGAATACTCAGGGGTCTGATGATGGCCCATTACTGACTAAAGCACCGGAATGCTTAGAAAGAAAAGGATTTTAAAGATTGGCGGGAAAGATAGGGGTAGCAAGACTCCTATAAAGATAGATCCTTTTCCACCATTCTCTCTCTCTCTCACTCTCGCTCCACCAAGATCGACCTAACAAGAAGAAGCAGCCAGAGGAAGAAGCCGCTGAGTGGAGCGATCGAGACCGACTGTGTGTGGTGGTAAGCATGGTCTCGAGTGTCCCAAGCCGGATATTTTCGCAGAAGTGAAGTTTTTGGGCTATTCCGGGGTGGAAGCTTCGTTTGGTTCAGCCAGGCGAAGGGGCTTATGCGACTGGGTAATTCATTGGTAGGGGTGGAGTTAGAGTCCACCATAGTAACAAGGGAATTACTGCATGTTATAGTCCCCAGTTGTGTACTGTATGTATGTTGTTTGTAACCTGGATCTTATTCTCCACAGATACAGTGATTTCGTTTAGTAGTGCATGTTTTAGCCAGTGCATGTTAGACCAAATAAATATAAGTACGATTTTTCACCGAAGCATTCCTGTCCGTGACTTATTTCATTTACACTCTGAGTAATAATTCCCGGGTATAGAACTTTCGTAAGGTGGGGGCGATTCGAACCGTCCGCCTAACAATTGGGCTAGGATCAAAACTGCTTACGTATGTTAGGTGATATTGTTAACGGTTCTCTGTCCCCCCTCTCCTTAAAATCTGCTGTCATCACACCTCTCCTCAAAAAAACAACCCTTGACCCCCCCAGTCCTTGCAAACTACTGCCCCATCTCCAACCTCCCTTTCCTCTCCAAAATCCTTGAACATGCTGTCGCCTCCCAAATCCGTGCCCATCTTCCCCAGAGCTCCATGTTTGAATCTCTCCAATCAGGTTTCCGCCCTGCCACAGTGCCGAAATGGCTCTTAACCAAAGTCACAAATGACATCCTATGTGTAAAACAAAATTTGACACCGAGCCACATAAGGAGCTATTAGGGCAGATGACTAAAAGCTTGGTCAAAGAGGTAGGTTTTAAGGAGTGCCTTAAAGGAGGAAAGAGGGGCAGAGAGGCGGAGAGGTTTAGGGAGGGAAAAAGAAATGGACTGTGATGACTGCCATAAAGGTTTCAGTGGTGTGGAGAATTTGGAAAAGGGGAAGAAAGTAAGGATGTGAAGCCTGTTCCATTTGATCTCAGGAAAATCACTGTTCTCATTGAAGCACATGGAGGAGAGGGAGTTGTGGAGTTCATTGGCATGTTAACTGATTGTGTAATTCTATTCATTTAAAAGGGTGCTAGCTTCATAGAGAGGTATTTAACAAGCCCCATGTTGCATGTAGAGATTATTTAGTGATTTATGTGAGGACAACAAATTTATTGAACCGCAGTGAGTAAGGTAAATTAGTTATTTTCCAGAGCACATCAAGAAACCCTGGGGTGGATTTTCACCTTCACCACCTGCACAGATTGCCCACCCATCATAAAACCCCTCAACCTTCATTCTTTGAAACAACTGGAATGAAAATCAGATAGGTTCTATAATGGGGTGATGATCCTCTCTCCCAGATTACTGCGCAGGTGGTGAAGATTAAAATCCATCCCAGTGTTTCTGAGCTCATCGCTTACAAACTTCTTCCCAAATATTTGTGTAGATGTGAACCCCTCTTCCACTCCACACCCCGTGCAAACAGCAAAACCTCTGACTCACCCTGTGCGATGTCACAGGCGTTGTGCTAGTATGTGTAAGATAATGATTAATAGACCCTTCACAATACTCCATTAATATCACAAACGTTATCAATTCTTTTGAAGTTTATAATATTATATCTTTTTTTTCTAATCCATAGAAATGAACCTGAACTTTCGAGCGACTCAACCAACACACCACAAACACCCACAATAACAGCAGCAGAGAGATCATCATTTGCGATAAGCACAGGATGCGCTGCCACTTGAGAAAAACCTCACAAGTTGCAACTTCTGCTCGACCAGATGTTCCAATCACACAGCAGGAGGAGGAATTAGCCCTAGGAGTCTTTACAAGAACATCAAAGCATCACTGCCTGCAGGAACTTGAAAGAAAATCAAAGATACATCAGTTACCTGGAACATCAATAGTCTGTTATTCCCTTCAGAGCTCCTGAAACAACAGGAGGCAAGAAATGTCTACACACAGCCATGTACACTGCCATGACAGACATACATGGCATCATGCAAACTGCTATAATAGAGCAGTATAAGGTTGTTTAATCTGGTGTGACAGACGTTCAAACTACCTTGAAGGTTGCAATAACTCTGGCTACTGCAGGTCCTTGAGCTTCTTGAGCCTCTAAAGCTAAGGGATATAGTCAATCCTCTAGAGAAATCCATCATGGATATTGTGCAATATATATGGTACTGCAAGCATTTTATAGAGTTCTCATTCTGGAACGCTTGTCAGACCTACTGAGATATTGGATGCACACCTTCAACATGCCAAAAATATGTTGAATAAACCTGAGCTACATTTTCCCTATTAATCAGAAAACAGGCAAAATGCAAGTTTTTCCTCATACGTTATGACACACTAACAAAATTACAGGCGCACGTGATTTTGGAACAGGCAATTTGAGAGTGTGATTCTTTTAATGATTATGATGAATAGCAGCCGATCATAATATACCTGCAATAATGATCCTTTAATATTTCTAGAGAAGTTAATGAGCCATTTAACCAGCATAATACCATCTGATTTGACTGTGCAGCTGCAGAATGCTGGACAGGTTCCTCATTGCAGAATCTCCCATTCACAAGCTCTTAACAAGCAAAAAATAGCTCTTCTCACACTTTTCGCAAAAAGGTTTGTTAATCCCTTTTTGGAGGGATAGAAATCCTCAGAGCAGCGCTAAATACAGGTGGATAGTCTGTTAGTGCATTCTGTTTCCATAAAAGCACCTCTTTCTGACATCTATCCTCTTATTAATTGGCGGCAAGCATAAAATATATTTCCTTATGAGCGGATTAGTACCCTTAGTTACATATTTTTCTCTGGATTAACTAAAAGACATAGCAACTATGTTCGAAGAAAGAAAAAAAAAAGACTTGCATTTATATAGCACCTTTCATGACCTCAGGATGTCCCAAAGCACTCTACAGCCAATGAGTTACTTTTGAAGTGTAGTCACGGATTGTAATGTGGGAAATATGGCAGCCAGTGTGCACAGCAAGCTCCCACAAACAGCAATGTGATAATGACCAGATAATCTGTTTTAGTGATGTTGATTGAGGGATAAATATTGGCCAGGACACCGGGGATAACTCCCCTGCTCTTCTTCGAAATAGTGCCATGGGATCTTTTACATCCACCTGAGAGAGCAGACGGGGCATCGGTTTGACGGCTCATCCAAAAGACAGCACCTCTGACAGTGCAGCACCCCCTCAGTACTGTACTGGAGTATCAGCTGAGATTTTTGTGCTCAAGTCTGTGGAGTGGCACTTGAACCCAAAACCTTCTGAATCAGAGATGAGGGTGCTACCAACTGAGCCACTGGCTGACGGCCATAGTCACTGTCATAGAAACATAGATACATAGAAAAATAGGAGCAGGAGTAGGCCGTTCGGCCCTTCGAGCCTGCTCCGCCATTCAATATGATCATGGCTGATCCTCTATCTCAATACCATATTCCCGCTCTCTCCCCATACCCCTTGATGCTTTTTGTGTCTAGATATGTCATATATGAATGAACATGATCTCTTTCGTTTGTCACCAACATTTGGGATGTTGAGTGAGACAGCATGGAATTATGTGCATAGACAAAGGGGTAGATTTTCAACTTACCACCCGGTCTCACTGCAGGAGGTGTTCACCAGAGAAGTGGTCCATTTTCAGCGTGAGAGGAACCTGCTCCACATTTACTACAGATCACTCTTCAAACTGTCTGACCCCTTGCGAATAAGGCTGACTATATCCATTCTTCATCTTAGCGTAAGTTTATTGACATCTTTTTGGGGTCTCCCCAAAATTTGACCCACAGACAGTGACAGTCTTCTCCCCATTTACAACCCCTGCTTTAACCACAGCAGCAGCGGAGTGGCCCTCCTCATCGGGTCCCATCTCAACCTGCCCCTTTAACACCTCTGGCACCTTCAATGTGAGTGCTGGATTTGGTAGAGGAAAAGAAGTTCAGACCAAGGGAACAAAGTCAGATGTAATTGCACCTCAGGGGAGTGAAATTGGTCTTTAGTGAAGGTGCGAAATGGACGATAACGAATCGGCAGCACCCTTTACACTGCACCAGATTTTATTTTCCAAGCAAAAGTGTAACACGGGCTGCCGATTCGATATCACTGAAGACAATTTTCACCCTCCTGAGGTGTTTGAGTTCCACATGGCTTCATCCCAGAAGCTGAGTCTTCTCCATAGAAAGGAGGCACCAGCTTGAGAGGGTTAGCACTTTTACCAGGAGGCAGACTTTACAAAGTGAAAGCACTTATTGATGGCATTAGGGGTCCTATCAACAACCCAATGGCATATATAAATAAGAAAAGCTTTCCATAAAAGTGCAGGTGATGTTGGTCCGCAGGAACAAAATAATGCAGATTAATGAACGATGCCCTAGCAGCAATCAAGATACTTTTACTTTTTGACAGACTGCCACCTCACCATTATTTGAAAGAGAAAGGCTTGACTGTTGGCTCCTGGGGGATCAAGAATCCCCACTACAGCTCTTGTCTACCTGCCACTTCTTCAAGGCTTCGGCTGGATTGGGCACACAACAATACCCTGAGAGGCAGCTCATCCATGCTTCCTCTTTGCATGTTGTGGATGATGAATATTCCTTACAGTGACCAGGGATCTGTGAGGGAACAGACCCTGGACCACTACTTAGGAGGGCAAAGCTCAACATCAAGGTTCTCCCAAGCTGACCTCCCTAGCCTCTTCAAGCCAGAAATGAGAGTCTCCTATAAATTGGAGGAAGGATGTTCTTGCCATGGAGGGAGTGCAGCGAAGATTCACCAGGCTGATACCTGGGATGGCAGGAATGACGTATGAGGAGAGATTGGGTCGATTGGGCTTATACTCGCTGGAGTTTAGAAGAATGAGAGGGGATCTCATTGAAACTTATAACATTCTAACAGGACTAGACAGATTAGATGTAGGAAGGATGTTCCCGATTGCCAGGGAATCCAGAACCAGGGGTCACAGTCTAAGGATAAGGGGTAAGCCATTTAGGACTGAGATGAGTAGGAATTTCTTCACCCAGAGAGTGGTGAACCTGTGGAATTCTCTACCACAGAAGGCAGTAGAGGCCAATTCATTAAATAGATTCAAGAAGGAGTTAGATATATTTCTTAAAGCTAAAGGGATCAAGGGATATGGGGAGAAGGCAGGGACAGGGTACTGAATTTGGATGATCAGCCATGATCTCATTGAATGGCGGAGCAGGCTCGAGGGGCTGAATGGCCTGCTCCTGCTCCTATCTTCCATGTTTCTATGTTTCTATGTCTCTGTATCTGCAATCATAGTATTCATGAGGGAAACTGCGTTACTTTGAAACTGTGTTACTCAAACCTCAGGGCGTACCTTCATATAACAATGAAGTTGCTACTGTTTCCATGATGGCTTTCAAGCTTCTCACATTAATGAAAATTGTGTTGCAGCTGTACTGCTGCTGACTCTCCAACGTACCATGCAGGGAGCTCTGAAGTCTCTCAATGAAAGGACTGCATGAAATGCTTTTCCTTATTAATGGGCATCACTCTATAGGCAGATCCCATAAGGTAAGCATTGCAGCAAAGGGAGGTTTAGGCTAAGCCATCCATTCTGATTGTTCCTGTTGTTTGCTGCCAGCTCCATCTGCTCCTCCTCACATGCTGTGTACTTCACTAGGTGCTCCCTCCTGACTGTCTCTATCTGATTCCCTTATCTAAGCTGATGCAAGAGTGCTCAGGAGTGTGTGTGGCGAATACCTTTAAGATGGCCCAGCTCCTTGCTCATCTCTGCTGGCAGGTACATCATCGCAGGAAGTCTTACATCAAGAAATAAGAAACCTATGTTACCATGGTACCTGCATGAAACGTTTGAGCACATAATGCCCATGGCAATACATTGAGTCCCATGCTGCTGCTACTGAATTTGATGGGGGAATCAAGAAGAAATGTAACAGGATATTTGCAATGTTGTGCTACCACCGCCAGCCAATTTCATGCTCTCCCACGCTCTCTATTGCTTTGATTCTTATTGCTTAAAGAGCCACCTCCTCATGGCAATTCAGGAATCGCAGGTTGGCAGGTCAACTAGCAATCCACTTCCTCTCCCTCTGTTTGGGTGTAGCTATTCACCTTTATGAAGAGAAAATATGCTTTCGGCATTTAGATCAACGAGACTGACACCTGCATGCCCAGCCTGCATTCCACCTTGTGTGAATGGATAAATACTTGGAAATCTAAAACTTAAAAAGAGAATGGGGAAAGGGCAAGGGAATGGAACCAAGAAGATAGTTCTTCCAGAGAGCCAGCATACATACAATGAGTCAAATGGCCTTCTTTTGTTCTGTACAATTCTATCAGTCTATGATAAAGGAAAAGGCCCCCCTCCGTTGTTGCCCATTTATTTTCTGCCCCACCACATGTGAATGTTGGCTTCCGTCATTGCTCTATTTTAATTCAGGACCGTCCCTTTCCTGTTCTCAGGGAATAACACCATGATCAATGTGCCCTTGTAAATTTCAGTACTGTTTACCAGGGGCAGGAGGAGATTATGAATTTTGAAGAGCTGCAAGTATGTATTTTCTAGGCAATTGAACTTTAGAAAAAGTTTCCTGGAAATTAAAGTAGGAATACTGTAGTGGCAGATTTAAAATAATGAAGATAGTCAAGAACTATACAGTTTTGAGTTGGAATTCCCTTGTTCCTCTGCTACAAGGAAAAGGATGATGAAGATCAGGAGGAGTGGTTGGAAGTCAGGGCAATTAGCATCATAGAGTCTACCTTCTGGGCACAGATAACTCCGTAAGATAATGTATGGACCAAGGCATCTTGTCCAACATCCAGTCTTGGATGATCCGCAATTTCCTCCTGCTAAACATTGGGAAGAATGAAGCCATCTTCTTTGGCCTCTGCCATGAACTTTGTACTCTTGCCACTGATTCCACCCTCCCCCTGGCCATGGAACCAGACTATTCTCTACCTGAGCATTCCATTTGACCCCAATCTGAGCTTCTGACCCCATATCCTCTCCATCACAAAGACAGCCTAATTGCACCTCCATAACATTGCACGGCCTCTACCTCAGCCCATCTATTGCTAAAACCCTCATCCATGTCTTTGTCACCTCCAGACTTGACTATTCCAGTGCTCTCTTGGTAGGCCTTCCATCTTCCATCCTTCATAATTTTCAACTCATTCCAAACTCTGCTGCCCATATACTATCCCACATCTCATCCTGCTCACCCATCACCCCTGTCCCCACTAACCTACATGGGCTCCTGGTCTCCCAACTCCTCAAATTTAAAATTCTCACCCTCACCTTTAAATCCATTCATGGCCTTGCCCCACTCTATCTCAGTAACCTCCTACAGCTCTTCCCCCTCAAACTCGCCATTCCTCTGACTTTGTGCTCGTGCACCCACCCCCCCCCCCCCACCCCCACACCCCACCTCTTCGCTCCATCATTGGTGGCCATGTCTTCATCTGCCCAGGCCCCACACTCTGAAATTCAATCCCTTAACCCAAGAGCTCTGCACCTCCCTCTCTTCTCTTGCAACCCTCCTAAAAATCCAATCTTTGACCAAACAAAATGTTGATTACCTAGATAAAGGAAGCAGCGTATCCTTGGACTCATCATGAGCAATGCCATGGGACATCCACTGCTATACGTTACAGAGATTTAGTAATGACTGATAGTGATTCCTCTTAATATCTACTTCCTTTGCTAGGTTTCCATTTTTAAAAAATGTCGTCCCTCTGAAGCACATATAGATGTTTTTCACCCTGAAAGGCACTATATAAATACAAGTTATTGTCATTTTTGTTGTCTTTATTGGATTGGAAAGCAGTGTGTGAGAAGGCTGCACTTTCTACCTAAGGTAATATCTGAATTATGCAAGCTGCTGGCCTCTGAATTGTAGTCCATTTCAACCAGTGATACTGCCCTGTTGGCCGCAATTTTGTCGGCGCTCAGAGGGCGGGTTCAGAGGCGCGTCAGGTGTTAAAGTAGCAATGATTGACAGCGGGTCGGAAACCTGCCGCGAACCCGCCTCCGTGTGAGTTTCAAGAGTGTCGGGTCTGTGATTTCACAAAAGACCCAACACCAAGCAGCGGGTAAGGGACCTCAGACACTTAACTCCTTGTTAAGTGCTTGTTAACTGCTATTTTGAGAGCCTTTTGCAATTTTCCAACATTTGATTCAGGTTTTACGACGTTCGGAGATCAGGCCAGATAAGTGTGTTAGGAAGACCAACAAGCTGGAAACTTCACAACTGCAGCTGCAGTCTAAAAGCTGCACTCTCAAATCTGCCCAATTTCAAATATCAGAGGTTGCTGATTTCACGATTTGGGACAGTCTTGAGGCTGTAAGTGTCTGTTGTTAACTCTATATCCACTGTCACCTGCATTGCTGGACATAAAAGGCGCCCTCACCCTTCACTGTGCCACCTCAAATTTGGATCACACTAATGGCAATGATGGCAAATGTTCATACAAGATTAATTTATTCCAACATAATAAAAGAACAGAAACTTAACATTGAATTCTATCAGAACATCCAAGTGAGTACCCTTGTGATCATTTATGTGTCAGCTTTCTCTTACGCATGCTTCTACATTGTGCTACCCCTGTGGCTTCAGCAGATGTGGAGACAGCCTGCTCACTTCCCTGCTGCACCTGTTTAGATGCCTTTGACACACTCATCTCTGAGTCAGAAGGTTGTGGGTTCAAGTTCCACTCCAGGGAAATCTAGACGTCCTCTGACTCCCTCCCTTCTTGTGGAGGGAGTCAGAGGACGTCGGGAGGTCCTATACCCGTCTGATGGAAGAAGGAAACCTCCTCAGCAGACAAAGGCAGCCTGGCTGCGAATAGCTGAGGAGGTCAGTGCCAGGTCTGAGTATAGACGCACCTGGGTCCAATGCAGGAAAAGGTTCAGTGATAGAACATAGAACATACAACAGTACAGCACAGTACAGGCCCTTCGGCCCTCGATGTTGTGCCGAGCATTGTCCGAGACCAAGATCAAGCTATCACACTCCCTATCACTCTGGTGTGCTCCATGTGCTTATCCAATAACCGCTTGAAAGTTCCTAAAGTGTCCGACTCCACTATCACACCAGGCAGTCCATTCCACACCCCAACCACTCTCTGAGTAAAGAATCTACCTCGGACATCCCTTCTATATCTCCCCCCATGCACCTTATAGTTATGCCCCCTTGTAACAGCTGCCTCTACCCGAGGAAATAGTCTCTGAACATCCACTCTATCTATCCCCCTCATCATCTTATAAACCTCTATTAAGTCGCCTCTCATCTAAAGAGAAAAGCCTCAACTCCCTCAATCTTTCCTCATAAGACCTCCCCCCCAAACCAGGCAGCATCCTGGTAAATCTCCTTTGCACTCTTTCCAATGCTTCCACGTCCTTCCTATAGTGAGGTGACCAGAACTGCACACAATATTCCAAATGTGGTCTCACCAAGGTCCTGTACAGTTGCAGCATAACCTCACGGTTCTTAAACTCAAACCCTCTGTTAATAAACGCCAACACACCATAGGCCTTCTTTACTGCTCTATCCACTTGAGTGGCAACCTTCGGAGATCTGTGGATATGAACCCCCAGATCCCTCTGCTCCTCCACGTTCCTCAGAACCCTGCCGTTGACCCTGTAATCCTTATTCAAATTTGCCCTACCAAAATGAATCACCTCGCACTTAATGGTTAAATTCCATCTGCCATTTTTCAGCCCAGCTCTGCATCCTATCAATGTCTCTTTGCAGCCTACAACAGCCCTCCACCTCATCCACTGCTCCACCAATCTTGGTGTCATCAGCAAATTTACTGATCCACCCTTCAGTCCCCTCCTCCAAGTCATTGATAAAAATCACAAACAGCAGAGGACCCAGCACCGACCCCTGTGGCACACCGCTGGTAACTGGTCTCCAGTCCGAAAATGTTCCATCCACCACCACCCTCTGCCTTCTATGAGATAGCCAGTTACTTATCCAATCGGCCAAATTTCCCTCTATCCCACAACTCCTTACTTTCTTCATGAGCCGACCATGGGGAACCTTATCAAACGCCTTACTAAAATCCATGTATACGACATCAACTGCTCTACCTTCATCTACACACTTAGTTACCTCCTCAAAGAATTCAATCAAATTTGTTAGGCAAGACTTACCCTTCACGAATCCGTGTTGACTATCCCTGATTAAGTTGCCCCTTTCCAAATGGTCATAAATCCTATCCCTCAGGACCTTTTCCATTATCTTACCAACCACCGAAGTAAGACTAACCGGCCTATAATTACCAGGGTCATTCCTATTTCCTTTCTTGAAGAGAGGAACAACATTCACCACTCTCCAGTCCTCTGGCACCATTCCCGTGGACAGTGAGGACCCAAAGATCAAAGCCAGAGGCTCTGCAATCTCCTCCCTTGCCTCCCAAAGAATCCTAGGATATATCCCATCTGGCCCAGGGGACTTATCGACCCTCAGGTTCTTCAAAATTGCTAAAACATCTTCCCTCAGAACATCTACCACCTCCAGCCTATCCACCTTTATCACACTCTCATCCTCAAGAACATGGCCCCTCTCCTCGGTGAACACTGACAAAAAGTATTCATTCATCACCTCTCCTATCTCTTCTGACTCCATGCACAAGTTCCCACTACTGTCCTTGACCGGCCCTACCCTCACCCTGGTCATTCTTTTATTTCTCACATAAGAGTAAAAGGCCTTGGGGTTTTTCTTGATCCGACCCGCCAAGGACTTCTCATGCCCCCTCCTAGCTCTCCTAAGCTCTTTTTTTAGCTCATTCCTTGCTACCTTGTACCCCTCAATCGACCCAACTGAACCTTGTTTTCTCATCCTTACATACGCTTCCTTTTTCCTCTTGACTAGACATTCAACCTCTTTTGTGAACCATGGTTCTCTCACTCAGCCATTTCCTCCCTGCCTGACAGGGACATACCTATCAAGGACACGCAGTAATTGCTCCATGAAAAAGCTCCACTTTTCGTTTGTGCCTTTCCCTGATAGTTTCTGTTCCCATCTTATACTCCCTAATTCTTGCCTAATCGCATCATAATTACCCCTCCCCCAATTATAAACCCTGCCCTGCCGTATGGCCCTATCTCTCTCCATTGCAATAGTGAAAGTTACCGAATTGTGGTCACTATCTCCAAAGTGCTCTCCCACATACAAATCAAACACTTGGCCCGATTCATTACCCAGTACCAAATCCAACGTGGCCCCAGCTCTTGTCGGCCTATCCACATATTGTGTCAGGAAACCGTCCTGCACACACTGTGCAAAAACTATCCCATCCGAACTGTTTGACCTATAAAGGTTCCAATCAATATTTGGAAAGTTGAAGTCACCCATGACAACTACTCTGTGACCTCCACACCTATTCATAATCTGCTTTGCAATTTCTTCCTCCACATCTCTATTACTATTTGGGGGCCTGTAGAAAACTCCTAACAACGTGACCGCTCCTTTCCTATTTCTAACTTCAGCCCATATTACCTCAGACGGCAGATCCCCCTCGAACTGCCTTTCTGCCGCTGTTAAACTATCCTTGATTAACAATGCTACTCCTCCACCTTTCTTACCAACTTCCCTACTCTTACAGAAACATCTATACCCCGGAACTTCCAACAACCATTCCTGTCCCTGTTCTAACCATGTCTCCGTAATGGCCACCACATCGTAGTCCCAAGTACCAATCCACGCTCCAAGTTCTCCTACCTTATTCCGGATGCTCCTTGCATTGAAGTAGACACACTTCAAGCCATCTTCCTGTCTGCCGGTACATTCCTGCGACCTTGATACCCTCCTCAGTACCTCCCTACACTCACCACTGGCTCCTGGACTACAGCCCTTTTTCCCATCCCCCTGACAAATTAGTTTAAACCCCCCCGAAGAGCCGTAGCAAATTTCCCTCCCAGGATATTGGTGCCCCTCTGGTTCAGGTGCAAACCGTCCTGTTTGTACAGGTCCCACCTTCCCCAGAATGTGCTCCAATTATCCACATAACTGAAACCCTCCCCGCTGCACCATCCCTGCAGCCACGTGTTTATCTGCACTCTCTCCCTGTTCCTCAACTCGCTAGCACGTGGCACCGGCAACAAACCAGAAATTACAACATGGTTTGTACTGGCTCTCAGCTTCCAACCTAGCTCCCTAAATTCCTGTTTTAAATCCCCGTCCCTTCTCCTACCTATGTCGTTGGTACCGAGGAGTACCACGACTTGCGATTGTTCCCCTCCCCTTTGAGGATTCTGAAAACACGGTCCGAGACGTCACGGACCCTGGCACCCGGGAGGCAACATACCATCCGTGAGTCTCTTTTGCTGCCACAGAACCTCCTATCTGTCCCTCTGACTATTGAGTCCCCAATAACTATTGCTCTCCTGCTCTCCCCCCTTCCCTTCTGAGCCACAGGGACGGACCCAGCGCCGGAGATCCGGTCACCATGGCTTACCACTGGTAAGTCGTCCCACTCAACAGTATTCAAAGCGGTATACCTGTTACTGAGGGGAACGACCACAGAGGATCCCTGCACTGACTGCTTCCTCCTAGCCCCTCTCACCGTCACCCATCTATCTTCATGCTTTGGAGTAATTACATCCCTGAAGCTTCTATCTATGACCTCCTCTGCCTCCCGAATGATCCGAAGTTCATCCAGCTCCAGCTCCAGTTCCCTAACACGGTTTTCGAGGAGCTGGAGATGGGTGCACTTCCCACAGGTGTAATCAGCAGGGACACCTACGGCGTCCCTCACCTCAAACATTCTGCAGGAGGAACATTTCACTGCCTCCCCTGCCATCCCCTCCAGCTAACTTGCAGATTCAACGAGAACAAAAAAGAGCTTACCTGATAGTCACTCACCTCCTTTAGGTTAGAGGAGGAGGAAGGGTGGGGGACACTACAAGTGTAGTGTCTCGGGTTTAGGAACCGCCGAACTTATATACAGGTAAAAATTAATCACCTACCCAGCAACCACTGCGTCCCGCACTTTAAAAGCCTCTGTGGGCCTACCTGGTCGCCGCCGCCTCTTGAGTCCTCCGCCTCGCCGCAGCCGCTCCACCCAGGTCCGCCGCCTCTGTGGGCCTACCTGGTCGCCGCCGCCTCTTGAGTCCTCCGCCTCGCCGCAGCTGCTCCACCCAGGTCCGCCGCCTCTGTGGGCCTACCTGGTCGCCGCCGCCTCTTGAGTCCTCCGCCTCGCCGCAGCCGCTCCACCCAGGTCCGCCGCCTCTGTGGGCCTACCTGGTCGCCGCCACCTCTTGAGTCCTCCGCCTCGCCGCAGCCGCTCCACCCAGGTCCGCCGCCTCTGTGGGCCTACCTGGTCGCCGCCGCCTCTTGAGTCCTCCGCCTCGCCGCAGCTGCTCCACCCAGGTCCGCCGCCTCTGTGATCTCCTGCATTCTGGAAAAGTGAGTATAAAAGCACACTTACCTTAATACTGCTGTGCCTGTCATCACATCCCCATCACTCTGCATTGCTGACCCTACTCCTGCACATCCTGACTCAACCCAACATCCCTTGCACCATCCCCCATCCCTCTCTCCCCATGAACAGAATCACTACCCCATCTTACTATGCATCCCTCACACCCACCCTCAAGGTTATGCACTGATAACAACTAACAATTCAAAAGGAGGGAACTTCTTAATGGCAGCCCATTCCTTCACAGTCTCCCTCTAAACATCTATCCTATCCATTCATTCCATCACTCTCAGTAAAACTCCACTTCTTTCCCTCATTCCAGGAAAAGAGAGGCCACAATAAGAGGGAGAGGGAGAGAACAGGAGGAGGACCACCATCCTTATCACAGCTGACCAACGCTGAGGAGGCCGCTTTGGAAATTGTGGGATCAGTGGAACAGCTCGAAGTGGGGGACGGAGAGACGGGCTCAGTAGAACAACCTGGTGACAGAATGCTTCCCATCCATCTTACTTGGCTTTCATGAGTGATACATATGGCATCTGATGTCATTAGAAATTGAATGCTCATCACGTGCACAATGAGATGCGTCTGCAATCTACATATCACATGTCTAACTCAAGACTTTACTCTCCCACAGGACCATCAGGAGCCCCCCTCCCTACTGTCCAGGAGGAAGAGCCGGAGGACTCCTCAGAGGATGCTGCATCCTCTGAGGGAGCAGCGTCAACAGAAATGATTGCACCCAGCACCAGCGCAGTGACGCACACTACGGTGGGTCGTTCACGAGATAGAGTAGTGTTGTCACCTGGTGTATCACAATGCACGAGTGAGCAAGAGCAGCTGGTGGAGACAGGGACAGCAGTGGAGAGTCCTCATCAGAGGCCGCAGGACGCTCCTAGCTCTGCTCAGCTGCATGTAGACACTGAGCCTCAGGGGACATCCAGAAAGAGAGCGGTGCTGGAGTTTCAGGACCAAGTGTAGGACTGGGTTTTCAACCACGGTGACTGCGAGTGTGCAGAGAATGGAGGAGTCCATCTCAAGCATGAGTAATGCCGTGGTGCACGCAATGGCGAATGTAGGTGCCGCCATGGAAAGGATGGCAACCTCCATGGAGGACATAAATCGCCAGACTCAAATGAACATGGTGACTCTTCTAAATAGATGGTCAGCTATGAGGATAGATGGGCATCTAGCGTGGAGAGGAACCAGAGGTACATGGACGTCCCCGTTATGAGGACTGTCAGGACAGAGAGGAGTCCTCATGGCCCCACTGATGTGCAGCAAGGTGCTCTCCAGCTACTTGCTAGCTGAGAAGTGTGGGTGGCCCATGAGAGGGATAATGGTGGAAGGTGACATGCAAGTGGGGGCTCCTCTCCAAGTGTTCCAACTTCCATCTCCTTGCCAACCCCTCAGTCAGAGCACCAGATGACTGCTGGAGCAGAGATGGCTGAGTCTGCCCCTGTGCAGCCGCAGGAGGAGCAGCCTTTGGCAGGGCCTTCAAAGGCTCCAAAACCCAGAGGACGACTACCAAAAGAAAGAAAGACTTGCATTTATATAGCGCCTTTCATGACCACCGGATGTCTCAAAGTACTTTACAGCCAATGAAGTACTTTTGGAGTGTAGTCACTGTTGTAATGTGGGATATGCGGCAGCTAATTTGCGCACAGCAAGCTCCCACAAACAGCAATGTGATAATGACTAGATATTCTGTTTTTATTATGTTGATTGAGGGATAAATATTGGCCAGGACACCGGGGATAACTCCCCTGCTCTTCTTCAAAATAGTGCCATGGAATCTTTAATCTTTTACGTCCACCTGAGAGAGCAGACGGGGCCTCGGTTTAACATTTCATCCGAAAGACAGCTCCTCCGACAGCGCAGCACTCCCACAGCACTGCACTGGAGTGTCAGCCTAGATTTATGTGCTCTAGATTTGTTTCTCTGCAGACATCGTGGTGAGAAGCAGCAATCAGAAGCACCAGAAACCACTTGAGATCTAATGGTGAAATGCACTGGCTGCAAACGTGTCAGCGTATCAGCTGAACAGACCCACACCTTGTGATCAGGGTGGGTAACCCACACGGCGGGCTTAACTAGCCCAATTAACGCAAAATTGTGTCAGCAGGCTGGCAGGGGCCGGCAGCGGGACTGGAACCCGCCCACTACCGTTCCCCACGCAAACCCGCCTCCAGGAAGAAAATCACAGCTGTTGGTTGTAAAAGTTACCATTGGTTTACATGTTTATGCCCCGAGTATTTCCAGACTGTTTCCAGGACTATCAGAATTAAGATAAGTGTGCTTTTACACTCACTTATCCAGAATGCCTGTCATCACATCCCCATAAGTCAGTCTGACGTGCACCAGATTCTCTGTTCAGGTAGGTTTGTTTTCTATGAACCCAGCAAAGCAGAGAGAGTGTGCATTGTTACTGAAATCCAGAAACCGCACAAGATGTTCAAAAACCCAACGCCCCTCTCCAGGGCGACCAAACTCCAAGAGTCTCACCCCTTTACTGCTATACCTCTGGAAGCCCTCAGTGCTGCAAAGCTCCAAGCCCTACACTGCATTGTTGCGGGGTGTGGGGGCGGGGGGGGGAAGTAATTGTGGGGCAATGGATGCTTCCTTAGTGCTACTTACACTGCAGCATCCTTCACCCACATCATGCTAAGCTCTAGCATGTCCCCTGTGTTGCAAAACTTCAGCACCTCCACCATAATCTGCCCATTCCTCAGTTATGCCAAATTCCTGGACCAATCTTCTAGTGCTGCCAAAGTGCACCCCCACCCCCGCTACATTGCTGCTAAACCACATACCCTTCCTGTGCCAGGTACCTACCTCCAACTTGGCACCATCTTGTTGTGTATCCTACATTTTAAGTTATGGGAAAGGTGGCATAGTGGTTATGTTACTGGACTAATGATCCAGAGACATGAGTTCTCGATCTCACCACAGCAGCTGGGGAACTTAAATTCTGCTAATTAAATAAATCTGAACTATAAAGCTAGTATTAGTAAGGGTGACCATGAAACTTCCAGACTGTCATAAAAACCCATCTGGTTCACTAATGTCCTTTAGGGAAGGAGATCTGCCATCCTTACTTGATCTGGCCTATATGTGACTCCAGACCCACAGCAATGTGGTTGACTCTTAACTGCCCTCTGAAATGGCCTAGCAAGACACTCAGTTGTAACAAGCCGCTACAAAGAAGGATACAGCAGTTCAAGAAGGCGGCTCACCACCACCTTCTCAAGGACAATTAGGAACGGGCAATAAATGCTGGCCTTGCCAGCGACGTCCACATCCTGTGAACGAATAAAAACATTTTTTTTAAATCCTAAGCGATAAAAATTGATTACCTAGATAAAGGAAGCAGCGCATCCTGAGACTCACCAAGAGCAATGACACAGGACATCCATTGCTATACGGTATCGATACTTAGTAATGACTGGCAGTGAGTTTAAGTCTTCAGTTCCAATTCAGGGTTTCACTGAAATTTTTAACCAAAGCAAGTTTGGTTGTCACAGTTTATTACATCATCTGATTCATTTAATTGAATTACCCTGCATCTTACTGCCAGCCATCTGTTATCCCATAATAATTATTGCCTCAGCAACATCAAAAGACTAACAAACACTATTTTGCTCGTAATACTAAAATCAAACAACCACAATCCTTCATACTGTCGCCACACAATCTGCTTCTAATTTGCTTTCATTTGAATCAAACACTATGGGGCCTAAATTCCATGGCGCCCCAAATCATTCGCAATTCCGGCCATGATGCCGTGCCAGAATGGACAGGCCCAAAGACGAGAGTAGGTTCGTTCTCGGACTTCATCAGAATAAATCAGGCGAGCCGCGGGTGCCAATGAGGTGCCCCGATGCAGCTCACCTGCCAAGGCCTGATGAATTTAGGCCCTCACAGAGGCTCAGAGCCAATAGCAGCATTCATATAGAGCCTCAGCACATTTTCAAAATATTTTGAAGTGCTTCATAACAACAGATAGAGGGAACGGTAGCATAGTGGTTATGTTACTGGACTAGTAATCCAGTCGCCTGGAATAATGATCCAGAGACTTGAGTTTAAATCCTGCCCTGGGAGCTGGGGAATTTAAATTCACTTAAAAAATAAATCTGGAATAAAAAGCTAGTAATGATGGCCATGTAACTACCGGATTCTTGTAAAAAGCCCACGTGGTTCACTAAAGTCCTTTAGGGAAGGAAATCTGCGGTCCTTACCTGGTCTGGCCTATATGTGATGCCAGGCCCACAGCAATGTGGTTGACTCTTAACAGCATTCAGTTAAGGGCAATTAGGGATGGCAATAAAAATGCTGGCCTTGCCAGTGACAGCCACACCCATGAATGATTATTAAAACAAAATTATATTTGAAGTACAGTCACTGTTGTTATGTAAGCAATCATTCTGTTACAGGAACATTCCATAAATAGCGATGACTAGTTAATCTGTTTCCAGGAGTATTGGTCGAGGGAAGAATATTATCCATAAGAACATAAGAAATAGGAGCAGGAGTAGATCATTTGGCCCTTCGTGTCTGTGCCGCCATTCAATAAGATCATGGCTGATCTCCTACCTCTTTTTTGCAGAGGCCAGTGTCGGGAGCGGAGAGAGCAGCAGCACAGTGAGTATTTAAACTCACTTTCGCGGGCTTTTTTTGCAGAGGCCAGTGTCGGGAGCGGAGAGAGCAGCAGCACAGTGAGTATTTAAACTCACTTTCGCGGGCTTTTTTTGCAGAGGCCAGTGTCGGGAGCGGAGAGAGCAGCAGCACAGTGAGTATTTAAACTCACTTTCGCGGGCTTTTTTTGCAGAGGCCAGTGTCGGGAGCGGAGAGAGCAGCAGCACAGTGAGTATTTAAACTCACTTTCGCGGGCTTTTTTTGCAGAGGCCAGTGTCGGGAGCGGAGAGAGCAGCAGCACAGTGAGTATTTAAACTCACTTTCGCGGGCTTTTTTTGCAGAGGCCAGTGTCGGGAGCGGAGAGAGCAGCAGCACAGTGAGTATTTAAACTCACTTTCGCGGGCTTTTTTTGCAGAGGCCAGTGTCGGGAGCGGAGAGAGCAGCAGCACAGTGAGTATTTAAACTCACTTTCGCGGGCTTTTTTTGCAGAGGCCAGTGTCGGGAGCGGAGAGACCGGAAGCGGACCAGGTGGGAAGCACCCAGGTGAACAGCATTTAAGGAGGGTGGTGGCTTAAACCCGAGTTCCTACAGAGTAGGAACCCCCACCCGCCCTCCTCCTCTAACCTACTAGTCTTTTAGCAGTCTAAAAACAGAGGTCACAAATTTTTTGGTCTCAGTTTCTTTTCAGCAGGGCAGGAACCGGGAGGAGCGGGAAGTCGGCGTAGGACCAAGGGGACACAAGACCGGGAAGTCAGCGAAAGACCAGGGAGGTAAGACTAACTGGTAAGTACTTTCCTCAAACCTTCCTAGAAAGTAAAACTAAAACTAGTGGGATTTGGTTAGTTTAAAAAGGAATAAGAGGAGTACAGTATACATTGGTCTAAGTAAGCTTCGGGAAAACAAAAGTCAATAAATAAACTAAAACTAGAAAATTAAAAAGTAATATAAGGGTTAAGTCATGGCAGTAGAGCTCGGACCTGTGTCATGCTCCTCCTGTAACATGTGGGAAATCAGGGACGCTTCCTGTGTCCCTGACAACCATGTGTGCGGGAAGTGTGTCCAGCTGCAGCTCATGTGGGACCGCATGACGGCCCTTGAGCTGCGGATGGACTCACTTTGGAGCAACCACGATTCTGAGAGGGTTGTGGATAACACATTTAGTGAGTTGGTCACACCGCAGGTTAAGGCCAGCGTAGATAGTACATGGGTGACCAAAAGGCAGAGCAAGGGCAGGAAGGTAGTGCAGAAATCCCCTGGGGTTGTCTCCCTTAGCAACAGGTTCACCGCCTTAGGTGCTGTTGTCGGGGGGGATGACTCATCGGGGGAAGGCACCAGCAGCCAGGCTCATGGCACCATGACTGGCTCTGTTGCAAAGAAGGGAGGGAAAAAGAGTGGCAGGGCTATAGTAATAGGGGATTCGATTGTAAGGGGAATAGATAGGAGTTTCTGTGGTCGCGACCGAGACTCCAGGATGGTATGTTGCCTCCCTGGTGCAAGGGTCAAGGATGTCTCGGCGCGGGTGCAGAACATTCTGGAGGGGGAGGGGGAACAGCCAGTTGTCGTGATACATGTTGGTACCAACGACGTAGCTAAAAAAAGGGAAGAGGTCCTACAAGTAGAATTTAGGGAGTTAGGAGCCAAGCTAAAAAGTAGGACCTCGAAGGTAGTAATCTCTGGATTACTACCAGTGCCACGTGCTAGTAAGAGTACAGAGAACAGGATAGTTAGGCTAAATACGTGGCTTGAGCAGTGGTGTAAGAGGGAGGGTTTTAAATTTTTGAGGCATTGGAACCAGTTTTGTGGTAGGTGTGACCTATACAAAAGGGACGGTCTACACCTGTGCAAAGATGGAACTGATGTTCTCGGGGTAATTTTTGATAAAGCAGTTCGGGAGCATTTAAACTAGTATGGCAGCGGGCTAGAAACCTATGTAGTGAAATAGAGGAAAGTGAAAGGCAGACAGAAATAAATGGTAAAAGGGTGAGGAACAAAAAACAAAGGGCCAAACTAATTCATAAAAAATGTGAGCATAAAAAAAGCCTGAGGGTTTTATACCTTAATGCGAGAAGCATCAGGAACAAGGTAGATGAATTAGCTGTGGAAATAGAGGTTAATAATTATGATCTAATTGGGATTACGGAAACATGGTTGCAGGGTGAGCAGGGCTGGGAGCTTAACATACAGGGGTATTCAGTATTTAGGAAGGATCGACAAAAAAGAAAGGGAGGAGGGGTAGCATTGCTGGTAAAAGAAGGGATAAATGCAATTGAAAGGAAGGATATTAACTCAGTTAATACAGAATCTATATGGGTGGAGCTAAGAAATAGCGAGGGGCGAAAAACATTAATAGGAGTGGTATATAGGCCTCCAAATAGTAAAATAGAGGTTGGGGAGGGCATCACGAGGGAAATTAGAGAAGCGTGCAATAAGAGCACAGCTGTCATCATAGGTGACTTTAACTTACATATAGATTGGAATAGCCTAATCAGTAAAAATAATGAGGAGGAGGAATTCCTTGAGTGTTTAAGGGGTGGTTATCTGGATCAATATGTCGAGGAACCAACTCGGGAACAGGTTATATTGGACTGGGTACTGTGCAATGAGAAGGGACTAATTAGTAATCTTGTTGTACGGGGACCCTTGGGTCAGAGCGATCATAACATGATCGATTTCTCACTCGAAATGGAGAGCGAAGAAATTGACTCAGATACTAAGGTCCTGAATTTAAACAAGGGGAATTATGATGCCATTAGACGGGAACTGAGTAGGTCTGATTGGACAACGTTCCTGGGAGGACTGGAGGTAGATAAACAATGGCAAGCATTTAAAGATAGAATGACAAAATTGCAAAAATTGTTTATACCAATCTGGCATAAAAGGAAATCTAAAAAGGTGACTCAACCGTGGATAACAGGGGAAATTAGAGACAGCATAAAATCCAAAGATAGGGCGTATAAAATAGCCAAAAAAAGCGCCAGAGCGGAAGATTGGGAACAGTTTAAGATAGAGCAAAGGAGGACAAAGGGCTTAATCAAGAGGGGCAAAATAGCTTACGAAAGCAAGCTGGCGGAAAATATAAAAACTAACTCCAAAAGCTTTTATAAGTATATCAAGAGGAAAAGACTGGTGAAAACCAAAGTTGGCCCATTGCAGTCAGATACGGGGGAATATATAACGGGAAATAAGGAAATGGCAGACCAACTAAATGCATACTTTGGGTCAGTCTTTACGAAGGAAGACACAAAAAACCTCCCTGGGATATCGGGAAAAATAGGGACATTTGCAAAGGAGGAACTGACGCAAGTCAATATCTCTAAGGATATGGTGTTAAGGAAGCTAAAGGGATTGAAGGCGGACAAATCCCCAGGGCCTGATAACATGCATCCTAGGGTGCTGAAGGAGGTGGCCCTAGAGATAGCGGATGCACTAAGTATGATTTTTCAGAATTCATTAGACTCGGGAACAGTGCCCATGGATTGGAGGGTAGCTAACGTTACCCCACTATTCAAAAAGGGGGGTAGGGAAAAAGCAGGTAATTACAGACCTGTAAGCCTTACATCAGTTGTGGGCAAAATGCTGGAGTCCATCATTAAGGATGAAATAGCGGAGCACTTAGCAAATGGGGACAGGATAGGACAGAGTCAACATGGATTTACAAAGGGTAAATCGTGCTTGACTAATCTATTGGAATTTTTTGAGGGAGTAACTGGTAAAATAGATGGGGGAGAGCCAGTAGATGTGGTGTACCTGGACTTCCAAAAGGCCTTCGATAAGGTCCCACATAAAAGATTAGCAGGGAAAATTGAAGCTCATGGGATAAAGGGGAAAGTATTGACGTGGATAGAGAACTGGCTGTCAGATAGAAAACAGAGAGTTGGAATAAACGGCTCATTTTCTGAATGGCAGGCAGTAACAAGTGGGGTACCACAGGGATCTGTCCTGGGTCCCCAGCTGTTCACAATTTACATTAATGACCTGGATCAGGGAGTCGGATGCAGCATTTCCAAATTTGCAGACGACACTAAACTAGGAGGGGGGGTGGGCTCAGAGGAGGAGACCAGGAAGCTCCAGAGCGATTTGGACAGACTGGGTGATTGGGCGGATAAATGGCAGATGCACTATAATGTGGACAAGTGCGAAGTTATCCACCTTGGGTGCAGGAACGGGAGGGCAAATTATTATTTAAATGGCAATAAATTGGGAGAGGGGGAAGTACAGAGAGACCTGGGTGTTCTTGTACACCAGTCACTGAAGGCGAGCATGCAGGTGCAACAGGCGATCAAGAAGGCAAACGGTATGCTGGCCTTCATAGCAAAAGGGTTGGAATACAGGAACAGGGATACCTTGCTGCAGCTGTACAGGGCACTGGTGAGACCACACCTCGAGTACTGTGTACAGTTTTGGTCGCCTCATCTGAGGAAAGATGTTCTTGCCATGGAGGGGGTGCAGCGGCGATTCACCAGGCTGATACCAGGAATGGCGGGATTGACCTATGAGGAGAGACTATGTAGTTTAGGGATGTACACACTGGAGTTTAGAAGATTGAGAGGGGACCTCATAGAAGTGTATAAAATTCTGACAGGTCTAGACAGACTAGATGCAGAAGGAATGTTTCCCTTGGCGGGTGAGAACAGAACTAGAGGACATAATTTAAGGATAAGAGCTAAACCATTTAGGACAGAAATGAGGGGGAATTTCTTCACTCAGAGGGTGGTGAACCTGTGGAACTCATTGCCACAGAGGGCAGTGTACGCCAGCTCATTAAATATATTTAAGAGGGAATTAGATATATTTCTACAGGCAAAAGGGGTTAAGGGTTACGGAGAGAAGGCGGGGACGGGATACTGAATTGGAGGATCAGCCATGATCTCATTAAATGGCGGAGCAGGCTCGAAGGGCCGGATGGCCTACTCCTGCTCCTATCTTCTATGTATCTATGTATCTCCACTTTCCTGAACTATTCCCATATCCCTTGATTCCCTTGATATTCAAAAATCTATCGATCTCTGTCTTGAGTATACTTAATGACTGAGCCTCCACAGCCCTCTGGGGCAGAGAATTCCAAAGATTCACCGCCCTCTGAGTGAAGGAATTTCTCCTCATCTCAGTCCTAAATGGCAGATCCCTTATTCTGAGACTGTGACCCCTGGTTCTAGACTCCCCAGCCAGGGAAAACATCCTATCCCTGCATCTATCCTGTCAAACCCTGTAAGAATTTTGTATGTTTCAATGAGATCACCTCTCATTCTTCTAAACTCTAGAGAATATAGGCCGAGTCTACTCAATCTCTCCTCATCGGACAATTTCCCCATCCTAGGAACCTGTCTGGTGAACCTTCGTTGCACTCCCTCTATGGCAAGTATATCCTTCCTTAGGTAAGGAGACCAAAACTGTACACAATACTCCAGGTGTGGTCTCACCAGGGCGCTATATAATTGCAGTAAAACGTCTTTACTCTTATACTCAAATCCTCTTGTAATAAAGGTCAACATACCATTTGCTTTCCTAATTGCTTGCTGTACCTGCATGTTAACTTTCAGTGATTTGTGTACAAGGACACCCAGGTCCCTCTGAACACCAACATTTCCCAATCTCTCATCATTTAAAAATACTCAGCTTTTCTATTTTTCTATTTTTCCTACCAAAGTGGATAACTTCACATTTCTCCACATTATATTCCATTTGATATGTTCTTGCCCTATCACTTAGCCTGTCTATATCCCCTTGAAGCCTCCTTGCATCCTCCTCACAACTTACATTCCCACCCAACTTTGTATCATCAGCAAACTTGGATATATTACATTTGGTCCCCTCATACAAATCATTGATGTAGATTGTCAATAGCTGAGGCCCAAGCACTGATCCTTGCGGTACCCCACTAGTTACAGCCTGCCAACCCGAAAATGACCCATTTATTCCTACTCTCTGTTTTTTGTCCGTTAACCAATCCTCAATCAATGCTAATATATTACCCCCAGTCCCATGAGCCCTAATTTTGTTTAATAACCTCTTGTGTGGCACCTTATCGAATGCCTTCTGAAAATCCAAATACACCACATCCACTGGCTCCCCCTTGTCTATTCTGCTAGTCACAGATTTATCAAACACGATTTCCCTTTCATAAATCCGTGTTGACTTTGCTAGAATGTTTACGAGATGGTTTTCTGGAACAATATGTCGAGGAACCAACCAGAGATCAGGCCATCTTAGACTGGGTATTATGCAACGAGAAAGGATTAATTAGCAATCTTGTTGTACGAGGCCCCTTGGGTCAGAGTGATCATAATATGATAGAATTCTTCATTAGGATGGAGAGTGAAGTAGTTGAATCAGAGACTAGGGTCCTGAATTTAAATAAAGGAAACTACGATGGTATGAGGCGCGAATTGGGTAGGATTGATTGGGGAATGTCACTCAAGGGGTTGACGGTGGATAGGCAATGGCAAACATTCAAAGACTGCATGGATGAACTACAGAATTTGTACATCCCAGTGTGGCATAAGAATAAAACAAAAAGGGTGACTCAACCGTGGCTAACAAGGGAAATTAGGGATAGCATAAGATCCAAGGAGAGGGCATATAAATTGGCCAGAAAAAGCGGTAGCCCTGAGGATTGAGAACAGTTTAGGATTCAACAAAGGAGGACAAAGGGATTAATTAAGAAGGGGAAAATAGAATATGAAAGTAAGCTTTCTGGGAACATAAAAACTGACTGTAAGAGCTTTTATAGATATGTGAAGAGAAAAAGATTAGTGAAATCAAGTGTAGGTCTCTTGCAGTCAGAAGCGGGGGAAGTTATAATGGGGAACAAAGAAATGGCAGCCCAATTAAATGCATATTTTGGTTCTGTCTTCACAAAGGAGGACACAAATAACCTCCCAGAGATGTTGGAGAACATACGGTCTGATGAAAGGGAGGAACTGAAAGAAATCAGTATTTGCAGGGAAATGGTGTTAGGGAAATTGACGGTATTGAAGGCCGATAAATCCCCAGGGCCTGATAATCTACATCCTAGGGTACTTAAGGAAGTGGCCCTAGAAATAGTAGATGCATTGCTGATCATCTTCCAACATTCGATGGAATCTGGAACTGTACCCATGGATTGGAGGGTAGCTAATGTTACCCCACTATTCAAAAAGGGTGGTAGAGAGAAAGTGGGGAATTACAGACCGGTAAGCCTGACATCGGTAGTGGGGAAAATGCTAGAGTCCATTATAAAGGATGTAATAGCTGAGCATTTGAAAAACAGTGACATGATCGGACAAAGTCAACATGGATATACAAAAGGTAAATCGTGCTTGACTAATCTACTGGAATTTTTTGAGGATGTAACTGGGAAAATAGATAAGGGAGAACCAGTAGATGTGGTGTATTTGGACTTTCAATTGGCTTTCGATAAGGTCCCGCATAAGAGATTAGCGGGTAAAGTTAAGGCACATGGGATTGGGGGCATGGTATTGGCTTGGATAGAGAACTGGTTGGCGGACAGAAAGCAGAGAATAGGAATTAATGGGTCTTTTTCCGAGTGGCAAGCAGTGACTAGTGGGGTACCGCAGGGATCGGTCCTTGGACCCCAGCTATTCACAATATACATTAATGATCTAGATAAGGGAATTAAATGTAATATCTCCAAGTTTGCAGATGACACAAAGCTGGGTGGGAGTGTGTGCAGCGAGGAGAATAGCGAGAAACTCCAGGATGATCTGGACAGGTTGGGTGAGTGGGCAGAAGCGTGGCAGATGCAATATAACGTGGATAAATGCGAGGTTATCCACTTTGGTGTCAAAAACAGAAAGGCAGACTATTATCTGAATGGCAATAGATTGGAAGAAGGGGAAGTGCAACGAGACCTGGGTGTCCTTGTGCACCAGTCGCTGAAAGTAAGCATGCAGGTGCAGCAGGCGGTGAAGAAGGCAAATGGTATGTTGGCCTTCATAGCGAAAGGGTTTGAGTATAGGAACAGGGATGTCCTGCTGCAGTTGTACAGGGCCTTGGTGAGACCACACCTTGAGTATTGTGTGCAGTTTTGGTCGCCTTATCTGAGGAAGGATGTTCTTGCCATGGAAGGAGTTCAGCAAAGATTCACAAGGCTGATACCTGGGATGGCAGGAATGACATATGAGGAGAGATTGGGTCGATTCGGCTTATACTCACTGGAGTATAGAAGAATGAGAGGGGATCTCATCGAAACATATAAAATTCTGACAGGTCTGGGCAAACTAGATGCAGGAAGAATGTTCCCGATGGTCGGAGAGTCCAGAACCAGGGGTCATAATCTACGGATAACGAGTAAACCATTTAGGACAGAAATGAGGAAGAATTTCTTCACCCAGAGAGTGGTGAACCTGTGGAATTCTCTACCACAGAAGGTAGTTGAGGCGAAGTCATTAAATATATTCAAGGATGAGTTCGATATATTTCTTAAAACTAAAGGTATCAAGGGATATGGGGAGAAGGCAGGTACAGGGTACTGAGTTTAGATGATCAGCCATGATCTCATCGAATGGCGGAGCAGGCTTGAGGGGCCGAATGGCCTACTCCTGCTCCTATCTTCTATGTTTCTATGTTTTCTATGCCCAATCCTATTATTATTTTCCAAGTGCCCTGTTACCACGTCCTTAATAATAGATTCTAGCATTTTCCCTACTACTGATGTCAGGTTAATTGGTCTGTAGTTCCCCGTTTTCTCTCTCCTTCCTTTCTTAAATAGTGGGGTTACATTTGCTACCTTCCAATCTGCGGGAACCATTCTAGAATCTATGGAATTTTGGAAAATGCCAACCAATGCATCCACTATCTCTATAGCCAACTCTTTCAAAACCCTCAAAACCCAAGACACTGGGAGAATTTTCTACTCTTCTTTGAGCAGTGTCACCTTTGACATTCACTTGTTGAGGCAGATGGGTTCGTAATTTACAATAAACCAAACAAGAATGTACATTTCTGTATTGCTCGTCATGTTCAGAGAGTCATATCAGTGCAATTTAGAGGGTTGTAGGCAAATGTAGGCAAGTGCGGGATACTCTCATTCCTGCATTGGAGTGTCAGCCTAGATGTAAGAGCGAGAACTGCACAATGAAATGCTGTTCATATAAAAAAATAGAAAATAGGAGCAGGAGTAGGCCATTCGGCCCCTCAAGCCTGTTCCGCCATTTAATGAGATCATGGCTGATCATCCAAATTAAGTACCCTGTCCCTGCTTTCTCCCCATATCCCTTGATCCCTTTAGCCTTAAGAAATATATCTAACTCCTTCTTGAATATATTTAATGAATTGGCCTCAACTGCCTTCTGTGGTAGAGAATTCCACAGGTTCACCACTCTCTGGGTGAAGAAATTCCTCCTTATCTCAGTCCTAAATGGCTTACCCCTTATCCTTAGACTGTGACCCCTGGTTCTGGACTCCCCCGCCATCGGGAACATCCTTCCTGCATCTAGTCTGTCCAGTCCTGTTAGAATTTTATAAGTTTCAATGAGATCCCCTCTCATTCTTCTAAACTCTAGCGAATACAAGCCCAATCGCCCCAATCTCTCTTCATATGTCATTCCTGTCATCCCAGGTATCAGTCTGGTGAATCTTCGCTGCACTCCCTCCATGGCAAGAACATCCTTCCTCAGATAAGGCGACCAAAACTGCACACAATACTCAAGGTGTGGTCTCACCAAGGCCCTGTACAACTGCAGCAAGACATCCTTGCTCCTGTACTCGAATCCTCTCGCTATGAAGGCCAACATACCATTTGCCTTCTTAACCGCCTGCTGCACCTGCATGCTTACCTTCAGCGACTGGTGCACAAGGACACCCAGGTCTCATTGCACTTCCCCTTTTCCCAATCTATTGCCGTTCAGATAATAATCTGCCTTCCTGTTTTTGCCACCAAAGTGGATAACCTCGCATTTATCCACATTATACTGCATCTGCCATGCATCTGCCCAATCACCCAACCTGTCCAAATCATACTGGAGTTTCTCTGAATCCTCCTCACAGCACACACGCCCACCCAGCTTTGTGTCGTCTGCAAATTTGGAGATATTACATCTAGTTCACTCGTCTAGATCATTAATATATATTGTGAATAACTGGGGTCCTAGCACCGATCCCTGTGGTACCCCACTAGTCACTGCCTGCCACTCGGAAAAAAGATCCGTTTATTCCAACTCTTTGCTTCCCGTCTGCCAACCAGTTCTCTATCCAAGTCAGAACCTTACCCCCAATCCCATGTGCTTTAACTTTGCACGCTAATCTCTTATCGAAAGCCTTTTGAAAGTCAAAATACACCACATCAACTGGTTCTCCCTTATCTATTCTACCAGTTACATCCTCAAAAAATTCCAGTAGACTAGTCAAGCACGATTTACCTTTTGCAAATCTATGTTGACTTTGTCCGATCCTGTCACTGTTTTCCAAGTGCTGTGCTATTACATCTTTTATAATGGACTCTAGCATTTTCCCCACTACCAATGTCAGGCTTACCGGTCTATAACTCCCCATTTTTTCTCTACCACCTTTTTTAAATAGTGGGGTTACATTAGCTACCCTCCAATCCATGGGAACTGTTCCAGAGTCTATAGAATTTTGGAAGATGACCAGCAAGGTATCTATTATTTCTAGGGCCACTTCCTTAAGTACCTTAGGATGTAGATTATCAGGCCCTGGGGATTTATCGGCCTTCAATCCCATCAATTTCCCTAACACCATTTCCCTACAAATACTGATTTCATTCAGTTCCTCCCTCTCATTAGACCCTATGTTCCCCGACATCTCTGGGAGGTTATTTGTGTCCTCCTTTGTGAAGACAGAACCAAAGTATGTATTTAATTGGTCTGCCATTTCTTTGTTCCCCATTATAAATTCCCCTGATTCTGACTGCAAGGGCCCTACGCTTGACTTCACCAATCTTTTTCTCTTCACATATCTATAGAAGCTTTTACAGTCAGTTTTTATGTTCCCTGCAAGCTTACTCTCATACTTTATTTCCCCCTCTTAATTAATCCCTTTGTCCTCCTTTGCTGAATCCTTTCAGTATCAAGGCTGTTTGTTTACTTTCAAGTTGTGGGTTATTTTTTGACCAAAAAGTAAGAGTCCTTTCAGATGGTTCCTGCACCCTTTGCCGTATCCAGTAAGGTGGGTGTTTCTTGTACCTTCATTCACTCTTTCTATTTAAATCAGCTGTTATATAACTGGGGCTCAGAAATCACTCCTCTGTTTCTTGACTGACTTTTATGATGTGTAGGTATCCCAGCAATGCATTTATGCATATAGAAAAGGCTAAAAGCTTTCCCTAATGGTTCAGTAAGTTCATCCAGTAAGTAACGTTGAAAATCCCTGTAAAAGGGAGCAGAGACTAATGTGTCACAAGTCTCCACTATTTTTTTCTTCTCGGAACTGAACATTCTCTACGTCTAGAGAGGAAATCAGTTCTGTTGTCTCTTGCAACGTTCTTGAGCGAGAACTGCACAATGAAATGCAGTTCACCTTTCATTATCAAGGCTGTTTGTTTACCTGCCAAAGTTCCAAACAATTAAGAGCAGATTGAATTTGAATAATCATGTTACTGAGGCAGAACGTGTATCACTTTCAATTTATTGAGGTAGCTTCTAACATGAAGAAGCCATTTGGCACAGGCAGTTGAATAATGAGACTGTGTGAGAGAAAGGTTAGAGGAGAGAAAATGGTTATTGATTGCCAATAAACGTAATGGGGTGGGTCACCTTATCTGTAGGCTTTTACCAAATTGTTAAATTCCCATATGACTGTGGATCCAACAGGTAAATGTTGAATTAGGTAATCTAAAAGTAAGCAGGTTTGAAGCATCATTAGGATGGACTTATAGGATGCCAAGAATAATTTGAAGGCAATTATAGAAAAGGTCCGAGAGAGAACAAGGTGAAACTGAGTGTGACACTCGCAATGCAGTGCAGAATCGGTCTGTGATACTGCAGAAAGATTGAGAGAAAGCCATTCACTGTCTTTTTCACTTTAAAACAAAAAAGGCAGCAGCAACCACTGTTGTGGCAATGGGATTACTCGTGAAACCTTTAAAATTGATTGTGTATAAGGTTTCAAAACAGACATTTCTTTCCTATCATGCATAGCTGTGAAAATAATAAATGTTTCAACGCTGATTATTACAGAGCAGGCTTTGAAGGTTTCCTGGTAGCCTAGCAATTACAGAGTTGGCTCCCCACGCAGTCAATGTAGGATTGGGCTGTAGGGCTCTCTCTGTCACTCAAACCCCCCTGTCACAGTTGGATTCAGTTTTGAAGGTTTCTTGCCTGGGACAGTAGATGTTGTGCCCCATTGTAAATTATATAGTTAATTAACTTGAAGTTATATACATTTTAGGCAATCCCATTCCTGTGTTAGCTTCGAGCGGTAATCCTTCATTTACCTTTCCCCGTCAGTTCAAAGAGCCTTATCATTCCTCTGCTTTTTGCCTTTTGGCACACTGCTTTTTCATCTTCCTACACATTAGTTTTAAACAATCGTACTTTGCACTGCTTACTAAGGCAAACTTACCCTCCAAAAATTCTCTTAGCAATTTAACCAGGAGGTCTAGCTTTTAAGAGGGAATGTTAACTCCCAGGGAGACAGCCGGCAGAACAAGAGGGAACACTCTTGCTGTGGCGGCCGGGTCTGTTTTGACAACCAGGCCTCATTTAAATGGATCTGGGGAGCTGCCTGCCCCAAACAGGCGTCCTGAGGCTGCCTGCCCAGCAGCAGGTTAAGTCATCTGGGCGTGGTGGGTTATGGGAGGATTTTGGGGAACACAGATAGGGGGTGCAAAGGAGGACCAAGAAATTGATAAAGAAAGGGAAAATAGAATATGAGAGTAAACTAGTGAGAGACATAAAAACAGATTGTAAAAGCTTCTATAGGTATGTAAAAAGGAAAAGATTAGCGAAAGAAAATGTAGGTCCCTTACAGGGCGAGACAGGAGAAATTATAATGGGGAATAAGGAAATGGCAGAGAAATTAAATAAATACTTTGGCTGGAATTTTGTCGGTCCTCAGAGTGCGGGATTGGAGGCGGGACCGCTGTCAAAATAGCAAAGATTGACAGCGGGTAGGAAACCCGCTGTCAACCCGCCTCCAATCAATCTTCCCAAGTGTCAGGTCCTCGATTTGTGCATGGACCCGACACCTAGCAGTGGGAAGAGGATTATAGCCACTTACCTGCCTGTTAACAGGTACTTAATACTTGTTAACAGGCTCTATTTCAATTTTGTCGCTTCTGCCTCGGGGTTCCGGACACCACGCCAGGTAAGTGTAGCATGTTGTGAGTCTGCTGTAATGTTTCTGCATTGATGACAGCTGCAGAAGTGGTGTGAAGGATTCAATGGTGCACTGGTGAGCTTCAGAGGTAAGAAAATGTTGGGAAAATCATTTTTAAAGCAGTCACACTTTTCTGTAGGTAACAAGTTTTGAATTGGATATCTAGTCCCACCTCATTGAGAGAACCTCTCTCATGAGTAACAGACCGCTTCTGTAACCTCACCTGCAGCTGCCATATGTTCTAGTCTAAGGAGGGAGTCATTGGAGAGTCTGGGTGCAAGAGCTCACCTTTGTACTGTGATTGTCAGTGTTTGCAGCACCTCAATGCTGTCAAACACTGAGAAATGAGCTGTCAAAAAAAAATTGTGCGTGGTCCCTTTAAGAAAACCGGCAGATGATGCGTCATTAAATGCCGTCATCTGACCGGCTTCCTCTTAATTGGCCGGCAAGCCCGCAATGCGGGCTTAACAAGGTCAATCAAGGGAAAATCACGTTCGTTGGCCGGATGCAGTTGGGGGCGGAACTGGAACCCGAAAACCAGCTGACCCACTCCCAAGTCGCATCCATTTGCAAAATTGCGGCCATAGTATCTGTCTTCATGGAAGAAGGTAAAAAAACTTCTCGGAAATAGTGGAGAACCAAGGGTCTAGCAAGAACGAGGAACTGAAAGAAATTAGTATTAGTAAAAAAAAGTACTGGAGAAATTAATGAGACTGAAAGCCGATAAATCCCCTGAATCTGATGGCCTACATCCTAGGGTTTTGAAAGAGGTGGCTATAGAGATAGTGGATGCATTGGTTGTCATTTTCCAAAATTCCATAGATTCCAGAAGGGTTCCCGCGATTGAAAGGTAGCAAATGTAACCCCACTATTTAAGAAAGAAGGGAGAGAGAAAATGGGGAACTACAGACCAGTTAGCCTGACTTCAGTAGTAGGGAAAATGCTATAATCTATTATTAAGGATGTGGTAACAGGGCACTTTGAAAATAATAATAGGATTGGGCAGAGTCAACACAGATTTATGAAAGGGAAATCGTGTTTGACGAATCTGTTAGAGTTTTTTGAGGTTGTAACTAGCTGAACAGATAAGGGGGAACCAGTGGATGTGGTTTATTTAGATTTTCAGAAGGCATTCGATAAGGTGCCACACAAGAGGTTATTAAACAAAATTAGGGCTCATGGGATTGGGGGTAATATACTAGCATAGATTGAGGATTGGTTAACAGACAGAAAACAGAGAATAGGATTAAACGGGTCATTTTCGGGTTGGCAGGCTTTAACTAGTGGGGTACCACAAGGATCAGTGCTTGGGCCTCAGCTATTCACAATCCATATCAATGATTTGGATGAGGGGACCAAATGTAATATATCCAAGTTTGCTGATGATACAAAGCTGGGTGGGAATGTAATTGTGAGGAGGATGCAAAGAGGCTTCAAGGGGATATAGACAAGCTAAGTGAGTGGGCAAAAACATGGCAAATGGAATATAATGTGGGGAAATGTGATGTTATCCATTTTGGTAGGAAAAGTAGAAAAGCAGAGTGTTTTTTAAATGGTGAGAGATTGGGAAATGTTGGTGTTCAGAAGGACCTGGGTGTCCTTGTACATGAATCACTGAAAGTTAATATGCAGGTACAGCAAGCAATTAGGAAAGCAAATGTATGTTGGATTTTATGACAAGTGGATTTGAGTATAAGAGTAAAGACATCTTACTACAATTATATAGGGCCTTGGTGAGACCACACCTGGAGTACTGTGTACAGTTTTGGTCTCCTTACCTAAGGAAGGATATACTTGCCATAGAGGGAGTGCAACAAAGGTTCACCAGACTGATTCCTGGGATGGGGGGATTGTCCTGTGAGGAGAGATTGAGTAGACTAGGCCTATATTCTCTAGAGTTTAGAAGAATGAGAGCTGATCTCATTGAAACATACACAATTCTTACAGGGCTTGACAGGATAGATGCAGGGAGGATGTTTCCCCTGGCTGGGGAGTCTAGAACCAGGGGTCACAGTCTCAGAATAAGGGGTCGGCCATTTAGGACTGAGTTGAGGAGAAATTTCTTCACCAGAGGGTGGTGAATCTTTGGAATTCTCTGCCCTAGAGGGCTGTGGAGATTCACTCATTGAGTATATTCAAGACAGAGATCAATAGATTTTTGGATATTAAGGGAATCAAGGTATATGCGGAAAGTGCAGGAAAGTGGAGTTGAGGTAAAAGATCAGCCGTGATCTTATTGAATGGCGGTGCAGGCTCGAGGGGCCAAATGGCCTACTCCTGCTCCTATTTCTTATGTTCTTATGTTCTTATAGGAGGACTTTGGGGGAACACGGATGGGGGGAAGCCCAGGGCAGCAGCAGCCCAAATTATTTTTGTGGGGTCCGGAAGATCACTTCTACAGAGCAGTGCTCCCACAACGGATGCTCACCTAGTATGCCGTTAAAATGGCTTTGGGTTTCTAGTTACATAATAGGACCCCAACAAGCATAAATTCATGAGGCACCCACCTGAGTCAGGTGGGCGAGTTGGCTGCTCAGCTTGAAAATATCTGTGGGATGGAAAAAGAGCGGTAAGTGGACCACTTTAATTTTAACTCCCCTACCGCCCAGCTTCCGTCAGGCTGAGGGAATCAAAGTCTCTCCTTAAGTGTTTATCCAGTTCCAGTTCTTTTATTTAATCATTTCAGTAATTTTGTAGCAAGATTACTATAGAAAGCTGAGCTTGGCTAGCACTCTTCTTTCTGAGGCATATTTTATACGTTGCATCTTCTCCAAGATTAACCGTGTTTTTTTAACAAGGAAAAATGATTTAGCATATCAAGCACAGAAAGGTTCAAGTGGGTGATACCAAGTCAGAATCTGTACGCTCTGATTAATATCACTGGTGCTCGGAGACTCAGTGGCCTAGTAATGGGGTCTACATGGCCTCCTAAGGCCCCAAAATGGTGGGCAGGAAGTGCGCACACACTTCTGACTTGAAAGTGCGCCGTCCACCAGATTGGGTAAGAAAATAAAAGAGGAATCCTTCGCCCTTCCTTGAAGCAAGCAGTAGGCTATTTGCATATGCAAATAAGGGACCTAACGCCTGCTTCAGGTCCCCACTGCAACACTGGTTTGCTCTGAGGCAACCAGCTCATCTCTATGTCAAAGAGGTCTGAGGCCCAATGTTCAGGGCTCCTCAGACCTCACCATTTGTGTGTAGGGTAATTAATCTGCCCGGGTGGGTTGGGGGGGAAGGGGGAGCGGTGGGGCCCAAATGTCTAGCGCAGTATCTCCCTGACATGAAGGCAGATGGGAATAGTCTGGCAGCTGCCCTTTTCATCTTGCATCATCCCTTACCTTCCTGTGCTCACCTTGTCAGTCTTGGGGACAGATAAAGCTTAAGGAAGGTAGCCGCAATCAATCATTGATAAGGTTAATTCCCATTCCTTCTGTGACTTCTGACTCTCTAGAAGCTGACTTGTTGACTATAAGTTATGCCAAGGAATGATTTCATTCAATGTGCCAGAATGTGTGGCTCAAGTTATTTTATTGCTGTGTGAGGTTCACTGGCTCAGAAGGACAAAATATCCAAACCTTTGAGTAGCAGGTTTTGCTAGTTTCTGTCGAAAAAACATTTATTTTCAAGCACTCACATCTCTGAAACTAGAATCACGATAAGTATCCTGTAAACATTATGAATGATAATGGTAATAAATAATTCAACATGCAGAATGTTTGCTGTGCATCTAAATTGGCTGAATTATTTTTAAGACAAATTTATATGGTAATGTATTCACATCACAGATCTAATTCTTACAGACATCTAACACAGTAATCTGTACAGATTTATATAGACTTCCAAGAGTGTGGGCACTCCAAACTTTGGTCTTTTTCTACTTTCCCTCACCCTGACTCAGGTATGTGCTACCAGCCTGTCCGAGTAGCCATTCTTTAAATGTGAGTTCACACCAACAAGTTTTCAAATTGGGCTTCATAAGGAATCTGTGAGAGGATGCTAGTGGTCCTGAGGCCAGCAAATCTTTGTCTGTCTGGGACAAAGAATACTATAGTGTCTCAACCATTGTGTATTCTTTATTTGTTTCTGTATTTTTATAGAATCATAGAACCATAGAATAGTCCAGCACAGAAGGAGGTCATTCGGCCCATCGAGTCTGTGGCAGCTCTTTCGAAGAGCAATCCAATTAGTCCCACTCCCCTGCTCTTTCCCCATATCCCTGCAATATTTTCTTCTGCAAATATTTATCCAATTCCCTTTTGAAGGCTATTATTGAATCTGTATCCACCACCCTATCAGGCAGTGCATTCCAAATCCTAACCACTCGTTGCGTAGAAAAGCATTTCCTCATGCCGCCTCTGGTTCTTTTGTCAATCACCTTAAATCTGTGCCCTCTGGTTATCGATCCTTCAGCCGCTGGAAACAGTTTCTCTTTATTTACTCTATCTAGACCCTTTATGATTTTAAACACCTCTATCAAATCTCCTCTTAGCCTTCTCAGCTCCAATATATAGGGATATACTTGCATTGGAGGCAGTTCAGAGAAGGTTCACTAGGTTGATTCCTGGGATGGAAGGCTTGTCTTATGAGGAAAGGTTGAGCAGGTTGGGCCTATACTCATTGGAGTTTAGAAGAATGAGAGGTGATCTTATTGAAACATATAAGATTCTGAGGGGATTGGACAGGGTAGATGCTGTGAGGATGTTTCCCCTCGTGGGGGAATCTAGAACGAGGGGGCAAAGGCTCAGAATAAGAATTTAAGACGATGATGATGGGGAGGAATTTCTTCTCTCAGAGGGTCGTGAATTTTTTGAATTCTTTACTCCAGAGAGCTGTGGAGGCTGAGTCATTGAATATATTCAAGGCTGAGATAGACAGATTTTTTAAATAACGGGGGAGTCAAGGGTTATGGGGAACGGGCAGGAAATTGGAGTTGAGGCCGAAATTGGATCAGCCGTGATCTTATTCAAGGGGCCAAATGGCCTGCTCCTGCTCCTATTTCTTATGTTCTAAGGAGAACAGTCTTTACTTATAGCACTATCTTTCTTTGTTTGGTTGACAATGTCTTATAAAGTTAAGAAGTTGTCAGTTTTCAGGGGGTCCCGAGGAGTGTGTCAATATTTGTGGGGAGCCTTCAAAAGTATTTAATTATTTGAAGGAGTGTCCCACAGAGAGATTATTCAACTGCAGAGGATTACACAAGCACCATTTTGTTTACAAAAATGCTCTTCACCTGATGCCCCTCAAAATGTGCCATCAACGGCTATTTTATACAGATGGAAAATTACCCAGTGAGGTCCACATCAGGTTGAGTGCTAGCAATATTAACTATAAATAAGATTTCAGGTTGTATTGCTAGGACCAGTGAGTATAAAGTAAAGAGTAGTATAACTCAGATATAAAAGGCTTTCATACATCTGCTCTCAGAGTATTCCATCCAGATTCTGGTCCGACAGGTAGCAGAGAAAATTAGGGGGAGAAATTCAGTATCGCCCCATTTGGGGCGCAATTATCGGCCGGGCGCAAAGATTGGCGCCTGTCGCTAATTATCGCCTCCGACTGCAAACTTGACTTTTATCGCCCCTGGAGGTGATTGGAGCGCTAAATCAGGTGCTACACACCTGTCTTAAGGCACAAAGGCCGAGGAGCGAGGCGCTAACTCAGAGCGCGGGCGCAGCGCTGGTGATGTCAGTTAGCGATGGAACACAGACACACTGGCGCCGGACAGTTCTTAAAGGGAAGGGTCGATCTTGCACTGCAGCCACACCCTGCTCATTGGAGCCTTGAATCTCAGCCTGGATAGACCTGTGCCTAAATCTTCCAGCCAAGGACTATGGAGAGGGTGAGAGAACGAGCTCAGCGCTTCAGCGAGCAGGCCTTGGATGCTCTGGTTGGCGCGGTGGAGCGCAGAAGATCTATACTCTTCCCTGAGAGTGGCAGGAGGCCTTTGCCGCGCGAGTACAGAAGAGTGTGGAGGGAGGTGGCTCAGAGCGTCTCCTCCAGGAGCATGGTGCCCAGGACCCATATACAATGTCGAAAAAAGTTCAACGACCTCACTCGGATCGTCAGGGTGAGTGGCTTTTTTTCAATACCTCTCCATCCCTCCATCTCAACCTCACTCTATGGCCAGAGGGTCTTAAAACCCCAATGCACAACACTCATCCAACACCTATGGCCCTCTCATGAAACACACATGCACATTCCACACTTTGCATACAGTAAGGGCTATTCACCTATGGGAGGCACATCAGGCAAGACCATGGCTGCATACAGTAAGGGCTATTCACCTATGGGAGGCACATCAGGCAAGACCATGGCTGTATATTTACTCAGATGCCGTCCTTTTTCTTGCAGGCCAAGCTATCTCATAATAGGAGACAGCAGCACCGACGGATGGAGGGCGGCCTCAGCTGCAACCCCTCAGCGATCTTGAGGCGCGCGTCCACAGGATTGTGGCAAGCCGGGTGATCGGTCCCGTCGCCACTGGAGACACCGACCCCGTTCTGGACAGCAATGGTAAGGTCATCACCTTTTTGACCTCTGTCCTTCCACTTGTCCCTCACAACACCAACATTTGACACTTACAATCCAACTTACTAAATCGCTGCACTCATTCCTCCCTTACTGCCCCCCTGTCCTCACGCTAAAGCCACTCTTGTACCTCCCTGCTTTCAGATGGTGATTCACCAGCTGAGGAGACGGGCCCTCAAGCTGCCAGTGGGAGTGAAGCTGCAGCCGAGGAGGAAGAGGAAGCCGGAGCATCAGCGCCACCCTCTCCCAAGGAAGCCCATGCCCACACTGGGAACACGCCTTCCCTGGAGGGGAGCAGGGGGGAAGGGTCTGATGAGGGTGAAGCTCCAGGACCTAGTGGGCTGCAGGAATGCCATGGGGGTAGGGAAGCTCGGGGGCCTTCTCCCCGGAGGGAGAGTATGCCAGCGAGTCCTACTGCACTGGACGCAGAGGAGGAGCGGCTCATCGCTGAAATGAACACCCAGGCGGTAGACATGCACACTGAGCTCATGGGTGCAGTGGGAAGGGTGCCCGAATGCATTGAATCACTGGCAAGGAGTGTGGAGCACTTCGCTGTAGCACAGGCGGATGCCACACTAAAGCTTAGTGCTGCAATTCAGTCACTGGCTGCCGTGATCCCATCTCTGACTGCTCTCCTGCAAACTCATATTGAGGCCACGCGAGCACTGACTGCTGCCATCCTGGATGGTTCGTACACATTTCCCCGGGGCTCTCACCGCGGCGCAGCAGGCCAGTAATCTGTGCTCCAGCAGATTGCTCTGGATGCTGAAGTGCTGCCCTGTGGGAGTGCCAGTGTGTTGGTCGAGCAGGGAGTTGCTGTCCTCTCTCAAGATGACAGCATTCCTGCTGCCACCACTGTCACTTCTCCACTGCACTTGCCACCGCCTGTAGGACAGACTGCTGCCGCCCATGCAGAGTTGGTGCAGTCTGCAGCCGGGCCCTCCAGGCCCAGAGCTGGTCGAGGCCGTCCTTCAAGGGCATCTGTAGTCTCAGGTTCTGACAATCAGCAGCCTTCCACCAGCCTTGCTGCAGCCACTGAGGTCCCATTACGGAGGAGCAGTAGGGTGGGAAAGGGGAAAGTGCGCAAGGGAAGGAGATCACACTCGAAGGGCAAAAAGTAGGAGGTGTGACAAAATGTTGGTCATTTTTTTATTAAAGGCTAAGGTTCGTGGTCAAACTTTTGAACATTATCTCCAGGTTATGAGAACCAGTTATGTTAATGACTGTGTTTTTGTGTTTCTTTCTATTAGTTTGTCATGAGGAAATGACACACACAGAGTTTGTGAAATAAATAAGTTTTTGTATTCAAAATGTACATGTTTGGTCTTTGGAATCATTGCTGCCTTGGCCGGCTTAGGGGTTGCGGGTTGGTTTCATTCATGTTGTTCTCAATGGCAGAAGCCATTTCCTCAGCAGGGGCCTAGAAGCGGCTTGCTATCAGCCGTTGACGGACGGCCCTTCCAGTTTCTACATTGTGGGCCTCCCTCCCGCCTTGGTGCTGCTGATGATCATCCTCCTCCTCTTCCTCCTCCTCTTCCTCCTCCTCCTCTGGTGGTGCTCCAAGGCCTGGTGGCATTGGCTGGGTCCTGAGGATTGCCATGTTATGCAGCATGCAGCACACAACTACGAAGTGGGAAACTCGCTCAGGCGAGTACTGCAGGGCTCCTCCAGAATGGTCCAGACAGCGGAACCGTTGCTTGAGCACGCCGATTGTGTGCTCAACGATGTTCCTGGTAGCTTGATGGCTCTCGTTGTACCGCAGCTCAGCAGGGGTGTTGGGCGTACGGAGCAGTGTCATCAGCCAGGTGCTCAGTGGATATCCCTTGTCCCCGAGAAGCCAACCAACTGGCTGATGCGGAGCCTGGAAAAGTTCTGCCACAGTAGTCTGGCGCAGGATGAATGTATCGTGGCAGCTGCCTGGATAGTGGGCATTGACAGCTAGTATCAGCTGTCTGTGGTCACAGACCAACTGAACGTTTAAGGAATGGAACCCCTTTCTGTTGCGGAAATCCTCGACATTCTCATGCGGAGCACGAAAAGCCACATGCGTGCAGTCAATGGCGCCCTGCACCATGGGGAAGCCTGCTATCCTAGCAAAGCCCATTGCGAGTTCTTGCTGCTTGTCTGGGGTATTGGGGAAAGAGATGTACTCTCGTCTCCTTTTAAAGAGGGCACTTGTGACCTGATGGATGCAGCAATGCACCGCGAACTGGGAGATATTGGCGATGTCCCCAGTAGCTGATTGAAATGAGCCAGTGGCATAAAAGTTCAGAGCCACTGTGATCTTCACTGCCACCGACAGAGACGTCCTGGACCTCAGTTGAGGCTGCAGATCTGGCTGCAGCAGATGGCAGAGCTCAGTGATTACCTCCTTGCTGAAGCGCAGCCTTCGCAAACACTGCTCCTCAGACATATTAATATATGTGAATTGTTGGCGATATACCCTGGGAGGATAAGGTCCCCTGTACAGAGACCTGTTGATTGCCACTCTCTCTCTGTGTCTCTGTGTCCTCCGATTCTGGTGGTGCAGGACGACGCCCCCAATCAGTGCAGCCCCCAGAGTCTCTTGGCAATCAAAGTTATGAAGGTCAAAAACCAAAGTACCTGCAAAGTTATGATCAGTAGCCAAAACTACCTCACACAGCGTTGACTCAATGCAGAAGTCTCTCTTTCTCTCTCTCCGAATCTCTCTCTCTCTCTCTCAGAACGAGTGGTGCAAAAATGTCAACCACAGAGAAAGACAGGAAGAGGCCCTCTTTAAATAGCGCCCCCCCCAGCCCCACAGCGACTGGGGAGCGTTCCAGTCTTCCGGTCGTTGGTTGCACCAAGCGGAAAGGATGGGGGCGCCACTCAATTTCCGCTCCGGGGCGCCACAAGGGCGTTGCACCCTCGTATGATGTCAAGATCTGCGTGCGCAGGAGATCGCGGTGGTAAAGTTTAGCGCCACCGCAAAATGTCTAGTTAATTTTACGAGCGGCGCAAACATCGCTGTGCCCGGGCGCTAGTTGCTTTGCGTCCCATTAGCGCCCTCTTAAGGCACTAACGGGAGGTGCAACCAACTGAATTATCCCCCCTTCGACTCCAGATGAGGTGCAAGGGAGGCTGACCAATATGATAGGCTGTTGTCGGGAGAGACGAGACCGGAGGTCCTGTGAGTATTTGAACTCACTTTCGCTGGCTTTTCTTTCACAGGCTGTTGTCGGGAGAGACGAGACCGGAGGTCCTGTGAGTATTTGAACTCACTTTCGCGGGCTTTTCTTTCACAGGCTGTTGTCGGGAGAGATGAGACCGGAGGTCCTGTGAGTATTTGAACTCACTTTCGCGGGCTTTTCTTTCACAGGCTGTTGTCGGGAGAGACGAGACCGGAGGTCCTGTGAGTATTTGAACTCACTTTCGCGGGCTTTTCTTTCACAGGCTGTTGTCGGGAGAGACGAGACCGGAGGTCCTGTGAGTATTTGAACTCACTTTCGCGGGCTTTTCTTTCACAGGCTGTTGTCGGGAGAGACGAGACCGGAGGTCCTGTGAGTATTTGAACTCACTTTCGCGGGCTTTTCTTTCACAGGCTGTTGTCGGGAGAGACGAGACCGGAGGTCCTGTGAGTATTTGAACTAACTTTCGCGGGCTTTTCTTTCACAGGCTGTTGTCGGGAGAGACAAGACCGGAAGCGGACCAGGTGGGAAGCACCCAGGTGAATGGCATTTAAGGAGGGTGGTGGCTTAAACCTGAGTTCCTACAGAGTAGGAACCCCCACCCGCCCTCCTCCTCTAACCTACTAGTCTTTTAGCAGTCTAAAAACAGAGGTCACAAATTTTTTGGTCTCAGTTTCTTTTCAGCAGGGCAGGAACCGGGAGGAGCGGGAAGTCGGCATAGGACCAAGGGGACACAAGACCGGGAAGTCAGCGAAAGACCAGGGAGGTAAAACTAACTGGTAAGTACTTTCCTCAAACCTTCCTAGAAAGTAAAACTAAAACTAGTGGGATTTGGTTAGTTTAAAAAGGAATAAGAGGAGTACAGTATACATTGGTCTAAGTAAGCTTCGGGAAAACAAAAGTCAATAAATAAACTAAAACTAGAAAATTAAAAAGTAATATAAGGGTTAAGTCATGGCAGTAGAGCTCGGACCTGTGTCATGCTCCTCCTGTAATATGTGGGAAATCAGGGACGCTTCCTGTGTCCCTGACAACCATGTGTGCGGGAAGTGTGTCCAGCTGCAGCTCATGTGGGACCGCATGACGGCCCTTGAGCTGCGGATGGACTCACTTTGGAGCATCCACGATTCTGAGAGGGTTGTGGATAGCACATTTAGTGAGTTGGTCACACCGCAGGTTAAGGCCAGCGTAGATAGTACATGGGTGACCAAAAGGCAGAGCAAGGGCAGGAAGGTAGTGCAGAAATCCCCTGGGGTTGTCTCCCTTAGCAACAGGTTCACCGCCTTAGGTGCTGTTGTCGGGGGGGATGACTCATCGGGGGAAGGCACCAGCAGCCAGGCTCATGGCACCATGACTGGCTCTGTTGCAAAGAAGGGAGGGAAAAAGAGTGGCAGGGCTATAGTAATAGGGGATTCGATTGTAAGGGGAATAGATAGGGGTTTCTGTGGTCGCGACCGAGACTCCAGGATGGTATGTTGCCTCCCTGGTGCAAGGGTCAAGGATGTCTCGGCGCGGGTGCAGAACATTCTGGAGGGGGAGGGGGAACAGCCAGTTGTCGTGATACATGTTGGTACCAACGACGTAGCTAAAAAAAGGGAAGAGGTCCTACAAGTAGAATTTAGGGAGTTAGGAGCCAAGCTAAAAAGTAGGACCTCGAAGGTAGTAATCTCTGGATTACTACCAGTGCCACGTGCTAGTAAGAGTACAGAGAACAGGATAGTTAGGCTAAATACGTGGCTTGAGCAGTGGTGTAAGAGGGAGGGTTTTAAATTTTTGAGGCATTGGAACCAGTTTTGTGGTAGGTGTGACCTATACAAAAGGGACGGTCTACACCTGTGCAAAGATGGAACTGATGTTCTCGGGGTAATTTTTGATAAAGCAGTTCGGGAGCATTTAAACTAGTATGGCAGCGGGCTAGAAACCTATGTAGTGAAATAGAGGAAAGTGAAAGGCAGACAGAAATAAATGGTAAAAGGGTGAGGAACAAAAAACAAAGGGCCAAACTAATTCATAAAAAATATGAGCATAAAAAAAGCCTGAGGGTTTTATACCTTAATGCGAGAAGCATCAGGAACAAGGTAGATGAATTAGCTGTGGAAATAGAGGTTAATAATTATGATCTAATTGGGATTACGGAAACATGGTTGCAGGGTGAGCAGGGCTGGGAGCTTAACATACAGGGGTATTCAGTATTTAGGAAGGATCGACAAAAAAGAAAGGGAGGAGGGGTAGCATTGCTGGTAAAAGAGGGGATAAATGCAATTGAAAGGAAGGATATTAACTCAGTTAATACAGAATCTGCATGGGTGGAGCTAAGAAATAGCGAGGGGCGAAAAACATTAATAGGAGTGGTATATAGGCCTCCAAATAGTAAAATAGAGGTTGGGGAGGGCATCACGAGGGAAATTAGAGAAGCGTGCAATAAGAGCACAGCTGTCATCATAGGTGACTTTAACTTACATATAGATTGGACTAGCCTAATCAGTAAAAATAATGAGGAGGAGGAATTCCTTGAGTGTTTAAGGGATGGTTATCTGGATCAATATGTCGAGGAACCAACTCGGGAACAGGCTATATTGGACTGGGTACTGTGCAATGAGAAGGGACTAATTAGTAATCTTGTTGTACGGGGACCCTTGGGTCAGAGCGATCATAACATGATCGATTTCTCACTCGAAATGGAGAGCGAAGAAATTGACTCAGAGACTAAGGTCCTGAATTTAAACAAGGGGAATTATGATGCCATTAGACGGGAACTGAGTAGGTCTGATTGGACAACGTTCCTGGGAGGACTGGAGGTAGATAAACAATGGCAAGCATTTAAAGATAGAATGACAAAATTGCAAAAATTGTTTATACCAATCTGGCATAAAAGGAAATCTAAAAAGGTGACTCAACCGTGGATAACAGGGGAAATTAGAGACAGCATAAAATCCAAAGATAGGGCGTATAAAATAGCCAAAAAAAGCGCCAGAGCGGAAGATTGAGAACAGTTTAAGATGGAGCAAAGGAGGACAAAGGGCTTAATCAAGAGGGGCAAAATAGCTTACGAAAGCAAGCTGGCGGAAAATATAAAAACTAACTCCAAAAGCTTTTATAAGTATATCAAGAGGAAAAGACTGGTGAAAACCAAAGTTGGTCCATTGCAGTCAGATACGGGGGAATATATAACGGGAAATAAGGAAATGGCAGACCAACTAAATGCATACTTTGGGTCAGTCTTTACGAAGGAAGACACAAAAAACCTCCCTGGGATATCGGGAAAAATAGGGACATTGGCAAAGGAGGAACTGACGCAAATCAATATCTCTAAGGATATGGTGTTAAGGAAGCTAAAGGGATTGAAGGCGGACAAATCCCCAGGGCCTGATAACATGCATCCTACGGTACTGAAGGAGGTGGCCCTAGAGATAGCGGATGCACTAAGTATGATTTTTCAGAATTCATTAGACTCGGGAAAAGTGCCCATGGATTGGAGGGTAGCTAACGTTACCCACTATTCAAAAAGGGGGGTAGGGAAAAAGCAGGTAATTACAGACCTGTAAGCCTTACATCAGTTGTGGGCAAAATGCTGGAGTCCATCATTAAGGATGAAATAGCGGAGCACTTAGCAAATGGGGACAGGATAGGACAGAGTCAACATGGATTTACAAAGGGTAAATCGTGCTTGACTAATCTATTGGAATTTTTTGAGGGAGTAACTGGTAAAATAGATGGGGGAGAGCCAGTAGATGTGGTGTACCTGGACTTCCAAAAGGCCTTCGATAAGGTCCCGCATAAAAGATTAGCATGGAAAATTGAAGCTCATGGGATAAAGGGGAAAGTATTGACGTGGATAGAGAACTGGCTGTCAGATAGAAAACAGAGAGTTGGAATAAACGGCTCATTTTCTGAATGGCAGGCAGTAACAAGTGGGGTACCACAGGGATCTGTCCTGGGTCCCCAGCTGTTCACAATTTACATTAATGACCTGGATCAGGGAGTCGGATGCAGCATTTCCAAATTTGCAGACGACACTAAACTAGGAGGGGGGGTGGGCTCAGAGGAGGAGACCAGGAAGCTCCAGAGCGATTTGGACAGACTGGGTGATTGGGCGGATAAATGGCAGATGCACTATAATGTGGACAAGTGCGAAGTTATCCACCTTGGGTGCAGGAACAGGAGGGCAAATTATTATTTAAATGGCAATAAATTGGGAGAGGGGGAAGTACAGAGAGACCTGGGTGTTCTTGTACACCAGTCACTGAAGGCGAGCATGCAGGTGCAACAGGCGGTCAAGAAGGCAAACAGTATGCTGGCCTTCATAGCAAAAGGGTTGGAATACAGGAACAGGGATACCTTGCTGCAGCTGTACAGGGCACTGGTGAGACCACACCTCGAGTACTGTGTACAGTTTTGGTCGCCTCATCTGAGGAAAGATGTTCTTGCCATGGAGGGGGTGCAGCGGCGATTCACCAGGCTGATACCAGGAATGGCGGGATTGACCTATGAGGAGAGACTGTGTAGTTTAGGGATGTACACACTGGAGTTTAGAAGATTGAGAGGGGACCTCATAGAAGTGTATAAAATTCTGACAGGTCTAGACAGACTAGATGCAGAAGGAATGTTTCCCTTGGCGGGTGAGAACAGAACTAGAGGACATAATTTAAGGATAAGGGCTAAACCATTTAGGACAGAAATGAGGGGGAAATTCTTCACTCAGAGGGTGGTGAACCTGTGGAACTCATTGCCGCAGAGGGCAGTGTACGCCAGCTCATTAAATATATTTAAGAGGGAATTAGATATATTTCTACAGGCAAAAGGGGTTAAGGGTTACGGAGAGAAGGCGGGGACGGGATACTGAATTGGAGGATCAGCCATGATCTCATTAAATGGCGGAGCAGGCTCGAAGGGCCGGATGGCCTACTCCTGCTCCTATCTTCTATGTATCTAAGTATCTATGTATTAAGGGCTTATTATTAGGGCATATTTTAAGAGTTGGAGTATTTACTTCAGAGGAATATAAGGTCAGAGGGTATATGACTGAGGTTTGCGCCTTGGGATATTTTACTACATTAAAGGTGCTATATAAATGTAAGTTGTTGTTGTTGTTTTCAATAAAATGAAGGGCTTGGATTCAGTCCATATGGATAAGTTAATTAAGATGAATATGGATGCTAGGACTGGAGGAAGTCTTAATACAATTGTACAGGGCTTTGGTGAGACCACACCTGGAGTACTGTGCACAGTTTTGGTCTCCTTATCTGAGAAAGGACATACTTGCTTTAGAGGCATGCAATGAAGGTTCACGAGATTGATCCCTGGGATGAGAGGGTTGTCCTATGAGGAGAGATTGAGTAGATTGGGCCTATACTCTCTGGAGTTTAGAAGAATGAGATGTGATCTCATTGAAACATATAAGATACTGAAGGTGATTGACAGGGTAGATGTTGAGAGGTTGTTTCCCCTGTCTGGAGTGTCTAGAACTAGGGGGCATAGTCTCAGGATAAGGGGTCAGCCATTTAAGACTGAGATGAGGAGGAATTTCTTCACTCAGAGGGTTGTGAATCTTTGGAATTCTCTACCCCAAAGGGCTGTGCATGCTGAATCGTTGAGTATATTCAAGGCTGAGATAGATAGATATTTGGACTCCAGGGGAATCAAGGGATATTGGGATCAGGCGAGAAAGTGGAGTGGAGGTCAAAGATCAGCCATGATCTTATTGAATGGTGGAGCAGCCTCGAGGGGGCTGTACGGCCTACTCCTCCTCCTATTTCTTATGTTCTTGTGTTGAGAGGACCGAGTTGGGGGAAAGCATTGTTATTGTCTGCACTTCTGGTCTCTGAAAGGCACACATGCTTCAGATAAAAAAAAGCAGAGAAGAGAAATTAAGATGATTCTGAAATGTAGTTATGATGATGAAGCTTTAAAATGATTTAGAGCATTCACTGAACAAAGAGTCCATTGGATACAAATAATTCGAATCATGAAAGGAATCAATAAAAATTGATCCGAGTAAAATGTAAGAAGTGGAACAAGTGGGCATGGTTTTAAGATTCAGGGGATACAATATAACAATGGCTTGAGGCAACTATTATTTTCAAGAGGGTTGTAAAAAAACTGCAACAAATTGGCCTTTATACTTAGTATATTAACAAGTAACAAGCTCATTAAAAAAAACACACACATTTATTGCCCAAGAGATTGGAGAGTCCATAGTGGTATCATAAGGGAAATGTATAATAGGAAATTTAGAAACAGAGATGAAAGATTAGGAATAGATAGGGGAAAAGGAGGAAAATGTTAAAATGATAAAAATAAGAAATGAAGACATGTGAAAGGGGGGAAGGGAAGATAGGTCTCGCGGACATAAAGGCCGGGAATTTCCTCAGGGTTCTCCTGATTGGCCGCTGTAACTTCGGTGGAAAGAAAAGTGCGTAAACGGGGTTTCCACTAATTGAAGTTATGGCAGCTGATCAGGAATTTCCTAGAAAGAGTGCTTATTTTAAAATCTGAAATAGTCTTTCAGTGTTTTAGTTATGCATGGTTAATGTTACAATAATGAAGCTGTTTCTGCCAGTTGAGTGTGTTCAGTTGGCAGCACTCTTGTCTCTAAATCAGGAACAAAGGAATTGGTGGATGACAAAAGACTAAGGTCCATCTAGTTCGCCTTCTACCATTCTGGTAGTCGCATGATAAAATGATAATGGAGTTGTTGGCTAATCATAGCAATAAATCGCTATCACTCAGTCTACAACAGACCAAGACATGAGGTGAAGAAAACCCCCAGTGTTGGAAAGTTTAGGGAATTATAGATTCAACCTGTTCCTCCCAAGTGTGCTGCACTTACCACATGTCATGTCTCAAAAAGTTTATCTCACTCCAGATTTGAATACAAAATCTAGGCTGCCACTACAGTGCTGAGAGAAAGCTGCATTTTGGAGATGCCGTATTTCAGATAAGAGATTCAACTAAAGAAAAACTTATAGCACCTTTCACCACTCCAGGACTTCCCAAAGCGCTTTACAGCCAATGAAGTACTCTTGAAGTGTAGTCACTGTTGTAATGTAAGGAATGCAGCAGACAATTTGCACACAGCAAGGTCACACAAACAGCAATGAAATAAATAATTTTGGTGGTGTTTTTTGAGGGATAAATATTGACCAGAACACTGTGAAAATTCCCCTGCTCTTCTTTGAATAGAACATAGAACATAGAACATAGAACAGTACAGCACAGTACAGGCCCTTCGGCCCTCGATGTTGTGCCGAGCATTGTCCGAGACCAAGATCAAGCTATCACACTCCCTATCACTCTGGTGTGCTCCATGTGCTTATCCAATAACCGCTTGAAAGTTCCTAAAGTGTCAGACTCCACTATCACAGCAGGCAGTCCATTCCACACCCCAACCACTCTCTGAGTAAAGAATCTACCTCGGACATCCCTTCTATATCTCCCCCCATGCACCTTATAGTTATGCCCCCTTGTAACAGCTGCCTCTACCCGAGGAAATAGTCTCTGAACATCCACTCTATCTATCCCCCTCATCATCTTATAAACCTCTATTAAGTCGCCTCTCATCCTCCTCTGCTCTAAAGAGAAAAGCCCCAACTCCCTCAATCTTTCCTCATAAGACCTCCCCCCCAAACCAGGCAGCATCCTGGTAAATCTCCTTTGCACTCTTTCCAATGCTTCCACGTCCTTCCTATAGTGAGGTGACCAGAACTGCACACAATATTCCAAATGTGGTCTCACCAAGGTTCTGTACAGTTGCAGCATAACCTCACGGTTCTTAAACTCAAACCCTCTGTTAATAAACGCCAACACACCATAGGCCTTCTTTACTGCTCTATCCACTTGAGTGGCAACCTTCAGAGATCTGTGGATATGAACCCCCAGATCCCTCTGTTCCTCCACGTTCCTCAGAACCCTGCCGTTGACCCTGTAATCCTTATTCAAATTTGCCCTGCCAAAATGAATCACCTCGCACTTATCAGGGTTAAATTCCATCTGCCATTTTTCGGCCCAGCTCTGCATCCTATCAATGTCTCTTTGCAGCCTACAACAGCCCTCCACCTCATCCACAGCTCCACCAATCTTGGTGTCATCAGCAAATTTACTGATCCACCCTTCAGTCCCCTCCTCCAAGTCATTGATAAAAATCACAAACAGCAGAGGACCCAGCACCGACCCCTGTGGCACACCGCTGGTAACTGGTCTCCAGTCCGAAAATGTTCCATCCACCACCACCCTCTGCCTTCTATGAGATAGCCAGTTACTTATCCAATCGGCCAAATTTCCCTCTATCCCACAACTCCTTACTTTCTTCATGAGCCGACCATGGGGAACCTTATCAAATGCCTTACTAAAATCCATGTATACGACATCAACCGCTCTACCTTCATCCACACACTTAGTTACCTCCTCAAAGAATTCAATCAAATTTGTTAGGCAAGACTTACCCTTCACGAATCCGTGTTGACTATCCCTGATTAAGTTGCCCCTTTCCAAATGGTCATAAATCCTATCCCTCAGGACCTTTTCCATTATCTTACCAACCACTGAAGTAAGACTAACCGGCCTATAATTACCAGGGTCATTCCTATTTCCTTTCTTGAAGAGAGGAACAACATTCGCCACTCTCCAGTCCTCTGGCACCATTCCCGTGGACAGTGAGGACCCAAAGATCAAAGCCAGAGGCTCTGCAATCTCCTCCCTTGCCTCCCAAAGAATCCTAGGATATATCCCATCTGGCCCAGGGGACTTATCGACCCTCAGGTTCTTCAAAATTGCTAAAACATCTTCCCTCAGAACATCTACCACCTCCAGCCTATCCACCTTTATCACACTCTCATCCTCAAGAACATGGCCCCTCTCCTCGGTGAACACTGACGAAAAGTATTCATTCATCACCTCTCCTATCTCTTCTGACTCCATGCACAAGTTCCCACTACTGTCCTTGACCGGCCCTACCCTCACCCTGGTCATTCTTTTATTTCTCACATAAGAGTAAAAGGCCTTGGGGTTTTTCTTGATCCGACCCGCCAAGGACTTCTCATGCCCCCTCCTAGCTCTCCTAAGCTCTTTTTTTAGCTCATTCCTTGCTACCTTGTACTCCTCAATCGACCCAACTGAACCTTGTTTTCTCATCCTTACATACGCTTCCTTTTTCCTCTTGACTAGACATTCAACCTCTTTTGTGAACCATGGTTCTCTCACTCGGCCATTTCCTCCCTGCCTGACAGGGACATACCTATCAAGGACACGCAGTAATTGCTCCATGAAAAAGCTCCACTTTTCGTTTGTGCCTTTCCCTGATAGTTTCTGTTCCCATCTTATACTCCCTAATTCTTGCCTAATCGCATCATAATTACCCCTCCCCCAATTATAAACCCTGCCCTGCCGTATGGCCCTATCCCTCTCCATTGCAATAGTGAAAGTTACCGAATTGTGGTCACTATCTCCAAAGTGCTCTCCCACATACAAATCAAACACTTGGCCCGGTTCATTGCCCAGTACCAAATCCAACGTGGCCCCAGCTCTTGTCGGCCTATCCACATATTGTGTCAGGAAACCCTCCTGCACACACTGTGCAAAAACTATCCCATCCGAACTGTTTGACCTATAAAGGTTCCAATCAATATTTGGAAAGTTGAAGTCACCCATGACAACTACTCTGTGACCTCCACACCTATTCATAATCTGCTTTGCAATTTCTTCCTCCACATCTCTATTACTATTTGGGGGCCTGTAGAAAACTCCTAACAACGTGACCGCTCCTTTCCTATTTCTAACTTCAGCCCATATTACCTCAGACGGCAGATCCCCCTCGAACTGCCTTTCTGCCGCTGTTAAACTATCCTTGATTAACAATGCTACTCCTCCACCTTTCTTACCAACTTCCCTACTCTTACTGAAACATCTATACCCCGGAACTTCCAACAACCATTCCTGTCCCTGCTCTAACCATGTCTCCGTAATGGCCACCACATCTTAGTCCCAAGTACCAATCCACGCTCCAAGTTCTCCTACCTTATTCCGGAAGCTCCTTGCATTGAAGTAGACACACTTCAAGCCATCTTCCTGTCTGCCGGTACATTCCTGCGACCTTGATACCCTCTTCAGTACCTCCCTACACTCACCACTGGCTCCTGGACTACAGCCCTTTTTCCCATCCCCCTGACAAATTAGTTTAAACCCCCCCGAAGAGCCGTAGCAAATTTCCCTCCCAGGATATTGGTGCCCCTCTGGTTCAGGTGCAAACCGTCCTGTTTGTACAGGTCCCACCTTCCCCAGAATGTGCTCCAAATATCCACATAACTGAAACCCTCCCCGCTACACCATCCCTGCAGCCACGTGTTTATCTGCACTCTCTCCCTGTTCCTCAACTCGCTAGCACGTGGCACCGGCAACAAACCAGAAATTACAACATGGTTTGTACTGGCTCTCAGCTTCCAACCTAGCTCCCTAATAGTGCCATGAAATCTTTTACATCCACTTGAGAGGGAAGATGGAGCCCTTTTGGTTTAATGTCTCATTCGAAACACGATACCTTCGTCACTGCAGCACTCCCTCAGTACTGCACTGAAGTGCCAGCCTAAATTATGCGCTCAAGTCTCTAGAGTGGGACATAGAATCATAAGTCGAGATTTTCCGGGGAGTCAGCGGACACGATCGGTGGCGGGTCGGGTGGGAAAGTGTTTTTTTTTCCCAGCGGGTCGGGACCCTGATTTGAACCCGCCGCCACTCGCCTTTCCCAATGTCCGGTCTGTCAGCGCTGAGCAGACCCAACACGAGGTGGCGGGGGGCCCAATTCAGATAATTATGACCTTGTTTAGAGATCATTAAGAATACATTTGAGCTCACCTTTTGATTTTACGTGCTTGCCCATGGGGTCCATGCTGGTCGTGGATCATGTCTGTCAAGCTGAGGTGGGAGTTCAGTGGCCATTGAATCAGCTGTTGAGTTGACAACTTCAAATGTAAAGTAAAAGCTCCCACCTTACAGAGATATCTTCCCTCAGCCACAAGCTCTTCCTCACTGCATTTCCACAACATATTCACCTGCAAGTCTTTACACAAGTCTCCATCCAGTCTGACCTCATTACCTCTCTCACCATTGACAGATCGCTTCTTTCATCTGTACTTCACCTGCCATCTATTCCATCAGCATGGGTGCCCTTTATACTCTCTCACCTTGGTCCTCAGAATCCCACCATGCTCAACCCCAACACTAGCAGCACCAGGCACACCAGCAGCACCAACAACGACACCAACCTTCTCCGCAATCAGCTGATGCTGCACAGGACACAGTGCATCAGCACCCGACCACATTGGTGCCTGGGAGGCCAGGGATGGGCTCACCATGGCCAGATTTACTTCACTTGACGCTGTACACCCTGGCTTCCACATGATGCGCCAGGTTGGCACCACCCTACACCAATACCATAAAGCATCCCTACAATGCCCAAGCCATTCCTTTCACACTCATCACCATTGCGGGGTGTACAGCTATGTCTCACCATTCACTGCAACTCACTGAGCCACTTCCAAAGGTGCACACAAATCTGTCCAAGAACGCAAAGTGTTGAAAATAAAGGTTTCAATGTTTGACGCCATATTAACAGAAACTTTACATGAACATTGCATAAAACACCCAAGTGTCTACCCTTGTGTGTTGTTAGTTGGTATGATTGGACTAGGATGAGGGTGAGTGTGTGGGATGGCTAGTGAGATGGGGATGTGATAATATAGATAAAGAGAGAGGGATGGGTGGAGTGAGAAGGTAAGTTGGTGTGAGAAGGACGTGATGGGGATGTGATGAGTGGCACAGCAGGATGAGGTTGAGTGTGGCTTTGTACTAACTTCTCGTGATCCAGTGACAGCATTGAAACGTTTGCAGCACTTCACCCAGGTCCTCCTGACCACATCCCTGTTTGTGCTCTCCTCTGCAATGTGCAACCAGGCTGTGTTGATCTCCTGGGGCAGTCTCTTCCGCCCACAGGAAAGGAAGAGGACCTCCCTGCGTGCTGTGATGGGAGAGCCTGGGTGCAGCCCTGTGCCTTTCTGCAGTGCTTGTCAGTGTTTGCAGCACTTCAATGCTGCAGAACACTGACAGCACAAATGTCAAAATAAAGTTGGCCATGATCCCATTAAGGAAACCAGCTGATGACGCATCATCAAATGGCGTCACCAGACCCGCTTCCTCTAATTGGCCGGCAAATGCGCTGGGTGGACTTAACAAGCCCAATCTGGGGAAATTCATTTCAGAGGTCAGGATAGAGACAACAGCGGGGTTGGGACCCGCCACCGACGTCGCCCACCACAGACCTGCCGAGGTTAGTAAAATCCCGGCCTTTGTATCAGAGAATGGTTACAGCACATAAGGAGGCCATTCGACCCATCGAGCCCGTGCCGGCTCTCTGCAAGAGCACTTCAGCTAGTCCCACTCCCCTGCCCTTTCTCCGTAGCCCTGCAAATTTTTTTCCTTCAGGTACTTATCCAATTCCCTTTTGTAAGCCATGATTGAATCTGCCTCCACCACCCTTTCTGGCAGTGCATTTCTGAACCCACAGCCTCCTGACTCAGAGGCGAGTGTGCTACTACTGAGCCAAGGCTGACACTTACAAAACTAATGTCCTATCTTCCTGTTCAGATGGATATTAAAGATCCCACAACACCATTTACGCAAGAGCAGAAATTGTCCTGATGTTCTGGCCAATGGTCCCTCTCAACCAATACCACGAAAACACAAGTTAACACAAGTTATCATGGCTATTTATTTTTGATGCGGAGATGCCGGTGTTGGACTGGGGTGGACAAAATTGAGAGGTCGCACAACACCAGGTTATAGTCCAACAGTTTTATTTGAAATCACAAGCTTTCGGAGCTATCGATTGCTCCTTCCTCAGGTGAAGTAAATTAGATACAGAATCGCCAAAGCATATATAGATAGAAAACAAAGCATGTGTACCTTACAATTGCAGACCACTTTTGGCCAGGGAACTAAGAGAACTTGTGACGGTGGGAGCTTGCCATGCACACAACGGCCATTGTGTTTGCCTACATCAAACAATGTATTGCATGCTTCGAGATGTTTTGAGATGTGATGAGTCACAAGTCTTTTTGCTTTAGCGCCATGGTATGTGAGCTCGGGGAATGTGCATTTCCTGAACTTGCCTGCAGTCCAAGGGTTAATCAAAGTGCTCTACTGAGATAAAACCTGAAAAAATATGTTTTCTCATCCAGTGAATATGATTTAATTTTAATGATGTGAATAATTTTGTTTCTTTACATGAAAGAGTTTCTCTGCAGATATATTTTCATTTGCAGTTTCTGTCACTTATCATTAATAATGTTTATGTTTTTCATGCATAAAAGAAAAAAAATGAGTAAAAGACAACTTTTAATGTCAGCCATGGACAAAGTTTCTCACAAGACTGGCTTTCAGTCCTGAAGAGTGTGAATTCCATCAGTGGCTCTGGTGTGCAGTCATGTTGTATGTGGTTCATTGCCATTACATGCATCAAACTGTTCAGGACAGGAATGGCTCTCTGTTGAGACATTTTGCAAATCTAGCTTTAATACATGTGTTCTTTTATTTGAGAAAAGTATGTAAATGTTGATGCCCATTCTTGATCTTTTTTATAAGCATTTTTTGTTGTCTCCAATTTCTTCCTTCATCTCATACTCGGGTACAGCTATATATGTGCCATGCCAGCCTCTGAGACTTTGCCCAAGTAACCATTCTACATGTGCAAGTCTATTCAGTGAATGTCAGCAGACTATTTGACCGTGGAAGCACATCACATCTTATGTCCATCTATGCTCACTATGCTGCACAGACCCCTGCACAGTGATGAGGAGCAGCAGCCCTGGCTCACTTTGCCCCATTCCCCTCACTAGCCCATTGACATCAAAATCAATTGTGCTGCCATGCATTCTCCCTCCCCCTTTTTTCCTGCCTCAACATACTGCACAGCTTGAACCAAGTGTTTCTTACCGTGCATAACTCAATGCAACAACCTAGAATCATAGAATTATAGAATGATACAGCACAGAAGGAGTCTAATCGGCCCATTGTGCCTGTGCCGGCTCTTTGGTAGAGCTGTCCAATAAGTCTCACTCCCTGCTCTTTCTCCATACCCCTGTATTTTTTTCTCTTCAAGTATTTATCCAATTCCCTTTTGAAAGTTACTATTGAATCTGCTTCCACCATCCATTCAGGAGGTGCATTTCAGATCACAACAGCTCGCTCTAAAAAAATATATTTCTTCATGTCACCTCTGGTTCTTTTGCCAATCTCCTTAAATCTGTGTCCTCTGGTTACCGACCCTTCTGCCACAGGAAACAATTTCTTCTTATTTACTCTATTAAAATTGATTTTGAACACCTCTATCTCATCTCCTCTTAACCTTCCCTGCTTTAAAGAGAACAACCCCAGTTTCTGCAGTCTCTCCACATAACTGAAGTCCCTCATCACTAGTACCATTCTAGTAAATTTGCTCTGCACCCTCTCTAAGGCCTTGACATGCTTCCTAAAGTGTGGTGCCCAGAATTGGACACAATACTCCAGCTGAGGCCTATCCAGTCTTTTATAAAGGTTTAGCATAACTTCCTTGCTTTTGTACTCTATGCCTCTATTAATAAAGCTAAGGATCCCATATGCTTTTTTAACAGCCTTCTCAACTTGTCCTGCCACTTTCAAAGATTTGTGTACATATACTCCCATATTTCTCTGTTCCTGCACCCCCTTTATAATTGTACCCTTTAGTTTATATTGCCTCTCCTCATTCTTCCTGCCAAAATGTATCACTTCACACTTCTCTACCGTAAGTTTCATCTGCCAATGTCTGCCCATTTCACCAGTTTGTCTATGTCCTCCTGATGTCTGTTGCTATCTTCCTCATTGTTTACTACATTTCTGTGTTTCGTGTCATCTGCAAACTTTGAAATTATGCACTGTATACCCAAATCCAGGTCATTAATATATATCAAAAAGAGCAGTGACCCTAATACCGACCCCTGGGGAACACCACTGTATACTCCCTCCAGTCTGAAAAACAACTGTTCACCACTATTCTTTGCTTTCTTCCCCTTAGCCAATTTGTATCCAAACTGCCACTGTCCCTTTAATCCCATGGGCTTTAATTTTGCTAACAGCCTGCTGTGAATTTACCCATAAACCATTAGGGAAGATTAATGAACATTTTATTAAAAACCTTTGCAATTTCAGGCCAGCCCCAGAAATAGTGGATGCACGACCCAGCAATTAGATACTAGTAGAGTAAATTTATGACTGATGAAGTACTTGGTGTGTACTCACCTTGCAGTCTTACATGACCTCTGTGGTAGAGTCATAGAGTCATAGAGTCATAGCGTTATACAGCACGGATAGGGGCCCTTCGGCCCATCGTGTCCGCGCCGGCCATCAAGCCCTGTCTAATCTAATCCCATATTCCAGCATTTGGTCCGTAGCCTTGTATGCTATGGCATTTCAAGTGCTCATCCAAATGCTTCTTGAATGTTGTGAGGGTTCCTGCCTCCACAACCCTTTCAGGCAGTGAGTTCCAGACTCCAACCACCCTCTGGGTGAAAAAGTTCTTTCTCAAATCCCTTCTAAACCTCCCGCCCTTTACCTTGAATCTATGCCCCCTTGTTATAGACCCCTCTACTAAGGGAAAAAGCTCCTTAGTATCCATCCTATCTATGCCCCTCATAATTTTGTACACCTCAATCATGTCCCCCCTCAGCCTCCTCTGCTCCAAGGAAAACAAACCCAATCTGCCCAGTCTCTCTTCATAGCTGAAGCACTCCAGCCCGGGTAACATTCTGGTGAATCTCCTCTGCACCCTCTCCAAAGTGATCACATCCTTCCTGTAGTGTGGCGACCAGAACTGCACACAGTATTCCAGATGTGGCCTAATCAGTGTTTTATACAACTCCATCATAACCTCCTTGCTCTTATATTCTATGCCTCGGCTAATGAATGCAAGTATCCCATATGCCTTTTTTACCACCTTATCTACCTGTTCCGCCGCCTTCAGGGATCTGTGTACTTGCACACCAAGATCCCTCTGACCCTCCGTCTTGCCTAGGGTCTTACCATTCATTGTGTATTCCCTTGCCTTGTTAGTCCCTCCAAAGTGCATCACCTCGCACTTTTCCGGATTAAATTCCATTTGCCACTGTTCCGCCCATCTGACCAACCCATCTATATCGTCCTGCAGACTGAGGCTACCCTCCTCGCTATTTACCACCCTACCAATTTTTGTATCATCCGCGAACTTACTGATCATACCTTTTACATTCATATCCAAGTCGTTAATGTAGACCACAAACAGCAAGGGACCCAGCACCGATCCCTGTGGTACCCCACTGGCCACAGGCTTCCAGTCACAAAAACAACCTTCGACCATCACCCTCTGCCTTCTGCCACTGAGCCAGTTTTGTATCCAATGTGCCAAGGCACCCTGGATTCCATGGGCTCTTACCTTCTTGACCAGTCTCCTGTGCGGGACTTTATCGAAGGCCTTACTGAAATCCATGTATACCACATCCACTGCGTTACCCTCATCCACACACCTAGTCACCCCCTCAAAAAATTCAATCAAATTAATCAGACATGATCCTTGCCTCTCCAAGTGGAGACTGATTTTGTCCCTCAGAAATTTTTCCAATAATTTTCCTACTACTGATGTTAGGCTCACTGGCCTGTAGTTCCCCGGTTTTTCCCTACTCCCTTTCTTGAATAATGGTACTACATTAGCGGTTCTCCAGTCCTCTGGCACATCCCCTGTGGCCAGAGAGGTTCTGAATATATGTGTTAGAGCCCCCGCAATCTCCTCCTTTGCCTCACACAGCAGCCTGGGATACATTTCGTCCGGACCTGGGGATTTATCCATTTTTAGACCTGCTAAAACCGCCAATACCTCCTCCCTCTCGATGTTAAAATGTTCGAGTATATCACAGTCCCCCTACCCTAATTTTATGTCTGTATCGTCCTTCTCCATAGTGAAAACAGATGCAAAAAATTCATTTAGAACCCCACCTACATCTTCCGGCTCCACACACAGATTGCCACTTTTGTCCCTAATGGGCCCTATTTTTTCCCTAGTTATCCTCTTACCCTTAATATACTTATAAAACATCTTAGGATTTTCCTTTATTTTGCTCGCCAGTGTTATTTTATGGCCCCTCTTTGATCTCCTAATTTCTTTTTTAAGTATCCCCCTGCACTTTTTGTACTCCTCTAGTGCTTCCTCCGTCTTTAGCATTTTGTATCTGCCAAAAGCCCTCCTTTTTTTCCTGATCCATTCTCGTATATCCCCTGACATCCAAGGTTCCCTGCGGTTTTTGGAACCACCCTTGACCTTTACGGGAGCATGCTGCCATTGTATGATCTCAATCTCCCTTCTGAAAGAATCCCATTGCTCTGATGCGGATTTTCCTACAAGCAGCTGATCCCAGTCCATTTTGGCCAGATCCTGCCTTATCCTATTAAAATCGGCCTTCCCCCAATTTAGAACCTTTATTTCCGGCCCATCCCTGTCCTTTTCCATGACCACCTTAAATCTCACCGTATTATGGTCACTGTCACCAAAGTGCTCACCTACTAGCACTTCTTCCACTTGGCCGGCCACATTCCCTAGAATTAGGTCCAGTACCGCCCCCTCTCTTGTAGGACTTTCTACATGCTGGCTCAAAAAGCTCTCCTGGATGCACTTTAAGAATTTTGAACCCTCTAAGCCTTTCACACTCTGACTATCCCAGTTAATATTGGGGAAGTTGAAATCCCCCATTATTATTACCCTATTATTTGCACATTTCTCTGAGATTTGCCTACATATCTGTTCCTCTATCGCCCCCTGACTGTTTGGGGGCCTCTAGTACGCTCCCAGCAAAGTGCTTGCCCCCTTTTTGTTTTTAAGTTCCACCCATATAGCCTCATTGGAGGAACCTGCTAATATATCATCCCTCCTTATGGCAGTAATTGATTCCTTAATTAATATTGCGACACCCCCTCCTCTTATACCTCCCCCTCTGTCTCGCCTGAAGATTCTGTACCCCGGAATATTGAGCTGCCAGTCTTGCCCCTCCCTCAACCATGTCTCCGTGATAGCAACAATATCATACTCCCATGTGTTTATCAACACCTTCAGTTCATCCACCTTATTCGCTAGACTCCTTGCATTAAAATAGATGCCTTCCAGCCTTGCTCTTACATGTTTGCCCTGTCTTCCAAGCTGACTTGTTTTTTTCTCTATATTTGACTGTACATCACCCCCTATTGTAGCTCCACTCTGAATCCCATCCCCCTGCCAAGTTAGTTTAAACCCCCCCCAACAGTGCTAGCAAACCTCCCCGCAAGGATATTTGTCCCGCTCTGGTTCAGGTGCAAACCGTCCGACTTGTACAAGTCCCACCTTCCCCAGAAGCAGGCCCAGTGATCCAGGAAACTAAAACCCTCCCTCCTGCACCAACTCTTTAGCCACGCATTCATCTGTTCTATCCTTCTATTCCTATACTCACTAGCACGTGGTACTGGGAGTAATCCAGAGATTACAACCTTTGAGGTCCTGCTCTTTAATCTGCTGCCTAGCTCCCTAAATTCTTGATGCAGGACCTCATCCCCCTTCCTACCTATGTCGTTGGTCCCAATGTGAACCACGACCTCTGCCTGCTCACCCTCCCCCTTAAGAATGCCCTGTAGCCGCTCAGTGACATCCATGGCCCTGGCCCCAGGGAGGCAACAAACCATCCTGGAGTCACTTTTACGGCCACAGAAACGCCTATCTGTTCCCCTTACGATAGAATCCCCTACCACTATTGCTCTCCCACTCTTTTTCCTCCCTTTCTGAGCAGCAGAAGCAACCCTGGTGCCAGGAAGTTGGCTGCTGCCGCCCTCCCCTGGTGAGTCATCCCCCTCAACAGTATCCAAATCGGTATACCTGTTTGAAAGGGAGATGACCGCAGGGGTTCCCTGTACTCCCTGCCTGCCTCTGCTGCTCCGCCTGATGGCCACCCATTTCCCTTCTGCCTGTGCAGCCCTACCCTGCGGCGTGACCAACTCGTTAAACGTGCTATCCACGACCCTCTCAGCATCGCGTATGCTCCAAAACTCATCCACCCGCAGCTCGAGCGCCGCAATGCGATCTACAAGTAGCTGCAGCTGGATGCATTTCTCGCACACGTGGTCCCCAGGGACACTGGCAGCGTCCCTGAATTCCCACATGGAGCAAGAGGAGCATAACATGGGGCTGATCTCACCTGTCATGACCTACTCCCTTAATTAAATTAAAAAATGTATTCAATACCCCAGTTACAGATATACTCTAGGGCGCTTTATTTACCAACTGTCCCCACTATACCACAGAGACCCTAGAAATTTAACATCACAGAATTTAAGCTTAAAAAGAGAGAAATACTCACCAACCAATCACTTACCTGTTTTTTGGTGACGTCACACTTCGATTATTTTTCCCTCCGAGTTCAGAGACTGGTACGCCTTACCTGGTCTCTGGAGCCTTTTATAGGCCCACTGCCGCCGCTGAAACTCCCACTGACGCTCTGAGGCCTTACCTGGTCTCTGGAGCCTTTTATAGGCCCACTGCCGCCGCTGAAACTCCCACTGACGCTCTGAGGCCTTACCTGGTCTCTGGAGCCTTTTATAGGCCCGCTACCGCCGCTGAAACTCCCGCCGACGCTCTGAGGCCTTACCTGGTCTCTGGAGCCTTTTATAGGCCCACTGCCGCTGCTGACACTCTCGCCGACGCTCTGAGGCCTTACCTGGTCTCTGGAGCCTTTTATAGGCCCACTGCCGCTGCTGACACTCCCGCCGACGCCCTGAGGCCTTACCTGGTCTCTGGAGCCTTTTATAGGCCCACTGCCGCCGCTGACACTCCTGCCGACGCTCTGAGGCCTTACCTGGTCTCTGGAGCCTTTTATAGGCCCACTGCCGCCGCTGAAACTCCCGCCGACGCTCTGAGACCTTACCTGATCTCTGGAGCCTTTTATAGGCCCACTGCCACCGCTGAAACTCCCGCCGACGCTCTGAGGCCTTACCTGGTCTCTGGAGCAGGAGTAAGGGCAATATTATAACTCGTTTTGCCACCCATCAGTCACGTGATCCAATTCCTATGTTTTGACTGGGCCTGATCACAGATGTATCAAAAAGATTACGGTTCGTTGTTTTGTCACTGATCAATGATTAATCCATATTGTATAATTCATTGTACGTGGTTGTACAATACATTTTGTTACCTGTTCCAGCATGGTATGCTTTAATATATTTGTTCATCATGAAGGAAATTTATGCTTCAAATAATTCAAGCAAAAATTCTCTTGCTTATTTATTTTCACCTTTCGTTCTTGTTCTTCAGCCAGAGGTTCCTTGTTAGCAGGGACGTGTGCAAGTGCCTCAACATGTGTTTTTGTGAGAAGTCGCACAACACCAGGTTATAGTCCAACAGTTTTATTTGAAATCACAAGCTTTCAGAGCTGCTGCTCCTCACCTGACGAAGGAGCAGCGCTCCGAAAGCTTGTGATTTCAAATAAAACTGTTGGACTATAACCTGGTGTTGTGCGACTTCTCACTTTTGTCCACCCCAGTCCAACACCGGCATCTCCACATCATGTGTTTTTGTGTAATGGCTTTATCTTAGATTATAGTCATATTATTACCTTATTACTGTACAGGATTAAAAACTAGATGAAATGCAGAAATGACTTTCTTCCACATATGGCTGTCAATCAATAGATAACTGGTGTTCCAGAACTCTCTGCAAACAGTAAGTTTGTTGTTATGCATTTCACAACATAAGAAGAGAACATTAGATAAAGACAAGGATGAAGGGGCAATTTTGAGCTCAACCCTCCAGCCTAGCATCCAACTGCATTTTGAAGTCTTTGGCTCCATTACCTAACCTGGCAGATTGTTCCAAACATTTGTCACCCTATGGATAACATCGGCTTAAAATTTACTTTTCACTAATTCAAATTTATGTTTCTTGTCTTACTGGCTTGACTTACCTTCAAGTAATATATAGCTTTCCTGTATTTCAACAGCGACTGCACATCAAAAGTACTTAATTGGCTGTGAAGCGCTTTGGGATGTCCTGAGGTTGTGAAAGGTGCTATATAATTGCAAGTTCTTTCTTTATGGGTTGAGGATGATAGTTTATTTATCTCTGTAGAGTGTAAACATTAAGCTTCTCTATACTTTTCTTATAATATATCCACTTTGCTCTCAAGGATTTTGAAGAGGTCCATATAAAAAATAATTTTACTCCATATTTTGCTATTGAATCCCATAAGAAAAACTGTTACAGCATATATTTCATGGAAACAAATTGAATTTAAATGCTGCCTTTAACATAAAAAACATTTCAAGGTACTTCACAGAATAGGCATATGGAAACGATGCCCAGTCAGGAAAAGAGACATTGGGCTGGATTTTCCAAGCCCCGAGGAGGCGGGCATGGAGGCGGGACAGTCGGTAAAGTAGCAGAAAATGGGGGCGGATGGCAAACCCGCCCCCATCCCACCTCCGTGCCCTTTTGCCAGGAGGCGGGAAGATGTGCTGCTTCGGGCCCCGTCTCCTGGAGGCGGGAAAGGGATTAAATCCTTTTAACTGCCTGTTAACAAGTAGTTAACAGGCAGAAAAAAGGATTAGTGCCATTTTACCTTCTCAGGTGAAGGCTTCCCGACCTCGGAGAACCCCGCCGGGTTGGAGGAGACGTGAAGGAGGTCTGCGGGGGTCGGAAGCACCTGGAAGTAAGACGTAGAGGTGAGTGATGGGTGCAAGTGTGGAGTGGTAAGTATGTAAGGTGAGTGATAAGTGTTTAAAAATGTTCAGTTACCTTGTTTTCTTCCTACAGCCTTCATCCACCCTGGATCGGGAGACCCGACATCCTCCTTGTCGATTTCACAGACTGGCTGTTGGATCCTCCGAACCAACAGCCATCTGAACTCGACAAAGTTGAAAGGTTTGATGAGTCCTGAACACAAGGAGTCATCAAACTACACAGAATGTCAGTGTTTGACAGCTTCACAGAGCTGTAAAACATTGACATTTCTTCTTTCAAGAAGCCTTGACAGATAGCACGTCAGACGTTGACGTGCTCTGTCAGTGACTTCCTCCCTAATTGGCCTGCTGAGCCCGCCGGGCGGGCTTAACAAGGTCAATCAGGGGAAAATCCCTCTGGTTGGTCAGACGATGATGGAGGCGGGACATTGACACGACAAGTAGCAGTCCTGCCTCCAACTCGTCTCCATTGAGAAAATCCAGCCCATTCGGTCAGGTGACGAGAAGCTTCATTGAAAAGATAGCTTTTGAAGAGGTTTTTAGGGAAGAAGAGACAGGTGAAGAAGTGGAAAGGTTTAGGCAGGGAATAGGCAGCAAGTAGGACACAGGTGGCTGAAGGCATTGCCACCAATGGTGAGGGGAAATTTAAAGCGTTGGTGGATGGAGGCCAATGTAGATCTTAGTGCAGGACACGTGCAGCAGAGCTTTGGACAAGCTGGAGTTTTCAGAGGGTGCGGGACAACCAAGAGAGCTTTTGAATGTATAAGTGTTTCAGTGGGCTGACTTAGGGACAGAAGCAAGCAATGATGTGGAAGTCTGAAGTCTTAGTGATGGAAAGAATATGGATTCTGGAACTCTTTTCAGGGTTGAATAAGATGCCAAGGTTACATCAGGAGCAAGGGAGAAGAGGTGGTGGTGGGAGTCGAAGACAATGATTTGTCTTCCCAGTGTTCAACAGAATGAAGTTATTATTCTGGACTGATTTCAGATAAACAGAGAAGCTCTGGCTACATGTGTAGGAGCAAATGGGATTAAGGTGAACATGTACATAAATCACTAGAAGTTTGTGCACCGTTCATAAAGTAATCAAAGGGCTAATGGAATGTTGGCCTTTATCTTAAGATGGCTGGAATACAATGGGGAGGAAGTTATGCTTCAGTTGTACAAAGCCTTGGCCAGTCTCCATCTGGAGCACTGTGTTCAATGCACATCAGGAAGGATACACAGTGCAGATTCACCAGAATTATCCACCAGGTCTTAAAGGGTTAAATTATGAGGACAGGTTGCATAAACTTGGCTTGTGCTCCCTTGAGTTTCAAAGGTTGAGGGGTGATCTAATTGAGGTGTTTAAAATGATAAAAGGTTTTGAGAGGATAAATACAAAGAAACGATTTCCTCTGGTGGGGAATTCAGTACAAGATGCACAATCTTAAAATTAAAGCTCGGCTATTTAGGAGCGAAATCAGAAAGCTGTTTTTCACACTGAGGGTAGTGAAAATCTGGAATTCCCTCCCTCTAAAGGCTGTAGACATTGGGACATTGACAGTTTCAAGATTGAGATCGATAGATTTTTATTAGGTAAGGATATCAAGGAATATGGAGCAAAGGCAGGTAATTGGATTTGAGGTACACATCAGCCATAATCTAACTGAAGGGAGGAATGGGCTCGAGGGGCTGCTTGGTCTATTCCTTTTCCTTTGTTCCTATCTTCTTATATTGAGAAATGGGGGATCTAGGCTAGGAAAAGTGGCCTGGACCCCCCAAAACACCCTGAATTATTTTAAATCAAGATCATCTCCCTCACCCAAGGGCCAATAGAAGTCTGCATGGAGTTGGTCTGAGCGCTCTGTGCAAACTCATCTTCCAAAGATGGTCAAATGCTAAGTTTTCTGTTGCATGGGGCAGGCAAGTGATTAAGATGTGCCCACAGTGGTGATTGTGCCACATAAATTAGGTGCCCTCCTACCAGTCCCGCAAACTGTTACAATCACCAGGATCATGACCTGTGGAATGTCAGTGTATCACTGTCAAGGCTCACAAGAAGGATGACTACTTGGATGAAATACCAGCACCTGTGAACCCTGCCACAGGATGAATCAGTGCCTTCAGGTGAGGTGGGGAAAAAATGGGAGAGGGGAGAACATACTAGTAGCGGAAGTATTCTAGTCTGGGAGTTCATGTGTTTTTTTTATTCATTCTCGGGATGGTTGCGTCACTGGCAAGGTTGGCATTTATTGCCCATCCCTAGTTGCCCTGAGAAGCTGGTGGTGGTCCTTCTGCTTGAACCTCCGCAGTGTAATGGTTTGATAGAACTTCAGAGGGCATTTAAGAGGCAACCACGTTGGTGTGGGACTGGAGTCACATATAGGCCAATCCAGGTAAAGATGGCAGATTACTGAACCAGTTGAGTTTTTACAGCAATCCAACAGCTTCATGCTCACTTTTACTGATGCCAGTTTTTTTAATTTCCAGATTACTTAAAACTGAATTCAAATTCTCAAACTGCCATGGTGGGATTAGAATTAAAGTCCTCTGGATTATTAGTCTAGGCCTCTGGATTGCTAGTCCAGGAATATAACCACTACACTACTGTGCCCATGTAAAGCAATCTAGACAGTAAAATATAAATTCATTGATACTGCTCTTGAGATGCACACAAGAAAACCACAGGTTAGAGAATTGGTTAGAGTTAAGAAACAATAGAGGTGCTATTACACTACTGGGTGTGTTCTATAGTCCACCTATTAATGGGAAGGAGAAAGAGGAGCAAATTTGCAGGGCAATTACAGAGAGGTGCAAGAACTATAGAGTAGTGATAATGGGGGATTTCAATTATCCTAATATAGACTGGGATAGTAATAGTGCAAAGGGTAGAGAGGGGAAAGAATTTCTGAAGTGTGTTCAGGAGAACTTTCTTGATTAGTACGTTTCCAGCCTAATGAGGAAGGAGGCATTGCTGGATCTGGTTCTGGGGAATGAGGTGGGTCAAGTGGAGCAAGTGTCAGTAAGGGAACATTTAGGGAAGCATGATCATAGTATCATAAGGTTTAGGTTAGCTATGGAAAAGGACAAAGAGCAGTCTAGAGTCAAAATACTTAATTGGAGGAAGGCCAATTTCAGTGGGTTGAGAACGGATCTGGCCCGGGTAAATTGGAATCAAAGATTGGCAGGCAAAACTGTCATCGAACAATGGGCTGCCTTTAAAGAGGAGATGGTTCGGGTACAGTCGAGGTATATTCCCACGAGGGGGAAAGGTAGGGCAACCAAAGCCAGAGCTCCCTGGATGATGAAAAAGATAGAGAGTAAGATAAAGCAGTAAAAAAGGGGCATGAGACAGATGTCAGGTTGAGAATACAAGTGAGAACCAGGCTGAATACAGAAAGTTCAGCGGGGAAGTGAAAAAGGAAATAAGAGGGGCAAAGAGGTATAAGAATAAAAATGTATGTTTTGTTAAAATTATGATGTGTCATGGACTCGAGACTATTAATGTAAGATGTATGTAATAAAGATGAATTTAACGTGTAAGGATCTCCCCTGGGCGGGCGGAGCTCAAGGCAACGGCGCAAAACTTAACAAAAGAAACCTGCATAACAAGGTAACCCCCACAGAGACAGCAGGACTTTCAGGGTAAACAAACCCATCGAAACTCACCATCGAAACTCAGAGCCATTAAAAGGTGTTAACAAAACGATTAACTTAATCAAGAAATGGCACCAGCCTCTGCAGACAGACACATGAGTAAGGAAAGCCAATCAAGAACTGCCATGAAACTAAGACCCAATCCTGGGGTTTTTAGCAATTTATACTAGAGACAATGGACTTAAAAAGAAATGAAAGAAGGAACCCAAAAGCTCGCTCTCTCTCTCTCTCGTTCTCTCTCTCTCTGGATGACCACACGGAAAAGCAGGAAGCCCCACTCTACAGACCAGACCAAGAAGCAAGGAAGACGACCACGTGCACTGCCTGGCTGAGAGGGAAGGAAAAGTCTGTTTAAATCTGTAACCCATGACCTTACCTGTTGTAATCAAGTAGAGTCCATAGGATACCAGTAGACTGTTGTTTTGTCCAATAGGCTATGTGCATGTGAGTGTGTTTAATAAACTTACTCCAAATTGTTTCAAAAGAATTGGTCTTGCTGTCAATTTAATGCCAGTCGAAATAAAAAGCTTACAGAGGGAGTATGAGAATAGACTGGCAGCTAACATAAACAGAAATCCAAAAGCCTTCGATAGGCATATAAATAGTAAATGGGTAGTAAGAGGAGGGGTGGGACCGATTAGGGACCAAAAGGAAGACCTACGCATGGAGGCAGAGGGCATGGCTGTGGTACTGAATGACTACTTTTCATCTGTCTTTGCCAAGGAAGAAGATGCTGCCAAAGTCATAGTGAAAGAGGAGGTAGTTGAGACATTGGATGGGATAAAAATTGATAAAGAGGAGGTACTGGAAAGGCTGGCTGTACTTAAAGTAGATAAGTCACCAGGACTGGAAAGGATGCATCCTAGGAGGCTGAGGGAAGTAAAGATGGAGATTGCAGAGGTATTGGCCATAATTTTCCAATCCTCCTTGGATACGGGGGTGGTGCCAGAGGACTGGAGAATTACAAATGTTACACCCTTGTTCAAAAAATGGTGTAAGGATAAACCCAGCAACTACAGGCCAGTCAGTTTAACCTCAGTGGTGGGGAACCTTTTAGAAATGATAATCAGGAACAATATTAACTGTCACTTGGAAAAGTGTGGATTAATTAAGGGAAGCCAGCACAGATTTGTTAAAGGCAAATCCTGTTTAACCAACTTGATTGAATTTTTTGATGAGGTAACAGAGAGGGTTGATGAGGACAATGCGTTTGGTGTGGTGTACATGGACTTCCAAAAGGCATTTGATAAAGTGCTACATAATAGGCTTGCCAGCAGAGTTGAAACCCATGGAATAGAAGAGACAGTGGCAGCATGGATACAAAATTGGCTAAGTGACAGGAAACAGAGAATAGTGCTGAACGGTTGTTTTTCGGACTGAAGGCAGGTAAGTGGTGTTCCCCAAGGGTCGGTTCTAGGATCACTGCTTTTCTTGATATATATTAATGATTTGGACTTAGGTGTACAGGGCACTATTTCAAAATTTGCAGATTACACAAAACTTGGAAGTATAGTGAACAGTGAGGAGGATAGTGATAGACATCAAGAAGACTTAGACAGGCTGGTGAAATGGGCGGACACGTGGCAGATGAAATTTAATGCAGAAAATTGTGAAGTGACACATTTTGGTAGGAAGAATGAGGAGAGGCAATATAAACTAAAGGATATAATTCTAAAGAGGGTGCAGGAACAGAGAGACCTGGGGGTATATGTGCACAAATCATTGAAGGTGGCAGGGCAGGTTGAGAAAGCGGTTAAAAAAGCATAAGGGATCCTGGGCTTTACAAATACAGGCATAGAGTGCAAAAGCAAGGAAGTTATGATGAACCTTTATAAAACACTGGTTTGGCCACAACTGTAGTATTGTGTCCAATTCTGGGCACCGCACTTTAGGAAGGATGTGATGGCTTTAGAGAGGGTGCAGAAAAGAATTACAAGAATGGTTCCAGAGTTGAGGGACTTCAGTTACGGGGATAGACTGGAGAAACTGGGGTTGTTCTCCTTAGAGCAGAGAAGATTGAGAGGAGGTTTGATAGAGGTGTTCAAAATCATGAGGGGTCTAGACAGAGTAGATAGAGAGAAACTGTTCCCATTGGCGGAAGGGTCGAGAACCAGAGGACACAGATTTAAAGTGATTGGCAAAAGAACCAAAGGCGACATGAGGAAAAACTTTTTTACGCAGCGAGTGGTTATGAGCTGGAATGCACTGCCTGAAAGGGTGGTGGAGGCAGTTTCAATCGAGGCTTTCAAAAGGGAATTAGATAAGTACCTGAAAGAAAAAAAATTGCAGGGCTACGGGGAAAGGGCGGGGGAGAGGGACTAGCTGAAGTGCTCTTGCAGAGAGCCGGCACGGGCTCGATGGGCTGAATGGCCTCCTACTGTGCTGTAACCATTCTATGATCCTATGATTCTAATCAGTGCTATAATGTTGCAGCCCTATCTCTAACCCCACTCTCCCTTTGTGGCTGGCTCAAACTTGGGGAGTTTATTCCTAAATGCTGTCAGGCTATTTGACATCTGGAACTTGATCTTGTCCACACCTGAGGGACGCTCATAAACACATTCCTTGTAAAGGGATCTTGTTACACAGAGCACATAGAGTAAACTCTCCCCACTTCCCACTCCCCGTGCACCCCCCCCACCCCCTCCGGTCCCTCCAACGTCCATATAAGTATACTTTCCAGCAATGATCACTGTGTCACAATCAAAAGGGAAAACCCTGTATTCCGACAAAGGCTTTCTACCCAAAACATATTTTTTCTCTTTTCAGATGCTGATTGATGCTGTGTATTTCTACAATTTACAGTTTTTAAGTTCAGAATGCTTTCAATTGATAGCTTATTATGTATGTTTATAAAATCTATTTAGCTACTTCTATTAATCTGAAGATTACAGTGAGCGATGTGATCATAGAAATGCCTAAGTGCATTCATATAAATTTCTTCTCTCCACTATTTGAATGGATGGAATTAGACAGTGTAATGGCTACATTAAAATAGCACAGAGAGGAATTTGATACGCACGTATTAAACATTTGCACAATAGCATCAATCACACTCATTTCCAGGCTATTGAGATTTTGAGAATAATTGACTTTCTTTTAAAAGCAAAAACCAGTGACTCTAATCAGCTGCATTTATAAAACTCTCAGAAGCCAGCAATTTATAATCCACCTAAAACCCTCACTTGTGTTCTATCTTGGAAACGTATCAACAACAAAGGAGCCATTTTGCTTTTACTGGTCCAAATTATAGACTATTAGGCAGTTACTTCATCATTACCGCCAGCCAGCAAGTCGATGTGTGATTCTGTGTTATTTAAAAAAAAATATGCTTCATTATCTAGAACTTTGTAGTCTATAAAGCATTGTGGAAGTAAATCTGGCAGGTTTCCCAGGACAAATTAGAGCTGCTTATCATTTACGAACTGATATATTTATACAATAATAATGGAGTGCACATATCTGCTCAAGGGACCCACTGTGGATCTTAATACTAACAGTTACCACAGAGTGGCAGTGTAGGGCAGGAAAATATTGGTGGATATATATAGAAGTGGTGGCTGTTCCTAATAGCACCATATATCCTTGTAACAGACTGTATGCGCCTACTCTAAAGCCTACTACTTCACTAAGTGTTCACATAGTGCTCAATAGACAGATCACCTTCTCACTTCACAACAGAACACAATGGCTAAGTTTTGGAAAGTCACTTCATTATGTTGCTGAAGTGCTTCGACCAATCCACAGAAAAGTCCAATAAATACGAGGAATGACGCTGGGAGAGACGACCCTACAAGTGGTTCGTCCATTTGCGTGAAATTACTTTGCTACTTTAACAGAGCTGTGAACCTCTTTATTTGAAATTGGCTATTGCCTCTGTTGTAATAGAAGAAAGAGCAATTTGATATGAATGCTTTTAGTGTCCGTACAATAGTACAGCACAGTCTAATTTCTGGGCTCATGTGTTAAAAACTGAAACTTTAAAGAGAATTAAATCAATGAGGAGTCCTATAGGTAAACGTTTGACATTGACAGCAGTTAGCCACAGAATTAGCACCTTCTTAAAGAGAGTTTCTGGATTTATTCAATGGCAAACAATTGATTGAACTGCCCTATTGGTTCATGTGGTGTGATACTGAGCCATGTTGAGCTAGTTGATCCTAGCTAGGGATTCATTGGTAGTGCTACAATTGGCCTCAGTGCCGTTGGCTTCGAGACAGGGGGACTAAATCAGCCAAGTTTCTGATCACTATCCAGAGACCTGAGTGGAAAGAGTGTGTATATGTTGTCCGGTGAGGACTAAATTAGACTGTGATGCTCCCCTGTGGTAGGAGAGGCTGCCAACGCTGACTGTTAAAGCTCATAAATGAAAATGAGCATTTTGGTGATCATTCTTCATGTGTGAGCCTTGTCAGTGGCACCATAGTACTGTAGACCAGTATGATTTTTCAGGAGAAATAAAAAAAGAAAGACTTGCATTTATATAGCGCCTTTCACGACCACTGGACATCTCAAAGCGCTTTACAGTCAACAAAGTACTTTTGAAGTGGAGTCACTGTTGTAATGTGGGAAACGTGGCAGCCAATTTACACACAGCAAGCTCCCACAAACAGATAATGACCAGATAATCTGTTTTTGTTATGTTGGTTGAGCTATAAATATTGGCCAGGACACCGGGGATAACTCCCCTACTCTTATTCTAAATAGTGCCATGGAATCTTATATGCCCACCTGAGAGGGCAGACGGGGCCTCGGTTTAACGTCTCCTCCGAAAGACGGCACCTCCGACAGTGCAGCACTTCCTCAGCACTGCACTGGAGTGTCAGCCGAGCTTCATGTGCTCAAGTTCCTGGAGTGGGACTTGAACCCACAACCTTCTGACTCAGAGGCGAGTGGACTAACAACTGAGCCAGCTGACACTATAATGGGGAGAGAATGTGTAAAAACAAATAAAATACACTGCAGCATTGATACCAGGTACTATAAGCAAGACCTACAAAGAAGATGGCAGAAGCCTGCTAGCTCTATTCCAACAAGCAGAAGCCTCACTATCCAATATGTACCAGAATGTCACAGTGTAATTATGCACATATGTCAACTGTGATCAAACTGACAGTCAAAATTTCAACTCGTGTCAGCTTGCTAGTGTGTCACAAAAAATAAATCAGCTTTCTTCACTGGGATTGGAGGTCATCAATATTAATCAGATGAGTTAGAAGGTGGGACTAGAGTTATCAAAACCAATTGGACAGTAGGAATGGAGCCTTTTAGAACCAATCAGATTAGATGTTATGTTCTTCCACTATTGGTTAAGGCAGGGAAATGTTTTAAGATGAGCTGATAATTTTGCATCTATATGTGTGGTCATTTAGTATTTCTCCCCAAAGAAATAAGCTGCTAAATCAAAGGAGGAGCCTGGGGTGCGCCAAGTTCTTGTCTTAAATGACATTTATTTTCTTCTAAACTGGTTACAGCTCCATCTTTTGAGATGAAGAGTAAGCGTATTTCCCTACATTACAATGGTAACTACACTTCAAAAGTACTTCATTGGCTGTAAAGTGCTTTGGGACATGCTGAGGTTGTGAAAGGCACTATATAAATGTACATGCCTTCCTTTCCTATTTAAAATTCATCTTACCAACAACAACAACTTGCATTGATATGGTGCCTTTAACATCTCTCAGACTCAAAGGCAAGGCTGCTACCACTGAGCCAAGGCTGACAGCTTATTGTTAAAAGCCTGTTATATTTGTCTGCTATTATCATTAACAGTAACTTCTGGTTTCAAGCATTTCAAGGTTTTAAAATAGAAATGCGCAGCATGTTGGTCAGCATCTATAAGTGAAATAGACAGGTTAATACTTGGGTGTAACCCTTCATCAGAGCTCGCACAAAAAGGTTGATTTTCCTAATGTGTTCTCCTGGCGCGGGACATTGCCCGCCAACCATATATATAAAAGGAAATCAGGGGTGCACCATTCTAAACTTTTCATCTGTTAATATTATTGGATTTTAGACAGCTATTTAAAAATTTAAAACGTTTATTTAAAATGGTTAAATCAGCCACACCCTCAATCCAGGTTTTCGCCATCTGCCTGTGTGCTATGTACAGCATGGACCATGTACTGCAGGTACCTCAATGCACTGGAGAGGTACCACCAACGCTGCCTCCACAAAATCCTGCAAATCCATTGGCAGGATAGGCGCACCAACGTCAGTGTTCTCGCTCAAGCCAACATCCCCAGCATCGAGGCTTTGACCACGCTCGATCAGCTCCGATGGACGGGTCACATCGTCCACATGCCCAATACAAGACTCCCAAAACAAGCGCTCTACTCGGAGCTCCGACACGGCAAGAGAGCCCCAGGTGGCAGAGGACACCCTCAAAGCCTCCTTGAAAAAGTGCAACATCCCCACCGACACAGTGTAGGAGAAGCATCCGGGAAGGCGCCGAACACCTCGAGTCTCTTCGCCGGGAGCAAGCGGAAGCCAAGCGCAAGCAGCGCAAGGAGCGCACGTCAACACAAGCACCCCACCCACCCGCCCCTTCAACCACCGTCTGCCCCACCTGTGACAGAGACTGTAGGTCCCGCAATGGACTCGTCAGTCACCTGAGAACTCATTTTTAATGTGGAAGCAAGTCATCCTCGGTTCCGAGGGACTGTCTAAGAAGAGAAGGAGAAGAAGAAGTGTGCTATAGGGCCCAAGACAGGGACAGATGCAATAATGAGGCAGTTTTGGATTGTCAATGTAGAATGTACATTGGGATTATTGTAGGTGCGCACCGTGAAAAGTTTCAGTTAGCAAATTCACATGATGTGCCTGGGGTTAGATTCCTCGTGAACTGACCCCTGTAAAATTTTATTGAAGTCCCTATAACAAATATATTCTGAAATTTAAAATGTTTGCAATTATTACAGAAAAAAAAAACATTTCGCTGGGAAAGCAGCATTAGAGTTGTCCCAAAAATACACCTGTCATATAGTCAGTCCAGGCTATTTTTGTCCTGTCAGATTTTTTTGATCTGTGTCAGCCTTGTTGAAGCAATTGGTTAGCTTTTGCTAGTTTTCTAGTTTGACATGTATGAGTACATGAACTGGACCTGCCCTAGCGGGTTACCAGCAAAATGCCAGGCCCCTTTCAGACTAATGTACTTTCACGACATTCAGTGAATCTATCGCTCTTAAGGTTAGATGAAATATACGGCATAGACTGGATGCCCCAGGTTTAAGACTGATTTCAGCCATAACTCGGCTGTTACGGTTCAAGTGTGATTTCATAGTTGGACAAGCTGTCTCTATCTTATGAATCTGCCTAAGAGTGTGTTTGCCTAGCCAAGTCATTTTATCTGTCTTCATGAGAGGATTTCACATTAATCCGTATACTGCTGCCTTGGATTTGTAAGGTTATTGATTATCATATGATTCAGTGTGGAACATTAAGACAATTAGCATAATAATTCGAGTATTTGTCTTACAAAATAATGAGAGGAAATAAATGGCATTTTTTTTTCCCCCTTTCTGTTTAAACAAATCACCTATAATCTCAGTTTGGCTGGTTCTACATCAGCCTTCAGGACACTTTGAAGGGTCAGCTCCCATTGAAGTAAATGGAAACAATGTGGGAAGCACATAGGCCATCCATGTAACCTACCCCATCGGATCGGCTAGGGGTGGCAGTGGCAGTCTAAAATGTGCAAAATGACAACAGGGCGGAACGTACTTGGCAGCTTTGCTGTACTCCCACCAAACGAGGCAGGGTAATCAGCCAGATCCAGATACGCCGAGTCCTGGCCTGATCTGGGAATTTCCACTTGGCTTTGTAAGGGGCGGAGCCACAGACTCAGAGAAGGCAGGGCCAAGGCCGGGACTGGGGATCCGACATAAATCTGGAGGCCAGTACGCCTAATGAGATGAGGCGTACAGTTTCCAGACGTTCGTCCCACTGGTGGTGGGAGATAGTCCAGATCAGAGAAGCAGCCTGGAGCCCCAAATATAGTGAATTTAAATAAAAACTTTTGGTATCAGCCTCCTTACATATGAATGGCATCCTGAAACTGCAAGATTCTGCTCTTTATGTGGAGTGTTGCTCGACAAGAGTGAAAATTGGAGAATTGGGCATGGAAGCCAGCAGGCCCAACATACTGTGCTTATTATTTATTTTAATAGCTAGATGCGCCGTGTATCAGGCACATTTACCTTCATATTCAATTCTATGATTGCGCTTCTGTTAAGTAGACTGTGTTCTAAGAAAGGAGTTTCACTAATTTGGGTCTTTAGTCTTAACATTCAAGATGGCCACAGGGTCAACAGCAAGAAGACATAATCAATCAGTCATCATATTCAGTTTGGCCAGATACCACAAGGCCTCACCATCATGCTTTCTTTTCCATCAACTCGCCATAACTGTTTGGCTACAGTCATTCTGCCATTACTTATTCCGTTTATACCATTTCACTATTTCATCTTTAACATAACAGTGAGTATCAAAGCAGCTTCTGCGCCCCTTTCAATAAAACAAAATTAATTTAACAGACATAACTTATTTACATACAAATGCACAAACATACAAGAAGATCAGGAAAAGACCAACTTGTCCATCAAGCCTACCTCAACCCAACAAGGTCCAACCTACGTGTACCATTAAGGGAGTGCAGCGAAGATTCACCAGACTGATACCTGGGATGGCAGGAATGACGTATGAAGAGAGATTGGGACGATTGGGCTTGTATTCGCTAGAGCTTAGAAGAATGAGAGGGGATCTCATTGAAACTTATAAAATTCTAACAGGACTTGACAGACTAGATGCAGGAAGGATGTTCCCGATGGCGGGGGAGTCCAGAACCAGGGGTCACAGTCTAAGGATAAGGGGTAAGCCATTTAGGACTGAGATGAGGAGGAATTTCTTCACCCAGAGAGTGGTGAACCTGTGGAATTCTCTACCACACAAGGCAGTTGAGGCCAATTCATTAAATATATTCAAGAAGGAGTTAGATATATTTCTTAAGGCTAAAGGGATCAAGGGATATGGGGAGAAAGCAGGGACAGGGTACTGAACTTGGATGATCAGCCATGATCTCATTAAATGGCGGAGCAGGCTCGAGGGGCAGAATGGCCTACTCTGCTCCTATCTTCTATGTTTCTATGTTTATTAACCAGCTCCCCAACTCAGTTATGCAATCACCTGGGAAAAGCAAAAAATATACAGAGAAAGAAAAAAATCTTAATCCCCTTTAGGAAAAGGCTCTGGGAAATTGTTCTCTGACCCCTAACGGCAATCAAGCAAGTTTCAGGAGACCACAATGACTGATATCACTAGTCCCAGTTAACCCTTCTACCTTCTATAACTTGAGAGTTTTCCACTCACAGCAACTTGTCTAGCTTCCTTTCAAAGGCTTACAGTGAATCCAAACCCACCACTAGTAATCTATTTCAAAGGTCAATGAAATACTACCCGGATCTAATCTAACTCATCTAACTCGCTCAACTAATCTATCCACTTGGATAGATTCTAATCCCTTCATTACTTTAAAGACCTTAATTGTATTCCTTTGAAGGTTATGCTTTTCCAGAGTAAAAAGTCCCATTTCCATAAGCCTGTCCTGATAACTAAACGAGCCTTAAATTAGGTATCGATCGAGTGCCCTCCTCTGGACCTTTTCCAGGACCTAGATATCTACTGCCATGTGGAGGAAACAAAGCTGGGCACAGTATTATGGATGTAGCTGAACCAAGGTCTTATACCAGGTAAGAATTCTACTTCTTGTTCTATCGAATCATGGAATGATACAGCACAGAAGGAGGCCATTCAGCCCACCGTGTCTGTGCCAGCTCATTGAAAAAGCAGAACCTCAAAGGCAATAATCTCTGGATTGTTACCTGAGCCACGCACAAATTGGCATAGGGACAAACAGATTAGAGGTTTAAATGCGTGGCTCAAAGAGTGGTGTGGGAGGAAGGGGTTTCAGTTCATGGGGCAATGACACCAGTACTGGGGAAAGAGGGAAATGTTCCATTGGGACGGGCTCCACTTAAACCGGGATGGACCAGTGTCCTGGCAAACTGAATAACTAGGGCAGGAGACAGGGCTTTAAACTAATGAAGGGGGGGGGGGGCATGGGAGGATTCAGGAAAGAGTAAATTTAAAAGCAGTGAGAGAAATGTCAAGACTCAAGAGCAGAGTAGAGTTTTGGGTAAAAATAAGCAGAGTGGGTCAGGAAGGGACAGAGAGAGTAACAAAGGTAATAAGGCATCAGGGACTAAGGTGACATCAGGGAAAAACAGAAATAAGTCACGATTTTTCTGGGCTTTTGGGACTGACTAACGTGTCTCATTAACTCTACCAAGTGTTCTGGCAGAGGTGGAATGTCATAGCTGAATTGAGTCATGTACTGGTGTAAGTGTTCCTTTAACTCATCTTCTACGACGATATCTACTTGCCTGTGCAAATAAATGTTTAATAAAACCTGCGCCCCACGTCTCACAGGTTGGACTGGGGTAAAACAAAAAGTTCCCGCCGCAATAGGACAAGTCAGGTCGTTACCGTACTGGTACTCCCGGTGCATTGTGGTGACACAATATTCACTCTTCTCTCGATACGCAGACCTTACGGGGAAATGCTGCCCCGCAATCACTTTCATGGTGCAGTTCCATTCTATCCCATCCCAATCAAACCTGCACGCAGGGGCTGCGTGTTCTACCACATCATAAGGGCAGATAAATGCGTCCCGAGCTTGAGCACACCCAGAAGATCTGGGGTCACCCATGTGGTCCCATCCACCCGGGTCACATACTTCAGGGGTTTGTCATACCTTATTAAGTGGTCTCCCTGATGTACTCCTATATTCTCCATGCGGAATAGAGGATTTGGGGTCGCCCTTTTGGGCAAAATGGGATAATACAATACCATCCCTAACAGAGTGATGTTGTTCTGTTCCTGCAAATGGCATTCATGTTTCACCGGGTACACCTGTACCAACCCCCTGACTTTACACATATTCATGATAAATTGGTAAGTGGACATTGCCCTCAGGTGTGATCAGTCACCACCGAGGGAAGCTTCCCCTCAGCAATGCGCCACAGGTTTTCTCGAGCTTGTTCCACTAACCAAGATCCATACATTACACACACATCATTTCGCGTGACCTCACTAGAGGCATTCCGATCCTCCATTAAAATTTGATTTATCTTTTTAGCATGGGATTATAAATATTTAACCACTTCCTGCAGATGAATGGTCATAATTTGGTTCACCTTCAATTCCTCTTGTTCCAGACTATTTATTTTATTCAAAATTTCCCTTAGATGATTTCTAACTGCCTTTACAGATTGATCCAGGCTGACCAAATCTAAGCTATTAACGAGGGAGGTTCCAGTGTTAAAAATAGTCGCAGCATCATTTATCAGACCCCGTCGCCTTCTGATATAGTTCTCTTTAATCCCATAACCAACATTGTTTTCTTCAATGATCTCGGTACTATTTTTCCCAAAGGTATCGTTAAATCCATTACCCTCCTTAGTGCCCTTGCGATATAACAGCTCTAATTCCGATTCCGCCAGTGTTGTGCTGGCCCTCTCCCAAAATCCCTCGATTAATTCCTGCATCATCCTCCCATATAACCGCGCTGTCTCTGGCTTGCACCAGTTCGGTAGTCCCACCTCGGTCAGATTCAATATTACAGGCACCACCTCGTGATGCACATCATGTACAATATCATCCAAGTTGGGATTACCACTAACCCATTTGATGGTCCTGGAGTGTGTTTAGGGCAAGTTACCTGGGTTGTATGTTGTCCTTCCGTGATTGTGTTTTATTCATAGGGAGGGGAATTTTCGGTCGAACTTTTAATTCTACTGCATGTATAACCGTACTTCCATCACCACAACCCCTTACGTGATAGGTGCTAATACCGGTATCGTTGTTATTCCATTGATAGAGTTCCTTAGCTCTATCATGGGATAACATCGTACAACTGGTCTCATCCGTGGAACCCATCTGTTACCCCACTTGGGTTATACACATCCGTAAATTCCCTCATGATTTTTCCACCATCGGGGCCAACACAATAGAGTGTCTTCCGCTGCTCGGGATTGGGCCGGGCTTCCTACATTCCCTCGAGGGTTCCCTATTTGATAGTACCTTGAATGGTCACCTGGTTCTGCTTGAAAGAACCGCACCCGTGGCCCCGGTGGGGCGATCTTTGCATTTTATGCATACACCCCCTACCTTCCTGGACCTCATACGTGGTAACCCACACTGTTCCTGAACACGCGGTTTCGCCATCACCCTTGATGTACTGGAGGGTAATGTTTCGAGTGGCGTCCCAGGGGTAGTGTCTCCAGGGCAACTACAATCGAACTGTTGTAGGGAAAATAGTTAGTGGTGGTCCAGTATGCCAAATAGGCTGTTGTGGAATCTTCAAGATAGAGCAGAATCCCGATCATTGGCCAGAATAATTCCTTCATTTTATATATCTTCTTGCCTGTGGGGATAAGGGACAAAAACAGAGTGTTACTCCCGCCCTTGCACCCTATGTCCACCCCATTAGTTCAGGCTCTCATTACTGATGTTTTTCTTTAACGAAACAAAACGGGGCTTCCTACTTTTCTTTTCCTGCTTTGGGCAATTTTCTCACTCCTACCACTGATGTAAGATTTTCAAAATTCACAGATCCCCCAAAACTCAGAGACATACCCTAAGGAGAAGGGCTTTGGACTCTTTTCTAACTACTTCAGGGTGATGAAATGCATTGGGCCTAACCGAAGGACATTTAGAGCAAAAAAAACAAGATTTGGTATTTCGAAAGACTTGTCTGGACTTGTAAAGGAGAAAAGGCTGCAAAGGGAGTTGGGTTCAACCTCTGTAAAAGACAGTTTGGATATTGGAGTTAATCAAACTGTCTGGGGAACCGCATGACCTCACTTGGAGTTAAATCGGCCCCTATCAGACATTAACATCCTAACAATAGACCTGAGGAAGAGCAGTCCCCACCCAAATTACAGGACCCATCAAATCATGCATAAAGCAGATCACTTTGACCCACTCTTTAGAAATCCCAGGCCCAGTCAAGAAACTCACAACGTGAGAACAATCAGCTACAATCAAGCAAGCAGATCGACAGGATGGAGCCATCCTGAAACCACTTCACACATTAACAAACAAGTTACTGTTAACGAGCCCGCCAAAATCTTACAATAAACCGGGACTGATTGGGAGGCCCCAATTAGTATAATTGAGGGCCTGTTTTCTCAAGAAGTCAGTTCAGCAGTTACAACAAGTTCTCTACAAGTTCAAGGGTGGAGCAGTTACACAGTTACAACAGAAAGGAGTTCTCGAGTACAACCGTACACAGTTCAACAGAAACAAGTTCAACAAGCAAACAGCAAGGAGTTCAGCAAGCAGCAAGGAAGCAGCTCTCCAGTACAACCGTTCAGCCGTTACGTGTCCAGCCAGGAGGTCGACAGCTCGAAAACAAGACCGTTCAACAAAGGAGGCCAACAGCTCCAGAAGTAGGCCGACATGCAAGAAGAGACCAGAGCGACCGCCTCAGTGACCATCGGACACCTCGCGGCAACAAGGGCCTTACAAAACTTTTTACTTAAAAAGACTCTAAACCCTAGCTCTAACCAAAGAAAAGTGGGTACTCACCCGATAAATCCAATCCAGCGAACCCCGAAACCGCGAACCAGCTCAACTGTCAAGGATTCGTTTGGTGAGCATTATCCCTGGTCCTCTACAGCCCAACTTAGCTAGTAAAGTGGGATTGGGAGGGGTGAGGTATTCTTCTAATGTGATTTCCCTCGTATGTACCGAAGTGTTCCCCATTTTATTAGAGTGTTAAGATTGTTGTGTTATATTTACTCTCTTGAATAAAGATCAAAAGTTCTTGCACCAAACCAGTTGTCTGCTGCACTTTTGTCACAACCCCCAAATAAGTCCAAGGTCTAGAACCAAGGGAGTGGGAGCGATTCGAACCGCTCAGAAGTCAGAGGTGAAGCTGACACACACACCACCACCCCCTACACTGATGATACTTCAAGGGTGCCGTGTGGTAGGAGGGTTCTGTTGAACTCATCTGCGGTCAGGAGGTGGTTCCAGACCTGGGGCGAGGAGGTTTCCACAGCTCCCGTGTCCTGTCCACCTTCATTTGGATCATACTGTACCTGTGGAGGCGCCACTTCAGGTAAGGGCACCTCACTGAGTGGGGATGTCCCATTAGGCACTCCTTCTTCATCATCCCACTGGAGAGGATAAATCCGGCTCACCATGCTCATGATCGTGGCTTGTTGTCTCCTGGCACTGCTGAGCTGAAAAAGCTTCATTTGGTTAATATGAAACCACTTAATTTTCTTAGGTAACTGAACTGCAAACACCATAGGACTAGCTTTGTCAACAATACTACACGGTCCCTTGTAAAGACACCCATCCTCGCATAGTTTCGTACCATTACCTGGCTCCCTACTTCCCATTCCTGGAGTTTACTCGGAGCCAAGTGTAGTCGGTTGCATTTGGTGTATCTTCCCAATGTTGTGGGCGGCCCTCAAGTTCAATTCCTTTAAAGTTCCCCACAGGTCGCTCAGGAACTTGTCCCGAGTCACCTCCTTAATTTGTTTATCAGTCAGAGTGGGGACCAACAGGTGTGTGGGGGTTCGCATGGGTCTCCCCGTTACTAATTCATGAGGGGAGTGACCCGTTCCTTTGGATCTGTTACTATGTATCACCATAAGGATTAGGGGAAGTCCCTCATCTCACTTAGTGTGCTGTTTGTTTAATTCCTTTCGTAGGGCCAACTTCAACGTACGGTTCATTCTTTCCACAATCCCCGATGATTGTGGGTTGTGGGTCACATGCCATTTCCCTTCAATTCCAAGCAATTTCAAAGTGGCTTGCATTAACTGACCTGAAAATTAACTGCCCTGGCCTGACTCTATCACGCGAGAAAGTCCCCATCTGGAGAATACCTCTCTAACTAGGGTCTTGGCTGTTCACAATGCTGACTTGCACGGGAAAGCTTCTACCCACTTTGTGAAATTATCCACCAAACTAAACAGTATTTATTGCCTTTCTTAGTGGTGGGCAAGGGTCCGATAAAATCTATCTGGATACACTGCCATGGTGCCTCTGGTCGACGGGTATGTCCGAGGGGGGGGGGCCTTCCTTTTATGTGGGTCAGGATTGTTAGCAGCACACACTAAACAGTTTTTACAGTAATCCTCTACATTTTCCCTCAGATGAGGCCACCACCCCACCTCCTCGACCCGCTTCCAGGTCGTCTCGGGTCCGGGGTGTCCGGTCCCTGGTCCCCCATGGGCAAGTTGCATAAATTCCTACCGATATCCCTCGGGCACTGTCCCTTTGAACAACATGCCTTCCCTAACCTGCACATCACTGGCGCCGTAGGGTCCTTCCACAGTCTGCCCTGTCTCTTTTCTCTAAGGACAGCCTTTAATACTATATCATCTAACTGTACCGTTTTAAGATCCGGAGGGAGCGGGACAGTATTGGCTACCGGGGTTACGGTTGCCACCATTCCAGATTGATACGGGTCCCATGGGACACCTCATTCCGCCATCTGGGCTCGGTTTTAGAATGCGCTTTTACTTTATGCATGTAATAGTCCTTCCCTCCCTTTCCTATGGCTTCCACGATAGTCGCCAGCATTGGTGCGGTAACTAACAGTTTGCAATCCGCGGAGGTAAAACCTCTTCTAGCCCAAATCGCCAAATATTCCATACAGGCATTACAGGTGAACGTGGAGTCAGAACAGATCGTATACGGTGGGGGAAACTCGGTGGGATGCGTTACTACATAAGTTACGGCTGCCAATTCCTACTGTTGAGCACTAAGCGTGGTGGGCAACTTAATCGCCACTCCCATCCCTTTTTTTGGGTCATAAATTCCACACCCTGTTTTACGTTCCCCCTTCTCCACAAAACTGGACCCATCCACGTATACATCTCTCCCCTCAGGGTGGATAGCGGATTTAAATCCACCCTCTGTCTCCCACACCCTCTCTACTGTACAGGTATGAGATCCACCCTGATGATTAAGGTTCGCTGCTAACTTTGGCTCGCTTAGTGCTCTTACTCTCAGATCCATTCCTTCTAACTGTAGGGTCCACGCAGCTACCCGAGTGCTTGACAATGTTCCCTCTTTAATTCGGCCTTTTAACAGGAGATGGGTTGGCATGTGATGGGTGAGGAGTGTGATGGGCTGGGTTCCCGTGAATATGGCAAAATGTCTTCCCGTCCAAAACGTGGCAAGCAAGTGCCTCTTTCCTTTTTCTACCTCGGTTATTACTCTGGAGGCATAGGCTAACGGTCTCAGCTGCCCATTTACTTCCTGCATTAAAACAGCGCCCAGACTAGCATCTGTTGCTGCTACCTCAAGAAAGAAACCTTTGTATGGTCTATTGCCCCCAGGGCCGGGGCCATTTGCAGGTCCCGTTTCAACTGTACAAAAGCCTCCTCACAGGGCTCATCCCATTCCTAATCTACTCCTTTTCTAAGCAATCTCAGTAGAGGAGCCACCGTTACCTCATAATTCTCAAAGAATTCTCTACAGTACCCCGTCAGACCCAGGAATGATCGGAGGGCAGTTATCGACCCCGGGCGGGGCAGTTCCTGGACCGTTTTACGCTTCACATCATCTATAGCGCGCTCTCCTGGTTGAAGAGTTAACCCAAGAAACTGAACCTCCCTTTGTCCTTTCTGTGCCTTCTTGGGGTTTACTTTAAAACCTGCTGCTGCAGCCGGGCAACCTGGTCAGTTGTCAGAAATCATACAGCTAGTCATCGCCGAATTGACCAATCGCTGGTGTTAGCACCTATGTGGTGTTTTGCTTATTATCACCTGAGCTTAAAGTAAAGGGATAGCTCTGTGTATGCTAAAGTATAATCAGGAATTGTTATACGCTACATAACTGTCGGATGCTTACTTGTAATGTCTTGCTGATTTTTAAGTAAAAGAAGTTTTTCACAGATTCATTGGGTTTTGTGTTGTAGTTCGACGGGTCTGAACTTTGCAAACTGTTGGATGGGGCGATTTCCACATGTCTTACACATCCTTCCTAAAGTGTGGTGCCCAGAACTGGATACAATACTCCAGCTGGGGCCTAACCAGTGATTTATAAAGGTTTAGCATAACTTCCTTGCTTTTGTACTCTATGGGCTGGATTTTGAATGACCCATGGAGTCGAGTTTGGAGGCGTGTGGGGGGTTAAATTTGCGGGGTCGGGGTTTCCGACCCTATCCCGACTCCATCCCGCCTCCACGCAATTTTGACATAATCAGTCGCGGGGTTCCCGATTCCGTCCCGCCTCCAAGAGGCGGGAGAGGCCATTAAAGCCCTTAACAAGCTCTAAATTGGCTTTGAAACGCTGTAGCTAGTTTAACCCTCTTCTGACGTGAAGCATGCCTGGTGTGAAACACTCCAGTGAAACCTGGCGGGAGCACAAGTGGATAGCTGAGTATCGGCTGCAAGTCCACTATTACAACGGAGATGTGATGAAGGTAGTAGTATTAGGTCTGAACATTGCCTCTGATGCCGCTGCATTGAATGTCTTCAGAGACTGCCTGCCTGGGAGGACTCTCTCTCTCTCTCTCTCTCTCTCTGTCTCTCTCTCTCTCTCTCTCTCTCTCTCCCCTCCCCCCCCCCCATTTTTGCATCCAGGTCCACTCACATCAAAAGCCAGGTAAGTCCTCTCTCACCAACAGTCTCTGAGACTAGGCAGTCAGTAATGATGACATCATCAGAGGCGACTTTCAGACTGAAAACACTAATTAGTTCATGGGTTCCCACATGCTCCAACTCAATTGCCCAATTAACTGAAAATTGCATCAGGCACCCACATTAATCTGGAGTCGGGGGGGAAACACGAAATGTGGATTACACGACCCCAACCCGACCCCAAGACAAAATCCAGCCCTATGCCTCTGTTTATAAAGCCAAAGATCCCATATTCTTATTTTGTTGTCTTAGCTGTACACCATAACATCCTATTCTCTTTAATTTAACTTAATTTAAACACTACGGCCCAGAAATTCCGTTCGCAGCCCTCCCGCGGGTGGAGGGCTGCGATTTGGAAAAATCTGCGCCTGGACCGGAGGGCTCCCGGGAGGCACAGAATTCCGTCGCTGTGCCTCTTCAAACTGCCGGTGTGCAGGGCACGCGTATCCCAGGGGTGCAGGTAGTTCGCAGCGTCCCTGGGATCACGTGGGCCATGGGGAGCCAATCAGAGCAGGGAATCTCCATTCAACTATTTTAAACAAAAATTTAAATTTTTGAAAAAAGTAATTAAAGTTTTTAATGGGGCTAAAAATAAACTTACCTTTCTTTAAATTATTTTAAAATGATAAATCAGTGGAAATTTTTTTTTTTTAACTTTCTTCAACTATTAGCCTGGTAAAAGCAAGCCTTGCGCCTGCTTTTCTAGGCGCAGCTGTTAAAGACTTACCTGGACTGAAGCAACTGTGAAAAAAACGGAAGTTTCAGCCGTACGCGCTGCCTATCCGGCGCAGGCGTTTGACCAGTCAAGCCATTTCTTCACAGAACGGAAGTTCCGGTTTCCAGTGCATGCGCAGTGCATGCCTAAAACCGGCACTTCCGTTGGCCCTACTGGTGAGTACACAGCGCGTACACACCCGTAGGGAACGGAATTTCTGGGCCTACATAAATATTTGTATAATGCACCACAAAGGGCAATGAAATATAATTCTGATTCTCAAAAAAGAGAGGCAAACAATAGCTCATTTTCACCGTTCCTTTTTGAGTGTCAGCCTGGACTTCTATTTTCTAGTCTCTGGAGCAGGACTTAAACCCACAACCTTCTGACTCAGAGGCAAGAATGCTATGAACTGAGCCAGAGCTGACACATATATGTTGCCTCTAGGTTTGTTTGACAAGACAAATTGCACACAGTGCAATTCATGCTCTCAAAGTACAAATGTGCCCGGCCTTAACGTAATCTAGGAAGTCTCAGCTCAGTATATTCAGCTGAATACAAATGTATGGAAATGAAGGCCCCTAGTGAGAAAAATGGATAGAAGATGGATATCAAAGAAATCAAGGGAGAGAAAGAAATTGGCAAGCAAAGTGCACCACTGGATATTAGATTCAACAGGCACCCACTGCCCCCCACCCCCCAACAAAACTTCTGAATTGTTGATTCTTACCTGCAACTTAAAGCCTAGGAGCTAGGTCAAGTCTTTACTGCACTGAGTATCATATCCAACATATTTTATTAGCTTTTGATTGGGATGGAAACAATTTTTCAATGAAAATCTTGTGCTGGAGAGTAACTTTATTGCAGTTTGCCATACGTCAAGAACTTCTGCAATTTTATAAGCTTTTGTATTAAAAAGCCTCATTACCCTTCATTACTCACAGCTTGTGATCCCATGGAGTGCAGTCAAAAAGAACCACAGTACTCCTGGCACTTACTATTTCAGTTCTGCTTCAGAATTTCTCATCAGAAGATTTGTTTTTCTTTAACGTCGGGGGGTTCTGTTGAAATATAATCTGTTTCTTCCTCCTCCAGTTTTTTCCCCATCTCTCTTGATGGCACTGATTCATGTTGCAGTATGGTTTCACGGATATCAGATACTTTCCAGTACCTCACTCAGAGTGCTGTTCTTCATGTTTCGGCCCAAGCTGTTTTTATGTGGCACCATAAACCCTGCTGGTGACACTAGCTCCTGATGCAAAGTTCTCCTGTCGCTGGCTGCATGTCACTGCCGCTAACACAGGTTCGCGCAGCTCTTGACAATGAGACCGTTTGACCTCATTTGACCTTGGAGAATGTCAAAGCTCAGCCTGATCCTATCCCTATCCAGCATCCACACACAAACTTTCCAACACGGGTTACTGGATAGTCAATGGGAACTGGAACACAAGTTCATTTTTCTCCTCCCTGATGAAGGATTTTGGACTTTTCATTCTGAACTTTTGATACTTGTTTCAAAGAAGACCAAAATAATGGACTTGGAAACCCTCAATTTCTTGGTTAAAGAAAAGAGAACTGTCAGCTTGACCAAAAATCAGGATGCATGATGGTCTTTGCTTAACATAGAAAACATAGAAAAATAGGAGCAGGAGTAGACCATTCGGCCCTTCGAGCCTGCTCCGCCATTCAATATGATCATGGCTGATCCTCTATCTCAATACCATATTCCCGCTCTGATAGAATCACAGAAAAATATTGTCCAGGATGCTTGGAGAGATGTGTCAGCAGGATGAAATGGAGCCTTCTGAAGTAACTGATAAGAAGAAATAATGCTGACAGTCGCAAAGATAAGGAAGCTAGGCCTGCAAAACAAAAGAGTTTCTTTGGCTGCAGGGCCATAGTACCAGAAATATTTTAAACTGCTTCTCCAGCTGATATCAGGTAATTCGCCAGAGATTGCGATCAAACCTGCGACCTTCTTGGCCTGTTTGGCACAGTCGCACACCAGGTGATACATCTACCTACAGGGGCCTCTGGATTGTACTACTTCAGCCTAATTTTCACCGATTGTTGAGACTTTCAAATTGAATGCTGCTCTATAGACCTTATTGATGCAGCACTGCATATCATTAGAGGGCAGCAGTCTGTAAACAAAAGAACATGGTGTAATTACTGTACCCACACAAATTGGTTGAGTTCAATGCAATTGCAAAGCACTCACAATTATGCAAATGTTTTGAATGAAATGTAATTAAACATTTGTAACAGTTATGCAGTCTCATGGTCAAAATCAGAGATTAAAATGGTGAAATCTAAATAGCACGTTTCTGGTATCAACCACTGCTGGGATAATTTATCACATATGCATTTTATATCTCCCAGTGTTGTTTTCCCCTTATTCTCCTGAAGGTGTTGAATATTACTGATAATGAATGTCCAAGATTCTGGGAGTCCTGCTCTTCCGGTGAAATGGAACTCCCGACTGTCTAACCCTAAAGATGCCAATTTGTGGGCATGGGGTCATTAGCATTGTTGGGACAAACCTCTGGCACCTCCAAGGATGCTCCAGTGGAATGAACCCTTATAAGGTGGAGCAACCTGTGGCCACTCTGCCTAAGGTCACTGAGGCCCTTCCTGGGCCAAAGATAAAAATCTTCAGAGGAAGCCATTTGCTGGCAGGATAAAGTTAACCAATCCCCTCTGGGTAAGGTCTGGGACCAATGTTCTCTCTTTTTTTTTAAGGGGCTGTGCTGCCCATTCACAGTTTCGTGCACATTGAAAAGCCGGTCCCGGACGTGGCCGCGCAGCTTATAGTTAACGGTGACTGGCACCTTTCCAAAGGCATCAACAGTACTCATGCCATCTCTTAGTTGACAAGAGTTTTTTTGAGGCCTTATAGGAGTGTAAAGAACAAAATTCTCCAGGTAGCTGGGAATTCCCTCAGACACGCCTCCACTCGGTAAGGGAAGATGGAGGAATTGTTCTTCCTGCCTCTGTAAAATGGCAATTATAAAGAAGCGGAGCACAATCTTTGTTCTGGCCACCAGTGGATGATTTGCCTGCTCTCGCCCTTGACCCCGACCGGCAACGTGACAGGCAGGGAGGCCGGAGGGGTGGGTAGAACCTGTATCAGAGCCTGATCCTGACCTCACTCGATATGCCTAATATGAATTATCTAACAAAAATTATTGGATGGTAAACAGGAGCAGGAAATCAGCAGATGGATTGAATCTGAGAAAGTTCTGTACTATTTCGCACCAGATGATGCTTTTACCTCCTTGGCCCATTGTTGGATCGCTCGTCAATTGAATTTTTAGAGCATGCTAAGCATAATTTTCCCATGTCTTGACCAACATTTGCCTCTTAACTAATACAACCAAAAAACAGATTAACTGATGATTCACCTCATTGCTCTTTGTGGGACATTGCTAGTGTAGAATGGCTGCTGCATTTGCCAACAGTCATTGCATAAGGGAATTCACTTTGTGAAGCACTAAAAGAACATAAGAAAAAAGATCAGGCGTAGGCCTTATAGCCCCTCGAGACTGCTCCATTCAATAAGATCATGGCTGATCTTCTACCTCAACTCCACTTTCCTGCCCTATCCCCATATCCCTTGATTTCCTTAGTGTCTGAAAGACATTTCTCTCAGTCATCTACCTATGAGACATTTTGACATGATAAAGTGCTCTATAAATGTAAGTATTCCTTTAGTCACTACAAGCTGAAAGCTGATTTGAATACTGAAAATGAGCAACGATTTGTATTGTGTCTAAACTGGGAGATGTGTTGGTGATATTGAAAATGGCCTGATGAATGACAGTGATTTCAACTATTCATATCAATAAATACAGAAATTGAATATTACTGTTCTCATGCCAGTCTTTTGGTACCATTACTAATTTATGTAATATGCATTTTGGAAGTGGTGCTGAATTTTTCGTCCATCCCTAATGCATTTAAATATTTTGTGTGAGTTATTTTAAACAAAGTTTGCTCCCTCCCTGCAATTTTGTTTTCGCCTGCTTTTTTATTCATTACCACTGAAACATGAACCATTCCCTGCCCTGATCCAGAGCTGCCTCGCCACTTACTCCCAGTTATCATCCAATGGCACTTTAAAGTGATTACAATTGTGTTTGTACTGCTTATGGTTAACTTTAGATCTCCACTGCTTACAATTTTCTCATGAGTCCTTTAATTTTCAGAAGATTTTAACATTCATGGCGGGAGAAATTCAGTATCGCCCCGTTTGGGGCGCAATTATCGGTCGGGCACAAAGATTAGCGCCTGGCGCTAATTATCGGCACCGACTGCAAACTTGACTTTTAACGCCCCGGGAGGTGAGTGGAGCGCTAAATCAGGCGCTGCACACCTGTCTTAAGGCGCAAAGGCCGAGGAGTGAGGCGCTAACTCAGAGCGCTGGCGAAGCTCATGTAATGTCAGTCAGCAATGGAACACACACACAATGGCACGGGCCAGTTCTTAAAGGGGATGGTTAATCTTGCTTTCCATCCACATCCTACTCATTGCAGCCTTGAATCTCGGCCTGGAGAGACTTGCATATCAAATGTGCTGGAAAGAACAATTGAGAGTACCAGGCAAAGAGCTCAGAGTGCAGCCCCCACAGACTCTGCTAAATCAATACAAGGAATGGAAAATCAAAATGAACCTGCAAAGTGCTGCTCAGTACCCAAAACTCCTTCACACAACGTTGAATCTCTCCAGAAGTCTCTCCCTCTCTCTCTCAGAATGCGTAGTTCAAAAATGGCACCAACAATAAAAGGCAGGAAGCGGTCACCTTTAAATAGCGCTCCCCCTTTCCCTTCATGACTGCAGAACGCTCCCCTCAACCTGTCGTTGCTAGCGTCAGGCGGTAAGGCAGGGGGCGCCACTCAATATCCGCACCGGGGCGATACCGGGGCATTGCACACTCGACTGACGTCACGATCTGCCGGCGCAGGAGATCGTGGCGGTAGTGTTTGGCGCCGCCGCAAAATATCTAGTTAATTTAGCGAGCGGCGCAAACTTCGCCGCGCCCGGGCACTAGATGCTTTGCGCCCCATTAGCGCCCTCTTAAGGCGCTAACGGGAGGCGCAACCAACTGAATTTTTCCCCCATGATTCATACAAAGAAATTAAGATACAGCTTTGTACATTTTTAGCCTTTCCCATGAATTGTCAGTAGAAAAACAATTAGGAGTTTTGCAAGTGTTGATAGCACCGTAATAGCAATAAAGCTACTCCTGATCTTTGTGTAACCATTACTGTAATGTGAACAATTATTTTCAGTGTCATGGTGGATAGCTGAAAACAAATAAAAGCAGTTAGCCCAGGGAAACTGAAAGTCCCTGGACCTGCCGGGTTACATATACACAGTGGATTCTCCATTATCCATACACTAATTATCTGCTGTGCCAATTAGCTACCAGAATTTTCACAGAACTCACACAGCTTCTCTTGTTATTTGAACAGCATCCCTTGGTAAATAAAACAAATGTTCCCGTTATTTCAGCATCGACCCTGAGTTGAGTTTTCAACCCCATATCCTCTCCATCACCTACTTCTACCTCTATAACATCACCTGCCTCTGTCCCACTTTAGTCTATCTGCTACCGAAACTCTCATCCATGCCCTTGTCACCTCCAAACTTGATTATTCTAATTCTCTCCTGGCCAGTCGCCAATCCTTCATATTCTGCTAACTTCAGCTCATCCAAAAACTTTGCTGTCCATATCCTCTCCCACATCAGGTCCTACTCACCTACTCCCTCTGCCCTTTCTAATTCAGTCCCCCAATGCCTCCAATTTAAAATTCTCATCCTTGTATTTAAATCCCTTTGTGGCAATGGCCCTCTATTTTCAATAGCCCTACAACCCTCTCCCAAACTCTCTGTTCCTCTGACGCTGGCACTTTGTGCAGCCCCCCTTCCCTTGCCACATCATTGAACATAAGAACATAAGAAATAAGAGCAGGAGTAGGCCATATGGCCCCTCGAGCCTGCTCCACCATTCAATAAGATCATTGGCTGATCATCGACCTCAACTCCACTTTCCCGCCCGATCTCCATATCCCTTGATTCCCCTAGAGTCCAAAAATCTATCTGTCTCAGCCTCAAAGACTCAGCATTCACAGCCTTCTGGGGCAGAGAATTCCAAAGATTCACAACCCTCTGAGTGAAGAAATTCCTCCTCATCTCAGTCTTAAATGCCTACCCCTTATCCTGAGACTATGCCCCCTAGTTCTAGACACTCCAACCAGGGGAAACAACCTCTCAGCATCTACCCTGTCTATCCCCTTCAGAATCTTGTATGTTTCAATGAGATCACCTCTCATTCTTCTAAACTCCAGAGAGTATAGGCCCATTCTACACAATCTCTCATCATAGGACAGCACTCTCATCCCAGGAATCAATCTAGTGAACCTTCGTTGCACCGCCTCCAAGGCAAGTATATCCTTCCTTAGATAAGGAGACCAACACTGTGCACAGTACTCCAGGTGTGGTCTCACCAAGGCCCTGTACAATGCCTTCAGATGCTTAGGCCCCATCGTCTGGAATTCCGTGCTAAACCCCTCTGCCTCTCCACCTCCCTCTTGTCCTTTAAGACACTCTTTAAAACTCACCTCTTTGACCAAGCTTTTACTCACCTCTCTCAATATTTCATGCTTTATCTTGACATCCATTTATTTCTGATAATGCCTCTGTAATGCGCCTTGGAACATTTTTCTATGTTACAGGCGCTATATAAACACACGTTGTTATTATTTATATTGTATTTGTCCTCATTCCCATGCCTAGAAAGTATTGTTGTTCCATAGTTGTAAGACCAAATTTAAGGGGCTCCAATTTATCTGCCAATTTCCATTATTCACAATGGTGTGGGCTCCACTATTTAAAATAATGGCAGCGTTGGCGGTGTGCATTGTGAGAATGTATAGGTCATGTTAAAAAAAAACACTGTTTTGGATTTGAAAGAAATATTAAAGAAAAAAGTTAAAAATAAAACCAGAGGAATGTATAGAGAGAGACAACCTTTCATCCTCATGGTGAGTCATGATTTTTGTTTAATGGATGTGAAAGACCCATAAGTCATGAGCACTGCAGATGCCAGTGAGTTATGGTGTTATTTCAAATGGCCAGTCTTTATTGCCCATCCCTAGTCACCCTTGAGAAGGTGGTGGTGAGCTACCATTTCAGAGGGCACTTAAGAGTCAACTACATTGCTATTTGTCTGGAGTCACATATAGGCCAGACTGGCTATGGACAGCAGGTTTCCTTCCCTAAAGAACATTAGTGAAACAGATAGGTTTTTATAACAATCTGATAGTTCCATGATCACCATTACTGATACTAGCTTTTTTATTCCAGATTTATTTAATTAACTGAATTTAAATTCACTGGTGGGATTTGAACTCATATCTCTGTAGACCATTAGTATAGGCCTCTGGATTATTAGACCAGTAACATAACCACTATGCTACCGTCCCTGATATGTAATAAATGAAATCACAGTGAGGCAGATTTTCCTGTTATTGCATCTAGGAAGGGCACATAGAGGAAATTCAGGCAGGGAGGATTGCATGCCCACAAAATTATCTGTCCAGGCAGGCTCCTTTATGTATTAACATTCTTTTCGAATGAATTCAAACATAATGTTAGAATATTATTTCTGGCCCTGCTGGAATAGACTTTGCTTTTCCTCTGACTGGATTCTAAAAGCTCAGTACAGATTTTGCACATTCTCAAAGTGAAGAATCACTGAGCAGAATTGTCTCTGCATTCTCTCTCCTACTGTTCCTACTGGGATGGGGGGATTGTCCTATGAAGACAGATTGATTAGACTAGGCCTATATTCTCTAGAGTTTAGAAGAATGAGAGGTGATCTCATTGAAACATATAAAATTCTTACAGGGCTTGACAGGATAGATACAGAGAGGATGTTTCCCCTGGCTGGGGAGTCTAGAACATGGGGTCACAGTCTCAGAATAAGGGGTCAGCCATTTAGGACTGAGATGAGGAGAAATTTCTTCACTCAGAGGGTGGTGAAATTTTGGAATTCTCTACCCCAGAGGGCTGTGGAGGCTCAGTCATTGAGTATATTCAAGACAGAGGTCGATAGATTTTTGAAGATTAAGGGAATCAAGGGATATGGGGATAGTGCAGGAAAGTGGAGATGAGGTAGAAGATCAGCCATGATCTTACTGAATGACGGAGCAGGCTCGAAGGGCCAAATGGCCTACTCCTGCTCCTATTTCTTATGTTCTTATGTTCCATGGAGCATAAGCATTTTTTATTAGAATGGAAAGGAAGAGGATATAACAGAAGGCTGTACGTGGCTTGGAGGAAGCTTGGAGCCACAGTACAGACCAGTCACAATGTGGTTCCGGTCAGTTCATTGTCTGTTAAGAATATTGGATCACATTGGCTATCTAATTGACTATCTTTATAATCAGGAGCATCAATTTTCCATGTTCATACTATTTTGTTATATTGTAACTTAAATAAAATGACAAGAGAAATCCAAGGTTTTATAATTAGTGACAAAGATTCATGGAAATGGGAACTCTCTCCACCAAAATGCTGTGGATGTTGGGTTAATTGAGGAGATTGACAGACTTCTGTTAGGTAAGGGTATCAAGGAATATGGAGTAAAAGGGGGTAAATAGAGTTGAGGTAGAGATCAGTCATAATCTAAATGAATGGTGGAACAGGCTCGAGAGGCTAAATAGCCTACTAATTACCTATGACATTATCTGCGGGATGTATTGGAGGAATCCACCAAACCTGTCCAGGCTTCTGAAGCATTTACAGGGCAGGCGCGGGGGAGCGTGTTTGCGGTGGGGGCGGTGAGTTGCGGGGAGGGGGGGAACCTGGACGTCCCGGGAAGGTGGAAGTTTTGCCGAATTTGGCAGCAGGACCTCATTATCATTTTGTTACTCCAATTCCCGCCCGACAGCTGGCCAGATTGACAGACTGACTGGCTGCCGCGTGGGAAAGCAAGTGGTAGAAGACCGCAGCCGGGGACGTTGAGGGTCCTCGGCAATCGGCAAAGATCGGGGGTTGTTGGGGGAGTGGGGAGGCTGGACCAGTAATTGGGAAGGTGCAGGGACAGGGGGAGATCACAGGGCAGAATATGGGGGTCAGACCGCCAATCAGGAGGGAGGGGGAACCGAGAGAGATCACATGGCAGAAGAGGGGGGTGTCAGACCGGCAATTGTGAGTGGGGGGGGTGAAAAACCAGGAGAGATTGCAGGGCAGAAGGGGGGATGACTGGCAATTGGGAGGGAATTCCAGAGTTTAGGTCCTAGGCAGCAGAAATCATGGCCACCAATGGTGGAGCGATTAAAATAGGAGATGCGCAAGAGGCCAGAATTGGAGAAGCGTAGCAATCTCGGAGGGTAGTAGGACTGGAGGAGGTTGCAGAGATAGGGAATTGCGAGGCCATGGAGGAATTGGAAAACAAAGATGAGAATTTTAAAATTGAGGCGTTACTGGACCGGGAGCCAATGTAAGTCAGCGAGCACAGGGGTGATGGGTGAATGGGACTTGGTACGAATTAGGATACAGGCAGCTGAGTTTTTGATGAGCATCAAATATATGGTGGTTGGAAGATAGGAGGCCAGCCAGGAGAGTGTTGGAATAGTCACGTCTAGAGGTAACAAAGCCATGGATGAGGGTTTCAGCAGCAGATGAGCTGAGGCGGGGCAGAGTCGGGCGATATTATGGAGGTGGAAGTAGGCGGTCTTGGTGATGGCGTGGATATGTGGTCGGAGGCTCATTTTGGGGTCAAATAGATTTCCCTTCCTCCACAATCTACATGCTTTTAAAATCCAACCTTGGTGTTATCTAGTTTTGTCTTTCTTCAATGATCACAGCTTTCTTTCCTGCTATTTTCAGCCTTAGTGTTATTCTTTTGGTCTCCTTTCTTAATTAGAACAAACTTCCACAAAGCCACTGATTCATTTCCCTTTCTGAAATCGTCTATGTCCATCTCCAGGGATTGGTTCAACTAGAATCATCTACTTTGCCCATATGGTCATTCTTGACATGCAAGCTTGGCCAATGAGTGTTGCCAACCAGTTTTAATGTTGAGTGACATCACACCTAGGGGTAATCCTGAGGTCACATGACTGTACTTTTGAGCAAAGGTCACTGGTTAGCAATCAGCCAAGGAGCCTGCCTGATATTTGTACTCACTAGGTCTGTATGCTAATGTTACTTGGAGCACACTTGCTACTGCCCTAGCTGATATTGGCTAACATAGCATCAAATCTGAGATCTTCATGCAACACCTGCCCTTTCACCTCCTCCCTTTCCACCATGCAGGGCCCCAAATACTCCTTCCAGGTGAACCGGCGATTTACTTGTACTTCTTTCAATTTAGTATATTGTATTCGTTGCTCATGATGCAGTCTCCTCTACATTGGGAAGATCAAACGCAGATTGGGTGATCGCTTTGCTGAACACTTCCGTTCTGTCCACAAGCATAACCCTGAGCTTCCGGTTGCTTGCCATTTTAACTCTGCGTCCCACTCTGACCTCGGCCTCCTACACTGTTCCAATGAAGCATGAGGAACAGTACTTCATCTTTTGATTAGGTACTTTACAATCTTCCAGTCTAAACATTGCGTTCAACAATTTCAGATCATAGCCACTGCTCCCATTTTTTTTGGACATCAGGTCTGCTCAGAATGTGCCTTACTTCAGTTAATAAGATCTGCTTTTAGTTCAACTATGGTAGCTATACATTGTGAATGAATATCGGTGTACTAACCCCAACGATTCTGTGGAGCATGTAAGGTCCAGTATTTTAATTTTTTTAATTCATTTTTATGGGATGTGGGCGTCGCTGGCAAGGCCAGCATTTATTGCCCATCCCTAATTGCCCTTGAGAAGGTGGTGGTGGGCCGCCTTCTTGAACCGCTGCAGTCCATGTGGTGAAGGTACTACCACAGTGCTGTTAGGGAGGGAGTTCCAGGATTTTGACCCAGCGACGATGAAGGATCGGCGATATACTTCTAAGTCAGGGTGGTGTGTGACTTGCAGGGGAACTTGGAGGTGGTGGTGTTCCCATGCGCCTGCTGCCCTTGTCCTTCTAGGTGGAAAAGGTCGCGGGTTTGGGAGGTGCTGCTGAAGGAGCCTTGGCGAGTTGCTGTAGTGCATCTTGTAGATGGTACACACTGCAGCCACAGTACGCTGGTGGTGAGGGAGTCAATGTTTAAGGTGGAGGATGGATGCCAATCAAGCGGGCTGCTTTGTCCTGGATGGTGTCGAGCTTCTTGAGTGTTGTTGGAGCTGTACTCATCCAGGCAAGTTTACAGTGGTGATTCCTTCTCTCTCACCAAAACCTTTCCATCTGGCTATACCTTCCACAGCTTTTATCTGTCATCAGATTTGGCTCAGCAATGTCATAACCATTGCTCCCTTTATTTTGGACAGCAGGTGCTGGTAATGGTTCTGCTGTTGCCATTTACAGCTACTCTAGACCCATCTTTTGTTTCTTTACTTGTTCCATTACCACCCCCTTTTGCCTTGCACCATCATCCCTTTCTTCATTTAACCCCTCCTGCCTTCCACCCTATCACAGACTTACCCTTCTGTTCTTACCTCCCTTCCCACACCACCTTTCCCTGCCTCTGTACTTCCTTAATGGACCATATACAGCAGGCACCTCAAAGCACTGGAGAGGTAACACCAACGCTGCCTCCGCAAGATCCTGCAAATCCATTGGCAGGATAGGCGCACCAACGTCAGTGTTCTCACTCAGGTCAACATCCCCAGCATCGAAGCTTTGACCACGCTCGATCAGCTCCGATGGATGGGTCACATCGTCCGCATGCCTAATACGAGACTCCCAAAACAAGCGCTCTACTCAGAGCTCCGACACGGCAAGAGAACCCCAGGTGGGCAGAGGAAATGCTTCAAGGACACGCTCAAAGCCTCCTTGAAAAAGTGCAACATCCCCACCGACACCTGGGAATCCCTGGCCCAAGACTGTACAAAGTGGAGGAGAAGCATCTGGGAAGGCACGGAATACCTCGAGTCTCTTCGCCGGGAGCAAGCGGAAGCCAAGCGCAAACAGCGGAAGGAGCGCACGTCAACCCAAGCACCCCACCCACCCGCCCCTTCAACCACCGTCTGCCCCACCTGTGACAGAGACTGTAGGTCCCGCATTGGACTCATCAGTCACCTGAGAACTCATTTTTAATGTGGAAGCAAGTCATCTTCGATTCCGAGGGACTGCCTAAGAAGAGAAGAAGATACTTGCTTAAAAATTGTTTCCTCTCTAACTTTTGCCAGTACTGACAAAAGGTCATCGACCTGAAACCTTAACTCTGTTTCTCTCTCCACAGATGCTGCCTGACCTGCTGAGTATTTCCAGCATTTTCTGTTTTTGTATCTTCTTGGCTTGTATTGCTCAGCAGTAAACCAGAAGAAATCATTTACCACTAAACTATCATAAGAGTCTTCACCATGTACCAGTGATCCCTAACAATCAATGACTGGGCATGGGCCAGTATACCATTTATTTATGATTGGAGAATTGAAGAGATATAGCAATGGGTTATGTAGAAAGAAGGAAAATGTGTTAAAAGAGAGATAATTCATGTAAACAAGATGAGCTTTTGGTTTTGACGATGGGCAGCTAGCCAACATTATTGTAACTGATTGCTTCTAAAGTTCAAACACATTACACTTGTTCTGTGTATCCTTTATTGGGACCATACACTGTCAGCAAACCCAACTAAGCATTTAATATGGCACAAGCTAGTAGAACACTTGCTGCCAGTTGGCTCCCATTAATAATTATTAGGTTGTGATGGAAAATGTCACACCTCACTGCAAAATTAACCTTACATGTTCTACAGAATCGTTGGGTCAGTACAATAAGCCACAGATACGTGATAGTGGGGGGGAAAAATTATACAATGAGCCTTTCGACTGCTGTGATATAACACCACATGCGGATAGCAGAATCAACAATGATGGACATCTGACCAGATCACGTGTCAGGTGCTGCTCTTTCTCTGCAGAAGCAAATACCTGAACTAAATAGTAGCAAGCAAAAAGAAAAAGATGGTGAAAGTCAGTGTTCAATGCTATGACAGCAGTGACATCTTTGGATGTTATCATGTTAGAAATTGTACACTGGATGTAACCTTCTTGAGACAAATCATTGGTTGTGGAAACAAAATGAAACTGGGACTCACTGGTTGCTGCAATGCCATCGTGCATTGAAGCCCCAGCACATATTAGTGGGTGAGATGCAGGCTTTGCACCTGTGATCCCCACATCGCTGACTTCCTTTTCCTAGGGAAGCGCCAAGCAGTGGCCAAGAATGCCAATTTAACACCGATTAGGGCTAGTTTTATGCCAACAGGAAGTGGGTTCAGACTTCTACTCCAAAAGGCTGGACTAAATTCAAAGCTGAGTCTCAGAAGGGGAAAGGAGAGTGTTCCAACACATTGCACTATCCAGTCCTCTACAACATAACTGTTCACAAACATGGGTCTCAGACCCAATTTACCAAACTGCCAATGCCCCTTTAAAAGAGAAAGTACATCATGCGTTTAAAAAAAAGCCAAGAATGAGAAAAGGCAATTCAGCTCACCGAAGCTCACCCCTCTAATACATTAAAGGCGCAAAATTCTGTATTTGGGGCGCTAACTTTTAACTTTTTGAAACGTTAGTGCCCGGGGAAATCCATTGAAAAATGTTGCAAAATTGGGCATTTTCGCCCCAGGAGTGAAGTGGGTGGTAAATAAGGCACTAATGGTCTCAGTGGAGCGCTGCAGGGGCACTATTGCCAGAGCGCTGCCCAATTTCAGCAGACTTGCGTTCAGCAGTCAGCCTTCAAGCCTTGACTCGAGCTTATTCCAGCTCTTAAACAGGAGGTAATTTCAAGCTGCAGCTGCTCATTATCAGCATTGCTGCACTTAAGTGCAACCTCTCAGCTACTGAGACAGCTTTGTGCCATGGCTGCTGCAAGGAAGAGGGGGAGGGCTACTCGATTCAGCGATGTGGAATTGGAGACATTGTTGGGGGCAGTGGAGAGAAGGAGGGAATCGCTGTTCCTTTCATCTGGCAGGAGGCCATTGCCACAGATATTCAGGGCCATCTGACGAGAAGTGGCCGAGGAGGTGTTGGCCAGCAATGTCATACACCGAACCCTTACACAGGGCCGGAAGAAATTCAACTACCTCAGTTGGGTGGTGAAGGTGAGTACATGCTTGCAGACCTCCTACATACCAGCCTCTGAACCTCTGTCTGTGCGCACTGTGCAAACCACCACTTCCCCACCACTCAACCACCAAGCATCTGCATCTACTCAAACTCACATCCTCATCTCACACCTTGCCTACATTCAAAGCTATTCAACCGCAGCAGGCATATCTTCCACAGACATAGCTGGCCTGTCACTCACACAAGTTCCTTTCTTTTGTAGGCCAAGATGGCACATAATACGAGGGAGCAACAGCGGACTGGAGGGGGGAAGCTCAACTGCGAGACCTCTCTGACCTTGAGGAGCGAGTGCTGAGGCTCATTGGCCCGCAGGTGGTGGGCGCTGTGGCCGGCGGAGACGTCGACCCTAACTGGAGACAACAACGGTATCTTTATCCCCTCTCCTTTTCTCATCCCACTTCCCCGTCAAAGCAGAAGCATTTATCACTTTCCACTTCCTGATACTGTCTGCCTTCCTTGCTCCATACCTGCCCCCCTGCCCTCGCCTTAACGCGAATCTTGTGCCATTTATGCTTTTTGATAATCTCCCAGCAGATGTGGAGCCTGTACCTGAGCCCCCAGCAACACACTCAGGAGGGAGAGGAAGAGGAGGAAGAGGAGGAGGAGGAAGAGGAGGAGGAGCCAGGCACTGCATTACTGCATTTCTCACCTGCAGGCACCAGCTCAGAGACTGGCACTACGCGTTCCTTAGAGGTTAGCTGAGCACAGGGCTCTACACTGGGTGATGCACCGGGGCCCAGCGGGCTCCAGCAAGGTCAAGGGACAAGGGTAACTCGGGAGGGAGAGTTTGCGCGCAAGTTCTGCTGCACAGGACTCAGATGAGGACCTCGATAGGGAGGCCTTTAGAAGAACAGTGACGGTCATGCACTCCGAGATGATAGGTGCAATGGCACGGGTGCCCGAGAGCCTCTCGGCAGTGGTAAGGAGCATGGAGGAGGCCGCCTCCAGCATTGCACGGAGCTTGCACACACCATGGAGCCCATCATTGCCAGTCTGCAGACGATGGTGGACTCCCAGAGAAACCGTGTGGAGCCAGACCTCACGGCAGCTTCCATTGCAGCACAGGCGGAAGCAACGCAACGTCTTGTTGCTGTAATGCAGACAATGGTTGGTGGCATCGAAGCCCAGACTGCTCTCATCCAGTCTTGGCTGCATGCCACACAACGTCTTGGTGCTGCCATGCAGTCTCGGCTGGATGCCATGTGTGCTCTGACTGCTGCCATCGCCGCTGGGACCACCACAGTCCACCGGGGATCTCACGGTGTCCCAGCAGCCCACAAATCTGTGCTGCAGCAGATTGGTAGGGATGCTGAGGTGCTGCCCCGGGGAGTGGGAGTGGGTCAGTGGAGCAGGAACCTGCTGTCCTCTCTCAGGATGACAGCATTCCTGATCCCACCACTGCCACTCCGCCATTGCACTTGTCGCTGCCTGTCATCCAGCCAGCCCAGACTGCCACTGCCCAACCTGAGGTGGTGCAGTCTACAGCTGTGCCTGCCAGGCACAGAGCTGGTCGAGGGCATCCTGCAAGGTCATCTGAAGTCTCTAGCTCTCACACACAGCAGCCTTCCACCAGCCGTGCTGCAGCCTCAGGGGACACACAGCAGAGGAGCAGTAGAATAGTTGAGCCAAAGAGGGGATATAAGGAAATGCACAAGGGTGATTCTTAAATACATTTTTTGTTTATTATGCAATCAAATGTTCTAACATAAATTTAAATTGGAAAGCTAAATATTTACTGTTGTGTTTCATGTAACTTATGGGGCTTGGTTATGGAAGGCCATATTGCTGTGGTCTTGGGGAAGTCCAAAGGAACATGGTAGTGGGATGGCATTCAGTTGAACCGAGCTGCTATGAGACGGTCACGGACTGTCCTTGCAGAATCCCTATTGACTGGATGCCTCCTCCGTCGCTGCTGTTGCTGCTGCTGCTGCTGCTCCTTGTCCTACTCCATGTTCTCCTCCTGCTCTTGGTCCTCCTCCTCCTCCTCTTCCTCCTCCTCCTCCTCCTGAGGTGGTGCGTCTATGCCTGGTGGTAATAGCGAAGTTGTGTAGCATGCAGCAGACGACAACAAATAGGGAGAACCGATGAGGAGAGTACAGGAGGACTCCTCCCAAGCGGTCAAGGCAGCGGAACCGTTGTTTCAGCACTCCTATCGCCTGCTCAATCACGCTCCTGGTGGTGGCATGACTGTCATTGTAGGAGTGCTGGGCAGGAGTGTTTGAGTTGCGTAGGGGAGTCATCAGCCAGGTGGAGAGCAGATAGCCCTTGTCACTGAGCAGCCACCCACAAGCTTGATGTGGTGGCTGGAAAAGATCTGGCACACTGGTCTGGCATAGGATAAAAGCATTGTGGCTACTTGCAGGATATTGGGCATTGACAGTTAGGAATCTGTGTGTGTGGTCGCACACCAGCTGAACATTCAGCGAGTGGTAGTCTTTTCGGTTGCGGAATACCTCAGGATTGTTCTGAGGTGCCTGCAAGGCAATGTGGGTGCAGTCAATGGTGCCCTGCACCATTGGGAAGCCCGCTATCCTGACAAATCCACATGCATGCTCGTGCTGCTTCTCTCTGGTCATAGGGAAGGAAATGTACTCCCTTCTCCTTCGATACAGTGCATCCATGACATCTCGGATGGAGCGGTTCATGGCATACTGGGACACATTGGAGATGTCTCCTGTTGCACGTTGGAATGAACCGTTGGCATAGAAGTTGAACGTGATGGTCACCTTCGCTGCCACTGAGAGAGCCGTCCTCACCCTAGTCTGAGGCTCGAGGTCTGGCTGGAGGAGGTGGCAGAGCTCTGTTACCACCTCCTTGCTGAAGTGCAGCCTTCGCAGACGCTGCTCCTCAGTGAAATGGAGGTACGAGAACAGCTGCCACAATACCCTGGGAGAGTAAGGTCTCCTGTTGCCAGCCCTGTTATGCCTTCTCCCTCTGGCCACATGTTGCTGTCTTTCTCCATGCCTCTCTCGCTGCATATCTCCAGGCCTTTGTCCCTGCACATCTCCAGGCCTTTGTCCTGCATATCTCCAGGCCTTTGTCCCTGCACATCTCCAGGCCTTTGTCCCTGCACATCTCCAGGCCTTTGTCCCTGCACATCTCCTGGCCTTTGTCCCTGCATATCTCCAGGCCTTTGTGCCTGCACATCTCCAGGCCTTTGTCCTGCATATCTCCAGGCCTTTGTCCCTGCACATCTCCAGGCCTTTGTGCCTGCACATCTCCAGGCCTTTATCCCTGCACATCTCCAGGCCTTTGTCCCTGCACATCTCCAGGCCTTTATCCCTGCACATCTCCAGGCCTTTGTCCCTGCACATCTCCAGGCCTTTGACCCTGCATATCTCCAGGCCTTTGTCCCTGCAGTGCTCTCCTCCTAAGAAGCCTCCGACGTTCACGATGGAGCAGGTCGTCGGCTGCCAACAGAGTCCACATTAAAGTGTATAGTTTTCACAAATATTCACTGAGTTAAATACAGCAATTGTTAACACAGGTCTTGGAGATAAAATCGCAGCGATATGTTCAGCAGCTTGTCTGACAATGTCTCAGCAGAGTTATGGCCGACAAAAAAGTTTCCCCAAAATGGCGCCTTTAAATAGTGCGCGCGGACTGCAACTCGACAGCAGATGCTGTAGTTGTTAGCGCCAGGCGGTAAGTGAGGGGGCATGACCAAATTCTGCATACGGGGTGCTGCGCATGGCGATGATGTCATCACCCTTGGTGGGCGCAGCCGAGCGGGGCAGTTCCTACAGGAACGGGGCACTAACTCTTAGCGCCTCCACAAAAACCCTGCCCAATTAGCGTAGGGTGCTAATATGGTTGCGCCCGGGCGAAAACCCATTTGCGCCCCGTTAGTGCCCCATGGAGGCGCTAACGGCAGGTGCAAAGCAGCCGAATTTCGCGCCCTAACTCTCCCATTAGAGCATCCAGCTGCAATTTGACTGTTCCTAATGGTTTTGCTTCTACTACCCTGCCTGCTAAATTATTCTAAATATTTATCACTCTTTGAGTGAAGAAGATCTTCCTAACAGCTATTTTCAATCTATTTAAATTGAAACCCTCTGATCCTGCTCTTCTGGCTTACTTTAATGTAATATTCTCAAGTACAAATGGGAGCTACAAACAAGTGTACATTTTTCATTCCTTGAAAAACTGGCATCTTTACAATTGTTGCTACATTTGCAGACTTGGCCTGATGGAGCAAATAAATTGTGCTTGTCTCATTTAGGCAAAGCCTTGCACACAGAGACAAGCCAGGACAATCAGGTGCAGACATAAATACAGAGCTATGGTGCTATCTGTCTCATATGTCCCACTCCTGGCACCAAAGCCCTAATGAATAAGCACACGGTGACTCATTCAACAACTGGGTCCCTTAAATATCACCTCATTAATGTATTAAGGCATTTTATGCTTGGTTGAAAATTTTACGGGAGAATGCACACGACACAGTCTGTGGAATACTTCGGATTGGTCTTTGTGTAGGTCAGGCCTTCAGTGGAATAAATATGGCTTTTTAGCTGCATCGTAAAAGTGCTCATAAATGTTGGCACTTATTTTCAAATTTTGAAAATGTTTGGAAGATTTAAATATGATTTAATGAAATATATAGGGATAGAAACAGGCGCAAAATAGCCACCGGGTGCCCAAAGTGGGCCTGAAGGACGTCTGACCCAATATTGTGTTGGGTCATTTTTCAGGCATCTCCGGCAGCCACCTAAAACAGGGGTTAGTCACTCACATATATAAGTGAGGGGTGTACGCCTGTTTTAGTCTCTCTGAGAAATTGGATATCGATGAGCGGAGCAGAAGGTTGGGCCTGCTCCGCTCAGTATTCTTCAGTACATTGTTTATTTAGTTCAAAAATTGTTTCTGTGGAGTCAGGAGGAGCAGGAGTGCTCCTGTGACTCCATAGTAATCTTGATTGCTGCCCCCCCACCCCCCCGCCCCACCATCTCTGTTGCCACTCCCATCTCAGAACTTACCTTCGGGTCATTGCTGGCGAGGCAAGAGGCTTGACATTCATCTTTAAATGGGTGAGCTACCCATGGAGGGAAAACAGCAGCAGCACGCCCAAATAATAATAATAGCCTGAGGCCCAATCTCGGGCCGACCTTGAGTCTTCCGGTTGGGGTGCACACACTATGCGTGGTGCCCATTTTAGACTCAAAAAGTGGCCTAAAGGAATTTTAACCCCATATTCTTATGTGATTAACCAGATGAACTCTTGTATAATGGTATGGTAGCCTAGTGGATATAGTACTCGACTAATAACTCTGAGAATGTGAGTTCAAATCCTGCCCACCCCATAGCAAGCTGTGCAATTAAATTCAATAAATCTAACACCAACGCATGATTTTAAATGGTGTTGGATTGTCATAAAAATGTAACTGCTTCACTAATGTCCTTCAAAAAAGGGAGCTTGCCCCACCTCTCAGTTGGTCAGGTCACACACTAAGGCTGGAATTTTCTGGGGTCCTGTGGGCGCGATCGGAGGCGGGTCGGGTGGGAAATTTGAAAAAGGCTGGAGCGGGTTGGGAACCCGCTGTCATCCCGCCCCCACGTGCCCTTCCCTCGGGTGCGTTTGTCGGTGCGGCAGCGACCCGACCGGCAGAGGCACGCAACCTGATTGAAATCATTATAATCTTGTTTTCAGACACTTAAGAACCTTTTTCCCCCTACATTTCAAATTTCCCTGCATGGCCACGCGATTCACGCAGCTCGGCAACCACGACTGTCAACTTGAGGCGTGAGTTGAGTGGCCATTGCTCCAGCTGATTCGTTGACAGCATCAAATTTAGTTTAAATGCTCCCACCTCACAGCTGATCACTTTCCTCAGGCAGAAGCTGTTGCTGACTGCATTCCCAGCACAGACTGAGCTTTGGGCAAGCTGCAAGTCTTTCCAGAAAAGTCTCCATCCAGTGTCACCTCACTGGAAGAACCTCTCTCACCATTGACCGATTGCTTCTGTCAACTCTACTTGACCTGCCATCTATTCCATCAGCATGGGTACCGTTGATACTGTCTCACCTTGGTCCTCAGATTCTGACCATGATGAGCCCCAACACCAGCAGCACCAGGCACACCAGTAACACCAACAATAACACCACCAACCTTCTCCTCAACCATTTGATGCTGCACAGGACAGAGGACATCAGCGCAGGGCTGCACTGCGCCGGAGCCGATACCCCCAACACCGGGTATACTGGCAGAGGATGAGCTTCCTCAACATGACTGAGCAGCAGTGCCAAAGGAGGCTCAGGCTATCGCGCCAGGTCATCGCAGACATTTGCACATTGCTGGAGCAAGACCTGCAGCTCAGAGGAGCGGATGGACATGCCTTACCAGTGGCTGTCAAAGTCACCAGCGCCCTCAACTTCTTCGCCTCAGGCTCCTTCCAGGGATCTGCAGCAGACATTTGTGGCATCTCGCAGTTGGCCACCCACAGATGCATCACACATGTCACTGATGCCCTCTTTGACAAGTCAGCCAATTATATCAACTTTGCCACTGATGAAGCCAGTGTTACTGAGCAGCTGCTCGGCTTTGCCACTCTGGCTGGCTTCCCATGGGTGCAGGGCATCATTGACTGCACACATGTGGCCATCAGGGCACCCCATCATAACCCAGGAGTCTTTGTCAACCGCAAGGGCTTCCACTCCCTCAATGTGAAGCTCGTCTGCAACCATAGGAAGATCATCATGCATGTGTGTGTCAACTTCCCTGGCAGCTGCCATGACTCGTTCATCCTTTGCCAGTCTACCCTCTCTCAGCTCTTTGCACCTCCAAACAGACTTTCCGGCTGGCTACTTGGAGACAAGGGCTACCGACTGCAGACATGGCTCATGACACCCTTGAGGAGGCCAAGTACTGAGGCTGAGGAGAAATATAATGAAAGCCACATCGCCACCAAATGTGTCATCAAGCAGACAATAGGCATGCTCAAAATGCGCTTCAGATGCCGTGACAGATCTGGAGGAGCCCTTCAGTATGCACCAGCCAGGGTCTCCAGAATTGTTGTGGTCTGCTGCGCCCTGCACAACATAGCACAGCATGAGGAACAAGGCGCAGAGCGCACAGCCTCTTCAGAGGAGGAGGAGCAGGAGGAGCAGGAGCTGGAGGAACCTGCGGTGCAGATGGCACCAGCACTCGAGCACATTGTTGCCCAGGAGGCCAGGGAATGCCTCATCATGGCCAGATTTACTTAACTTTACGCAGTACACCCATATGGCTGCCACATGCTTCGCCAGGTTGGCAACACCTCACAGCAACACCATAAAGCATCCCTGAACATGATTGAGCAGCCAACATAGTCAGATCAGTCACGTACGTTGTTGTAACTAATCGCTTGTGAGAGACACTTCAGCCCAAATCATATTTCTTCTGCAACTAAAACTGTAGGTTATAGCTTCCATAATAGAGGGGTAGAGGCACTATCCAGTATGCATCTGAGGAATGTGGGAGAATAAGGGCCCAGCCTTAATCACTAGTGTTAGCTGTACACAATAATGAGGGGAAGTGAATTTCAATCATTCCCTCATTTTTTTTCTTCATTTTTTAACGTATTTTTCTGCTACTTAGCTTTGCAAAAGCCTTTGTATCAATTGTTCAAATTTGTTTCACCATCAACACCACACCTAGCCCCAATGGGTTTCCCAATGGAAACCCCCTCATCTGAGGTGTTTGCAAGAAGAAGGATACGACCAACAAAGGGATGTCAGGCAGGATGTCTCCTGTCTGCCTCCAATTTTAACATCTGAGTTTTTGGAAGCATTGGAGGCACCCACCACAAGAAGGCGTGGGTCTCATGAATATGTTAAAGTCGGGGTCCTACGAGGCAGATAGTTGTAAAATGGGACCAATTGAAGGGTGCGATCTGTGCCCAGGTTGCAGGTGCTACCATACTGGAACAGGCAGCTGCCCAGGTGCCTGTGGTGCCCTCCTGAAAATTGCAAATGTAAGTGAGGGGGGGTCTGCTACCTGTTTCGGGATCCCTACTGGCGCTGGCAGCTCGGCGCTATTATTGCAATGAGGCCCCAGGTTCAATTCTAACGAGCCTTGGGCCTCCTGGTTCGAGCGTGCTGGTAGAGCAGTCAGGATGTGCCTGAAAACGGGCCACAATGAATTTCTACCCCTGTATCTCTGAATGAGCCAATATCTACAGGTGAGAAAGGGGAGGAAATGGGATCAAAAATGTTGACTATTCTAGCTGGCTCATCTCACCTCTGGGTGCTAAGGAATGCAGAGTAGACACTGTTCTTTTCTGTACAAGAAGTGCAACATCCCCACCGACACCTGGGAATCCCTGGCCCAAGACCGCACAAAGTGGAGGAGAAGCATCCGGGAAGGCGCTGAACACCTCGAGTCTCTTCGCCGGGAGCAAGCGGAAGACAAGCAGCGCAAGGAGCGCACGTCAACCCAAGCACCCCACCCACCCGCCCCTTCAACCACCGTCTGCCCCACCTGTGACAGAGACTCTAGGTCCCGCATTGGACTCATCAGTCACCTGAGAACTCATTTTTAGTGTGGAAGCAAGTCATCCTCGGTTCTGAGGGACTGCCTAAGAAAAAGATCTCACCTCTGGGTGCTAAGAAATGCAGAGTAGACACTGTTCTTTTCTGTAGCACTCTCCTACCTCATCTTTACTGAGCACAAAACACAATTTAGTGCCATTTTGAAATTTGATTGAATGAGATTGCACAACAACAGGGTTATGGGGCGGGAAAGAAAGAAAATAGTCACAAACCTCACAATGTCAGAGTCAGTTTACGTTAAGTTATGTATTTAATTGGTTGCTGCCTGCTTTATAGCTTTCAATGAGCACTGGGACCAGTGCTTTTCAGACAAGTATTTTACATTATATTTACATGGTATTTTTATTCATTTAGCAGCATGAATATTTAATATTACGTTTAATTTATTTTCAGGCAGTAAAATCTGACTCCCAGTGATCCTATCATGTTCTTTCTTCAGATCGTTCCTAACAGTACTGAGATAAAGGAGAACCCTCGAATCACTATTTAATATGCAAAATAAAGAAGGAGGGACACTGAAATAGAAACAGAACACTCTGGGAATACACAGCAGGTCTTTCAGCATCTGTAAACAGTAAAGACCAGTGGGGTGGATATTTTCGCTTTTGTGCTTGGGTAAATAATTGTACGGGCAGAATGCATGCAGGAAAATCAAGCTGGAGAGCATCACTCTCTCATAACAGAGCCTCCCTGAATTTTTATCCATTACCCCGTTATAGGACTGGAATCCAACCTGCACAATTTCCTCTATACACTCCAACCAGGTGAAAATTTACGCCCCAACACAGAGATCTGCTCAAAATGCTTTGGTTGGAGTTCTTAGTCGATGTTTTTTGGTATGGGCACAGTTTACTCCCAAATGACTAGAAGCGAGTGTAAATCTCACTTGACGTGTAATTTGCACGTGATTTTCCATGGTCAGCTCATTGCTGCAATTGTTCATAACCTCGGGTGTAGCTTTGGACAAGTGCGAGGTGGTGCTACTGGGAATCACAATGTAAAAGGATGCAAACACTTAAAGGGAGGTAGCAGCATAGAGGGAGAGGGTCTTATAGCCTTTGGAAAGGAGGGAGGTCCAGATTACCATTCCTCAGCACAATCCAAAAAAAGTCACCATTACCACACTAGACCTCGAGAGCTGGGGTTTTTTGGGAACAAAGGAATTTCTCCGTCCTCTAATTGTTTTAACTGCGGTGGTGAAATAAAGTCCCTTCCAGCGCCAAATGCATTCCAGACTCAACCATGAAGTAGTCGAAGGTTATAAGGATTTAAAAAAAATATTAGCTTGCAATCTCACCTACAAACACACTTTTTTGTTTGTTTCTGCAGGTTGTAATCTATCACTTGCAGCCAGCAGTTTTAGTGTGCGATAATTGATTACTGATCTCGTCTTCCCTTTTCCAGTGTTGCAGTTCTTTATAGTTTAATAACAAAGTTGGCAGCCTGTGATTTATACAACAAAATATGGTGTAAAGCATTAGTTCAAGAATGTACACATCAAGAAGTCATAAACTGCATAGCGCTGTGTACTCTGAAAGATCAATAGGCTATTGAATTAAAAATTGAGGGATCTAATTTGTTTCAATAATAAAGTTATAAATCAAATGATAGCAGAGAGGAAAATCTTCCTTTTATCACTCTCTAAATAACACGGCAATAAGCATTCCAGGGTTCACTTGCCATTCATCACAACTGTTAATCTTTTGTTCCTTTCTTTTTCTGTGGCGATGTAATGGGAATGCTACCGAATAACAGATGAATCTGCCATTCCTTTCAAGGGTACATGGAGCACATCTGGGACAGGAGTGATCTGTACAGGATGGACAGGCCTCATTCACCTCAACAGGGCCAGGACCAGTGTCCTTGCTCGGAGAATAACAAGTGCTGTGGAGAAGGGTTTAAACTAATATGGCAGGCAGGAAGGGGAAATAAAACAAGATGAGGAAAGAGAAAAGAAAGCAAAAGTGGCATGGGAAAAGAACAAGTGAAAAACCAAAAAGTAATAAAATAAAAGCAAGAGGAATTTAAAAAAGTAGGATTGATAACAAAAATTGAGTCTCCAAATACCTCTGCTGAAAACCCTCCTGTGTCCTCGTTGTGTTGAAATCAAGCCTTTATACCCTGCCTCCAAATTGATTTTTTTTCTTTCCCAGAACCTCCTTACTTTTAAAACTGGCATCATTTTGGCATTACTTCTTGCTTCATCTTCCGTAATCTTTTACTCGTTTCAATCGTGATCTATGTCCTGCCTCGGCAATTCACCTCTCTGTGAACTTAGGAGGCATAAACTTTTGGGTAGTGAGGCAAGGCAAAATAAAGAAAAAATAAAAATCTTTATCTGGGCTGACTGTATAAGCTGTTAGTAGTTGTTAGTATGCTGCTGACTCCTTCATATGTGTTCTTGGAGGTCTTTATTAAATGGGGCTGATTTTCATCAACAAGTGTAAGTCACTTCTAAGTGATTAAGAACTGGTGAAAATCCTGCTTGAAGAACTGACGGATTCCTGATTGCACAATTATCCACAGGTCCAAGTACAAATCTACAGATTTGGAAGGGTGTGTGGACAAAGTAGTGGTGGGAGGGGAAACTGAATGTAAATGAAATATAATGAGTAAAAGGTGGCATAGTGGTTAGCACTGTTGCCTCACAGCGCCAGGGACCCGGGTTCGAATCTGGCCTCGGGTGACTGTCAGTGTGGAGTTTGCACATTCTCCCCGTGTCTGCGTGGGTTTCCTCCGGGTGCTCCAGTTTTCTCCCACAGTCCAAAGATGTGCGGGTTAGGTTGATTTGGCTATGATAAATTGACCCTTAGAGTTAGGGGGATTAAATACGTGGGGTTACGGGGATAGGGTGGGATATGTGTCGGTGCAGGCTCGATGGGCCGAAATGGCCTCTATCTGCATTGTGGGGATTCTGTGATTCTGTGAATGTGATGAAGCTAATTATAGGTGAATATCAGAATCGAGGGACAAAATTTCAGAAAGTCTTTGGAAGGGATTATAAGCCATATCACTCTTTTAGTAGCCTTTGCCAAAGCAAAAGAGGCAAGGGATTAAGAGGTGGCAGGCAATAAATTAAGAGAAAAGGAACCCTTGGTACAAGCATGGATCTATAGGTCTGGAGGAGCTGCCTGTTTGATGTCTGCTGATGTCCCCTATAGTACGATCTACATAGAGCAGCAGTCAGCTTGCCTGCAAGGAGGTGAAGACATCTTTCAGGTGGCAGCTGACTGTTACAGTCATTCGATAACCAAACCCTATATTCCATGGTAACTGCAGGTGTCATTGCAGCAGATAGCATAGGTCTGCATCTGCTTATCTGCTGACTCAGACCCATAGAAGTTCCCCATAGTCATTGCTAGTTAGGAGTGCCAGGGCCATCAGAAATGGCTGGTGACATTTGAGGGGTGCAGCAATCAGACAATGCTGGCTGGCTGTTGATCACCCTGATGTGCCTTCTATCATGCCATGTAAAGCATAACATCCAGCATAATGGTTATCTTAGTAATACCATCAGAGGCCTGTTGATGCAGCTTCCTTCAGGAATAGGAGCTTCCACCAGCACTGTGCCTGCCAAGTAAGGTAATTCCACCTCTTTTTGCAGATATGGGTACTGAGAATGGGGGCAGAGCAACCTAACTTTCCTAGTATCCCTCTTCCAGCTCGTCATCTCAGGCAATTTGCATTGGAAAACCCATTGGTGTCAATAATGGAGCAGGGAGAAAAACAATTAAAAAATAGAACAATTGGCAGAAAGACACACAGGAACATGTGCTTAGGAAAAAGATACTTTAAGAATTGGGCCAGAAATAGCCTAAGACCACTTACACGTGCATTACTCGGCCCTTTAAATGAACTACCAACTACTGTACATCTCACTTCATCGCAATCCCAGATGCATTTTCTTTTTTTCACTTCTTGTCAGGTAGTTTGGGGCAGTGAAATGGAAATTGTTGTGGAAACTCGGAACATTGGATCCATCCCCATTTTTTTGGCTGTTGCAAGCTTCTGGTGACATTTCTGAAGTGTCTTGCCCAAGTATAGGTGAGCATATTTAAATGAGGTGATAATAAAATGTTGACATCATGCTACCTGCCATTACCTCCTCAGTAATGGGGTAGAAGACCAAAGGAATCTAGGGATGCAAGTGAACAAATCATTAAAAGCACCATCGCAGGTCAGAAAAGCAATTCAAGAGGTATAGGGGGAAAAATTCAGTCGCGCCCCGTTTGGGGCGCAAATATCGTCCGGGCGCAAGAGTTAGCGCCTGGCGCTAATTATCGCCACTGACTGGAAACTTCACTTTTAACACCCCGGGAGGTGATTGGAGCGCTAAATCAGGCGCTGCACACCTGTCTTAAGGCGCAAAGGCCGAGGAGTGAGGCGCTAACTCAGAGCGCTGGCGAAGCTCATGTAATGTCAGTCAGCAATGGAACACACACACAATGGCACGGGCCAGTTCTTAAAGGGGATGGTTAATCTTGCTTTCCATCACATCCTGTTCATTGCAGCCTTGAATCTCGGGCCTGGAGAGACTTGCACATCAAATGTGCTGGAAAGAACAATGGAGAGTACCAGGCAAAGAGCTCAGAGTGCAGCCCCCACAGTCTCTGCTAAATCGATACAAGGAATGGCAAATCAAAATGAACCTGCAAAGTGCTGCTCAGTACCCAAAACTCCTTCACACAACGTTGAATCTCTCCAGAAATCTCTCCCTCTCTCTCTCAGAATGCGTAGTTCAAAAATGGCACCAACAATAAAAGGCAGGAAGCGGTCACCTTTAAATAGCGCTCCCCCTTTCCCTTCATGACTGCAGAACGCTCCCCTCAACCTGTCGTTGCTAGCGTCAGGCGGTAAGGCAGGGGGCGCCACTCAATATCCGCTCCGGGGCGATACCGGGGCGTTGCACACTCGACTGACGTCATGATCTGCCGGCGCAGGAGATCGTGGCGGTAGTGTTTAGCGCCGCCGCAAAATGTCTAGTTAATTTCACGAGTGGCGCAAACTTCGCCGCGCCTGGGCGCTAGATGCTTTGCGCCCCATTAGCACCCTCTTAAGGCGCTAACGGGAGGCGCAACCAATTGAATTTTTCCCCCATAGAATATAAAAGTCGAGATGTAATGGTGAATCTATTTAAACTGTTATGAAGACTACAGTTGGAATGTTGCACTTTTGGGCTCCACACTATAGGAAGAATGTTGAGGTAATAGAAAGGGTAATAGACAGCACAGTTTCATTAGGATTCTGCCTCCTGGTATGAGAAAATACAAATACGTGGAAAGACTTGAAACATTGGGGATGTTTTCAATAGATTTAATAGAGGTGTTTAAAATGATGCAGGGATAGGACAGAGTTTATAGGAATGGAATGTTACCAGTGGTTGAGGGGTCTAGAATAAGGGGCCTCTTCCACCTAGAAGGACAAGGGCAGCAGGCGCATGGGAACACCACCACCTTCAAGTTCCCCTCCAAGTCACACACCATCCTGACTTAGAAGTATATCGCCGATCCTTCATCGTCGCTGGGTCAAAATCCTGGAACTCCCTACCTAACAGCACCGTGGGAGTACCTTCACCACATGGACTGCAGTGGTTCAAGAAGGCGGCTCACCACCACCTTCTCAAGGGCAACTAGGGATGGGCAATAAATGCTGGCCTTGCCAGCGATGCCCACATCCCATAAACAAATTTTTAAAAAACATAGAAGATTAAATATAAGAAATTTAGGACAGAAATCAAGAGAAACCTTTTTACACAGAAACTGTAGTTAGTGATTGAAGAGAGGCGATGTCACCATTTAAGAATAGGTTAGATAGGTGATTGAAGAAAAGGGGCTGAAGGTATATGGGGGAAGAGTGGGCACATGGGATTAGGACTATTGCTTGTGTGGAGGATAAGCTCCAGCACAGACTGATTGGGCTGAATGGCCTGGGTGCATGTGCAATTTCTATGGAATTCTATGTAATTTATGGTATCTATTAGTTGCTTCTTGTTTCAGTGCCTGTACTGTTGAATGGCTGATTAGAGACAGTCAAGAAGCAAATATTTCATATAGGACTCTCTGAACGTACAACATGAACTGCTAGTGGCATCATTGTGGATCATTAAAATCATTGTTTTCAATCAATTTTGCCAATTAATCTGTGGATTTTTTGAGGTGAATTAGTAAAAAAAGGATTTCCCCTGAATCTGAGAATAGCCCCCTCCCCCCAGAAAAAAGGGTTCCCCACACACTTTGCATGTTGTATTGACATCTCAAAACCATGCACACACCTCTCTTGATCTATTTTATGACAGAATAAGAAACACATGCTGTGCAATTCGGATTTTTTTAAAAAGAGATCTAGATCTCCTCTAAGCATTGCTGTGAGGACTATGTTTTAGGATGTGGACAACAACAATAACTTCATAGAATCATGGAATGGTTACAGCACAGAAGAAGGCCATTCGGCTCGTTGAGACTGTGCCGGCTCTCTGTAAGAGCACTTCAGCTAGTCCCACTCCCCCGCCCTTTCCCCATAGCCCTGCAAATATCTTTCCTTCAGATTCTTATCCAACTCCCTTTTGAAAGCCGTGATTGATTCTGCCTCCACCACCCTTTCAGGCAGTGTATTCCAGATCTTAACCACTCGCTGTGTAATAAAGCATTTTCTTACGTCTGCTTTGGTTCTTCTGCCAATCACCTTAAATCTGTGTCCTCTGGTTCTTGACTCTTCTACCAATGGGAACAGTTTCTCTTTATCTACTCTGTCCCGACCCCTCATGATTTTGAACACCTCTATCAAATCTCCTCTCAATCTTCTCTGCTCCAAGGAGAACAACCCCAGCTTCTCCAGTCTATCAACATAACTGAAGTCCCTCATTCCTGGAATCATTCTCATAAATCTTTTCCGCACCCTCTCTAAGGCCTTCACATCCTTCCTAAAGTGTGGTGCCCCGAATTGGACACAGTACTCCAGTTGGGGCTGAACCAGTATTTTATACAGGTTCATCATAATTTCCACACTTTTGTACTCTATACCTTTAGTTATAAGCCCAGGATCCCAAAAGCCTTTTTAACTACTTTCTCAACCTGCCCTACCACCTTTAACAATTTGTGCACACATACCCCCAGGTCTTTCTGTTCGTGCACCACCTTCAGGATTGTACCATTTAGTTTTTATGTCCTCTCCTCATTCTTTCTACCAAAATGTATCACTTCACACTTTTCTGCATTAAATTTCATCTGCCACGTGTCCACCCATTTCATCATCCTGTCTATGTCTTCCTGTAGTCTATCACTCTCTTCCTCACTGTTCACTATACTTCCAAGTTTTGTGTCATCTGCAAATTTTGAAATTGTGCCCTGTACACCCACATCCAAGTCATTAATATATATCAAGAAAATCAGTGGTCCTAGAACTGACCCCTGGGGAACACCACTGTAAACCTTCCTCCAGTCCGAAAAACAACCATTCACCACTACTCTCTGTTTCCTATCACTTAGCCAATTTCGTATCCAGGCTGCCACGGTCACTTTTATTCCATGGGCTTCAACTTTGCTGGCAAGCCTATTATGTGGCACTTTGTTGAATGCCTTTTGGAAGTCCATGTACAGTACATCAACTGTATTGCCTTCATCAACCATCTCTGTTACCTCATCAAAGAACTCAATCAAGTTAGTTAAACACAATTTGCCTTTAACAAATCCATGCTGGCTTTCCATAATTAATCCACACTTATCCAAGTGACTGTTAATTTTGTCCCTGATTACTGTTTCTAAAAGCTTCCCACTAACTTGCATTGATATAGTGCCATTAATATAGTAAAACAACCCAAGACACTTCACAGAGATGTAATCAAAAAATGGACAGCAAGCCAAAGAAGAAGATTTTTTTTTATTCATTCGTGGAATGTGGGCATCGCTGGTAAGGCCAGCATTTATTGCCCATCCCTAATTGCCCTAGAGAAGGTGGTGAGCCGCCGCCGCCTTAAACCGTTGCAGTCCGTGTGATGAAGGTATTCCCACAGTGCTGTTAGGTAGTGAGTTCCACGATTTTGACCCAGCGATGATGAAGATACGGTGATATATTTCCAAGTCACAATGGTGTGTGACTTGGAAGTGGTGGTGTTCCCATGCTGCCCTTATCCTTCTAGGTGGTAGAGGTTGCGAGTTTGGGAGGTACTGTCAAAGAAGCCTTGGCGAGTTGCTGAGGTGCATCTTGTAGATGGTACACACTGCAGACACAGTGCTCTGGTGGTGGAGGGAGTGAATGTTTAAGGTGGTGGATGGGGTGGCAATCAAGCGGGCTACTTTTGTCCTGATGTCGAGCTTCTTGATTGTTGTTGGAGCTGCATTTACCCAGACAAGTGAAGAGTATTCCATCACATTCCTGCCTTGTGCCTTGTAGATGGTGGAAAGCGTTTGGGGAGTCAGGAGGAGGTGAGACACTCACCACAGAATACCCAGCCTCTGACCTGCTCTTGTAGGCACAGTATCTAAGTGGCTGGTCCAGTTAAGTTTCTGGTCAATGGTGACCCCCAGGATGTTGATGGTGGGGGATTCAGTGATGGTAATGCCATTCAATGTTAAGGGGAGATGGTTAGACTTCTCTTGTTGGAGATGGTCATTGCCTGGCACTTGTGTGGCACGAATGTTACTTGCCACTTATCAGCCCAATTGTGAATGTCGTCCAGGTCTTGCTGCATGCGGGCATGGACTGCTTCATTATCTGAGAAGTTGCGAATGGAACTGAACACTATGCAATCATCAGCGAACATTCCCACTTCTGAACTTATGATGGAGGGAAGGTCATTGATGAAGCAGCCGAAGATGATTGGCCTCCAACAACCACAACCATTATCCTTTGTTATAGGTATGACTCCAGCCAGTGGAGAGTTTTTCCCCCTGATTCCCATTGACTTCAATTTTACGAGGGCTCCTTGATGTCACACTTAGTCTCAGTAAAATGCTGCCTTGATGTCAAGGGCAGTCACTCTGACCTCACCTCTGGAATTCAGCTCCTTTGTCCATGTTTGGACCAAGGCTGTAATGAGGTCGGGAGTCGAGTGGTCTTGGCGGAACCCAAACTGCATATCAGTGAGCAGGTTATTGGTGACTAAGCTGTTCCAGTACAGTTACAACACTGGCATCTATCCGACAATGTGGAAATCAATGTCCAAGTATGTCCTGTCCACAAAAAGCAGGACAAATCTAATCTGGCCAATTACCGCCCCATCAGCCTACTCTCAATCATCAGCAAAGTGATGGAAGGTGTCATCGACAGTGCTATCAAGCGGCACTTACTCACCAATAACCTGCTCACTGATGCACAGTTTGGGTTCCGCCAAGACCACTTGGCTCCTGACCTCATTACAGCCTTGGTCCAAACATGGTCAAAGGAGCTGAATTCCAGAGGTGAGGTGAGAGTGACTGCCCTTGACATCAAGACAGCATTTGACTGAGTGTGGTTTCAAGGATCCCTAGTAAAACTGAAGTCAGTGGGAATCGAGGGGGAATTTTCTCCACTGGCTGGAGTCATACCTAACACAACGGAAGATGGTTGTGGTGGTTGAAGGTCAATCATCACAGCCCCAGAACATCACTGCAGGAGTTCCTCAGGGCAGTGTCCTAGGCCCAACCATCTTCAGCTGCTTCATCAATGACCTTCCCTCCAACATAAGGTCAGAAATGGGGATGTTCGCTGATGACTGTACAGTGTTCAATGCTGTTCACAACTCCTCAGATAATGAAGCAGTCCATGCCCGCATGCAACAAGACTTGGACGACGTTCAGGCTTGGGCTGGTAAGTGGCAGGTAACATTCGCGCCACAGAAGTGCCAGGCAATGACTATCTCCAACAAATGAGAGTCTAACCACCGCCCTTGACATTCAACGGCATTACCATCGCCGAATCCCCCACTATCAACATCCTGGGGGTCACCATTGACCAGAAACTTAACTAGAAAAGCCACATAAATACTGTGGCAACAAGAGCAGGTCAGAGGCTAGGTATTCTGCGGCGAGTGTCTCACCTCCTGACTCCCCAATCAACATCCCTGGGTATGCCACGTCCCACCAGCAAGACAAACTCACCAGAGGTGGTGGCACAGTAGTAAACAGTCAGGAGGGAGTATACCCAGGGATGTTGATGGAGGAGTCTGGGACATTGGATGAAAGGTATGATTCTGTGAGTATGAGGAGTAGGTTTCTTCTTTATGTTGGTTCTCTCACCACCAGCTGCAGGCCCAGCCTGGCAGCTATGTCCTTGAGGACTCAGCCAGCTCAGTCAGTAGTGGTGCAACCGAGCCAGTCTTGGTGATGGACATTGAAGTCCCCCACCCAGAGTTCCCTTGCTGTACCCTCAGTGCTTCTTCCAAGTGGTGTTTAACATAGAGAAGTAATGATTCATCAGCTGAGGGAGGGCGGTAGATGGTAATCAGCAGGAGGTTTCCTTGCCTATGTTTGACCTGATGCCGGAGCCAAAGTTGAGGACTCCCAGGAATGCTCCATCCTGACTGTTTACTACCTCTGGTGAGTTTGTCCTGCTGGTGGGATGTGACATACCCAGGGATGTTGATGGAGGAGTCTGGGACATTGGCTGAAAGGTATGATTCTGGGAGTATGTCAGGCTGTTGTTTGACTAGTCTGTGGGACAGCTCTCCCAATTTTAGCACAAGTCCCTAGATGTTAGTGAGGAGTACTTTGTAGGGTTTACTGGGCTGGGTGTGCTTTTGTCGTGTCCGAATCCGGTGCCTAGGTCGATGCCGGGTAGCCCGTCCGGTTATATTCTTATTGTTTTTCGTAACGGTTTGATACAACTCAGGCTATTTCAGAGGGCAGATGCTCAGCTATGTTATAGTATGGCTTTTTGCTGTTAGGTCGGATCTGCTCTCAACTGCTGCAAGTATCTAAAATGCAATGGGTTGTAAAACTAATCATGCAGATAGGTGCTACTCAATTATTTATTATTACTAGAATTTTGCATAAAATAGCAATAAAAACTCACAAATAACACTTTACAATTCCAAATAATTTCCAAATAGAATGATATGCTGAAAAACACCCTTCTTTTAATCAAATAGAGCCATCTGTTCTTTAAGATTTACCTTAACAGAAAAATAGGATTTTTTATTAACATCTACATCCAAACAGCAGCACCCCTGATCTCTTGTTGCAGCACTGGAATGTTAGCCTAGTTTATGTGTTCAGGTCCTGTGGGTAAATTTTTGTCTTCACTGTCTGGAAATCAGTGGAATGAAAATTGAGCGGGTTCTACAATGGCGTGCGATGCTCTCTGCCAGATTGCCACCCAGGAGTGAAGACAAAAATGAACTGCACCAACTGCACTGAACCCACAAACCTTTGGCTTAGAGACAAAAGTAGAATTACATAGGGTGTACAGCACAGAAACAGGCCATTCACTCCAACTGATCCATGCCAGTGTTAATGCTCCACACGAGCCTCCTCCCACTCCTCTTCATCTAACTCTATCAACACAACCTTCCAATCCTTTCTCCCTCATGTGTTTATCTAGTTTCCCCTTAAATGCATCTATGCTATTCGCCTCAACTACGCCTTGTGGTAGAGAGTTCCACATTCCAAACACACAACAACAACAACAACTAGTATTCATATAGCACATTTAATGTAGTAAACTGTCCCAAGGAGCTTCGCAGGAGTGTTATAAAACAACATTTGACACCGAGCACATAAGGAGAAATGAGGGCAGATTACCAAAAGCTTGGTGAAAGAGGTAGGATTTAAGGAGAGTCTTAAAGGAGGAAAGAGAGGTCGAGAGGGGGAGAGGTTTAGGGAGGGAATTCCAGAGCTTAAGGCCTTGGCAGCTGAAGGCTACCAATGGTGGAGTGATTAACATGAGGGATGTTCAAGAGGGCAGAATTAGAGGAGCGCAGATATCTCGGGGGGTTGTGGGGCTGGAGGAGATTACAGAGATAGGGAGGGGGTGAGGCCATGGAGGGATTTGAAAACAAGGATGAAAATTTTAAAATCGAGGCACTGCTTCACTGGGAGCCAATGTAGGTCAGCGAGCACAGGGGTGATGGGCGAACGGAACATGGTGTGAATTAGGACACGGGCAGCAGAATTTTGGATGACCTCAAGCTTATGTAGGGTAGAACATGGGAGGCCAGCCAGGAGTGCACTGGAATAGTCATGTCTAGAGGTAACAAAGGTTTCAATAGCAGATGAGCCGAGGCACGGGCAGAGACGGGCAATGTTACAGAGGTGGAAATAAGTGATCTTAGTTATGGTGTGGATATGCGGTTGGAAGGTAATTTCTGGGTCAAATATGACACCAAGGTTGCGAACAGTCTGGTTCAGCCTCAGACAGATGTTAGGGAGAGGGATGGAGTCGTTGGCTAGGTAACAGAGTTTGTGGCGGGGACCGAAGACAATGGCTGTGGTCTTCCCAATATTTAATTGGAGGAAATTTCTGCTCATCCAGTACTAGATGCAGTCTGACAATTTAGAGACAGTGGAGGGGTCAAGAGAAGTGGTGGCGAGGCAGAGCTGAGTGTCGTTTGCATACATGTGGAAAATGATGCTGTGGCCGGAATTTTCTGGGGTCCGTGCGAGCGCGATCGGAGGCGGGTCAGCTGGGAAATTTGGAAAAAATCTGAGCGGGTCGGGAACCCGCCATCAACCCACCCCCACGTGCCTTTCCCTTGGGTGCATTTGCCGGTGTGGCAGCAACTCGACCAGCTGAGGTGGCCGACCTAATTGAAATCATTACAAGCTTGTTGTCAGACACTTAAGAGCCTTTCTCCCCCTACATTTCAAATTTTCCTGCATGGCCACAGGATTCACGCAGCTCGGGAACCACATCTGTCAACCTGAGGCGGAAGTTAAAGTGGCCATTGCTCCAGCTGATTACTTGACAGCATCAAATGTACTATAAAAGCTCTGACCTCACAGCTGATCACTTTCTTCAGGTAGAAGCTGTTGCTGACTATATTGCCAGCACAGATTTAATTTGTGGGCTCTCTTTTCCTGCAAGGAGGGAAAGAAGAGAAGGTTGAGTGAGAGTGATGGAATGAGTGTAACGAATGGATGGGTTAGATCTTTAAAGGGTGACTATGATGGAGTGAGGTGGCAATGCCTACGACACAGTAGTGCTCATGTTGGAGATGTACTCCTCCATTCGCTGAACGTTTTTAGACACCGCGCTCGCAAAACCTGTCACAGCCTCCTGCATTTCTTCCTGCACCTCCAGGATCACTCACGTTGTCAGCTGTGGCTCAGTGGGTAGCACACTTGCCTCTGAGTCAGAAGGTTGTGTGTTCAAGTCCCACTCCAAACTTGAGCACATAAAGCTAGGTTGACATTCCAATGCAGTGCTGAGGGAGTGCTGCACTGTTGGAGGTGCCGTCTTTCGGATGAGACGTTAACCCTGTCTGCTCTCTCAGGTGGATGTAAAAGATCCCATGGCACTAATTTAAAGAAAAGCAGGGGAGTTATCCCCGGTGTCCTGGCCAATATTTATCCCTCAACCAACATAACAAAAACAGATTATCTGGTCATTATCACATTGCTGTTTGTGGGACCTTGCTGTGTGCAAATTGGCTGCTGCATTTCCCACATTACAACAGTGACTCCACTTCAAAAGTACTTCATTGGCTGTAATGCACTTTGAGATGTCTGGTGAAAGGCGCTATATAAATGCAAGTCTTTCTTTTTGGATGGCCTCCAAGGCTCAGTGTCTGCATGCAGCTGAGCAGAGCTGGGAGAGTCCTGTGCCCTCCGGCGAGGAGTCTCCACTGCTGTCCCTGTCTCCACCATCAACTCTTGCTCACTTGTGAGTTGTTAGACACCAGGTGACAACAATACTCTATCTCATGTGGCAACCACCGAGGTGTGCGTCTCTGCCCTGGTGCTGGGTGCGATTATGTCTGGTGACGCTGCGCCCTCAGAGTCTAGAGGCTCCTATGAGCAGTCGTCTTCCTTTTCCTCCTGTACAGGGGTTGGGGGCGGGTGCTCTTGATGGACCTGTGGGAGAGTAAAGAGATGAGTTAGATATGTCATATGAATAATGGTTACAAAATACCATTATGCACATGATGACCATTCAGTGGCTGACAACATCAGTCCCCATATGAGTGACTGATTTACGCCATGTAGCTGTATGATATGTAATTCTATCACCAGATTGCTGAGATGTCTCCCACCTCGAGCTGCTCGGTGAATCTCGATACTTCTAACGTAGCCTCCTCTGCCGCTGTGATGGTGGCAAATGATAGTGTTCCACCTCCACTTCTCTCCCTCTCCCTCTTATTGTGGACTCTCTTTTCCTGCAAGGAGGGAAAGAAGAGAAGGTTGCGTGAGACTGATGGAATGAGTGTAAGGAATGGGTGGGTTAGATCTTTAGAGGGTGACTATGATGGAGTGTGGTGGCAAAGCTAAATGGCCTCCTTGTGTGTTGTTAGTTGGTATGATTGCGTTAGGACGAGGGTGAGTATGAGGGGTGGCTTGTAAGATGGAGATGTGATAATATAGATAGAGAGAGAGGGTTAGGTGGCTGTGCAAGGTATGTTGGTGTGAGTAATGATGAGCAGGAGTAGGATTGGGAAGGCAGAGTGAAGGGGATGTGATGAGCGGCACAGCAGGATTAATATGAGTGTGGCTTTGTACTCACCTTTCCTGATCTAATGAGATCATTGAAACGTTTGCGGCACTGCACCCAGGTCCTCCTGACCACATCCCTGCTCTTGACCTCCTCTGCAATTTGGAGCCAGGCTAATTTTGTCTCCTAGGGAGGTCTCTTCCGCCGATCGGAAGGGAAGAGGACCTCCCTGCGTGCTCTGACTCCCTCCACAAGCATATGGAGGGAGTCATCGGAGAGCCTGGGTGCAGCCCTCTGCCTCTGTGCAGTCATGTTTCCAAGTGTTTGGAACAATCAAAAGCTCCAGTGCAGTGACTGCATGATCATAAATGAACCTTCAAATGCAATGTGGCCAAGGCTCTTTTAAATCTACCAGCCGAAAATGCATCATGGGTGAAGTCATCAGACCCGCACCATTTAATTGGGCCAGGTAGCATGCTCAGCGGGCTTAAATAACCCCATTGACGCAAAGTCGTTTTCTGCAGCAGGATGGAAGCTGCAATGGGGTCGCGACCTGCCACGCCAACCGCCCACACCCGACCCACCCAGGTACAGAAAATTCCAGCCTGTGTTTTCAGATGATGTCGCCGAAGGGCAGCTTGTCGATGATCTTTGGATAAAGAGGTTTCTCCTGAATTCCCTATTAAATTTATTAGTGACTATTGTATATTTATGTCCCCTAGTTTTGGGTGGAATCGTCTTCTCTATGTCTACCCTATCAAACCCTTTCATAATCTTAAAGACCTCTATCAAGTCAACCCCTCAGCCTTCTCTTTTCTAGAGACAAGAGCCCCAGCCTGTTCAATCTTTCCTGATAGGCATGACCTCTCAGTTCTGGTATCATCCTTGTAAATCTTTTTTGCACCTTCTCCAGTGCCTCTATATCCTTTTTATAATATGGAGACCAGAACCAATACTATCATCCGAGCACCAAGGGATAATGCACTCCCATTATTGACATCTGCTCTGAAGCCCATGTGCACCATTACTTTATAAATATTTAACTGGCTGACCACTTTTGACTTGCAATGCACTTGAAACCACGAGAAATGATTATTTTTTCTCAAAAAAGTTCTAGTCAACTTTCTGTGTTGTAGGTCAGGTTTTTTTTTAGTTCTATTTTCTGTATGAAAATCTGTTGCTAACGTATATATAATAACAACAATACTGAAGATAAAATGAAGTAACATTTGAAATGATCTGGGCTAACACACATATATAATCCAATAACTGTCTGTTAATGCATCTCTTGTAGGCACAGCTCAGTGGCTGATAGATGTAGCTGAAAGCAGGACATGAAGGTACTGTGCACCGAGAGCCAGAAGGAATCAATCATTTGGTTTTAAATGCTTCAAAATGTCATCTGAAATGAAAAGGAATATCACTGTTTTTGGAGTTGCTGGCCTCTTCAATGGTTCAATAATTATAGCTTTGAAGTGTGACAGAAAGAAAGTCGGTTCTAATGACTAAAATAAATAGCAAACAATGGAGATCTGACTCAAGATCCAAGAGTATGCATATTTTTAATAATTATGCATAGATATGTACACTGTTGAGTGGAGGTGAAGGTTGGCTGGTTCCATCAGAGCTGCATTAAAATGTTTGTTATATAGTCCATTGAACCATGGACCATTTACAGATCTTTTCTGTTAAACCCAACATCTGAACAAAATAACAATGTGAAGTCTTATACAGTGCATCTCCTGCATGTATAAATCACTAGTCCCATTGTTATTCCTCAGGGCTCATCTTAAACACAAGGCACTAACTTTTACCAGAGTATGGTTCCATGGGTGCTAATGGCCAGAATATTTTATGGGACATATCGGGGGAAACATTTGTTCCTTAGTGCCTCCCGTTAGCACCAGCAGATGGCGTTAATGGGGCGCTAGACCAGTATCGCTGGGGCGAGGCAAATCCAGCGCCTCACGCCAAATCCCGCTCCCCCCATCCCCCGTAGCGTCGCCGGTAAGAGGTATTGCTGGGAACGTCAACACCAGGTGGATCATGCCGTCAGTGAGTGTGCAACAATTTAGCATCTCATCCAAAAGACAGGACCTCCAACAATGCAGCATTCCCTCAATACTAAACTGCAGTATCAGCCTAGATTACATGCTTAAGTCCTGCATTAGGGCCTGAACCCATCGGCAAGAATGCTACAACAGAGCAAAGTTGGCACTTTGTAATGGGGAAAAGCACATTAAGGGATTCAGGATGAAATGATAAGTACTTCAAAGAAATTGGAATTGGAAGAGAAGCACACTGATGTTAGCTGGGAAGTTGTTTAGCTTTCTTGTCTCACTAGCTGTGGTGAGCACATATGCCTCCATCCAACCATCTTGACTAGTTGTCAGTCAGTAGACATTTGATTGTAGTTTAATGCAATCTTTAATGTGGTTCACAGTGGCGGTGCGATTGTCATTAACGCACAACATTACCTCCTGACCTCCAATGTGAACCACATTAAAGATTTCTAAAAAAACTTACCACGAACTTTGGCGCTTACACGGATTGACTGAACTGTTACAAGGAGATATGAGAGCTTTCAAAATAAATGTTCAGGGATCTTGTAGTCCAGGACTGGGAGGATTATGTAATTTTGTCATTATTCTCCTCTGTTGGGAAATTATTTTGCATTTAATTTGAAGAGAGCAATTAAATCCATAGTGCTTGGTTATCGCAATCCCTCCGTTCTGCCGATTAAAATATCAGTTCATTTCTGAGGCTCAGATAAAACTGCTGCTGAATTAAATTTACATCCAAAGTCTCTGAGCAGTTGAAGGGAGGCAGTTTGTTAATGAACAATTTAATTTGCACGACAGATACTAAAATATTAATAAGAAAAATGCAAAACAGTAAGGGCCTGGTCTTGCTGGAAAAATAACGGCGTATTAACGATGCACACCATTATTAATGTGCAAATCATCCAGAAAGTTCAGGGATTAAGAAATACAGCGTGAGTTGCAAAACTCCAGAACTTGTTGGTCGATTTACGTCCCTCTGCCATTTACTTCACACAAACGGCATCTCACCCTTAGCCTCCTGGTTATTTAAAAAATTTGCTAGATTTGTACATTAATTGAACATTAAACTCACCACAGAAAGTTATGTCTAGTAATTAACAGTGTTAGTAGCTTTTTAATTACTTGATACTTGTTAATGCAATGCCAATCAACCTCTCTGGCCTAGAAATGGAACAATTTAAAGTGTTCAATCTCATTGCTGCATGTGTTAAACTCTTCTTTGAGATTTTAAAATCTTAACATATTTAATTTTTAATTTTTTTAATTAGTTTTCCTTTCTATCTCTTTTTACTCTCTCTTAATCCAATCTTTCTTTCCCTCTCTTTACTTCTCTTTCTGTACCTGATTTGACTCTTATTCACCCATTTCCTTTTCTGTCACTCTGTTTCTTTCTCAAACCTTAATTCTCATTGGTTAAGGAGATACACTGTTGGTCCCTCCATTCACTAAGGTCCCCGCTGCCCCGTTGCCCTCATCACGCTGTTATCAGCTGGCTCTTCCAGAAAATTATGCCGCAAAAGTTTTTTGATCTGAAGGGTGCAGAAAACAGTCTAACTAATAGCGTGTGCCGCAAGATGTCCCACTCCAGCAAGATCTGGACCTGAGTATAAATGAAAAATTCACACTGTTAAGTTCATTTTATTCTTATTTAAATGTTGTACTTTCAACACCTACTGCAAGGTCTTTATGGAATTTAATGGATTTGGATTAGTGACATTATCCAAATCCACAATTCACTGACCAGTTTCATGATGTCACTTTAGTGGCACTTTGTGAGGTCACATTAAGAAGAGTTCTGTGCACAATGGACTAGATGTTCCTCCATGGCAGGTTTACTGCCACAAGTGTGCCACATCTGCCGTTCCACCCGCTGTGAAACCCCCCCCCCCCCACCTATTTTCCTGGGTCAACTTCATTTCAATAGCATCGATGGACTCCCAGAGTTATTCATATCTTCTGCTGGGAGCTCATCTCTAGGGGCGCAGGAAAGGGAGGATGCAGAAACCTGATGCTGCTGCAGCATTAAACAGAACCTGGGAGCAGGTTATAAAAATGTATTAGTCTCAGTTACGTGGAGAGACTAGAGAAGCTGGGATTGTTCTCCTTGGAGCAGATAAAACTAAGGGGAGATTTAATAGAGGCATTCAAAATCATGAAGGATTTTGATCGAGTAAAGGAGAAACTATTTCCATTGGCAACCAAAGGAAACAGATTTAAGGTCATTGGCAAAAGAGCCAGAGGTGTGATGAGGAGATTTTCTTTTAGGCAGTGAGTTATTGGCCCAAAAATTAGACCTAATACGGGAGATTACGCACTGTGTACTCTCGCGTATTAGGTCCCGAAGTGCTGGTTTCCTGCATGCACTGCGCATGCGCGGGAAACCGGCACTTCGGGTATGGCAAAGGGGGCGGTTCCTAAGTGAACCGCGTGCACGCTACAGGTTGCGCGCACGCAGCACACTTAGTTTTTTTTTCAGGTTTGAACGCGCAGGTAAGTGTTGAAGATTTTACACATGAAGAAAGCAGGCGTAAGACCCCCTTTTAACAAGGTAAGTAGTTAATTAAGTATTATTTAAAAAAAATTTCAACAGGTTTATCTTTTTTAGAGACTTTAAAGAAAGGTAAGTTTATTTTTATAACTTTTAAAAAGAATTTAAATTTTTTCAAAAATTTTAATTTTTGTTTAAAGTGGTTAATTTATTTAAGTATAGTTATTTTATTAATGTGATGGCTTTTTTTTTAAATTTAATTGAGGTTTAGCTGTTCTTTTGGGGGCTTGTTCTTTTCATAGTTTTGACAGCTCTTCCTGTCAAAACTATGAATGAAAGATGGTGTGCTGCCATTGGCTCTAACTGGCCCGCGTGATCCCAGAGGTAGCATCGAACTAACTGCGCCTCTGGGACACGCACACACTGCGCGCCGGCACCAGGGAGAGGCCCAGGAACTGAAGTTCGTGTGGGCCAAAACCATAAAGGTAGGCGCGGAGTGCGATATCGCGGGGGATCCTTACCCCCGCGGCAACCATCGAAATCCAATTTCTGGGCCATTATGATCTGCACTGCACTGCCTGAAAGGGTGGTTGAAGCAGATTCAATAGTAACTTTCCAAAGAGAATTGGATAAATACTTGAAAGGGATAAAATTGCAGGGCTATGAGGAAAGAGCAGGGGAGTGAGGCTAATTGGATAGCTCTTTTAAAGAGCCGCACAGGCACGATGGGCTGAATGGCCTTCTTCTGTGGTGTAAGATTCTATGATTCTATGAAGGTTGCCAAGTTAACTGCTACTCACATTTTGCTTCTATTTAAAATGTTGCTTTACAATGCATAGTAGTAAGCTTGCTGCTACATCACAGAGAGACAATGTACAGCACTCGGTCGCCTGCTTGTACACTTTGCAAATGCACAGACATTTTCCAGACACTCAAGAGTGCTGTTAGGAAAAAACGTTTGTCTTGTGGCCTATTGGGCAAGACAAACAACAAACACAAAGCATGTAGCCGACAACAGATACCCACACTCTGTACAGATGGAAAATCGGCGGGCTCTATAAAGGGCTGGCGATCTGCTCCGTCAGGTTACCGACGGTAAGTTTGAAAATTACCCACAATGTGCTTTGATTTTGGATTCCGAGTCTCAGTCATGGTTGATGGCAAAGGTATAACATTATTGCAGAGACCCATGGAAAACTAAAACAATAATAAAACATTACATACAGGTAAATTTGTTCCCGTAGATGGCAATTTTTGTCTCCATTCTCGGGGTTAAAAGCAACACACAATGGCCCAAAAATTAGTGAGGGAGCCTTCGTGCGAGGGTAAGGCTTCCCCGCGATCTCTCACTGCGCGCTGGCTTTTTCATTCCCAGCTCGCACGAACTTGATGTTCTGGACAGCAGCTGGGCAGGGCTTCCGTATCCCACAGGCGCAGTTAATTTGTGCGAGCTGTGGGATCACGTGACTCAGTTAGAGCCAATGGCAGCACACCATCTTTCATTCATAGCTTTCACAACAAGTGCTGTGAAAGCTATGAATCTATACCCCCCCAAAAGAACAGCTGAACCTCAATTAAATTTTAAAAAAAACCATCACATTAATAAAATAAGTATAGTTAAATAAATTAACCATTTTAAACAAAAAATTAAATTTTTGAAAAAATTTAAAATCTTTTAAAAAGTTATAAAAATAAACTTACCTTTCTTTAAAGTCTCTAAAAAAGATATACCTGTTGAAAAAAATTCAAAATAATACTTAATTAACTACTTACCTTGTTAAAAGAGGGTCTTACGCCTCCTTTCTTTATGTGCAAAATCTTCCATACTTACCTGCGCGTTCAAAGCATTAAGTGCACTGTGTGCACGCAGCCTGTAGCGCGCACGCGGTTCACCTAGGAACCGCCCCCTTTTGAAATCACCAAGTGCCGGTTTTCAGCGCATGTGCAGTGCATGCTGAAAACCGGCAATTGGAGACAGAATACGCGAGAGTACACAGTGCGTACTCTCGCGTAGCAACACTAATTTTTGGGCCAATAGCTTTTTACTTCAAACTAACAGCTCTACATTCTCCCACGTGGCACCACGGAGACACTGCCAAGTATAGACCAGCAGAAGCCAGTGTTACTGCCTTCACTGAACTACATCAGCACAAAACACAATCGCTATCATTGTATGTTTGTAGGAAGTACATCAATCTAGTGGAAAAAAAACTGCTGAAATTTGTTTTGCCCACAGCATATGAAGTTATGCACTGTTATAAGGAAGGGGTTAGAGATTTATGTATCTGCTTGAACCCCAGCTGTAGGAAACTGCTCCCTTCTTACTGGAGTGCCATTTCCTACTTCCCACATGAGCCATATAAGACAATCCAATTAGTGCTAATTAGTAATAACAACAGAAAACGCTGGAAAAACTCAGCAGGCCAGGCAGCATCCGTGGAGAGAGAAAGAGAGTTGACGTTTCAGGTCGATGACCTTTCATAGTGGTGGTTTGTGGGCAGTAATAGACAGTGACAATGCCAATACTTTATGAATGTTCAAAGCTTCAATGATCACAAAATACTTACAGTTCAGGAAGGCCAGATGGTAAAGTTGGCCCATCCAGAACAACCTTACACTTCCCCCCATTGCCGCATCTAGTTGTTTCTTAAATCATTCCAGAGCTTTCACCTCCACCACTCTGCCTGAATGTCCATTCTCTGCATGAAGATAAACCTCCCAATATCAGTTCTAAAATTTCTTTTTACGAGTTTGAACCTGTCCCCTTGTCCTATTGCCACAGTAGTTTTTCAAATGGTATTCTTGTAGTAGAATAAAGTTGTTGTCCTGACCTGGAATGCACTGCCTGAAAGGGCGGTGGAAGCAGATTCAATAGTAACTTTCAAAATGGAATTGGATAAATACTTGAAAGGGAGAAAATTGTAGTGTTATGGGGAAAGAACAGGGGAGTGGAACTAATTGGATAGTTCTTTCAAAGAGCTAGCACAGGCACAATATAAATGTTTGTGAGGCAAACAGTTCTATTTTCACTAATGGGCCCCTGAAGTTCTCATCTCTGTCCTCCTCAACAGAGCTGGGAGAGAATCTTGCACTCTGGTGAGCTGTCTCCAGGGCTGTCCCGTCCACCAATACCTGCTCCTGCTCACTTATGTTGGGCGCATCCCCACGTGCACACCTCTTTAACTCACTCTGTACCCCAGCCAGGGTGCCAACATTATTGTGCTGGTGCTTGGGTGAGTTGGAACATACGATTGTCCTCCTCCAAGGTAGTATTTTTCTTGAGGAGGCTCCAACTGTTGAGAAGGACCTAGAGGAAAGAGAAGAGGGACAATAGTTAACATGGCATTGTGAGGCTGCACAGTTGCAGAAGACAATGCATCACAATGCTAATTGATGTATTCAAGCTGGCTCATTGTACCTTTTTCTGTGCTTAATGAAAGGGTGGGAAGGACTGTTGGCAGCTGTTTCTGAGAGAAATGGAGAATGCAGAGCTGCACTCACCCTTCCTACTCTACTGAGGTCATTCAATCTTTCACGACACTGAATACAGATCCTAGGGTGATGCACCTGGATGTAACCATCTCTGCCACCTCCCTCCAGGACTGGTGGACCTCATGCTTAGGCACCATCCAGTGCTGTGGGAAAGGACTTCCCTCTTCTCCCATACCTCTTCCAGCAAGACCTCCAGAGAGGCTTCAAAGAACTTGTTTTCTCAATATCACTGACCTTCCCCTTCGCTGTTCAGCAAAATTTACCCAGGAGCCAGGAGACAATGCAACCTGACATTAAGAGATACATTGCTGCTTTAAATAGGCCTCTGGCTGACCCACTGGCAATAGCGCTGCCAAAGTGGGTGCGTTTCCCATTGTGGCACCCAATTGGGTTGGATTATAAGGAGACTCCGGTGTTCTAATACCTTGTTTCTGCTGCAGTGGGTGAGTTTCTACCATCCATCTGCCCAAAACCCACCAGAGTTAAAATCAGGGGCTTTGCTTTTAGCCCTTAAATATTTATGTGTTGACGGAACAGAAACTGGGATAGTTGTAGCTGTAGCAACCTGTTTGGATTGGTTAGTAGCATTCTTGTCCCTGTGTCAGAACATTGTGGAAATCAAACTCCACATTGGAAGTTTTTGATGTAGCTTATTGTCTAGTTGAACTAAGATATTAGATTTTCTTCATATTTTAGTGTGTAAATGCTAATTCAGGCCTATGATACCACAGTAATACTTTAACATTTAGAATGGAGTTGCAATCATCACATTCTGCGACTCATAGACTTACTGGGGCTAATTCTCACCGTCACTGCCTGGGTGATAAACGGTCAGAGTGGATCTCCTTTCGGTGTAGAACCCAGCAGAATTTCATCCCACTAAAATCAATGGGCTGAAAATGCGTCAGATTCTACAATAGGTGTGCGATCCAACAGTTTACCACCCAAGCAGGATGAAGGTGAAGATTACCCTTCCCTACCCGCCCACCCTCACAATATTACAAAATGAAACTGCTTTTCCTTATTTTCATACTTGGTCAATTTATCACTGAGAAACCAAGGTGAAGGGCCAAAGTCAACTAAGGTTGAAATAAGTAGGAGATAAATGAGGAAGCAGTAGTGAGGTGATCCCACGTTTGACTTCCAAAAGCTGTTATAGTGTAGGATTATGTGGTGGCAGACGGAGATAAGGGCTGCAAAATTCGGGTGGTTGGGGGGGGGGGGTGGTACCGCCGGCAGTTAAGGCTAGTTCTGTTGAAAAAATGGTGGCTGCCTCGCTTCCACCCGCTTCCAGTGCAGATCACGATGGCTGCCATTTTGGAGAGGTTGTTAGCGCTGCCATTGACTGCGCTCGCTTCTCACATGTAAATATACAGATCGTGACGTCAATCGGTGTGCAACGCCTGAATTGACACACGACTGCAATTTTGGACATCAACGCTCTCCATAGCGCACTCTTCAAACCACGCATGGAAGAACGTGCATGCAACAAGGAACGGTAGTGTAGTGGTTATGTTACTGGACTAGTAATCCAGAGGCCTGGAATAATGATCCAGAGATGTGAGTTCAAATCCCAATGCGACAGCTGGGGAATTTAAGTTCACTTAATTAAATAAATCTGGAATAAAAAGCTAGTATCAGTAATCGTGACCATGAAACTATCGGATTGTTGCAAAAACATCCAGTAGTGAATGGTGGTGGACAATTAAAGAACCGACGGGAGGAGGAGGTTCCATGAACATCCCCATCCTCAACGACTGCAGAAGACAAGGGTGAAGCGTTTGCAACCAAGTGCCAAGTGGATGATCCATATCAACCTCCTCCTGAGGTCCCCACCATCATAGAAGCCAGTCTTCAGCCAATTGGGTTCACTCCACATGATATCAAGAAACGGCTGAGCGCACTAGATACAGCAAAGGCTATGGGCCCCGACAACATCCCGGCTGTTGTGCGGAAGACTTGTGCTCCAGAACTAGACGTGCCTCTAGCCAGGCTGTTCCAGTCCAGCTACAACACTGGCATCTACCCAACAATGTGGAAAACTGCCCAGGTATGTCCTGTCCACAAAAAGGAGAACAAATCCAATCCGGCCAATTACCACCCCAACAGTCTACTCTCAATCATCAGCAAAGTGATGGATGGTGTAGTCGGCAGTACTATCAAGCGGCACCTGCTCACTGATGCTCAGTTTGTGTTCCGGCAGGACCCCTCTTCTCCAGACCTCAGTACACCCTTGGTCCAAACATGGACAAATGAGCTGAATTCCAGAGGTGAGGTGAGAGTGACTGCCCTTGACATCAAGGTAGCATCAAGGCACCCTAGTCAATGGGAATCAGAGGGAAAACTCTCCACTGGCTGGAGTCATAACTAGGAAGATGCTAGTGGTTGTTGGAGGTCAATCATCTCAGCTGCAGGAGTTCCTCAGGGCAGTGTCCTAGGCCCAACCATCTTCAACTGCTTCATCAATGACCTTCCCTCCGTCAGAAGCGGGGATGTTAGCAAATGATTGCGCAGTGTTCAGTGCCATTCACAACTCCTCAGATAATGAAACAGTCTATGCCCACATGCAGCAAGACCTGGACGACATTCATGCTTAGGCTGCTAAGTGGCAAGTAATATTCGTGCCAGGCAATGACAATCTCCAACAAGTGAGAGTCTAACCACCTCCCCCTGACATTCAATGGCATTACCATCACTGAATCTTCCACCATCAACATCCTGGGGTCACATTGACCAGAAATTTAACTGGACCAGCCACATAAATCTTCTTCTTAGGCAGTCCCTCGGAACTGAGGATGACTTGCTTCCACACTAAAAATTAGTTCTCAGGTGACTGATGAGTCCAATGCGGGACCTACAGTCTCTGTCACAGGTGGGGCAGACGGTGGTTGAAGGGGTGGGTGAGGTTCTTGGGTTGACGTGCGCTGTTTGCGCTTGGCTTCTGCTTGCTCCCGGCGAGGAGACTCGAGGTGATTGGCGCCTTCCCGAATGCTTCTCCTCCACTTTGTGCGGTCTTGGGCCAGAGATTCCCAGGTGTCGGTGGGGATGTTGCACATTTTCAAGGAGGCTTTGAGGGTGTCCTTGAAGCGTTTCCTCTGCCCACCTGGGGCTCTCTTGCCGTGTCAGAGCTCCGAGTAGAGCGCTTGCTTTGGGAGTCTCGTATCGGGCATGCGGACGATGTGGCCCGTCCATCGGAGCTGATCGACCGTGGTCAAAGCTTCGATGCTGGGGATGTTGGCCTGAGCGAGAACAATGACGTTGGTACACCTATCCTGCCAATGGATTTGCAGGATCTTGCAGAGGGAGCATTGGTGGTACCTCTCCAGTGCTTTGAGGTGCCTGCTGTACATGGTCCATGTCTCTGAAGCATACAGGTGGGCGAGTATCACTACTGCTCTGTAGACCATGAGCTTGGTGCTGGGTTTGAGGTCCTGGTCTTCAAACACTCTCTTCCTCAGGCAACCGAAGGCTGCACTGGCACACTGAAGGCGGTGTTGGACTTCGTCATTGACGTCTGCCCTTGTTGACAGTAGGCTCCCGAGGTATGGAAAATGGTCCACGTTGTCCAAGATCTCGTCATGGATTTTGATAATCGGGGAGCAGTACTGTGTGGCGGGGGCAGGTTGGTAGAGGACCTTTGTCTTACCGATGTTTAGTGTAAGGCCGATGCTATCGTACGCTTCGGTGACGGTGTTGATGATGGTTTGGAGTTCAGCCTCAGAGTGTGCGCAGACGCAAGCATTGTCTGCATACTGTAATTCGATGGCAGAGGATGGGACGACCTTGGATCTGGACTGGAGGTGACGGAGGTTGAACAGTTTCCCGTTTGTTCTGTAGATTAGCTCCACTCCAGCGGGGAGCTTACTGAGGGTGTGATGGAGCATTGCAGCCAGGAAGATCGAGAAGAGCGTTGGTGCGATGACACAGCCTTGCTTGACCCCAGTCCGTACGTGAATTGGATCTGTGGTGGATCCATTGGTCAGGATCACGGCTTGCATGTCGTCGTGAAGCAGGCGGAGGATGGTGACAAACTTTTGAGGGCAGCCGAATTTGAGGAGGACACTCCATAATCCCTCACGGTTGATGGTGTCGAAGGCCTTTGTGAGGTCAAAGAAGGCCATGTACAGCGGTTGGTGCTGTTCCCTGTATTTCTCTTGTAGTTGACGCACGGTGAAGATCAAGTTCATTGTGCCCCTTAGTGGGCGGAATCCGCATTGCGACTCTGGGAGGCGCTCTTCAGCCACTGGGAGAAGGCAATTGAGGAGCATTCTTGTGATGGCTTTCCCTGTGGCAGACAGCAGGGAGACTCCTCTGTAATTCCTGTAATCAGACTTGTCACCTTTCTTGAAGATGATCACGGTTACTGCATCGCTGAGATCCCCTGGCATGCTAACCTCCTTCCAAATAAGAGAAATGAGTTCATGTATTCATGCCAATAGTGCTTCTCCACCATGTTTTAGTGCCTCGGCAGGGATTCCATCTGCTCCTGAAGCCTTGTTGTTCTTCAGTTGTCAGATGGCCTTTTCAACCTCATGCCGGGCTGGGGTTGTGCTGAGGTGGTGGCGGGTAGCATGCTGCAGGATGGAGTTGAGGACACTCGCATCGAAGACAGAGTCTCGGTTAAGGAGATCTTCGAAGTCCTCCTTTCAGCGGGCACTGACTGCCTCTCTGTCCTTGATGAGTACCTCTCTGTTCTTGGCCTGCAGTGGGGTAGGACCTTGGGTGCTTGGGCCATAGGCGGTCTTGACTGCGCTAAAGAATCCACGCACGTAAATAATGTGGCTATAAGAGCAGGTCAGAGGTTGGGTATTCTGCAGCGAGTGTCTCACCTCCCCAAAGCCTTTCCACCATCTACAAGGCACAAGTCAGGAGTGTGATGGAATACTCTCCACTTGCCTGGATGAGTGCAGCTCCAGCAACACTCAAGAAGCTCAACACCATCCAAGACAAGGCAGCCCGTTTGATTGGCACCCCCTCCACCACCTTAAACATTCACTCCCTGCACCACCGGCGTACCGTGGCTGCAGTGTGTACCATCTACAAGATGCACTGCAGCAACTCGCCAAGGCTTCTTGACAGCACCTACCAAACCCGCGATCTCTACCACTTAGAAGGACAAGGACAGCAGGCACATGGGAACAACTGCAATTTCCCCTCCAAGTTACACACCATCCTGACTTGGAAACATATTGCTGTTCCTTCATTGTCGCTGGGTCAAAATCCTGGAACTCCCTACCTAACAGCACTGTTGGAGTACCTTCACCACACGGACTGCACCACCACCTTCTCAAGGGCAATTAGAGATGGGCAATAAATGCTGGCCTTGCCAGCGACTCCCACATCCCAGGAAAGAAGTTTAAAAATGCAGTACTACAGAGGCTCTGCCAGCTCTTCTTAAAGGGACACACACATCTTTCAGGTGAGTTTTGATTTCAGCTTTTGGACAGTTTCTTAAACATTTTTATTGGAGTAGTGGCTTGGTGCAATGCATTTAAAAAGTTATTAAAGTGTGCAGGGAGTGCTGCTGGATGCTTGCAAGGCTTTGGATGTTAAAGGCCTCTGAGAAAACCACTTGCTCACATTCCCGGGGACTCTAGCTGCAGTCCCCCTTGGGCTGCAACATCACATGGAGATGAAGCAGAGGCAGCAAAGGGAACAAGCTGCTCACAGAGGGAAGAGCAGGAAGCAGAAGAGGAAGAAGCAGAACAGGAGAAAGCGGAAGGAAGGAGGCAACTCACACAACCCCTTTGTGGCCGGGATATCCGGGATCGAATCATCTGCCTGCAGTACCACTGACCACAACCCCAATTCCTCTTTCCACATTTGTACCACAAAGCAAACTTTCCAATCCAACTTTATCCATATATGCATCCAATATTACATCAAAAAATCAACTAATCACCCTTGTGCATTCTGTTAGTTTGTAGAGATTACCAATCTCTTTCAAATTATCAGGATCAACTGCAAACCAATATGGTGGGAATATTGTGTTTAATCAGAGTTTAAGATGGAATATAACACATTAGTTATGCAGCAAAAACATACGACCGTGACAAGCAGCTGGTACCGGTCCCGATCGGACTGACGGCCGGCGTACGCGAACAGTTCTCTGGCTTACGGCCTTTCTCCCTCTCGGCTTAAACCTCCAAGAATGGGTTGAGTCCACGACTGGAAGAGTATTAGACCAGCCCCACTCTTGTATGGCTCTCCCTTCCACCGTTTGTGCTCAGGGCTTTTCAGGTCTTTCTCTTATACCCTTTTTTAGGGGTGAGCCTGATGTAAATTATGGACAGGACCATTTAACTTGTAAGGGCTCATCCTAAACCAAGATGCCCAATAGCACATCGAGTTCTTTGTCTCAACTTTGAGATGAAGATCCTCCCTCCAGGAGGGGTCTTCACAATCATTACACATGATTTATTGTTTATACGTTTTGAAGGCTTACCCATCGGAATTTATCTTATCTCCCTTGTCCCTATCGTCCCTAGTTTGGAGTCAGACATGCCATTCTCGGCCATCAGATGTTCGTAACTGCTTCTTATCAGTTACTTATGTTCATGCTGTTCATGCAGCTTTAGCTGTGCAAAACTATTTCATTATCAGACTATTATACCATGGAATGAATCATTTAATTCCCTATTCTATTCTCATACACTGGTTAACTTATGCATTTTAAAGCAGTTTTGTTGAACAAAGTCAAAATCCTAACTTAGCATTATAATATGGTTATTAGCAGTAATGGAAGAAATATAACGTTGGGCCTTGGTTGGTCAAATTAAAGATACATAAAACAACCTTCCGAGCACATAAACAGCAGACAGCTAACCTGGAAACAAGGTCATATGTGACTGTCACAGTGAAAAATGTTACAACATCCGCAGGGAACCAAAACATAAGCAGATTCTAAGCATCTATCCAATTATTCTAATACTAGTCTGAAGAGACTTTTTGTTTCCAGTTCTAATACCATCCTGTAAACAAAGCATAACTCGCATCACAATTTTTTGAGGATGTAACTGGTAGAATAGATAAGGAAGAACCAGTGGATGTGGTGTATTTGTATTTTCAGAAGGCCTTTGATAAAGTCCCACATAAGAGGTTAGTGTACAAAATTAAAGCACATGGGATTGGGGGTAATATACTGGCATGGATTGAAAATTGGTTAACAGACAGGAAACAGAGAGTAGGAATAAATGGGTCTTTTTTGGGGTGGCAGGTGGTGACCAGTGGGGTACCGCAGGGATCAGTGCTTGGGCCCCAGCTATTCAGAATATATATCAATGATTTGGATGAGGGAACCAAATGTAATATTTCCAAGTTTGCTGACCACACAAAACTAGGTGGGATTGTGAGCTGTGAGGAGGATGCAAAGAGGCTTCAAGGCGATTTAGACAAGTTGAGTGAGTGGGCAAATACATGGAAGATGCAGCATAACGTGGATAAATGTGAAGTTATCCATTTCAGTAGGAAAAACAGAAAGGTAGAGTATTATGTGATAGATTGGGAAATGCTGATATACAAAGGGACCTGGGTGTCCTTGTACACCAGTCACTGAAAGCAAACATGCAGGTGCAGCAAGCTGTTAGGAAGGCAAATGGTATGTTGGCCTTCATTGCAAGAGGATTTGAGTACAGGAGCAAGGATGTCTTACTACAATTGTGCAGGGCCTTGGTGAGATCACACCTGGAGTACTGCGTGCAGTTTTGGTCTCCTTACATAAGAAAGGATATACTTGCCATAGAGGGAGTGCAGCGAAGGTTCACCAGACTGATTCCTGGGATGGCAGGACTGTCGTATGAGGAGAGATTGGGTCGACTAGGCCTGTATTCACTAGAGTTTAGAAGAATGAGAGGGGATCTCATTGAAACGTATAAAATTCTGACAGGGCTAGACAGACTGGATGCAGAGAGGATGTTTCCCCTGGCTAGGGGGTCTAGAACGAAGGGTTACAGTCTCAGGATATGGGGTAGGACATTTAGGACTGAGATGAGGAGAAATTTCTTCACTCAGAGGGTGGTGAACCTGTGGAATTCTCTACCACAGAGGGCTGTGGAGGCCAAGTCACTGAGTATATTTAAGAAGGAGATAGATAGATTTCTGGACACAAAAGGCATCAAGGGGTATGGGGAGAGAGCGGGAATATGGCATTGAGATAGAGATCAGCCATGATCATATTGAATGGTGGAGCAGGCTCGAAGGGTCGAATGGCCTACTCCTGCTCCTATTTTTCTATGTTTCTACCCGCATAACCATATACATTTTGGACACCACTGATTTCTAACAATTCCCTTTGTGACTGTCTTGCGTGTGCCTTTGCCTATCCTAGTGATGATACACAGTGCTACCCCAATGGCTGCAGCATGGCTGGTGGAAGGCTGCTGACTTTCAGTGGGGAACACTGTAAATGGCCTTGCTGGTCGACCTTGAGGAGCTGGTGGATGGGAGTGTCAAATCGAGTGATGGTGTTTCTTCTTCTTCTTCGTCTTCTTCTTCACTCTCCTCTCCCTCTTCTTGTTCAACCACTGGTTGGGCAGGCTGGATTTCTTAGTCTGAAATTAGGAATGATGCGGAGATGCCGGTGTTGGACTGGGGTGGACAAAAGTGAGAAGTCGCACAACACCAGGTTATAGTCCAACAGCTTTATTTGAAATCACAACCTTTCGGAGCGCTGCTCCTTCGTCAGGTCACTTCACCTGACGAAGGAGCAGCGCTCCGAAAGCTTGTGATTTCAAATAAAGCTGTTGGACTATAACCTGGTGTTGTGCGACTTCTCACTTTTGAAATTAGGAAGGCACAAGGATAGGGTTGTGGTGAGGGGAGGGTGGGAAAGCAAGAGGTGCATGCTTACACCATGCAGCTTATACATCAGAAGAGATTGTAGGTTGAGGGGGAAATGGTTTGTCAGAAGGAGGATAACGTATGAGGATACCGGCATCTTGTATTCTTTCAGCCCCATCGCTGGCCAAGGGCTCAGCCATGCCCCTGCCAAGAACGGCCTGCACCATCTCCTCCAAGGGGGTGAGGTGAAGCTAGGAATGAGAGGTGTGCCTCATGTTTGGTTGCGATTGTTGGTAGGTGAGTGATGGGGGAGGGGTCATGCATTGAGTAGTGTGTGAGGCTAGTGGTGCAGTTGGTAGGAGACAGCTTTTGAAGATGACCTTTACCAGTCGTCTGAGGCCATGAAACCTCTTTGGGCACTGCTGTCAGTTCCTGGGAGTGACACTGCCAGCAATGACAGGCTCGGCGATCTGGTCCCACATCCTTCTTTCTGGTGGGCCGCCTTGCCCTGTGTGGGCAGAGGACCTCTCTACCAGTGTCGATCCCCCTGCACAAAGCTCGAGTGCTGCATCTGAGACCCTGGGTGCTTTTTCCCTGGCCCGTTGAGCCATTTGTGTTAGTGCTGAAGCACTTTTACCATTTTTTATGTGCAGAATCCAGTTCAATTCTAAGAGCTGCAGACTGCCTAGTTTGGAACGATATTTACTTTTTATTGCAGAAGGCAGTTCAGCTTTATGGGTTAGGGACTGCCTTCGAAACTAACAGCCTTGCTTTAAGGAACTGTGGTGTAGCCCAGCGATGCGACCTTGGGCCTCCTGCCGAGGGCACAGCCTGTCAGCAGCACGATAGTCGCTGGGCTGTGTGCTAAAATCATTAAATTAGCAGTTAACGTGCTGCCTGCGCTTTCTAAACGGGAGCGAGGCAAATCTCGGACCGCGGAGCTCCCCCTGCCCATTTTCGGGCCTTATCGAATTTTCTGGCCACGCAGTTTCACAGTTTTGAAATCACTGTGTAGTGTGTATCGATCCCAAGATGGCACAGGGAGGAGGAAATGTTTGCAGCGTAGCTTGAATTACAATCATTTCTTATTTTAATAATGTCGAAGGCCTGCTGTGCTTCATTCATTCGGAATAAACCTCATTCATTTTGGTTAAAAAAAAATTAGAATCTGTTTCTATGCCTTTCACTTTTTGAAAGTAAGAAAAATTGGTCATTTGAGTCCAGCTGGATTTGCCTATAGAAGCTGCATTTTCTAGAGAGAGTGAGTTAAAAAAAGAGTATCGGGAGCAAGCCCCAGATTGTAAAGCCTTGTTTCTACCAGCTGGCTCATACTCCAGCTCTGCGGCCCAGGACAAAGCTGTGTGCATCCGTTGCTCATGTACATGCACAGAGCTCCCTTTCCAGCACTTGAAAATAAAATGCCATGAAAAGTGTGGTCCCCTGAGCACTTTTCAAACCCCATTTAGCACTGCACTGGAACTGAACTCCGAGCTTTGTGAAAGCCAAATGGTGCGAGACTAACTGCTAGTGGATCTCAAACTGCTTCTGTCTGGAGTCGGGTCAGGATTTATACTGCAAGTTTAACCGGGCTGCAAAGTGGAAATTGCTTTACAGAGATGCCACAATTATTGTTTAAATTCTCCCTCTCTAGCAGCCTAGTTATTAAACAAATATCTGCTGGCGGGAAATGTTATAATAAGTGAAACTGAATACTTGTCTGATTTGCGACGCTTTGTTTGATTCGAACTTTGTTCTGCCTCTGTGCTGCAGTGGGATTATTATTATGTACTGACCGATGTAATTTGCAGCACAATACATGTGAAAACGTGTAAGGGGTACGTGTGACCAATCCACTTGCTGCTTATTCAGAGGCAGTGTCACTAAAGGACTGACGCCTATCAGGGGTAATTCTGCGATCCCACGTTCTCAGTGGGAATCTGAGTGCTGAGAATTGGGGCAACGATCTTGAACCCTTATCCCCTCATCATGCTCCCTGTGAGCATGGCTTGTCGATGCTAACGTGGGATCCTTGATCTCCTTTTCTGTTTTCAGATCAAGAGTTTAGCAGACAGACCGCTGCTACTGACTGTTACTTTAAAATGAAGTGTTAAACACCATCCTGCATTGCATTTCACTGGTTTGTACGGGGAACAGTCATTCAGCCTTGGTGCACTTATGGTCTTATAAAGTGATAGATACACAGCTTTCACCAACCATGTCTGCAATAATTAAAGATAATTTTTATTAACATAGCACGTTACGAACCATTACCCTGTCACCACCAGTTTGTGGAAAAATTAAGACTGGGTCAGTGGACATGATGGTTCTCTGCTGACTGGCACTTCACCAGGGACAGGCTGCATAACTGATACAGATGGCATTAAACTGATTGAACTGACACTTCAGAAGAAATTGAATTAAAGCAGAATAAAGATGACAGAAAATTGAGCATCTTGGTTTTTTCTGTGCTACCTATATTTGTAGTAATGTTGAATCAAAATCAGTTCTAGTTTTTCCTGATTCATCCCTAATTTTCACAGAGTTTAGCGTTTGGATGGTACAGTAACTGTCCCTTCACCTCTCATATCCAGATAGGAATCCAACCCAGACAGATGATGTGGAACTTTCTTCTGATGACTGTGAAAGTCATACATGAAATGTGTTTGGGTAGTCTCAATCCAAATCCCAGTTGTCCAGGCACACAAGGCCAGGAAATAAGTGTAAGAGACATGGATCGCTGGGTCTCCACCACTTTAATGTTGCTCCAGAATTCCTAGGGCATTTCTGAGCTTATGGAGTTTGGTCTGCATCTACAGAAGCTGTAGGCCACAAAGCAGCATGCAAATGAGATGTGAGGGGATGTTCCTGACCTTCTATTTAATTTCCCAGACTGCTTGCTGGCTATGCACCCAGGGCCGGAGTGCTCAGAAAACATGGCACTGTGAACGTCTCCTGGACCCCACCAGCCAGAGCGTTCATTGGTCACAGGGGCAAGCAAAAGACTTCAGCTTGAAGGGATATTTACTAGTCCTAGCCCCTTTGGGGTTATCCCGGATCAGGCATGTTTCTCAGATGTTCACTTTCAACTAAAGTTTGAGATAGCCGAATCCTAAAGACGCTTAATTGGGTCGAAAGGTCCGGGCTATCTCTCCCTAAAGGAAAGGACCAACCCGAGAATGTTACCATCCTCCAGATAGCGCTTTTAATAAGTTTAGCTAGACTGTAACTTCCCGGATATTATGAGGGTCCGGAGAACTCCATTAGAATTCTGTAACTCTTCACCAAAGAGTGTACAGAGATTGAGTTTGCGAGTTATTGATACAGAAGACTTATGTGAGACAATTCTAAAAATATATAGAGATTAATAAAAAAACGACATGCAATTTACAGTTGGTGAATCAGTCAATCACAACGTTAACAGTTCTAAAAAGAGAAAAAATACTATCTTATTATTAACAGAGAATCTTACTTTTAAATCTTAACTTCGCTACAGTATTACAGTTCTTAAAGTTTTCTATGCAGGATATCCATCAATATCAAATGCCTTTGATCCCCGAGGTACAAAGAGTTGGAGACCACAGAGCCGCCTCTGTGGTCGAGAATCGCTTTGCCCGATTAAAGCGAGTCTGATATCCCATTTGAAACGTCAATATTTATACCCTTTTCCAGTTGTATTTCCTTTAAGATTTTCTGCTGATGCAAGTTAATTATCCTTATTCAGCTTTCTGCTGACCTCTGCAATTCTTACTGTCACATCAGCTTGTAATATTCCAGAGTCTTGCCTCATCTCCAGGTGTTCTGGGGTTACCATATAAAATGATGTGAAGGGCAGGTGTTTCTTATTTTACGTCATCTTTACGAGGGCAGATGTTCCTTATCTTATGTGCCATCTTTACGAAGTTTAAATTAAAACACCTTATCCAGGGTGAACCATTGTTTTGTTCCCAAAAGGTCAGCTTGCCGGAGCCATGCACCTTCTGTTTCAATAAGGTTATTTATTCAGGGTCAACAACTGTCTTATCTCAATAGCCAGAATGCTTTCATAGCTATTTCATAGTTAGGTTTCTAAATTTCCAAACCCAGTTTGTCATGTTTTAAAGAATTTATAAGGTAGAGTTCCTTATATAGTATACTCCTTCACAAGCTAGGGCCATTGTTTTAAATTAGGAATCTTCTAGAATGTTGACTACTGAATAATAACCTTGTGACTGCCCATCTCCACCAGCAGGCAGAATGTTGAGACGTCTAGGGCCCAGGATGCAGTTGTGCCTCATTTCCATCTCTTTCAAAAGGTGCCATGGGATGTGACGTAAGAAAACTACTAGGCACTTGGTCTGAGTATTAAACAAGGCTTTAATCAACTGTTTTTCAACATGGAGATCTAGTTGTGTCCTTCTTTAGTTGCTGTTAAAGAATGTCCTGAGCAAGCTGGGCCCATGCCCGAGTATTTATACTTTCCCTGGACAGCGCCACCAGCAGGCCGCCCAGTATTATTTCATAAGTCATTTCCACATGAATGACAAGATTCATGTCAGGATGGGCTGTTCAATTCCATCCACTGGACAGGAACAGTGTACTTCTATTGTGCTGCTCCTATCTAGCACGTGTAAGATTCTAGAAACCATAATAAAACCGCTGCTACCGTGTGGAGATTGAAGTTCAGAACGGATTGTGAAATGGTTATGGAATACTAGGAAGTCAACATGTTCCTTTGTTTGTGAAGACACAAAATGGTGGAAGTCAGCAGGGGGTCCTTTGCCTGGTGGTCAGCATGTGGTCCTTTGTTTGTGAGGCCACATGGAAAGGAAGGAGAAACATGCGTGATGAGGAAGTCCCGCCCCACACACCTCACAGGAACATAAACATGTCATGTAGAAGGAACTCCAATCAGGGAAGGTTTGGAGTGAAACTGACCTATCAGATGGTGGCAGACAGTGATATACGAGGGGGGCCAGCAGAAAGGCCCGATAAAAGAAGTGACCCAGATGTGGGAAATTCAGAACGAAGAAAGAAGAACGAAAGAACAGATGAACAAAGAAAGCTGGCCAGTCTATGTTTTTCGACTTACAACTTTTCCTGGACTGATCACCCAAGAGATAAAGGAGTATGTATAAAAGTCGGACATAGAGCTTAGATATTGTTAAAGGGTACTTTTCTGTACGGCTGACTTGGGATATAAATCACCAGGGGGTAGCGTATGGGTTACTGGGGGTACTTTTATGTACAGGTAAATTGGGCGCATATTAATTGTGATGTACACTTGAATTTTGAACTGTAGCATGAATAAAGATCAATTTTATTGATCACATACTTATCTGTCATTGTCACGCTTATTCGTAATTCTCGAAGTCTGAACGGTAGTAAGAGAGAGGCTTACATGTGGGAGGGGGGAGGGATGGTGTGGAAAATCTGCCCCAAGAACTTGTCTTGCAAATTAGCAATCAGTGTTTCGAAAGACAAGCAGTTTGGCGATGAAGGTGGTTTAACGATATTATTGAGACATTAGGGGATAGATTTGGGGAATTAAGGCGTTCAGGAGACTCTAATATGATTAATTAACTCCTACAGGATACGCAGTCTTCAATTAGCTGTAGGCCTCTGTGTGTCTGGAATGAGTCAATAACCATAGATCCAGTGTATCCCTTGTATCGATATTTGGCTAAGTAACAATGCAATTCATTAATCAGATGAACCATCCATGGCTAACTTAGGAAGTTAAGGAGGGTATCAAATTGAAAGAAAAGGCATAAAATGTTGCGAAGATTAGTGGTAGGCCAGAAGATTGGGAAATATTTAGAAACCAGCAAAGGATGACTAAAAAAATAATAAAGAGGGAGAAAATAGATTATGAGAGTAAACTAGCAAGAAATATAAATGTGAGAAGTCGCACAACACCAGGTTATAGTCCAACAGCTTTATTTGAAATCACAAGCTTTCAGAGTGCTGCTTCTTCATCAGGTGAAGTGAAGAGATGCCTGACGAAGGAGCAGCGCTCCGAAAGCTTGTGATTTCAAATAAAGCTGTTGGACTATAACCTGGTGTTGTGCGACTTCTCACATTTGTCCACCCCAGTCCAACACCAGCATCTCCACATCAAGAAATATAAAAACAGACAGTAAGAGCTTCTACAAGTATATAAAAAGGAAGAGAGTAGCTGAAGTAAATGTTGGTCCCTTAGAGGATGAGACTGGGGAATTAATAATGGGAAACAAGGAAATGAACGTAGGAACAATCAGGACCAGATCACAAAAGAGAGTCTACTGACTACATTGTTTGACTCAGCTGCTGTGACTCTGCTCTGCTTTCCAGTCGCTTCAAGTTTTAATCTGCTGAATTATTTTCTCAAATTGATTTCTGATCTCCTTGACTTCTTTGGACATCTAGACTACATTTCTGCTTTGAACTATACTGGATTACACCACTACACTTCTGCACTGGACTACACTGGACCACACTGTAAGACTTACCTGCTGTGTCTCTGCAGCTAAAAGATTTTTTTTTAAATAACTTTTAATCTGCGCTTGTGTCTCTGCTGAACTGGTTCTACTGGTTTTTCAGCTTTGTTGGCTTTGAGCTAGCTGCTGTTTCACTTGCTGTCCGATGACTCGTTCTACTGGTTTTCAGCTTTGCTGGTCGCTGATTTGTGGTTTTACTTTTTCTCCACCGCTTTGATCTATGGTGACTTCCAACTTGTATTAATTTTGCCATCGTCTTTCTTCACCCCTACCGACTATCATTCCTGCGGCAACAACCTCCATCCTCGAACTCTCTACCCTTCAAATAGCTTCTGGACTTCACTCGCCTGCTTTGTACAGCGGTTCATCGATGCTCCGTGCCGGCTCCATCCTACTTACGTTGGGTTTGTCCCTCTAGAGGATCACTGACTTTGACCCTGGTCTCCCTACTAGTGTCTCCAACCTATTCCCTGCTACCATGAAATATGTATCCCATTAATTACAACGTAACCAGGCCTATGTAACCTGAGCTTTTCCCTGTGTCCATTTGCGTGTGCACTTTGGCTGCTGCTCTGGACCCGAGCTATTAATTTATTTTTCCACTTTTTCTCCCCCTTTTTCCTTTTCTCTCTATCCCTCCCTGACCACGCTCTCCTATCGTCATGCCTCCTTTCATCTCTCCTCTCTCGGATACTCTGCCCTCCCAAATCCCAGCTCTTTTTCCTGGAGTTGCAGCCACAGAGTGCCTAGATTCAGGGGCACCATGAAAAGCTGCCATTGGCCTTGTATTTAGAAGCCCCTCAGATCAGAGGGTTTTAAGGGGTTGAGGAGCAGGACTAAGAAGCCATATATCTTCATACTTCGGGGCCAGGAGTTTCCTCCCCATTTTGCCAAAGTAAAGTCTTGCCAGGGGACTGAGCTCCACTGTGATTGCCCTTGTCCGTCTAAATGGCCTGGGACAGGATCTACTAGAACTCCCAGGATTACATAGATGTAGCATACGTCAGCTGTGCTGCTCCGGTCCAGCACCGCAGTAGAGGAGAGCCAGGCCCTTGTCTCAATAGTTGTGATATATGGTAAAGGCTGCGTCTATGACTAAAAACCTTACTGAGTTCTCTGTGAACCAAAGGCAGAGGCAGTGTACTGTGAACAGGTTTCAATGTTATTTGTTTTTTGTAAATTGTTTTTTACATAAAATGTGAAAATGGCAATTACAGCAGATGTAATTATTGAGGTCAATCAATACAGCAAACAATGCGTCGGCTTGTGGCCTTAAGGGATTACAAAGTAAGAGAGGCAGCAGATATATTCTTTTCCAATACTGGTCAAGATGTAAACTGGGATGCTTGACCTTGAGTTAGACTGCTGTAAAGTAAGTTAAAAAGGTTCTATCCAGTTAAACGTCACCTTATTATCAATCTGCTCACCAAGTGTATTCATGCTCATCAATTATCCCCATGCAAATGAATGATTTTGGTCAAAAAATGAATGATTGATGAGGTCTAAGATGTAGAAATAGTTCTTCCTTAATCTTTCATTAGTCTACAATCTGCTTGCAAATAAGGAGAGGTTTGCAAATTAGATTTTTAGCTAGAGTTGCAGTAAAAAAAAGGAACAGTGCTTGATGTAGCGTTTATAAAATTATCAGTGCAACTTTATGGTAAGCATATACCATTATTTATTCTAATTTCTCAAAGTCGCCTCCCTCTGTTACTAATGAGAGACATTGGCCTTGAAATTACACTGTGGGATAATAAGTGTATGAATATTTAACTTGTTTGACTGAAATCCCTCTCGCAGCTATTTTTAATGGATGCTTTAAGCAATTTATTTTAAACAGGTTAATGCTTCTGCTGAAATAGCGGAGAAGAGGAGTTTCAAATGAATACATGTTTGTGTGCTTGTATCTCACAGTGCTAGTTCAAGGACACAGTTGTTGTCCTGGTCACCCTCAATCCTTATAGGAATGTTAGCTCTCCCATCGGAAATGTGAAGATAAGTAATTTGAACATTCAGTACCTCACCACTTATGCAGCCAACTTCTCTCTCTCTCTTTCTTTCTCTTTCTCATTAAAGAAACCACTGACAGAAAGAGTGAAGCATACCTTGAAGTCTGTTATTGTACCTTTCCTCTCATGGGAGACAATTAAATGCTAAATCAGGGGTCAGTACAATATACTGAACATAATAAATAGAAGAATCACGTTGTGTTTAAAGTAGTTAGGAAGTAGCTCTCTAATTAGAAGGTAAAAGAAGTCAGAGGTATTGAAAAAAGGATGGCATGGTGATTCATAAAGCAAAAGGTACTGAGAGCTAGTTTAAGACTGTCAGGAATTAGGTGCTTGAGACAGTTAACTGGAAGGAGGCATATATATTTAAGCCCAGCCGTGAATATTTCATATACATCTTGACTCACTTATGGCTAGATGCATAAAAAAAAGTCTCTACTCAAAATATGTTATAATATAATCCATAAATCTTAAATCCATCTGTGACTTGATTACTGCTAACAGTGGTAGCCATGACTCAGTGATAGCACCTGGGCTCGGCATCAGAAGGTTGTGGGGTCAAGCCCCACTCCAGGCACAGCTGACACTCCAGTGCAGTGCTGAGGGAGTGCTGCACAGAGGGAGGTGCCATCTTTCAGATGAGACGTTAACCCTTCTCAGGACGTAAAAGATCCCATGACACTATTCGAAGAAGAGCAGGGAAGTACTTGCTGGTGTCCTGGCCAATATTTATCCCTCAACCAACATCACTAAAACAGATGATCTGGTCATTATCACATTGCTGTTTGAGGGACTGTGCTGTGCGCAAATTGGCTGCTGCATTTCCTACATTACAACAGTGACTACATTTCAAAAGTACTTCATTGGCTGTAAAGCACTTTGGGATGCCCTGAGGTCGTAAAAGGCGCTATAAAAATGCAAGTTCTTTCTTTTGATATACGTTGAGGCTCTTCTGGCACCTTTTGGTCTTCTGGATAGGATATTAAAAACATTAGACATAATTGGAGGCAGCACGCAGTTGAGGGAGTCGTTTGACCCGATTGCCTGTCTCTGTTCCACGGTCATGTTTGCGTCCGGGTGACCCTGGAGAGGGAGCACGCGGTGTCCGGCAATATGCTTGAGGACTTCTGCGACCGGTGGGCACCAGAGGTTCTGGAGTGCATCATCGACCCCTGAAACCAAATTTTACTTTCATTTGGTAAGTTTCCTTTAAATATTTTATAATTTACAGTTTATTGGTTGTGCCCCTTTAAATATGGGTCACTTGCTAACTCGTTGGTGACACAATCATCCTAATTGGAAAATTAACATAAAAGATTTAGACATAAATGGCTTCCACTCTGGCCTGGCAGTGGAGATATGGAAGACCCTGTACTTTCAGTGTGTTCAGGAGAAATTATACCTTTTCTTCTTATACACTAGCTACCGATGTCCTCCTGAGAAATCTAGAAAGCAGCTGATTAAGATTGAATACTGCTCAAGCACAGCAAAGTTAACAGTACTGTGCATTATTTCCCTCTACAGTCTGTAAGCCTGCTGACAGCAGAGAACATTGCTGGAGAGCAAGACTTTGCAAAGCCCTTTACCTCTAGCAACACTGGAGACTACTAACCCACGCCATTATTCCCCTGCTCCTTGCACTCCGACACCCACTCAAGGGGGTACAAACAGTTTAGAGGATGAATTGATATGTGGTGAGATACAGAGCAAAAGGAAGCCAGCGGATGCACATGTCGCCTCCTTTAATACCCTTTTTAAAATCTACTTCTTTGAGCAAGCTTTTAGTCACCCTTCCTAAAATTACCTTCTTTTGTTCAGCATCCATTTTATCCTTACGCCTCTATGAAGCACCTTGGACTTGCTTTTCATATGGCATGGCACTATATAGGCTTGGTTTCATCTTGTTGCTAGTTCCTGAATTATCGAATCTGATTTATTTATCCACTACTCTTCTCAACCTTGGTGGAGTCTTGCAATTTGTGCCTTGGCCTTTCCCCTGATTCTTCAATAATAAAAAAGAAGGGAGTGACTTGCTATCTGTGACGTTAACTCTAGGATTAAGAGGTATTGTTGAACTCAAGAAAAGCCTAATAGCCAGTCCTACTGCCTTCAACTTATGATTAGTACTATTGTATTTAATTCCCTGTGTGTGCCTGATGTAACTGTCACGGTCTCACTGCTAAGCCAGATGATCCTGACATCAGTTCACAGCAATTCCTGTTGCTAAACCAGATGCTGTCATGATGTAAGTCTAAGTCTGAACTTCTTCAAACTGTTGTATCATAGGATGTCACAATCAATTTCACACTGTGAGCTGTAAATTGTTAATGAGTGGAAACCTTCCTTAATTTTTGCTATTAATAATCAAATGACTTTGAACATTGTCTACTTGGATCAGATGTGTAAGAAAAGTTGTTTGGAAACTCAGATTTCTATTACTTCATGTAGTAGATTTTACAAATGAACGCTCCCAGCGTAGAGATTCGTGTGAAGGGAGTTCATGCCAAGAGTTTGCAGATGGAGGTCAGCATGCCCCATATAATTTTCCTCCCATTTATTAAATTCACGGGCAGAATCTTAACCTTTGCTCACCGGTTCCCGATATGTGTGCCCGACGCAGAAAATCTAGCCCATAATTCCTAAATATTAATGGGGTAAGGAGAAGAAAACAAAGACTTTTGCATTTATATAGCACCTTTCATGATCTCAGGACATCCAATGAAGTACTTTTGAAGTGTAGTCACTGTTGTAATGTAGGAAACACGGCAGCCAATGTGTGCACAGCAAGATCTCACAAACAGCAAAGAGATAATGACCAAATAATCTGTTTTAGTAATATTGGTTGACGGATACATATTGGCCAGGACACCGGGACAACTCCCTGCTTTCCTTCAAATAGTGCCATGGGATCTTTTACATATAGACAGGCAAAAGGGTGATTGTTTTTTCCTTACCGCCCCATTTGCACTTAAAAATGAGGTGGCAGCAGGCAGAAAATAAAGTGCCTGTTCCTCCCACCCATTTGCCACTGACTTGGTTCTTTAAAGGTCATTAATCCTGGCCACCAGATCACCCATCTGAAACAGGTGGAAGCCTCATGAATATATGAAAATCGGGGTCAAATTATGCCATTACAACGTCGACACCAAAGCCAGTTTCCGACATTACACCTGTAGGGGGTGGTGTGTGGGTCAGCCTCACCACTGACTTCTGAGCGGTTCGAATCGCTCCCACTCCCTTGATTCTAGACCTTGGGCTTATTTGGGGGGTTGTGACACAAGTGCAGCAGACAACTGGTTTTGGTGCAAGAAACTTTGATCTTTATTCAAGAAAGAAAATACAACACAACAATCTTATACTCTAATAAAAATGGGGAACATTTTAATACATACGAGGGAAATACAGTAGAGAATACCTCACCCCTCCCGATCCCACTTCCGAGCTAAGTTGAACTCTAGAGGACCAGGATAATGCTCACCAAACGAATCCTTGACAGTTGAGCTGGTTCACGGTTTCGGGGTTCGCTGGATGTGTTGGTCGGTGTCTGCCGTACCCCGGACGCGGTAGAAGACTTCGACTGCTGGTCAGTCTTCGCGAGTCGCTGATGCGGTAGGGTGCGTTTTGGATTTATGGGGTGAGTACCCACTTTCCTTCTGTAGAGATAGGGTTTAGAGTTCCTTTTAAGTGAAAATCTTACCCGGGGGTAATTCAGGAATAGATTGTAGAGTGGAAAACTTTCGAATCTTCGGTTTTCTCCTGAGTTGTTTTTCTTTGGTCGCGATGGCTCGATATTACCAGGTTGGTTGGTGGTAATATTTTGTTGGTAGTTTTGTGAGGCTCTTGTTGCCGCAATGTGTCCGATGATGTCCTGGGTCACTGAAGCTGTTGAACTTGGGTGTACGGTAGAATGCTGCCCCGTCTCGATGCTCCGGTTTCTTCTAGAGAGAACTGACTTCTTGAGAAAACAGGCCTTCAATTATACTTTGAGGGGCCTTCTAATCTGCGTGCCAAATCAGTCCCGGTTTATTGTTTGATTTGGGCGGGCTCGTTAATGGTAACTTGATTAGAAATGTGTAAAATGGTTTCGGGATGCTGTACTGATTATTCAATGAGCTGTTGAGCTCCTAGTTAATTGTCATAGCTATAATAAGGTTTCGAGTCTCCTGTCTGAGCCCGAGATTTCTATGTAGGTTGGCGAGGTGATTTGCATTATGCATGTTTTGGATGGGTCCTGTGTTTTGGGTGGGGACTGCTCCTCAGTGGGTCGATTGTTAGGATGTTAATGTCTGATAGGGGCTGAGCGAGGTTACACAGTTCCCCAGACAATTTGATTTATTCCAATACCCAAACTGTCTTTGCAGAGGTTGATCCCATTCCCTGTTGCAGCCTTTTCTCCCTTTACAGGCCCAACATACCTTTTAAAAATGCCAAATCTTGGTTTCCGACCTTGAATCTCCCTCTGTTAGGCCCAATGCGTGTTTTATCATCCTGAAGCTTGTTAGAAAGAGTCCAAAGTCATTTTCCTTAGGGTTTTCTTCTAGCTTTGGGGGATCTGTGAATTTTGAGGATCTTACACACCTGACTAATGCCACTTTCTGTTCCCACCCACCAACCATGGGCAGTACAAATCCTGAAGCAACCATTTCAAATGCTATTGAAAGGGATCGGCAGCTATATAGAGCTTTTGGTAAAGTTATGTAGAACTTATGGAGACATTTTTCTTGCAGTAGCTTGTGGGCTTTTTGACCTTAAATGATTTGAAAGTACTTATAGTTGCTATTTTTTGGTCCTGACCTGTTAAGGGGCTTCTGGCGTTGCAGTCGTTTCTTGATCTGCCTCGGAATCCCACTCTGGAGGAGGAGGAGGAAGAGAAGCAGCAGGAGGAAGGTACAAATAGAGCTCTAGCTGCAGGGAAAGCAAATAGAAGGAGGCGTGCTCAGAAGAATGTTTACCCTCCCAACAGAGATTATAGGCCCAGAACAATATACTTGTAGTTCTCTGTACAGTAGTGCATGAACGTGCCTACTTCCGATTTAAACGCGGCGGGTTTGAAGGCATCTGAGTAACCCGCTCTGGAGAGGTGGGTCCATCATCATAATATTTCAGTGAGGCTCCGTTCTTTAGCTTTTGGGAACCATTTGAATTTAATGGCTGCGGGTTGGTTTTCCCAAGGCTTGGGAAACCAGGGAGCTAAAGGGAGGCGGGAGCTGTTAGATACAGCAAGTAATGCTTTTCCTGCACTGCTTGTGGGCCAGGAGGAGCAGGATTGCTTCCCTCCGGCCCCCCAAGCAAATGCTCTGCCGGGTTCTCTGCCCTCCCCGCAATCTCTCCCTTCCCGTGATCTCTCCCTCCCTCTCTCTCTCCTCGCTGCTGTGCTCCGAGCACCCCCACCATGCCCCGATCTTTGCCGATTGCCGGGGACTATCTCCAACGGTTCCCGGCTGTAGCCTCCTACCACTGGCTTTCCCGTACAGCAGCCGGCCAGCCTCTCAATCTGGCCAGCTGCAGGATGGGAAACAGAGTAAAAAAAAAATGCTTAAATTTGGCAGGACCTCCACATTCCCAGCATTTCCAGGTTTTCCAGCCGCAAATACATGTCCCTGCTCCCTCTCCACCTTTCTGTAAATATCGGGGCCAATGATTTCGATGTTTGGATAGGTCTGGTCGTTTCCTACAATACAGCCCTGAAAGAGTGTCCTGTTTGCATGTGGTTTTGCTGTATGATGCATAATGTTGCTTTGCACCAGGAGAACCACCATTGGAGGAGAATCTTCAGCATGATAAGGATGACGTGGAGAATGGTAAGGAAGAAGTGTGAGGTCCAATAGTTTCATGCAGCCGGAGCTCTTTGGCAGCAGTTCATTGAAGAAAACTTCAGCTGAACATACTCCCCTGCATATCCACCATATGTCCCACTCCTTCGACCCTACAATAAACAGCTTCTGCCAAAATACCAAAATTGATATTCATCTCAACCAACATCGCAAGATCACCAGATGCTACAGGAACACATTCTGCACATGAAGATTTCAAATAGCATTGTGGTTTTACTGGCTTACAGAAAGACCTGCAAAATATTTCTCACCCTGGTGTGAGCTCCTAGTGCCTGTCTGAAATGCACTTTTATCTACTCTAGTGCTTCTACGAACAACTTGGGAGGAGGGAGGCGGCTACGGTTCTTTCAAGGGGGCCATGAGACACTCATGGTTAGTGACCTTCAGGACTGCGGCCTGAGAAGGCCAAGTTGCCGATTGTAACAACTTAGCGTCTGCCGGATGGTCTGGTCCAGCTGGCACCAGGAAGTCATGATGGTACAGAAGCGTTGTCACCATGATCGATGGCATCATGTTCCATTTCCAATGCACAACCGACCCGACTACCAGGTTGCGGCTCAGCACTCTTGCTGATCTGCGGGAGAGCAGACTCTAGGAAATCCGTGATCCTAGTGAAGCCCCTATACATGTGCTCTCTCAGCCTGTTCAAGGCGGAGGAGTTGGTTGAGCCCAGAGCCTGCATTAGCGCAGGATGGGCATCCCTGAGAGATGCTATTACTGGTGTTACAGAACCTACCGGGGGGGCCGGGGGTGGGGGGGGGGAGAATCAGCTGCAATTGCCATTGAGGTGACCACATGCTCCATGGTTGACTGTAAAGTGTTGATCCCATGTGTGAGAACCCCACTCAAGTTGGTAGTGGACTCCACCATACAATCCAGCAGCTTCAGGAAACTCCCTGGCAGGCAAACCACTGCATTCAGCAATATATGGTGCACTGACATCTTTATTTTAAGGCCCTTGTAGCCTGCGTCTCTCTCTTATCTTCAGCAGAGCTAGGAGGTGAGCTGGCCCTCCGGTTAGCTCTTACCTTGTCCTTCCTTGACATCACCACCTGCTGCTGCTCACTTGTGCTCAATGAATCCCCCAGTGCAGTCTCCTCAAAGTCACTATTTAAGTCACACAGGACACAAATGTCTGTGCTGGTGCTTGGCAGGGTAAGGCAGAATGATAGTGTATTGTCATCAAGATTTTCCTCATCAGACTGTCTGGTACAATGACTGAGTTGTCTGACTGACCTAGAAAAAGGGGAGAGAGAGACAAGGGTTGGCATGTAGTGGCAAGAGTAAGCAGTAGCAGATGAGTAGATGGGCAATGCACCGTTAGGTTGCCATGCTCATTGTGTGGCTGTGTGAATGCGTCACTGAAAGTATTAAGTAGGAAGGGAAGATGCCATCGCACCTTGCTATGCCAGGCATCCAGCCTTGCCATCTCTGATGCTGACTGCTGTGTGTCTTCTAGGATATCAATGACCACCTTGTCTGTAGATGTTAGTGTTTGCAATGTAGCGAGACCTCCTCCAGAGCTGGTTTGTATGAAAAAGTGCTTCCTGATTTCAGACCTAAGATTATGCCCTCTTGTTCTGGATTCCCTCTGTATCTACCCTTTCGAATCCCTTCATGATTTTAAATACTTCAATTAGATCACCTATCAACCTTCTAGATTCAAGGGAATACAAGCCAAGTTTATGCAACCTGTTCTCATAATTTAACCCTTTAAGCTCCTGTATTATTCTGGTGAATCTGCGCTGTTCCCCTTCCAATGCCAATATATTTTTCCTGAGGTTCAGTGTCTAAAACTCCGAATGGGGTCTGATCAAGACCCTTTGTAACTTCCATCCACACAACTTACTGTGCCTCCTAACTTAGTGTCATTCACAAACTTGGATATACAATTCTCTACTCTTCAATTAATTCTGAATGATCAGGTAAGGCAATTGCAAACAGTCATTACTGGCCTTCTGATTCGATGAAGATGAGGATAAAAAATGTGAGTGATTAGAAAAGTTATCAACCAGATCAGATTAAGTGGAAAGAACACAGTTATTTATAATGTGCTGTAAAGACTGGCAACGGATGGAAATGAAGAATCATTAGATGGAACCAAGAGCTTGACGGACAATGTTGGTGAGCTAGAAAGAGCTTTAGCAGAAGTAAAGTTATGTTAGACTCAAATATGGCAGGGCTCTTGTAGGTTTATCCAGGGAGTAACTGAGTCATGCAGAGTAGGAAGGTCCCAGGTTCAATTCCCATTCTGTTAATCTCAAATGTGGTGATAGGAGCCCCACCAACCCTGGGCATAGTGAATGTTTGTCAGCACTCCGTTCTCTCAGATCCAGCCCCAACATTGTCATTAATCCTGCTGACAAGGGTGGTGCTGTTGTTGTTTGGCGAACCGACTTCTACCTAGCGGAGGCTGAATGCTAACTCTCTGACACCTCCTCCTACCTCCCCCTGGACCATGACCCCACTACCGTACATCAAGCCATCATTTCCAAGGCTGTCACTGACCTCATCTCCTCTGGAGATCTTACCTCCACAGCTGCCAACCTCATGGTTCCCCAACCCCGCACAGCCCGCTTCTACCTCCTTCCCAAGATCCACAAACAGGACTGCCCTGGTAGACCCATCGTTTCAGCCTGTTCTTGCCCCTGGGAAGTTATCTCTTCCTATCTCAACTCTATTTTCTCTCCCCTTGTCCAGTCTCTTCCTACCTACATCCACGACTCTTCTGACGCCCTCCGCCGCTTTAACAGTTTCCAGTTTCCTGGCCCCCAACCGTCTCCTTTTCACTATGGATGTCCAATCTCTCTACACCTCCATCCCCCACCAGGATGGCCTTGAACAGAGGCCCAACCAGTCCCCATCCACCACCACCCTCCTCCACCTGGCTGAACTTGTTCTCACATTGAACAACTTCTCCTTTGACTCCACTCACTTCCTCCAAATTAAAGGTGTTGTTATGGGAACCCGCATGGGTCCTAGATAAGCCTACCTTTTCGTGGGGTATGTGGAACATTCTTTGTTCCAATACTACTCAGGTCCCCTCCCTCACCTCTTTTTCTGGTACATTGATGACTGTATTGGTGCCGTTTCCTGCTCTCGCCCTGAACTAGAAAATTTCATTCACTTTGCTTCTAATTTCCACCCTTCCCTCACCTTCACATTTCCATCTCCGACTCTTCCCTTCTCTTCCTCGACTTCTCTGTCTCCATTTCTGGGGATAGGGTATTGACAAACATTCACTATAAACCCACTGACTCCCACAGTTACCTGGACTACACTTCCTCCCACCTCGCTTCCTGAAAGGATTCTATTCCATTCTCCCAGTTTCTCCATCTCCGCTGCATCTGCTCTGACGATGCCACCTTCCATACTAGTGCTTATGATGTGTCTTCCTTTTTCCTCAACCGAGGATTCCCCTCTACTGTGGTTGACACAGCCCTTGACTGTGTCCATTCTATTTCCTGCACTTCTGCTCTCACCCCTTCCCCTCCCTCCCAGAACCATTATAGGTTTCCCATTGTCCTCACCTTTCACCCCACCAGAGTCCACATTCAACGGATCATCCATGCCATTTCCGCCACCTCCAGCGTGATCCCACCACCAAACACATCTTCCCCTCCCCTCCCCTTTCAGCATTTCAAGGGACCGCTCCCTCTGCGACACCCTGGTTCACTCCTCTATCACCACTAACTCCCCTTCCCAAAGCACCTTCCCGTGCAAGCGCAGGGGATGCAACACCTGCTCTTTTACCTCATCCACTATCCAGGGCCCCAAACACTCCTTCCAGGTGAAACAGCGATTTACTTGTACTTCTTGCAATTTAGTATACTGTAATCGCTGCTCACGATGCGGTCTCCTTTACATTGGGGAGGCCAAACGCAGATTGGTTGACCGATTTGCAGAACACCTCCGTTCAGTCCATAAGCGTGACCCCGAGCTTCCGGTCGCCTGTCACTTTAATTCTCTGCTCCACTCCCACTCTGATCTCTCCATCCTCGGCCTCTTACACTGTTCCAATGAAGCTCAACGTAAGCTCGAGGAACAGCACCTCATCTTTCGATTAGGCACTTTACAGCCTTCTGGACTCAACATCGAGTTCAACAATTTCAGACCATAACCTCTGCCCCTAATCTCACATGGCAGCTGCTGGTGATTCTGCCATTGCCATTTACACCTCATCTAGTGTCATCCTTTGTTTCTTAACTTGTCCCATTACCATTTCCTTTTGCCTTGCACCATCATCCCTTTTGCCTTTTAATCTTTCCTGCCTTCCATCCTATCGCAAACCTTCCCTTTAGTCCTTTCCCTGCCCCTACACTTGCTTAAAAATCTGTTACATCCCTCATTTTTTCCAGTTCTGATGAAGGGTCATTGACCTGAAACGTTAACTTTGTTTCTCTCTCTACAGATGCTGCCTGACCCTGCTGAGTATTTCCAGCATTTTCTGTAGTTATTTATTTCAGGTTTCCAGCCTCCACGATATTTTGCTTTTGCCATAGTACTGTGAGTTGGAAGATAAAGGAAGAAGCTATCTGGAGGGTTGAGCTGTAATCTTCCGCAACCGATATGATCTGGGTGTTGACCGTAAGTATGTTCAGGTTGATTTAACCCTTAATAAACCTTCAAGTGTTTGACTGCGTGCAAATTTATTGTTGGTATACAGGCACAGGGCTTCAGCCTTTGTCTGTAATATTATAAAAATACACTTCCTAACAAGGGCTTTGTGGCCCGTTAGACTGTAGACACTCATGTGTAAGTGATGAGTGCTTGTGGCCTTATGGAAAGGGTGAAAAATTCAAGAGGAAAATTTAAGATCAAAATTACACTAATTTATTATCCGTTTCACCTATAATTTGCAGCACTTCTCTAATTATTGCAAAGTAGCAGCCACAATTAATAGTCAATTATTTCCTCCTAGAATATGCATTGCACTAATTAGATGCCATCATTCACAATAATAGGACTCTGAAAACAGGCTTACAGGACTCAACTTGTTTTCACCTTGTGAAGAAAGATTGAGAGGGGCCAAGATTCAGGACTTTAAAATGATGAGAGGCACAAGTAACACGTATGTCAACAGATTATTAAACTTGGACCATGAGTACTACATTTAAAAAAAAAAAACCTTAAGTAAGGTTGGAGATAAGAATTGTTTTTTTTACACTGCAGTATTGGAATCAAGGAATAGATCTGCAGCTAAAGCAATTAATGTGATGTTTATTAGTTCCTTTCACCCCCCTCCTACACCCCTAAGTGGCAATAACACATTTCACATCAATGAAAAAAGTGCTGAGTAGATTTATAAGGATGTTACTACAGACGAGGAGTTATTGTTATAAAGAGAGACTTGAGAAATTAGAGCTTTTTCATTGACCGGAGAGAGATCTTCACGATTATGAAGGATTCTGATAAGGGAAATAGTGATAGATTGCTTTCACTGGTTGGCAGCACAGGAGCAGAGGACACAAATTGAAGATAATCACAAAAAGAATTAAAGGGGGGATTACAAAGGGATTCTTTATCCAGAGAGAAAGGCTGAATTGTGGAATTCGTTGCCAGAAACTGTTATCGAAGCAGGGTCTGAATTTTTTTTTAAAAGGGAATTAAAATAGTGTTTGAATAAAAGGAAGAGAGTGAGCAGGAGCGTGGCATTAGACTAAATAAGACTTATGGAGAAAAGTACTAGAGCATATTTGATGCAAAAAGTGACCGGTTTCTGTGAACATTCTATGATTCGATATTCTGCTAGGTACTCCTACCCAGGCCCTTGAAGATTAGTACGTCTTAGTGAGTAGTACTCTTGAATCCGGATCAGGATTATGAAAACTTATGAAGACTCAAAGTTTTAGCTCATAATCTAAATGAAGAATTCAGTGCAATATTAAGAGAATACTTCATTGCTGGAGGTAACATTGCTGGATGTTAAACTGAGGTACCATTATCACCTTGGACCATTTTTCTATTTCTCCCTCAGCCCTCAACATATTTCATGAAGTCTGCCGTCTTCCCTCTTGATACATAGAAGTTACCCTCCATGCAAGCAACTAGTTCCAATCAAATTTACCCACCCTGTTCCCATATCCCGTCAATGCCTTTATCTTCATCCACCTATCAAATCTAATCTTGAATGTGGACATAGTTTCTGTTTCAACTACTAACCCTGGAAGTGAATTTCACAACTTCATAACTCTCTGTGTGAAGAAATGTCTTCTACCCTCTATTCTAAATCTCTTACATTTAATCTTGTAGCTATGGCTCCTCATTCTTGACCCTTCAACGATTGGAAGTAGTCTGAATATATTTACCCCGTTCCATCCTTTCATAATTTTAAACATGTCTATCATATCACCCCTCAATCTGTGTTGTTCTAACGATATTCTGCCATCTTAACTCCTGACCACGTAATTTCACTTCCTTAGCTATATGCTTGTTGACACCATCATTCTGTCTCCCTGAGATTGTTTCCCTCTGCTCCAAGACTCCAAGCCATTATTACAGATGTCATCAGGAAACCCACCATTAGCCTCTCCACAACTGTTGTCTTATTTCCAAACTTCCCTTCCTTTCCAAAGACCTGGAACACATTGTTGCCTCCTAATTTTAAACTGCTTTGAAACATCTTTCTGCAAGATAAATGAAATGAGGATGTGTCCCTTAGATAAGTGTAATTCAGCCCCATTAAGAGGTGGGGGAAGGTCCAGGCCAGAGGAGCAACCTGGAACCCCTGAAGAAATAGTAACTGTTTATTTTTTTTAATGGATCCCAGGGGCCTGAGGGAGGTTGTATACTGTCTTGGTGTGGGGAGCTTGGACAACCCCCTCCAATGGTGAGCAGGCACCAGATCTTCCTGGCTGTATGTGGCACGTGGGCACAGGAGATGTGCCCATAGTGGCACAGACATCTGCCAGTCCCATGCAAATTAAGTGCCCTTGCACTCACCCTGCAAACCCCAACCAGGTTAGCGCTGGAGGGCACCGGGAGCACGATCCTGCCAAAACTTCTGGGATCGTAGCCCATTAATGTTTGAGGCCATTATTTAGTCAAGCAGAGGCACATTTTCAGGAATGTGAAGGTAGAGTTCTCAGACAGAGCGGAAAGCAGCAGTCAGCTAGCGGGGATGAAGATCAGGTGGTCTGAATAGCTACTTGCTATAGGAATCTGCTGAGTGCTATTACTTTAGCACCTTTTCTCAGGTTTGCCATTTCCAAATTTGCTTCCATGAACTCTGGGTGTTGCAGAGAACAATCACTCTGCTATTTTTTGCCACACATTTCAAGCAAATCCCTGGGAGAATGGTCTTAAATATCAACCAGAGCAATCCTCCTATGCCTCACTACTTACATTAGCACCTGAAGAACACCATGCTCAAATGCGCCCTTTGCTTTCAGGAACCCTCCTTTAGTGAGAAATAGTGTGAATCTTTATACCCGTCAGTTCATATGAAATAGAAGCTTAATCTAGAGGGTATTGACCTAAATTTCAGAATGTGCAGGTAAAATTCATTTTCAGTAGCGCACAAAGGGCGATAGCAAATCGGCAGCCTGTTTTACACCCCACCCGATCTTCTCTTCCATTGAAGTCAATGTGTAAAATTATCACTGAAGGGTCACTGCTACTGCTCCAGGCCTTACAAAGATAACTCCAAATTTACCTTGGCTGGGCCTCTTCAGCACCATCGCCCATGAAACTGATCAGACCAATTCCAACCTAAAATGGCAATCAGGATTCAGTATATCAACAAACGCCTACCCCCTGAGACAGGCAGGCACTTCAGGCACCCAGGGGTAGGCCTCTTTCAAAATGTCACCAGCTTCTTCGTCGCTGGGTGGTATGGCTACTGACCCCATTTTGCGGCTGTTACTGTCTGTTAACGGCAGATAATAGAAGCAAAAATTGGCCCCTTAAAGTGAGAAGAGAGGTTATGAGAAATTCATTTACACAGCGAGTTAGAGGATAGAATGCTTTACCACATAGAACAGACAAGGCAGAGATCATTGCGTCTTTTAAGGAAAGAGCAGATAAACATTAGAAGCAGTGGAAGATGCAGGATGATGGGGAGAGAGCAGGGTAGCGGCATTAGTTTTGAATTTGTCTCGCAAAGAGCTGGCACAGGCATAATAGGCTGAATGGCCTTCTTCTGTGTCTTAAATGTTTTAATTTCTATTACCTCATCTCTGTATCCTTATTTTATTGCAATTAAGATTCACCACACTACCTTCCATAATAATTTGCTCTTTCCCAATATCTCAGGTCTGTAGAATTCTTTATTTCCTTCAGTCTTCCCTTCCGTCTACAATCATTTGTCTTATCTTTTCCCCGACTCTTTTCATCCGTGGTAGTTCTTGTACTATTAGCCTTGGTTCATCACCTAGGTTTCTCAATAATAATGGAAAAATGCCTTTATATAAAGCTCAAAAGAGCAACTAATACTGTGCCAGCATGCTGTTTACATTTCCCACATATTTCATTCGTAAAACCTCTCAAGTGAGACTGCCCAATTATTGCTAATTAGTGCTGCATTCCAGTCAGTTTGGTACAGTGGTCTCGAAACCACTGGGAACAGGGCTGGGCCTGCCTCAAATTCAGGTCACTATGGGACTCTTTAACAGCTGCTAGAGAGAGATGTTTGTGCTTCTAATATATTCATCTCCACACTCCCAAAATAGCTGTAAAAAAGTAAAATACAATAACCGTGATAAGCAATTAATTTTGCTTCAGTCACTTCACTTTGTCTGCTGCCTGAGGAGATTATGCAATTGTTGTGAAATGTATGTAAATTAAATTATTTTGTTTGCTGCCCACGGTGGATAATAGATGAAAGATGTTGGATTAATTTCTTCGGTTTTATTAACATTGAGAAAATAAATACCTCCGCTACTTGAAGGAATGTATGAGGCAACCAGCTAAAACACAACATCACGTTTGTGGACACATTGTGTGGAAAGAACTGATGGCGGTGAAGTAGCATTTTCCCTCTTTCAGTAGTTTTCTCAGCATGGAAAGGACGAAGGGTGAGATGATTGTACGAACGCTTAACATAAGTGCATCAAGTTCCATTCTCCACTATTTTAACAGAGTTATTAACCCATTTTTAAAAACAGGCCAGCACCCAGTTTAAAATGAAGAGGAGATACTGACATGAGAGCATTGAGTCTACCTGGTAATATCTACCCTCTAGTCATTTGAAACTGTTCCATCTGTATTAATACTGAACAGTGCTCTACCAGAGTTGAAAAAATCGATTTTTACATAATTTTATTTCCAATGCACTTTCCTCAAATAAATCAATTTCATACGAACATACAAATAATGATGGACAGGAAAAGACCCTCTGGTCCATCCTACTTTTCCCACCCAACTTGTGCATCGCAATATATACACTCCCCACCCCACCCGAAAGCCATGTAATCTCCTGCGAGAGGTGAAAAACCAGATAAAAAACCAGGCCAATTTGAGGGGGAAAAAATCTGGAATATTTCTCTCCAACGCCCCCCCCGCACCCTCTTAGGCAATCGCAACTAGTCCAGCACGCCATTCTGGCCCTGACTAATGTCAAGCAGTACTTACCTTTAGCATGAGGTTGCTTTGAATTTAATTTTCAATCTAAGAAAACAGAGAGAAACTGTTGTGCTAAATTTGCTAAAAAGTAATGGTGCATGAATGACGCTCGCCATATTAATGTACAAATCAGCCAGCAACTTGTGGCGAGGAGGAGATACCCCATGAATCGCCAAAAGTTGCAGGACGATTTGCTCCACTGCACGAAAATGCTTCACGAAAATGACATCTCACCCTTAACCTCTTTGTGAGTTTCATAAAGTTGCTGCGTTTGAACATTAATTGTCCATTAAACTCACCACAGAAAGTTAAGTCTAGTAATTAATAGCGTAAGTACACTTTTAACAATATGATAATTTTTAATGAACGCCAATCAACCTCCCTGGCACAGAAAATGAACATTTAAAAGTGTTGGGGGAAAAATTCATTATAGCCCCGTTTGGGGTGTTAACTTTGAAAGATTGAGAAAATGAGCACCAGGCACTAAAGGAAAGGTTAAATCAAGCACTCCGCTTCCTTCCTGGAGCGCAACAAGCAGCAGGCGGGGCAGTAGGTGTGCACAATGGGAGTGCTGCCTCGTTGAAAGGCTCCTTCCCTCCCTTAAAGGGAAGGGCCATCGCTGCAGGGTCTGCAAGGGAAATCAACTTACCTAGTCCCCAACGGCAGCCACAATCCGGCCCGATCAGCCCGATGCACTGCAGCAGAGTGCCAGGCTGATCGAGCGCTGGGGAAAGAAGGAAAAAAACAGAAAACGAGCATTTGATTATTTTTTTCCCTAGTTCGGGTCTGGGGCGCTACCGGGGCAATGCACATGGCGATGACGTCATGATCTCCGGGCGAAGGAGATCGGGGCGCAATGCCATACTCTGCCGCAAATCTCTCGCCAAATTTAGCGGGAGGCGATATTCTCGCCGCGCCCGGGCGGTAACTGGTTATCGCCCTGTTATCGCCCCCCAGAGGCAACAACAGAAGGCACAAGCATACCCAATTTCTCCCCCCAAGAGTCTTATTCCTTCAGGTAGTGACTTGCTGTTGGAGATTTAAAAATGTTAAATTTAAAAAAAAAATTTTGCTTTTCATTTCCGTCTTTTTTTCTCTCTCTCTCTTAATCTAATCTTTCTTTCCCAGTCTTTGGCCGAGATTTTCTGGGGTGTCAGAGGGCGGGATCGGTGGCAGGTCGGGTGTTTTTTTTGACAGCAGATCGGGAACCCGCTATCAACCTGCCACAATGCGCAGACCCGACAGGCAATGGCAGGTGACCCAATTAAACTCATTAGCATCTAGTTGACAGATGATTAACAGGCATTTTTAACTTACCTTTTGACTTTAACTTCATGGCTATGGGAACCACGCTGTTCAGGGACCATGGTTGTCAACCTGAGGTGGGAGTTCTGTGGTCATTGACCCAGCTGATTACCTGACAGCTTGAAATGTACAGTAAAAGCTCCCACCTGACAGATCATCACTTTCCTCAGCCACAAGCTGTTTCTCAGTCCATGTCCAGCACAGATTCTGCAGGCTTTCCACTTTCCACTCTCCATCCAGTCTCACCTCATTGGACAAAATCTCTCACCATTGGTAGAATGCCTCTGTCATTTCTACTTCATCTGCCATCTATTCCATCAGTATGGGTGCCCTTGATACAGTCTCACCTTGTTTCTCAGAATCCGACCATGATCAACCCCCAATTCAGCAGCACCAGGCACACCAGCAGCACCAACAACAACACCAACCTTCTCTGCAATCACCTGATGCTGCACAGGACAGAGGGCATCAGCACCCAAGCACATTTCTGCCTGGGAGGCCTGGGATGGCCTCATCATGGCCAGATTTAGTTAACTTGACGCTGTACACCCTGGCTGCCACATGATGCATCAAGTTGGCACCACCCCACACAACACCATAAAGCATACCTAGATATCCAAGCCATTTCTTTCATACTCATCACCATTGTAGGGGGTACCGTTATGTCTCACCATTCACTGCAATTCACTAAGACACTTCCAAAGGTGCACAAAAATCTGTCCAAGAACAGAAAGTGTTTAAATATAAGGTTTCAATGTTTGACACCACATTAACAGAAACATTACATGAACATTGCATAAACCACCCAAGTGCCTACCTTTGTGTGTTGTTCGGTTGTACGATTGCACTAGGATGAGGGTGAGTGTGAGAGGTGGCTAGTGAGATGGGGATGTGATAATCTAGATAGAGAGAGGGATGTGTAGAGGGGCAAGGAAATTTGGTTGAGTAAGGATGTGCAGGAGTAGGGTAGGGAAGGCAGAGTGATGGGGATGTGATGAGAGGCACAGCAGGATGAAGGTGAGTGTGGTTTGTACTAATGTTTCGTGATCTAATGAGATCATTGAAAGGTTTGTGCCACTGCACCCAGGTCCTCCTGACAACATCCCTGCTTGTGACTTCCTCTGCAATGTGCTACCAGGCTGTGTTGATTTCCTGGGGAGGTCTCTTCCGCCCATCGGAAGGGAAGAGGACCTCCCTGCATGCTCTGACTCCCTCCACAAGCATATGGAGGGAGTCATTGGAGAAACTGGGTACAGCCCTGTGCCTCTGTGCAGTGATTGTCAGTGTTTGCAGTACTTCAATGCTTTAGAACACTGACAGCGCAAATGTCAAAAGAAAGTTGGTCATGGTCCCTTTAAGGAATCCGGCTGATGGTGCAGCATCAATTACGTCGCCAGACCCACTTCCTCTTATTGGACCGGGAAACGCGCTGGGTGGGCTTAACAAGCCCTATCAATGTAAATTCATTTTCCAGAGCGGGATGACCCCGGCAAGGTAAGGAAAATCTCGGCCTTTATTTCTCTTTCCGTATCTGATTTGACATTGAATTCACCCACTCTAATTTACCCTCCTTCTCAGTCCTTCTTCTGTTTATTTCTCAATCTTTAAATCTCCTTGGTTAAGGGGATAGACTGCTTGTCCCGTCATTCACCAAGGTCCCAGATGCCCCGTTGCCCTTGCATTAGCAGCTTGCACTATCAACAACTTACAGGGCAAAACAATTTGTGCAGAAGAGTGCAGGAAAAAGTCTAACTATCTGGCCTCGTGTGAGATGCCCCGCTCCAGCAAATTCCTGTTATGTTGTCTTAGTAAGGCCCACAATGACTCATGATGAAGCTGCCACATTTCTGTCGTCACTGTCTCTGCAGTAGCTTCAAATACAAATGATTTCAAACAATAGAAAAAAACTTGGGTTCAGATTTTCTTTTTTCCTCTGCCAATTTTTCTTCACTTCTCAACTGAATAATTGGGGAAGATCTCCTCCGTGCACTCAGAAAAACTGCATTGTTAACGTGTTTATATAAAGAACAAGCTTGCCCTTTCAGTACATATTTCATGTGGAAGAAATCTTCCCCCATGGTGACTCATGCTACGATACTGTTCCACATGCAACAGCGTCCCCAGTATCTCAAGAGAGAATATTCTTCAAACAGGCAGAAGAACCAGAGGGGAGATGAGATTTTTTTTAACACTGCGAGTTATTATGATCTGGAATGCACTGCCTGAAGGGATGGTGGAAGCAGATTCAAAAGTAACTTTCAAAAAAGAATTGGGTATATACTTGAAGGGGAAAACGTTGTCGGGCTACGGGGAAAGAGCAGAGGAGTGGGGCTAATTGGATAGCTCTTTCAAAGAGCCTGCACAGGCACGATGCGCCGAATGACCTCCTTCTGTGCTGTATGATTCTAGGTCATTCCACAATCTGCTGCTCCCAGCAGGGCACCGTGCTCCCTGGGAGTGCTGTCCAGGAAATCATGGACACACAGGCCATGGTTTTCCACCCATTCATTTATAATGGATGTAAAATCACGGGCTGAGTACCCACCATTTCCTGAAATTCACTCCCTGTGAGCTCCTCTCCCAGCTGGGAGCACTGGCTCACAGAATCACCGTTCGTGCATGAACCTAGATGGAGTGCATTATTAAGCTATCAGATCATGGAGAGACAGCACAGCCAAGTCTAATCCTGTGGTCAACTGATATTCATACTCCTGCGCATTCTGCATATCCCACTGGATACTGCTCAGGCAGCACAATGGTGATGGTTGCAGGACCGCCAACGCATGACAACAGAAAATGATGTGATATGATGATGCAACCATGATTTCCAGAACCCGACAATACGCTGTGGGTAAATGCTGATAGGAGATCAGAGGGGAGAAAAACATTCGCAGGAATAGCTGTCTTTCGGCCTCCTCAGCTGGAAAGAAAAACTGGTAGAAGTCTGAAACCATCGATACTATAAACCTGCTGAATAGCCACAAGGCAAGAGTCTACCTGCAGTGAAGGAAACAGTCAGAATCACACACAGAAGAAAGGGACCAGCAGCCATGGCAGAAACGTCACCAAGGGGTGGGCAGGTTTCAAGACATATCTGTAGATTCAGTGATCTAAAAATAATTATTTTAAACAAGGCAAGCTGCCAGTTTTCCAGTTTATTCAACAATATCAAACTGGCATTTTCAGCAGCATTGAATTGCTTGTCTGGTAATTAGGAGATCAAGGGGCACAATTCTATTCTGTTCTGGTCTGCTTAATAACATTTGATCATTAATATGCAGAATTGAAGGGAAAGGCATAAGTATCCCAAGGGACAGTGAGAGGAAAGCTGTAACCTTTCTCCATAATCCCTTTCTCACAGATGTTTCCGATGCAGATATGACAGAGTAGCCTACAGCCCGCTACAACACGAGTGCTATGATTAAACAACACGAGGTGTTGTTTAAAACTAGGTTAGATTTTTAGATGAATCAGCCAATATTGGTCAATTCCTATTCAAAGTATTTTAAAGCAAGAAGAAAGGACTTGCATTTATATAGCGCCTGTCATGAACTCAGGACATCCCAAAGCACTTTACAGCCAATGAAGTACTTTTGAAGTGTAGTCACTGTTGTAATGTAGGAATCGCAGCAGCCAAATTTTATGCATAGCAAGGTTCCATGAACGGCACTGTGAAAATGACCAGATAATGGCCCGTATTTTCCGATCGGAGGCTTCCTGCGTGCGGAGGCCTCCGATCTGGAAAAAATCTACGCCCTTACCTGAGGGCTCCGGAGGTCCGGCCATTTCCGCTCCTGGGCCTCTCCACGACGAAATGCGCAGGGCCCACGTATCCCAGGGGCGCATACGGTTCGCAAGCGTCCCTGGGATCACGTGGACCATGGGGAACTTAGACATGTCAAAAGTATGAATGGGGATCACTGAAAAAACACATCAAAACATTAAATAATTTTTTTTTAAATTCATGTTTTTAAAATTAGTTAAAATTACATTAAATTAAATATTTTAAACAAAAATTTAATATTTTGGAAAAAAAATTGTTTTTTACGGGGCTAAAATTAAACTTACCTTTTTTTAAAGTATTTTTAAATTAGAAATGAGTGAAAAAATATTTTTTTTGCTTTTTTTAAACTCTTATGCTGCTTTTACCAGGCGTAAGATTTAAGGGTTTTCAGCGGGCGGAGGTTCTGCAGAAAGCAGAACTCTCCACCCACAGAGGCCCTTCTCCAGGGCAGGCGTGAGATCTGTCAAGAGGATTCTTGACAGATCGGAAGTGCCGGTTTTCAGCACATGCGCTTCGCATGCCTGAAACTGGCACTTGCGAGGTCCCTACGGGTGTGTACACAGCTCGTACACACCCTTAGGGATCAGAAAATACGGGCCATCTGTTTTAGTGATGTTGATTAAGGAATAAATATTGGCCAGCACACTGGGGGGACCTCGCCTGCTCTTCTTCAAAATAGTGTCAAACGATCTTTTATGTCTACCTGAGAGAGTAGACGTATAATGTCTCATCCAAAAGATGAAGAACAAAAAAGGGGCAGTTACACAGCTGGGAGTGTACTATCAACCCCCAAATAGTCAGAGGGAGATAGAAGAGTAAATATGTTGGCAAATTGCTGAGAAATGCAAAAGCAATAGGGCAGTAATAGTAGGGGATTTCAACTATCCTAACATTAACTGGGATAGAATCAGTGTAAAAGGTATAGAGGGTGCTGAATTTGTAAAATGCATTCAGGTGAACTTTTTTAGCCAGTATGTAGTAAGCCCAACAAGAGAGGGGGCAGTTCTGAACTTAGTTTTAGGGAATGAAGCTGGGCAGGTGGAAGGTATCAGCCTTTTGGTGGTAGTGATCATAATTCAGTTCGATTTAGCATAGTTATGGAAAAGGACAAAGCTAGATCAGGAGTAAAAGTTCTCAATTGGGGAAAAGCCAATTTTACTAAGTTGAGATGTGATTCAGCAAAAGTGGACTGGAAACAGCTACTTGAAGGTAAATCAGAGTCAGAACAGTGGAGGCATTCAAGGAGAAGATAGTGAGGGTTCAGAGAAAATACGTTCCCACAAAGAAAAAGAGTGGAACTCCCATATCTAGAGTCCCCTGGATGTCAAGGGGCATACAGGGTAGAATAATGCAAAAAAGGGAAGCTAATGTCAGATACTGAGAGCTAAATACTACAGAATGCCTAGAGGAGTATAGCAAGTGCAGGGGTGAAATTAAAAAGGAAATTAGGAAAGCAAAGAGAGGGCATGAAAAAATATTGGCAAGTAACATCAAGGAAAACCCAAAGATGTTTTATAAATACTTAAAGAGCAAGAGGTTAGCTAAAGAAAGAATAGGGCCTATTAGAGACCAAGAAGGAAGCTTGTGTGTGGAGGCGGAAGAAGTGGGTATGGTTCTTAATGAATACTTTGCGTCTGTCTTCACAAAAGAGAGAGACGATGCAGACATTGTAGTTAAGGAGGAGGAGTGTGAAATATTAGATGAGATAAGCATAGTGAGAGAGGAAGTATTAAGGGGTTTAGCATCTTTGAAAGCAGATAAATCCCCAGGCCCGGATGAAATGTATCGCAGACTGTTAGAGAAGCAAGAGAGGAAATAGCGAAGGCTCTGACCATCATTTTTCAATCCTCTCTGGCTACAGGTATGGTGCTGGAGAACTGGAGGACTGCTAATGTTATACCATTGTTTAAAAAGGGAGAAAGGGATAGACCGAGTCCAGTCAGCCTAATCTCAGTGGTGGGCAAATTGTTGGAAAAAATTCTGAGGAACAGTATTGATCGTCATTTAGAAAGGCACAGAATAATCAAGGATAGTCAGTATGGATTTGTTAAGGGAAGGTCGTATCTGACTAATTTGACTGAATTTTTTGAGGAGATAACAAGGAAGGTTGATGAGGGTAATGCGTTCGATGTAGTCGTCATGGATTTTAGCAAGGCTTTTGACAAGGTCCCACATGGCAGACTGGTTGGAAAAGTAAAAGCCCATGGAATCCAAGGAAAAGTGGCAAGTTGGATCCAAAATTGGCTCAGTGGCAGGAAGCAAAGGGTAATGGTTCGAAGGGTGTTTTTGTGACTGGAAGGCTATTTCCAGTGGGGTTCCACAGGGCTCAGTGCAAGGTCCCTTGTTTTTGTGGTATACGTCAATGATTTAGACTTCAATGTAGGGGGAATGATTAAGAAGTTTGCAGATGATAATAAATTGGCCGCGTGATTGATAGTGAGGAAGATAGCTGTAGACTGCAGGAAGATGTCAATGGACTGGTCAGATGGGTAAAAAAGTTGCAAATGGAATTCAATCCAGAGAAGTGTGAGGTAATGCATTTGGGAAGAGTTAACAAGGCAAGGGAATAAACAATAAATGGTAGGATACTGAGAAGTGTAGAGGAACAGAGGGACCTTGGAGTGCATGTCCACAGATCCCTGAAGGTAGCAGGCCAGGTAGATAAGGTGGTTAAGAAGGCATACGGGATACTTTCCTTTATTAGCCGAGGCATAGCATATAAGAGCAGGGAGGTTATGCTTGAACTGTATAAAACACTAGTTAGGCCACAGCTAGTGTACTGTGTATAGTTCTGGTCACCACAGTATAGGAAAGATGTGATTGCACTAGAGAGGATATAGAGGAGATTTACGAGGATGTTGCCAGGATTGGAGAATTTTAGCAGTGAGGAAAGATTGGATAGGCTGGGGTTGTTTTCTTTGGAACAGAGGAGGCTGAGGGGAGACGTGATTGAGGTGTATAAAATTATGAGGGGCCTAGATAGAGTGGATAGGAAGGACCTATTTCCCCTAGCAGAGAGGTCAATAATCAGGGGGCATAGATTTAAAGTAATTGGTAGATGGATTAGAGGGGAGTTGAGGAGAACATTTTTCACCCAGAGAGGTTAGGGATCTGTAACTCACTGACTGAAAGGGTGTTAGAGGCAGAAAGGCTCATCACATTTAAAAAGTACTTGGATATGCACTTGAAGTGACGTAACCACCAAGACTATGGACCAAGAGCTGGAAAGTGGTATTAGGCTGGATAGCTCTTTTCGGCCGGCACAGACACAATGGCCGCGATTTTGCCGGCGCTCAGCGGACCCAATTGTTGGTGGGTCAGCTGCGAAATTTAAAATGATTGACAGCGGGTCGGGAACCCGTTGTCAAAAAGCGCACACCTGCATTTCCCAATGTCGGGTCTGCCAGCGCTGTGCAGACCCAACAGGCAGCGGCGGGGGATCCAATTCAAATCATTAGTGGCTTGTTTACAGCCACTTAACAATGCTTTTTTCCCCAGATTTTTAACTTTCACCATTCTCCCACCGTTTCCTACTGTGCCTAGACCTCATCTGTGAAGCTGAGGCGAGAGGTCAGTGGCCATTGAATCAGCTGATGAGTTGACAGCTTCAAATGTCAAGTCAAAGCTCCCAGCTGATTCAGATATCTTCCCTTAAGCACTAGCATCTCTAAACTGCATTTCCACTACAGAATCAGGATGCTGTAAGTCTTTACACAAGTCTCCATCCAGTCTGACCTCATTACCTCTCCTACCATTGATAGATCGCTTCTGTCATCACTACTTCACCTGTTATCTATTCCATCAGCATGGGCGCACTTTATACTCTCTCACCTTGGCCCTCAAAATCTGACCACGATCAGCACCAGCAGCACCAACAACCACACCAATCTTCTTCACAATCAACTGATGCCGCACAGGACAAAGGGCATCAGCATCCGACCACATTTCTACCCAGGATGCCAGGGATGGCCTCACCATGGCCACATTTACTTCACTTCATGCTGCACACCCTGGCTGTCACATAATGCGCCAGGTTGGCACCACCCCACACTAACACCATAAAGCATCTCTACAATGCCCAAGCCATTCCTTTCACACTCATCATCATTTCGGAGGATACCGTTATGTCTCACCATTCACTGCAGCTCACTAAGCCACTGCCAAAGGTACACACAAATTTGTCCAAGAAAGCAAGGTGTTGAAATAAAGATTTCAATATTTGACAGTATATTACCAGAAACTTCACATGAACATTGGCTAAAACACACAAGTGCCTATCCTTGTGTGTTGTTAATTGGAATGATTGCACTAGGGTGAGGGTGAGTGTGAGGGGTGTTTATTGAGATGCGGAAGTGATAATGTAGATAGAGAGAAATGGGCGGAGGGGCAAGGTAAGTTGGTGTGAGTAAGGATGTGCAGGAGTAGGGTAGGGAAGGCAGAGTGATGGGGATGTGATGAGTGGCACAGCAGGATGAGGTTGAGTGTGGCTTTGCAGTAATATTTTGTGATCTGCTCAGATCATTGAAAGGTTTGCGCCACTACAGCCTGGTCCTCCTGATGATATCCCTGCTTGTGGCCTCCTGTACAATGTACAACCAGGCTGCCTTGGTCTCCTGGGGAGGTCTCTTCTGCTCATTGGAAGGGAAGAGAACTCCCTGCGTGCTGTGTCTTCCTCCATAAGCATATGGAGGGAGTCATGCGAGAGCCATGGGGCAGTCGTGCACCTCTGTGCAGTGTTTGTCAGTGTTTGCAGCACCTCAATGCTGCAGAACACTGACAGCACAAATGTCAAACTAAACTTGGGCATGGTCCCTTTCAGGAAACTGACTGATGACTCGTCATAAATGATGTCATTAGACCCGCTTCCTTCAATTTGCCGGCAAACTCGCTGGGCGGGCTTAACAAGCCCAATCAGGGGAAAATCATGTCGGAGGCCAGGATGGAGCCAACAGCATGTCCAAGACCTGCCACCGACATCGCCCGCTGAGGTAGGGAAAATTGCGGCCAATGGGCCTCCTTCTGTGCCGTAAATTTCTATGGGGGAAAATTCAGTATCGCCCCATTTGGGGCGCAATTATCGGCTGTGCGCAAAGTTTAGCGCCTGGCGCTAATTATCGCCTCTGACTGCAAACTTGGCTTTTATCGCCCCTGGAGGTGATTGGAGCGCTAAATCAGGCGCTACACACCTGTCTTAAGGCGCAAAGGCCGAGGAGCGAGGCGCTACCTCAGAGCGCTGGCGAAGCTCATGTGATGTCAGTCAGCAATTGAACACAGACACAAAGGCGCCGGCCAGTTCTTAAAGGGGAGGGTTGATCTTGCTCTCCATCCACATCTTGTTCATTGCAGCCTTGAATCTCGGCCTGGAGAGACCTGTACATCAAATCTGCTGGAAAGAACAATGGAGAGACCAGGGAAAGAGCTCAGAGTGCAGCCCCCACAGTCTCTTCTAAATAGATGCATGGAAGGGCAAATCAAAATGAACCTGCAAAGTGCTGCTCAGTACCCAAAACGCCTTCACACAGCGTTGAATCTGTCCAGAAGTCTCTCTCTCTCTCTCTCTCAGAATGCGTGGTGCAAAAATGTCACGAACAAAAAAAAGCAGGAAGCGGTCGCCTTTAAATAGCGCTCCCCCAGTCCCTTCCTGACTGCAAAACGCTCCCCTCAACCTGTTGTTGCTAGCGGTAGGCAGGTAAGGCAGGAGGCGCCACTCAATATCTGCTCCGGGGCGATACCAGGGCATTGCGCACTCGACTGACGTCACAATCTGCTGGCGCAGGAGATCGTGGCGGTAGTGTTTAGCGGCGCCGCAAAATGTCTGGTCAATTTCGCGAGAGGCGCAGATATTGCCGCGCCCGGGCGCTAGTTGCATTGCGTCCCATTAATGCCCTCTTATGGCGCAAACGGGAGGCGCAAACCAACTGAATTTTTCCCCCTATGATTCTATATGGCACCTTTGACAATGCAGCACTCCCTCAGAACTGCACTGAAATGTCAGTCTAGATTTGTCCTCAAATCTTCGGTGTGAGGTATTGAACCCACAACCATTCTGACTCAGAGGTGAGAGTGCTACCACTGAGCTACAGCTGCCATCAGTGTGCCAACGTGTTACCACTGAAATCATTTCATCTTGCTGTGTCAGCGGCAGCCTTAGTTGAGCTCAACAAAGTACAATTTAGGCACTTATACACAGGAAGCTTCAAAGGATGAACGTTAGGAACCAACTTCTCAAAGGATTTATAATGGCATTTTGTCAATCACCTCTTTAGAAAGGATCACCTTTGATCTATAATCTATAGAGTAAATTCTTCATTCCCAGAGGGGAGCTGCCCTCAAAGAGCACACATACAGAAGAATCGGGCTGCAGTGTTGAAGCCCTATCTATGATCCGCAGTTCCTTTTGAGCTGGGAGTGCGGAATCAGTGAGTTTATATATGAAGGTCCACGCATGCATCACCCCAACATTGTCTATCATGTAAATTTCCCCTCAACAGTCAGAAGAACAACTGTACACCACTTTCTCTGAAATATTTTTTCTCCCAACTCTTTCAGCGGCCCTGACATTCCTGTGTGTACACCTTCTCAAGGACAATTAGGGATGGGCAATAAATGCTGGCCTTGCCAGCGAAGCCCAAATCCCAGGAACAAATAAAAAAAGAAATCTGACAACTTGCAGATCTTAGAGGAGGAAGATAAGGATCAAAGAAAGTATGGCAGGTGAGTTTACATATACTCCATTCGGATACATCCTTACGTTAACTTTTGCATATATACTGGGCCAGAATCTCATATCTGGACCTCTCCAAAGATACCCACCAGCAACACCTTAGATTTGAAAGGGAAATAATCACTGATTCCATATGATTTCTGTGGATTTATTTTTTAGCTCTTTCCCATCAGGGCAGTCTGGGATTTTCTCCTGTCTGTCACTGTATGCATTTGTCCCACGAGCTTCTCTTTTGTCTATTTTGGGTCACTTTCTACATCTTCTAATTCTTTTGCTGTCCTAACCAGTTCTGACAAGCAAAATGTATACTTGTATTATTGGAATTCCAAGGGTGTGCAAGTTTGCATAAGGACTCACAATGGGCCTTTAACAAGGCCATAACAAACTAAACAATACTCACTGACCTGCTGTGGATTACCGTGCATCGGACCCAGTTACACATAGGAGTGATTTACTGAGCAGCGCTAACACATTGTGAGGTGAATGCCACAATGTCATCATCATTAACTCAGTTTGATCAAATTAATGAAGAGAGGGATTTTTACAGTCTGATCATGCTGAAAAGCACATGGGGTAGATTTTCATCTTCAACACCTAGGCGTGCGCATTGACGAGATGGAGCGTAAAAAGGATCATTGGTGAAGAGGAGCAGAGAGGTCAATAATGTAAGGTTTCCAAAATTCGCAGATTCCCAAAAACCTAAGGAAAAAGGACTTTGGAACTACCTCAGAGTGATAAAAATGCATTTGGGCCTAACCTAAGGAATGTAAGACCAAAAACCAAGTTTTGGCATTTTAAAAACATGTCTGGGCTGGTAAAGGGACATGGAGGTGGGTCAACCTCTGTAAAAGCAGTTTGGTTATTGCAGTTAATTACACTGTCTGGGGAACCGGGATGACCTCACTCAAGCCCCAGCAGACATTAACATTTGAACAATAGACCCAGGGACAGTCCCACCCAAAATACAGGCCCCATCAAAACCGATTACAGGGCCCATCAGAAACATGCATAATACAACCCACTCAGACCCATTCTATAGAAAGACCGAGTCCAGCCTAGAAAACTCAACACGAAATCAATCACCAGTGATCAACTGAGGAGATCGACAGGATGCAAGCCATCCCAAAAGCCATTTGACACTTACAGAGCAGTTACTGGTAACAGGCCCGCCAAAATCAGACAATGAACTGAGCAGATTTGGCGGGTAGATAAAGCCATGTTCAATGGGTGAGATTGAAGGCCTGTTAAAAAACCAGTTAACACGCTAGTAAGTCGTTACCGATTAACGAGCCCGCCAAAACCAGACAATGAACTGAATAGATTTGGCGGGTAGATAAGGCCACTTCAAATCAGTATAATTGAAAGGCCCGTTAAGCAGTTCAACACACAGCAGAAGAAGAAGAAGAAACAAGGAAGAAGACAAGCCGAGCTAGAAGCGAGTCGGCATCGCTCACCACTCAGACACACCTGAGTCCAGCTCGTGAAGATACCACCTCGACGGAACTCCAACAACGGTCCCAACACAATCACCCGGAGCAACAAGCAGCAACAAGTTACCGACGGCTCCACGAGTTTGACCTGACACACTAGACAAGGCCTAAAACCATCGCGGAAACCAAAAGCCTCAAGAAACCAACAACCGTATATTACCCCCAACTGAGCGGGTAATAGCAGGCCACCGCGACCAACAAAGACCAACTCAAGGGAAGAAAACCCGAAGAACCGCAAAGTTTCCACTCTACAATCTACTCCTGACTTACCCCTGGGTAAGATTTTCCCAAAGACTCTAAACCCTATTGCTAACCGAAAGAAATTGGTTACTCACCAGATAAATCCAAAACGACATCCTACCGCATCAGCGGACTCGCGAAGACGGACCAGATACGCAGGTGAAGTTCTCTACCGCGTACGGGGTATGGCAGAAACTAACCGCCATAAACAGTGAACCCCAAAACCGCGATTTAGCCCAACTGTCAAAGGATTGGTGAGCATTATCCCTGGTCCTTCAAAACCTAACTTAACTAGTAAAGTGGGGTTGGGAGGGGTGAAGTGTTGTTCTACTGTCATTTCCCTCGCTTGTACCGAAGTGTTCCCCACCTTTAGAGTGTTAAGAGTGTTATTATTTGTGTTTTACCTTTTTAATAAAGATTGAAGTTATTTTCATCAAACTCAGTTGTCTGCTGCACCTTTTATCACAACCCCCAAATAAGTCCAGGGTCTAGAACCAAGGGAGTGGGAGCGATTCGAACCGCTCAGAAGTCAGAGGTGAAGCTGACACAAACCACCACCCCCTACAATAACCAGGGGGTGGGGGGGGGGGGGTAGATTTAAAGTAATTGGTAGAAGGATTAGAGAAGAGTTGAGGAGAAATGTTTTCACCCAGAGCGTGGTGGGGGTCTGAAACTCACTGCCTGAAAGGGTGGTAGAGGCAGAAACCCTCAGCGCATTTAAAAAATACTTGGATATGCACTTGAAGTGCCGTAACCTACAAGGCTACAGACCAAGAGCTGGAAAGTGGGATTAGGCTGGATAGCTCTTTTTCGGCCAGCACACACACAATGGGCCGAATGGCCTCCTTCTGTGCCGTACATTTCTATGATTCTATGATTCAATGATTCACAAGCCCCTTATAGAACCTGTCAGACTTTCCTTCCATTCATTTCAATGAAAGGAAAATTAGGCAGGTCCCATTACAACGTGCAATGCTCCCCACCTGACTGTTTCCATCTGTGCTTCACCTGGGAGATGCTTAATGCCCAGGTGGCAAATATGCAGATCTACTCGACACACAGGGCTGGATTTTGCCAGCGGAGGCGGGTTCGCAGCGGGAGAGGTAGTTGGCGGGTTCCGGTCCCATTCCCGACTGCAGCTGCTCTGTGGAAAGGATTTTCCGTTAATAGGGCTTGTTAAGCCCACCCTGCGGGGTTCCCGGCCAGTTAAAAGGAAGTGGGCCTGATGATGTCATTTGATGACGCATCATCAGCCAGTTTGCTTAAAGGGACCATGGCAGCATTCATAATGACAGTTGTGCTGTCAGTGTTCTGCAGCATTGAGGTGCAGCAAACACTGACAAGCACTGCACAAAGGTGCACGGCTGCACCCAGGCTCTCACATGACTCCCTTCATATGCTTATGAAGGGAGTCACAGCATGCAGGGAGGTTCTCTTCCCTTCCAAGGGCGGAAGAGACCTCTCCAGGACACCAACGCAGCCTGGTTGCACATTGTACAGGAGGACAAAAGCAGGGATGTCATCAGGAGGACCTGGCTGCAGTGGTACAAACCTTTTAATGATCTGAGTAGATCACAAAACATCACTGCAAAGCCACACACAACCTCATCCTGCTGTGCCACTCATCACATCCCCATCACTCTGCCTTCCCTACCCTACTCCTCCACCCACCCCTCTCTATCTACATTATCATTCCCCCATCTCACTAGCCACCCCTGACACTCACCCTCATCCTACTGCAATCATACCAACTAAGAACACACAAGGGCAGGCACTTGGGTGTTTTATGCAATGGTCATGTAAATTTTCTGTTACTGTGTTGTCGAACATTGAAATCTTTATTTTCAACACTTTGCCTTATTGTACAGGTCTGTGCTCACCTTTGGAAGTGTCTTAGTGAGTTGCAGTGAATGGTGAGAGATAACGGTATACCCCACAATGAGTGTGTAAGGAATGGCTTGGTCATAGTAGGGATGCTGGTGCTGAGTTCCAGTTTGGAAGGGAGTAACTCTGCAGAACCTTTTCTTGTGAGATTAAACAGGTTTCTTACAGGCCATCAGTTGCTCATGGCCTGTGGAAGGAAAACTTGGTGAAAAAGATGAAAATTTACCACCATGTATGTGAGGACAGGATCGGGCTTGGGTCTGATGTCTTTCATGGTTGAATAACTTGCTTGTATTCACCATCAGAAATCAGCTCAGAAGAATGGCCATTCGAATGAGGTAGCAGAGGCTGCTAGCACACACACACAACCATGTTTTCATATGAGTCAACAATGCCAAAAGTATGGCCTACTCCTGCTCCTATTTCTTAAGAGGGAAGAATATTGGGATAATCAACTTATAAAGATCGGTCAAGTTTTATATCAGAGGTTGTCTTTAAACCAATTTTCCCTAATTATTGTCTTTGAAGAGATCTGAATGTGCCAGAGAAATTAGGTATCTTCAGTCTGAAAGGTCCATTCAAAAGATCAAAAGGAAAAAATAAACCTGGGATATAGATCTGCTAAAGTAGATATATTATAGACCTTCTAAGAGATTGTACAATCCATCAAGTAAGGATTTACAAAGTTTGTCTCTGTTTCACAAAGGCAAATCAAACAAAATCTAAACCTATCTAAGTTTATATTGCACATTATTTATGCTTGACCAATTGGCTTTCTTGGCATGACATTTCTCGCATCCCAGCAGCTCAGGAAGCATTCTGTACCACACAGCAATCAATCATCACTGTTCCACAACACATTCAATCATTGGCTGTAAACTAAGCTAAAATAGCAGGTTTAGATGAAACCAGCTCGCTGCCCCAGTTGTAATTGCAGAAAGCCACAAAAGTAGAAGTTCTTTGGAAGGACAAGGGATTATTATGATTAGTAGGTGCACGTTAGCTTTGATCGAATGTACAGCTATTTCAAACTAAATCAAGATTTTTTAAATATTACTGATGTTTGTTGTCGAACAACAATAATTACTTGCATTTATATAACGCCTTTAACGTAGTTAAATGTACACAGGCATTTTACAGGAGCGTTATCAAAGAGAATTTGACACCAAGCCACACAAGGAGATATTAGGACAGGTGGCAAAAAGCTTGGTCAAAGAGGTAGCATCTTCGAGGAGGAGAGGCACAGAAAGAGATTTATTGGAACCCAGGCTTTAGTTGGAAGTTTGAATTGGTCTAAAGTACTGTATACACGAGTTGACAGTGTAGACATTGGCAGGGACAAAGCAACACAGAGATGCTAAGTGCAAAATGAGAGGGATAAAGGTGGCACGGCATAATGTGAGTGGAATTGCATCAGTGATTCAGGCAGAACAGAGGTCTTGGCAAAGGCATAGTGCACAGGTTCTTGCCTAAAATTCACCACTGAAAAGACTACTCATTTCTTTATGAAAAGACAAACATTTTGTAATGAAAACCACCTTGATGTGTGTCAGCCTGGATCAGTTGGCAGCACCCTCAACTGTGATTCTCATAGGAGTAGATTTTGGGGCCAGACTCGGCGCGCGCAAGAACCAAGAGGCCCGAGGATTACCAGGAATCAGTCCTCGGTGAATGTTAACGATCCCTGGCACTGTTCAGATAAGAGCAGATCGTTGTTTAGTGTCTGGTCAACATTCCTCCATCAACAAAAACAGACTAACTGATTATTTATCTACTTGTTGTTTGTCGGATATTCTTTATGATTGCTATGTCTGTTTATATAACAACTTTCACCGCACTTTAAAAAGTAATTTCATATGTGAAGCATTTTGATGATTTGATAAGGCACTAACAGAAGCCAAGCACTTTGTTTTGATGTACAATATTCACAAACTCACTAGCTTTAACCCAAGTGCCTTATGGTTTCTTTTGATTGTTCCATTTATTTTTTGTCCTTCATGGCTGTTCAGTATTTCTTCTTCACATGGCACAAATCAAGCATAAAAGCAGCTTTAAATATTTCAACTGCAACTTTGACGAATGTATCATTTCTGTCCAGGTGGTTGTTGGTGTTGTTGATGTAAACAAGAATTTCCTGACATCCGTCCAAAATTTACCTCTTACTAGTTTAAATCTATGTTCCCTTGATTTAGACTCGCTACTTAAAGTAATATTCCAGGTTTATCGTTTCCATTCACTTAACTATCTTATAAACCTTATTGCAGCACCTCTCAGATGACTCCTATCTAAGCTAAAAAGTCCAAGGGATGATTTTGACTGTTCTCACCTGGTGTTAACATGAATGTAATAGTCTCAAAATAGGGTCGGTAGCCTTCCCGCCCCGTTAACACCGGCGATGCAGCTGACTTCATTTTGAAAGGGGCCTACCGTCGGGTGTCCAAAGTGCCCGCCTGTTTCAGGTGATAGGCCCCTTTTTTAATATTCTAAATATTGTCCTATGACGTAAATTCTGTTGGATGAGACGTTAAACCGAGGCCCCGTCTGCTCTCTCTCAGGTGGACGTAAAAGATCCCATGGCACTATTTCGAAGAAGAGCAGGGGAGTTATCCCCGGTGTCCTGGCCAATATTTATCCCTCAACCAACATAACAAAAACAGATTATCTGGTCATTATCACATTGCTGTTTGTGGGACCTTGCTGTGCGCAAATTGGCTGCCGCATTTTCCACATTACAACAGTGACTCCACTTCAAAAAGTACTTAATTGGTTGTAAAGCGCTTTGAGACGTCCAGTGGTCATGAAAGGCGCTATATAAATGCAAGTCTTTCTTTTAATTAGGAGCCCGATTGCCACTTTTGGTTGGAGCCTGCGCAGTGCAAGCTCTGACAAGTTTCACGGGTGATGGAACCGCAGCGGCTCGACAAAGGTAAGTGTCGATTTCCTGGAAAGGGAAAGGATTGAGAGATAAAGTGAAACGAGTAACTGCGGTCGATCTATCGAACAAGGATTGCAGGGCCTCCTGGTCTTTACCTGTTTCAAAAATTCCTCTGTTTTCATGAATGTTTATCTTTGTAAGTAACTGGATCTTCAGCTAATACAACAAATGACAAAATAAAAATCTGTGATAATAGAGAGCTGATTTTCCTCTTGTGGAACAGTTCTCAAGTGAGGTGTGTGCACTGTACTCAGGGAAACATTGCAGCATTTCCGCTGGGCCTTATTACCATGGGTGCTGCTGGAGGTGTTCGAGTGCAGGAGGAGCAAGATCAGGGCCTTAAAGGCAACAGTACCATTAAGGGGGCAGGTACAGTTAATACCCTGTGGCAGAGCCAGATCTTTATTTGTTTTTGTTGCAACTGGTCCAGGATAAAAATCTGGAAAAATTCTGATAATTTGTGGCAAGTATTTAATTTAATTTACGTGTGCCAGGATTTACTGTCAGTGGTCTTCATGTTAATTTAAAGGTTCTGAACTCTGAGAATGAATCAATCATTCCAACCTCCAGTCACTCCTCTAAATCATTGTTTATCACCAGCTCTCTTGAAGGCCTCATTGGTTATTGGGGTATTTATTGCAAAAAAAATGAATTTGTATCACGACGGTTACAGTGAACTGTAAGATCCAACAGCCAACTGTGGGCTCCTCTCTGATAGATGAATCTTCCACACTGACTACCACTCAGGTAGAATTTCTAGGAATTGTCGAATACAAACCCTTCTAAGGATACTCCCCCAAACATTGGATCAATTGGTAAGGGCTCCACTACTTTGGAAGTGGGCCATACAGGTCGGGAAGATCCCAGCTTGATCCTTGGCCTGTGCTAAATTAGCTCATCTCCGTTAGTCCAGATTAGTGGGCTCTACATTTCATTCCGTACCCGTAGACTAGTGGAAAAATCAGCCAAGCCTCCCTCTCCTGATTCCTATTCAGAGACTGTGGGCTGAATCTTAAGTACCAAAAACGGGTGGGTTGGGGTCGTGTCAGAGGTTAAAATGCAAAAAATCTGGAACATAGAAACATAGAAACATAGAAGATAGGAGCAGGAGTAGATCATTCGGCCCCTCGAGCCTGCTCCGCCATTTAATGAGATCATGGCTGATCATCCAAATTCAGTACCCTGTCCCTGCTTTCTCCCCATATCCCTTGATCCCTTTAGCCTTAAGAAATATATCTAACTCATTCTTGAATATATTTAATGAATTGGCCTCAATTGCCTTCCGTGGTAGAGAATTCCACAGGTTCACCACTCTCTGGGTGAAGAAATTCCTCCTCATCTCAGTCCTAAATGGCTTACCCCTTATCCTTAGACTGTGACCTCTGGTTCTGGACTCCCCCGCCATCGGGAACATCCTTCCTGCATCTAGTCTGTCTAGTCCTGTTATGAGATCCCCTCTCATTCTTCTAAACTCGAGTGACTACAAGCTCAATCAACCCAATCTCTCTTGATACGTCATTCCTGCCATCCCAGGTATCAGTCTGGTGAATCTTCGCTGCACTCCCTCCATGGCAAGAACATCCTTCCTCAGATAAGGCGACCAAAACTGCACACAATACTCAAGGTGTGGTCTCACCAAGGCCCTGTACAACTGCAGCAAGACATCCTTGCTCCTGTACTCGAATCCTCTCGCTATGAAGGCCAACATACCATTTGCCTTCTTAATCGCCTGCTGTACCTGCATGCTTACCTTCAGCGACTGGTGCACAAGGACACCCAGGTCTCGTTGCACTTCCCCTTTTCCCAATCTATTGCCGTTCAGATAATAATCTGTCTTCCTGTTTTTGCCAGCAAAGTGGATAACCTCGCATTTACCACATGCATCTGCCCAATCACCCAACCTGTCCAAATCATACTGGAGTTTCTCTGCATCCTCCTCACAACACACACACCCACCCAGCTTTGTGTCGTCTGCAAACTTGGAGAACAGGAGCCGAACCTGGCCACTTCTGGTTTTAATGGAGGCGGGATAAGGGGCAGGCAACCAACCTGCTCGAGGGAAGCAGTTGGTCATTTAACTATAATAATGAAACGGCCCATCTTCATTTTAACAGTCATTCTATATTTAGCTCATATCGGCAGGGGTTCCCATGTCTCGGGAAACTCAGCAGCTTAAAGGGGGCGAAAAGAGTTGAATCCATGAGGTAAGTCCCTTTACTGCACTGCTTATGGGCCAGGAGGAACAGAAGTGCTTCCTCTCAGCCCAACAAGCTACCCAGTAAAGTGCCCACCACGATCTGTCTGCTCCTCCCACCATTGGACCCCCCCCCCCCTCCCAACCACCATCAGACCTCCCCAACCACCATTGGGCCCCTTGGCCACCATCAGGCCTCCCCTGACTACCAAAGGACCCCCCTGGACCACCATTGGACCCCCCCCCCCCCCACAATCGGGATCTCTGAACCACCATCGGACCCCCACACGATCGGGACCCCCCGGACCACCAATGAACTCCCTACCCGCAATCAGGAGCCTCCAGACCCCCATCGGACCCCCCCCACAATCGGGATCTCTGGACCACCATCGGACCCCCACACGATCGGGACCCCCCGGACCACCAATGAACTACCTACCCACAATCAGGAGCCCCCAGACCCCCATCGGATCCCCCCACCATGATCGGAACCCCGGACCACCATCAGACCTCCCCCGCAATCCAGACCCCCCCCACCCCCTCACAATCCCTCTCACTCCCCCAATACACCTACCTGCTGTTGAAGGCTTCGGCCTTGTGAAGCAGGCTTCCCACCCGAAATCAGGCTGCCTGTGGGCGGGAACCCCACAGAAAAAAATCTGAAGCAGCCCTGCAGTTAAATTCTGCAGGACATTCAGGAAACCCGTTCTTCCAGGATTCCTGACTTCACAACAGCCTCCCCCCCCCCCCCGACTCCCCCCCACCCCCTTCCGCACAGAACTTGCCTCCAGGCTAAAATCCAGGCCTATGTGTGCCTGGATGGCAGGAGGAGACTCTTGTGGTAAGATAGCCTGCCAACACTCACGCTCGTGGTTTATAAATGAAGAATGGCTACTTGGGCAATGTAAAGAATATCTGCTACAGCCGATACAACTGTATATGATACTCCCTAGTATGAAATAGCCTGCTGACACTCACTACTAAGTTGGCGCATGACTAAGAATGGGCAACTGGGTGAGGTGCCAGAGGGTCCACGCGCAAACATCCTCCTTAATGTCAGCCCCTTACGGAGAGGTTGGTAGAAAAGTGAAGGAAACAAAGAGAAAACTAAATCCTTTTTAGACAAGTGCTAGTCCGACAGCCAAGTCTAGTCCCTGGCCTGTGCTTGGGACTCTGCAATTATCAAAAGTTACCATATTAGAAAGGGAGGGCTGATGTAATGGCAGCCCATGGTACTGCAGCTTTGCAAAGCTCCCTCATTTCTAGTCGCTTCACATACGCTGGGTTGTTCACGACTGAAGCCTCTGTGGAGGTAACCAATCTAATAAAGTTTTTCAACTTTCAAAACAAATCATACCTTTAGAAAGCTTAATGCACAGTTCGTTAATTTCAGTCACTTTTCCAGAACCAGCCATTTATTTCTGCAGCATTATGATTGGAAAATAAATTCACAGACAGCATTCCAATTATTGCCCCTTTAAAGCCCATGCATATGGCATTGGTGCGTGTGAGTTTGTGTGTGTGTGTGAGTGCGTGCATATGTGTGTGAATGTGCACGTATGTATATGTGTCTCGGGAACTGGGGGTGGGGAAAGTGTCGAAACAGAACTGAGTGTCTCCCATCTGTCTGGGTTTTAAATTTTGCACAATGTGTTCTCTAATCTTTTCATTGCTAGCTGCATCCTTTGATTTAGCCTGAATTGTGCCTATAAATCACTCCCAACCTCAACAGAACTGTGGCGAGTCTGCAGTGTGAAGCATGGAATAAGTGATGAATTGAAAGCTCATTAAGATGCACATGGTTTGTCCAGGCAACTGAGAAATGGGTTCAGTGCCATCCCGTCAAATAACATTGTCCATTCATCTTCCTTTGCTTTGGCCGAAGGCGTGTCCACTGGCTCAGAACTAAATAAGCCCATGATGGTTCATCGCACATGCACCCCCACTCCTTCCCCTGCCCCCCCCCCCCCCCCCACCCCTCACTTCACAACAGGTCGGTGACAAACACCAATTTTCCTGCAACTGATCTGTTCTTCCTTGACTATCATTAAAATTCAATTTTTTTAATTCATTCACGGGATGTTAGGTAGGGAGTTCCAGGATTTTGACCCAGCGACGATGAAGGAACGGAGATCTATTTAAGAAGGTTGTATTGCTTGCAAAGGTTCATAAAGTCTGAGATACAGGAACATATACCATATAATCTGCTTGTGATTTCTAGCTTCAAACTACATCCTTGGCAACAGCAAGTGGACATTCGTCATCTCCACTGGAGTAAATAGTTCTGTTCAATTAAATAGAAGTTTAAAATCCCCAACCAATTATTTTTCCAATTTCCTTCCCCTCGCTTCCTCCCTCCCTTTTCTAGAGGTAGAGTTTCATGAAGAAGGCCACAGTTTTCACACAAAAATGGGTTGAAATCCAAAATACGATCTCCAATAACCCTTTCCCCCACCCCACCCCCCCATAAAATCTGGTAACCCCTCATGATGAAAAAATCATTCAGCCAGTATAAAACATTCAGCCTGATTATAAACAGAAGGTATCGCGAGATGTCATTTCAAAACATAGATAAAATTCCAGGAATGCCATGTAGCAAAAATGGAACATGACTTTGTCAGTCTCTGTAAAACGATGGTCCTGTTCATGACTTATGGCAGACAACAGCCCTCCAGTACCTCATCTAGGGTGCCAACCCTCCAGATGTGCCTGGAGGCTACAGCAATTGAAGATTAATCTCCAGGGCACTGCTACGAGTAACCCAGGAGAAAAATCATTGGGTCGTTAAAAAACATAGTGATTTTTCATTTTCTTTGAACACTTCTGTGTATTAGTTATAAAAATATTGGAGATGGGATAAGGCTGTTTGACTGATAGTCAAGAATCATCCAATTGAGTAATGAAGAGTCTTTTTGCTTTCCAATTGACTGCAGAAATTATTATTTTATTCTTATTTAAAGGTGCACCACAATACATCTAAACAAGCATAGAATACGAGAGCAGGGGGGTTATGCTCTAACTGTATAAAACACTAGTTAGGCCTCAGCGAGAGTACTGCATGCAGTTCTGGTCACCACATTACAGGAAAGATGTGATTGCACTAGAGAGAGTACAGAGGAGATTTACAAGGATGTTGCTGGGAGTAGAGAATCTTAGCTATGAGGAAAGACTGGATAGGCTGGGTCTGTTTTCCTTTGAACAGAGGAGGCTGAGGGGAGACCTTATTGAGGTGTATCAAATTATGAGGGGCATAGATAAATTGGATAGAAAGGACCTATTTCTCTTAGCAGAGAGGTCAAAAACCAGGGGGCACAGATTTAAAGTAATTGGTGGAAGGTTTAGAGGGGATTTGAGAGGAAATTTCTTCACCCAGAGGGTTGTGGGAGTATGGAACTCACTGCCTGAAAGGGTGGTAGAGGCAGGAACCCTAAACACATTTAAAAAGTACTTGGATGTGCACTTGGGATGCTCTAACCTGCAGAGCTACGGACCAAGAGCTGGGAAGGGGGATTAGGCTGGATAGCTCTTTGTTGGCCGGTGCGGACACAATGGGCCGAAATGGCCTCCTTCCGTGCTGTAACTTTCTATGATTCTATGATTCTAAGCTGCTCCAGTATCTCCTCCAGCCCGGAGAGTTTCTTCCCTTCCTCAGTCTTTCCTTCATCCTATAATCTATAGTCTTTATCCACCTGTTCTGCCTTACGTTAGATGATGGCTGTTCTTATTATAAGTTTATAATTTACTCGTCAAAATAATAGAGTTCCAAAGCATTTATTGTTGCTATACACTGAATATTAAGCATACAGTGGTAATTATATTTGATAATAATTGCACATACATTTAACAGCACACTTAAGAACATAAGAAATAGGAGCAGGAGTAGGCCATTTGGCCCTTTGAGCCTGCTCCACCATTCAATAAGATCATGGCTGATCTTCTACTGAAGGGATAATTACTAGTCCTAGCCCCTTTAGGCATACTCCCCAGACGTTCACTTTCAACTAAAGTTTGAGGTAGCCAAATCCTAAAGATGCTTAATTGGGTCTAAAGGTCCAGACTATCACTCCCTAAAGGAAAGGAACAACCTGAAGATGTTACCGTCCTCCAGATAGCACTTTTAATAAGTTTAGCTAGACTGTAACGTTCCGGATATTAAGAGGGTCCGGAAAACTCCCCCAGAATTCTGCAACTCCTCACCAAAGAGCGTACAGAGATTGAGTTTGCGAGTTTGATACAGAAGTATTATGTGAGACAATTCTAAAAATATATAGATTTATTAAAGAACCAACATGTAATTTACAGTTGGTGATTCAATCGCAACATTAACAGTTCCAAAAACAGAAATTTTTAAATTCTATTATCAGAGATCCTTATTCTCAAATCTTAACTTCGTTACATTTTTACATTTCTTAGTCTTATTCCAAGATATCCACCAAAATCAAATACAGTACCTTTTTGATCCCCAAGGTACAAAGAGTTGTAGACTTACAGAGCTTGCCTCTGAAGCCAAGAATCGTTTTGCTCCTTTACAGCAAGACTATCATCCCATTTGAAAGTTCAATATTTATATCCTTTCTCAGTGGTATTTCCTTTGAAGTTTTCTGCTGATGTAAGCTAATTATCTCTAATCATTTTTCTGCTGACCCCTGCTATTCTTACAGTCAGTTCAGCTGGTAGCAATGCAGACTCATGTCTCTACCTTTAGGTGTTCGAAGCTTATCATAAAAACGGTGTGACAGCAGATGCATCTATTTGATGTCATTCTTATCAAGGTCTTCTATTTGTGTCTTTTTACGATGTGTATATTAAAACACCTCAACTGAGTGCACCATTGTCTTCTTAGTTACCTCAGCTGGTTGCAACACAGAATCATGTCTCCTGTGTTTCATTTGATGTCATTTTTACGAAGGCATATGTTTCTTAATTTTCTGTGTTTCTTTCCAAAGTGTAATTTAGGACACCTTAACAGGGTGTACCATTGGGTTCTTTCCAAAGCTTCAGACTTTTAGAACCTCCAACCTCCTGTTTCAATAAGGTTATCTTATCTCAATAGCCTGTATGCTGTTTACAGCTTTTCCATTGTTAGGTTTTTAGATTTTCAAGCCTAGTTTGTCATGTTACAATAAGGCCAGAATTATTTCATAGAATGGTGTATTTTTCTGAATATGGCTTATTCCTTCACACCCCCCTCTGACCAAAAAATGAACTCGAGCATCTAGACAGAGTTTGGTCAATGTTACTAATAAGGTTACAATAGCACATTAATGTCAAGAAATTCATAAAAGCCTAATCATGTGCTACATGAAAAATTCCTTTTAAGTCATCCTAGGACAATGTTTTGCCTTATTTTAAATTGAACACAATTTAAACGGGCGATATGTACATTGTCATGCAATTCGCAAAACAACATGTACTTAGAATGGACAATCAGCAGATGTACGTTCCGTAGATGTGAGTTATTCATATGAGTCAAGGAGACGTCATTTGGAACTAGCTGAAGCTTGACACGCTGTTCCTTCGATCCAGCGTGTGGACAGATTCTTGTTTTCGTAAAGGCCTTGCCAGGCGCTCAGTTGATTCCTTCTTCATCCACAGTGTTTTCCTCCTTCGTTGAAGTAACGCGTTGATCTTGCCTTGTTTCGGTTGTGGCTTTTCGTGAATCCAATTCCTGAGGTGTTGCCAAGCATCGTGTGGAGGAGTCGGCGACACCGTCTGACTGACCATCGTCAGTAATTCGATTGCATTCATTTCCTGTGTCGTGCTCCAAGCTGGGTCTTGAAAGACAGTGTACGACTGCACCTTGTATTATTCCTCCATTTCGGTATCTCGCAGGACATCTTTTGAGATTCTCTATGGAGACAGTTTTACGAATATGCTTGCTATTCGGCTGATTAATATGTCATTTAACTGTTCTTTCGTTAATAACAGAATGTATTTGAACAGGTTTTTTCCACTTCAGTCTTAAACCAGGTTTTTGCTCGAACTTCTTTTCCTGTACCCATTCTCCTGCTAGGGGTTGCCATGCTTTGTTTGTCAATTTTTTCTGCCTATTTGCCTCCCTTATCCTCTGATCAATTTGATGAATCTCCTCTGTTACTTTTTTTTAAAAATCTAACTGTCGCTGCCGGGTCAAGGACTCAGAGTGTGTAGAGGCAATAAAAGAACTATGGGTAAGCGGTGTATGCATCTCAACCCCATTCATTAGATAACATGGAGTTTTAGGGGACACTGTCCCTGATGCAGATGCGGGCACATTATTAAGTGATAGCTGCACCTCCGGAATGACGGTGGTCCACTTGCTTCCCCTGATTCTCAACAGTTTGACCAATAGCTTTTTTACTTCCTGGTTTTTACATTCCACCAGCCCCGCTGATTGCAGATGATGTGGCGTGCTGTGCTCTAACCCAATCCCCCTTTGTTCGCAGTAGTCTTTGAAGACCTTGGAGACAAAGGCTCTGCCTTGATCGGAGTCTAAGATTTTGGGTGCACCAGCTCCAGTAATTATGTCAGTAATAGCATTGGCGAGTGCGTTTTCCAAAACAGTTTTTGTGGGGACCAGCTAGCAGAAGCAAGTGCATCCATCTACACAAACAAGAACATCTGTGTATCCCAAAGATGGGGGAAGTGGTCCAATAAAGTCAATAAAGAATTTCCCCATTGGCTCATCAGCTTTCACAGGAGCCAATGGTGGTGGCTTAATTAGTGATGACTTATTGGTTAAATAGCATGGCTCACAATTTGCCACGTATGTTTTACAGGCCTTAAGCATGCCTGGCCACCAATATAAGGGGGTCAATTTGCAGAATGTTGTTCTGGAACCACAATGTGCTTGACCTATGCCCTCGTGAGCTACTTTTACAAGCTGTTCTCGTTTGTGTCTCGGGGGTACTTCTCGGTTTCCCTTGGGCAACTTAACTGGCACAATACCCGTAGGGGTTTCTGAGTAAAAGTACTTTGGTGGATATCCTGGTGGATTCTCTTTTGTTGGGTCTAATAGCTGAATCAGTTCCTCATCCTGATTAGCTGCCCATTCTGCCCTAGTGAGGTGTCATGCAGACCGAACGTTTTGCTTGTTCGTCTGCATGACTGTTTCCTTTTGAATGTACTGTCCCAGTGGTATGCCCGTTTACATGAATCACCTGACAATTCTGTTTCTCCATTCTCGAATGGAGAATGTCTTCCCACAATGACTTATGTTTTATGGGTTTACCCTTATGATTGGTAACATTTGTTTGTTCCCAGAAAACTAGATCTTGGTTATATCCTCTTTTACAGTAGTCACTATCCATACAGATTAATGTGGGTTTAATAGGGTCTGCCTTTTCTAAAGCATGTCGTAATGCTGCGGCTTTAGCATATTGTGCTGTCTTATGGTCAAGGGGTATGAACAGTAATACTTCTGGATAAAAAGAATAGGAATCTCGAAAAGTCCCTACTACTATCCCCGTCCCAGCTGAGGATTGTTGGGATGTCCCTTTGTTAATTGTCATTGAAGATCCATCACAGTAAATGACTGGATGGTACTCTGTAAGCGGTCTCATAGGTATTTGTCTGATTCCCTCCTTCGTATCATCATCGTCCATGATGGGGAGATGCTCTAAGTCCATTTCTGGGGAGAGGAATTTAAAAATGAGTGTAGGATCATTCAAGAACGATGCCCATTTATCATATCGGATCTGGGTGGCTCTTTTTTCATCAGAGGTCATCCTCAATACTGATCTTAAATTGGGAATCTCAGTATAGATGGTAATGGGGTATTTCCCTTGAAGGGTTCGTGCCTTGATGAGGCATTGGACTACCATAGTCATGTCCCTTTCTTTTTCATGTACCTCCTTTCAACATTGGAAAAGTTATAAGAATGGAACTGAAAGGGCACTATACTCTTTTCATTATAGAAAACTGCAACTGTCACTTTAGGTGATGACCTGAGATGAATATTGAGGGGAACGTGTAAGTCCCTCTGTTCCAGGTCTATGGCTTTTTGTACCTCTCGGCATAATTGTTGCAATTTTGAGTAATCATCTGGTGAAAATATGAATGGTCCTTTTGCTGCTTCGCCCACTCTAGCATACAGGGGGGCTGAGAGCTCGGCAAAGGTTGGCGTAAAGGATCGAGCAAAATTCAGGAGTCCTAAACTTGCTTGCAGATTTTTCAGAGCTTTAGCATATTGAATGGTGGCTAAATTTTCTTTATAGGATTGAGTTAATCCTCTACCGTTTCCAGTTAGTCGCAGGCCCAGAAAATCTACCTCTTCCCTAACTAGTTGACTCTTTTTTATGTTGATTAAGTGCCCAGCAGCTGTAAGTCTGGATAAAACACTATCAATGGCTTTCAAGTGCTCTTGGAGATTGTCATGTGACAGATATATATCGTCCACATAAGAATTGACGTTAGGTAGGTCTTTTAAAAGGTCAATGATGTGGGCTGAAAAGAGAACGGGGCTGTTTTGAAATCCCTGGGGCAATCTGGTCCAGCAGTACTGATAACCATCGGGTCCAGTCATCGCTGTTTTTGGCCAATCAGCTTTTTCGATTGGATGTGTCCAGAAGCCGTTTGCTAGATCAATACAAGATTTATATTTTTCCCTCGTGATTCCAGAGAGAAAGGCTGTGGAATTTTGTTGTTGTGCAGTATGTGGGGCCGTTACCCTATTTAAGGCTGTAGAATCGACCACTAATCTCCACCTCCCATCTGGTTTAGCAACACCAAACAATGGTGAATTAGTTCTAGATGCCATTTTGATTAAGATACCTTGTTCTGTTAGTTCTTTGAGCGTTGTTAGGAGATCGATTTTTCCTTTGTGATCTTGAATAGACCACTGTTTTTTAGGTTTATTCCAGCCAGCATCAAGTGGGTGGGATTTGATGTCTATCTTTCCACATTGATTTGGATGGCGTTGTAGATAAGGGTAGTATCTATTAATGAGTTGCTCGAGGAGGTCTTTGCCTCCCCCCTCTAGGCAAGTTCGATCAAGCTGTGTCCGAACATGTTTTTCCCTGTCATCCTGGTCTGTGGATGCTTCTACAGGTCTGGTTGAGATTTTAAGGTAATGTTTCATGTCTGGTTGTCCTATAATGAGGGAACAGGCCAATTGTGGTATCAGTCCTACATCTAGGGTCACCGTGATTCCATATATAGTAATAGGTATTTTGTAAAAATTAATTATTTTGGTTTTGTCTTGTGTGAATCCCCCTAATGGTCTTTTACAAATTGGGCTCCCCAAATCTTTCCACTTAGTTTTTATAATTGCAGGATCTATTACAGTGTAATCAGCTCCTGTATCAAACAGGGCCTTCACTTGTGTGTTTGTGGGCAAGGTTGCCAGGGCATAGGGGAATTCAAGAGGCCCTGGCTGGGTGCCAGGCCTTCAATCCTGGGATTGTTCATCCTCAGGATCCTGAGTTTCATTTGCTGCTTTGTCTTTAATTATTTTAATTGATTTTTGTTCCTCCCTCTTGGGGGTATCATGTTTTCCAAATCCCTGAGGGGTTTTGTCAGACCGTTTATTATCTTGACGATCCTCCTGTTGGGGTGGACGTTGGTTCTGCTGGGAATCTTTTTGATCCCCATTTCGGTTTTCCCGGTATCCTCCCATGGCTCTCTGATAGTTTTGGCCAGTGTAAAAGCTGTCCCCATAGGGAGTCCACTGTCCTTCGCTTTCCTTTCGAGGTCTAGCCCCTCGTCTATCCCATCTTTCCAGGGAGAAATCTTTCTCGTATTGTGGGCGAGTTGGGGGTGTAATCCTTCTGGAATACCATCTTGGGAGTCCCGAGCCACGAGTTTGTGTCTGGGCGGGGTGGACTTGAGACTTGGGTCTATACAGTCCTTGTTTCTGAGTACCAAAGGTACCTTCTCCGGTTTTTTTATCCCTAGTTTCTGATTTCATTATAGGTTTAGTTTAGGGTAGACCTAAGAGGTCATGGTTTAATTGGATAATGCGATTGACATTATCCCATCTTTGTTGGTTATCTCGATAATCTTTTAGAGCACCCTCACAGGCAAGTTTGAGGGCTGTATTTTGGTATTGATTGGCCAGGCAACCATGGACAATGTCCCAGTTATCCTGTGTAAGTACTTTGCCTAATCTGTAGGCAGCTACCAGCCCTTTAGTTGTGGCTGTATTAGTGAGTATTTCCTTGATGGAACCCATTACATGCCCTCCCTGAGTTGCCATGAGAACATAGGCATATATTTGAACCCAGTTGTTACACTGGTTTAATGGGGGAATTAAGTCTGAACTTAGTATCATTTGTAGTAGTTGCCTCAGGTGTTGGGCATTCCAATCTTGGCAACAGGTTTCCAATTTATCAAGGTTAGTTAGAATCCAGCAGGTTTTTTCCTGGCTGATGTTGCCCGGTCTACCACACATTGTGTAGATAGAGCTCAGGTTTGGTTGCTGGGGTTGGCTTACTGGACCAGTAATCATTGCGCCTCCAGCATTTAGATAAGATTGAGCTAGTGCCTGTCGGCATTGACTATAATGGATTCTAAGCTGTCTATAGTTTTCTCGAAGATTCTGGTCATTTATTTTATCATGAGCTTGCCACCTTAACCGGAATCCATGGCCTCGGGAGCATAGGCTGCTCCGGGTCCTATTATTCGGCCATGGTTGCCACCACCTTGTTGGGCATTGTTCATTAGGCCTCCCAATTGTGCGGGTGTGCACCTTATCATTAAGGAATTTAGTGGATTTGGAGTATTTGTTTGATTATCCCACTGGATATTTTGTATCCCCTGGTTCTGGGGATCAACATCAATCATGCCATGAGTTCTAATGGTCCGTCGGCATCAAAGCCTTCTATTTAAAAAAATATCACTTGGTTTTGTGGAGGTACAGGGATAGGATTATTTCCCCTAATAAAGCAATCGTTTGAATTTCCGAATAAAAAGACTTGGCCAATTCTGACAGGGTTTGCCACTTCGTCAGGACCTAACCTCGGTTAGGGTTTAATATGAACTTTATAAGAAATTTCTAGACCTCAATGGCATATTGAGGGAGTTCTGAGTTAAGTTCTACAAGGCCTGATCAGGGACTTGTCATCTCTAGAGACTTAAATCTGGGTCTGTCAGTAAAACACTCCTTCTATACTTAACAATCTACAAGATGGATATAGATATAAATATAAGTATAGGTTCGGTATCAACTTGTTAACACACACATTGGGCACCAACTGAAGGGATAATTACTAGTCCTAGCCCCTTTAGGGCTACCCCGGATCAGGTGTATTCCTCAGACGTTCACTTTCAACTAAAGTTTGAGGTAGCCGAATCCTAAAGATGCTTAATTGGGTCTGAAGGTCCAGACTATCTCTCCCTAAAGGAAAGGAACAACCTGAAGATGTTACCGCCCTCCAGATAGCACTTTTAATAAGTTTAGCTAGACTGTAACATTCCAGATATTAAGAGGGTCCGGAAAACTCCCCCAGAATTCTGCAACTCCTCACCAAAGCGCGTACAGAGATTGAGTTCGCGAGTTTGATACAGAAGTATTTTGTGAGACAATTCTAAAAATATATAGATTTATTAAAGAACCAACATGTAATTTACAGTTCGTGATTCAATCGCAACATTAACAGTTCCAAAAACAGAAATCTTACAATTCTATTATCAGAGATCCTTATTCTCAAATCTTAACTTCGTTACATTTTTACATATCTTAGTCTTATTCCAGGATATCCACCAAAATCAAATACAGTACCTTTTTGATCCCCAAGGTACAAAGAGTTGTAGACTTACAGAGCTTGCCTCTGAAGCCGAGAATCGCTTTGCTCATTTACAGCGAGACTATCATCCCATTTGAAAGTTCAATATTTATATCCTTTCTCAGTGGCATTTCTTTTGAAGTTTTCTGTTGATGTAAGCTAATTATCTCTAGTCATTTTTCTGCTGACCCCTGCTATTCTTACAGTCAGTTCAGCTGGTAGCAATCCAGACTCATGTCTCTACCCTTAGGTGTTCAAAGCTTACCATAAAACGGTTTGACAGCAGATGCATCTATTGGATGTCATTTTACCAAGGTCTTCTGTTTGTGTCTTTTTACGACGTGTATATTAAAACACCTCAACTGGGTGCACCATTGTCTTCTTTGTTACCTCAGCTGGTTGCAACACAAAATCATGTCTCCTGTGTTTCATTTGATGTCATTTTTACGAAGGCATATGTTTCTTAATTTTCTGTGTTTCTTTCCAAAGTGTAATTTAGGACACCTTAACAGGGTGTACCATTGGGTTCTTTCCAAAGCTTCAGACTTTCAGGAACCTCCAACCTCCTGTTTCAATAAGGTTATCTTATCTCAATAGCCTGTATGCTGTTTACAGCTTTTCCATTGTTAGGTTTTTAGATTTTCAAGCCCAGTTTGTCATGTTACAATAAGGCCAGAATTATTTCATAGAATGGTGTATTTTTCTGAATATGGCTTATTCATTCACACTACCTCATCTCCACTTATGGTGATACATTATGAGTTCACCGGAGAATTCACACGTTCTTGAGCTAATCAGGCTTCATTAAATTCTGAGATATCTCTCCAAACACCCCTGCTTTTAAGGCTTCTTTTCCCCCACCCTGGCTATTTGGGAATCCACATGATTTGACATAACCTAATCCACATTCATCATTCAACACTGATTTGATTGCCCTGTTCTTGCAGCACACAAATCAGACTCCCCTGTTTGGTTACCCACCCTAATTTTCCAGTTCTCAGGCAGGTAACTTTAAAAGGCTGGAGCTAACAAAGACAGCTTTTTTGTCATTTCTTCTCATCTAAAGACTGTCTCTGACTGATACAACTTTTAATTCCCACTGACTAAACTGAACATTGAAACTCAGTTAACAGGTAGAAGCTAAAAATTAATGGCCCGGATTTCTGCAGTCAGCGTCGATGTGACGGCGCTTGCCGCTGACCTCAAAAGAAGCTGCCCACAAACTTTTAGTGGGCTCTGTGGCGTCAATTTTACCATTTCCGACGTTAATTTCATGCTGGCGCCATCTATAAGGGATCTCTGGCATCCAGCAACAGAGATGTCATCAAGCAGACTAAGCAGCCAATCACATTGAAGAATTCTCAGACAGCAAACCAGGAAGTTGCAAGCAGGTTTTATCATTCAGTTGTTATAATTTTACACGAAGCAAAATAAAAATTGGGACAGACACATGGGATTAAGGTAAAAGATGAAATATCATAAACAAACTTGTAAAAAATAAAATAAAAATAATTTTTATTATTTTAAAAATCTATATAGTTTTTTTATCATGGAATGGAGAAAATGACACTCCACAAATATAAAATTAGTTTTTTAGGGCCAGAGAGGTTGTTCAGCAGTAATTATGACTTAGTACGCCGTTAAAAACACAGTTACACCTAATTCAACAAGGCTTAACTTTTTCAATGGTTTTTACAGTGATAATATAGTGTAAAAAGTGGAATTTCATGTCAATTCAGTGATTTCAAATTGATTTCCATCTGCAAGGACTGCAACAGTGAACCCTGTGGAGGAACAGGGTATCACTGACAACAACTTCAGGATTTCCACGTTTAAATGTGCATGTTCAGACTCCAGAAGTTGCTGTCAGTAATAGTGGTGAACGCTGACAGTCTCACCGTTATTACAATCGCAAATTCTGGGCTAATATTACGCCAATATAAAGAGAATTAACCCTTTCCTTACACCTACAACCCTCAAAAGAGGAGGAGGCTTTTCTCAGCATCGACACTTATCATTCTGAGTCAGAAGGCATTGGGTTCAAGCTCCTCTTCGGAACTTGACTACACCATCTAGGCTGATACTCCAGCATGATACTGAGGGAGTGCTGCATTGTCAGACATGCCGTTCTTCAAATGAGATACTAAAGTGTGGCTTGAAGACAAGCAGAGAAATTTAGCCTAGAAATTGGATCGTGGTTGAAGAGGCAGACGGAAGGACCACGGCAATTAGTCCTCTGGCCTCATTTGCATCTTATCAGTGAGCTGCGGGTGCCTGTCAGCAGTCCACAGTTTTAATGTGGAATCAGGACGAGCACCCTTAACTTACCTTTAGGATGGTAGTCTCCAGTGATCCCTTTAAGGACCGCTGTATTGCCTGTGTGTCTGAGAAAACTGGCCTCATACATGACGCATGCGGCGCTCCATCGGGGTCCAATTTCACAACGGGGCCTGAAACAGATGTTGGGCCCCAATTTGCATAAGCAATGGGCCTAATGCCTCCTTCAGGTGGGCCCCCTTGTCTGAGAGGTGTGATAAGGTGATAATTTTTTTCGGAATGCCCAATACCAACACTAGGGCAGTATTGAAAAGCTGGGAGTGAGTTGCTTGGTGCTCACATTGAGTTTTTCAGTTACATTTTCATTGGGAAGAATTTCGCTAAGTGCCAAAAATCAAAAAAAATGCTTCATTCCCATGTATTGATGAGGGAAAACAGTAACGATAATATTGAAATTTTTAAAAAATACTTGAAGTTCGGTCCAGGAACGTTACAAGCAGATGGAGCAAACTGTCCCAGGCACTGTTTTATTTAGATGCACCTGCCCGACAGTGCTTTGAGATTTTCACACCCATCAAAGAGCTGCTGTCACAATAAAAAAAATTCCATTCACAACTGCAGCCTATAATGTATAGTAACACTGGCTAAAAGCTGATAATTCACTCACATCTGGTGTTGTTCGGCTCAGTGCATTTCTGTGTCAGCTCCCACACATATGCCTGCTGTAAAATGAACAGGTTAGATGCTCAGACCAGTGGAAGAGCTGGTGTTTGAAAGCATGACAAGCTGTGCCATTGACAGGAGAGTCTGTATTCATTTGCTTCCTATCTCAGGGAACTGCAGCAGTTCAATTTGCGAGTGGAATATCGCTCCCATTGCACTCCTACTTCTTACTATACCTCTCAGTCCTTTCCCTCCAGAAGTCCACCTATTTGCCACTTGAATTCATTCATGCTCAATCGTCTTCCCCGGTCACTTATTTCACAACTGTCTAGAATCAGAATTTGTAGCACAGAAGCCATGCCAGCTCTGTAACTGGAGCTAGCTACTCTAATAATAAATAACGACAGAAAATGTTGCAAACACTCAGCAGGTCAGGCAACATCCGTGGAGAAAGAAAAACAGAGTTAACGTTTCAGGTCTGAGACCCTTCGTCAGAATTGGAAAAAGGTAGAGATGTAACAGATTTTTAAGCAAGTGTAAGGGCAGGGAAAGGGAGGAGGGGAGGAAAGAACAAAGGGAAGGTCTGTCATAGGCTGGAAGGCAAGAGAGATTAAAATACAAAAGGGTGCAAGGCAAAAAGAGATGGTAATGGGACAAGTTAAGAAACAATAGATGAGTCTAGATGAGGTGTAAATGGCAATGGCAATTGCCATTGTCATTTACACCTCATCTAGCTACTCCAATCTTGTTTTCTGCCCTTTTCTGTATTCATTTATATTCTTCCTTTTAAAATACTTATTGAATTCTTTTTGAAATGATAAACATTATTATCCATTGGGTGAAAACTTCCATCCATATTGAATCATAGAATCATACAGCACATAAGGAGGGAATTCAGTCCATTGTGTCTGTGCTGGCTTTTTGAAAGTGCTATCCCATTAGTCCCACTCCCCTGCTCTTTGCCCATAGCTCCACAAATGTCTCCTTTTCAAGTATATATCCAATTCCCTTTTGAAATTTAATACTGAATCTGCTTTCACCATCATTTCAGGCTGTGCATTCCAAATCATAATAACTCACTACGTAAAAAAAATTCTCTTCATTTGCCCCCTAGAATTTTTGCCAATTATCTTAAATCTGTGTCCTCTGGTTACTGACCTCCTTGAGAGGTCGCACAACACCAGGTTATAGTCCAACAGTTTTATTTGAAATCACAAGCTTTCGGAGCTATCGATTGCTCCTTCCTCAGGTGAAGAAGCAATCGATAGCTCCGAAAGCTTGTGATTTCAAATAAAACTGTTGGACTATAACCTGGTGTTGTGCGACCTCTCAATTTTGTCCACCCCAGTCCAACACCGGCATCTCCGTATACTGACCTCCTGCCAATGGAAATAGTTTCTCCTTTATTTTTTTAATTATTTATTATTATTTCTCCGTCTTCCTTTATTATTCCTAATTTTAAAATTTTTAATGTGTTCCCTTAGTATTTGGTCACTGTGCCATACTGACCAATTTGTCTGGGTGTTACCGATGTTTTGTTCACCTGTTCCTATATGATTTAAAGGGAAAAGAAATAAGAACATTGGAAAGCATAAAACTATTGAGCTCATCAAGCCTGTCCATCCACTATACCACAGCCTCTACCAATGATCCATATCAGCCTACTCCTGAGGTCCCCACCATCATAGAAGCCAGTCTTCAGCCAAATCGATTCACTCTACATGATATCAAGAAACGGCTGAGCGCACTGGATACAACAAAGGCTATAGGCCCCGACAACATCCCGGCTATCGTGCTGAAGACTTGTGCTCCAGAACAAGCCGCGTCTCTAGCCAAGCTGTTCCAGTACAGCTACAACACTGGCATCTATCCAACAATGTGGAAAACTGCCCAGGTATGTCCTGTCCATAAAAAGCAGGACAAATCCAATCCGGCCAATTACCGCCCCATCAGTCTACTCTCAATCATCAGCAAAGTGATAGAAGGAGACATCGACAGTGCTATCAAGCGACAATTACTCACCAATAACCTGCTCACTGATGCCCAGTTTGGGTTCCGCCAAGACCACTCGGCTCCTGACCTCATTACAGCCTTGGTCCAAATATGGACAAAGGAGCTGAATTCCAGAGGTGAGGTGAGAGTGACTGCCCTAGACATCAAGGCAGCATTTGACCAAGTGTGGCATCAAAGAGCCCTATTAAAACTGAAGTCAATGTGAATTTGGGGGAAAACTCTCCACTGGCTGGAGTCATACCTAGCACAAAGGAAGATGGTTGTGGTGCTTGAAGGTCCCAGGACATTGCTGCAGGTGTTCCTCAGGGTAATGTCCCAGGTCCAACCATCTTCAGCTGCTTCATCAATGACCTTCCCTCCAACATAAGGTCAGAAATGCAGATGTTCGCTGATGACTGCACAGTGTTCAGTGCCATTCGCAACTCCTCAGATAATGAAGCAGTCCATGCCAGCATGCAACAAGACCTGGATGACGTTCAGGCTTGGGCTGATAAGTGGCAGGTAACATTCGCGCCACAGAAGTGCCAGGCAATGACTATCTCCAACAAGCGAGAGTCTAACCATTGCCCCTTGACACTCAACTGCATTACCATCACCGAATCCCCCACCAGCAACATCCTGGGGGTCACTATTGACCAGAAACGTAACTGGACCAGCCACATACATACTGTGGCTACAAGAGCAGGTCAGAGGCTAGGTTTTCTGCGGCGAGTGTCTCACTTCCTGACTCCCCAAAGCCTTTCCACCATCTACAAGGCACAAGTCAGGAGTGTGATGGAATACTCTCAACTTGCCTGGATGAGTGCAGCTCCAACAACACTCAAGAAGCTTGACATCATCCAGGATCAGAGTACTATGGCTGCAGTGTGTACCATCTACAAGATGCACTGCAGCAACTCGTCAAGGCTTCTTCGTCAGCACCTCCCAAACCCGCGACCTCTTCCACCTAGAAGGACAAGGGCAGCAGATGCATGGGAACACCACCACCTCCAAATTCCCCTCCAAGTCACACACCATCCTGACTTAGAAGTATATCGCCAATCCTTCATCGTCGCTGGGTCAAAATCCTGGAACTCCCTCCCTAACAGCACTGTGGGAGTACCTTCACTACACGAACTGCAGCGGTTCAAGAAGGCGGCTCACCAGCAACTTCTCAAGGGCAATTAGGGATGGGCAATAAATGCTGGCCTTGCCAGTGACACCCACATCCCATAAACCAATAAAAAAAAGCATTTAAACTTACAAGGAAAGCCTCTGTTGAGTTTCTCCCTGGGATGGCGTAAACAGCACACCAAGAATAATTTTATTGCGGTAATTTTACAAGGCTCTATCTTCACTGGAGGAGCACAAGTCACCAAATTGACTCTATAGTGGAAAACCCTATCTCCGGCCACAGTCTCGTTTAGGGATGTTCCATGCCGGGAACAATGCCTTGAAAAGTTACTCTGTATATATATGTTTTAGAATCATTGGGGTTAATTTTTACTTTTGGCACGGGCGGAAGACGAGTGGTTGCTGATTGGCCGCCCGTTATACACTTGGCTCGATTTTCCTTTCCATTGACTTCAATGTAAATGAAAATCAGGTTAGGTGTATAATGGCCGACTGATCCATAACTGCCAGTTTTAGGGTCATGCCCGAAGTGAAAATTATTCCCATTGACTAGCAATATGGGCAGTATTTTGGAGGTGTAGTTAAAATTGAATTTATTGAAAAATAGAATTGGGAGTCCCTATTTTTTCCTTATTTTTGCAGGGAGTGGAGTACATTCGCATAGGAGGCATATAAATTAGTGGAGTAAGTGGGCCCTAAAACTGGCTGTGCTATAGGTGATCTTTCAACTTTGACACCATAATGGAAAATATTGGGCCAGAAATTCGGCTCCCTGGCTTCCCGCGGGTGCAAGGATCGCGCGCGCACCTACCTACCGCGCCTGCCGTTGACCTCTGGGCCCACGGGGACTTCAGCTCCTGGGCCTCCTGCAGCTGCCGGTGTGTAGTGCTTGTGTATCACAGGGGCGTAGTTAGTGCGATGCGTCCCCTGGGATCACGTGGGCCATGGAGAGCCAATGGCAGCAGACCATCTTTCATTCATAGATTTGACAGGAAGACCTGTCAAATCTATGAATTGAAATCGGCCCCAAAACAACACCTAAACTACAAATAATTTTTTTTAAAAACATCACATTTTTAAAATAACTATAAGTTAAATAAATTAACTACTTTAAACAAAAATTTAAATTTTTGAAAAAATTAAAATACTTTTTAACAGTGCTAAAAATAAACTTACCTTTCTTTAAAGTATCTAAAAAAGATAAAGCTGTTGAAACATTTTTAAAATTGTAATTAATTAACCACTTACCTTGTTAAAAACGGGTCTTGCGCCTCCTTTTTAAAAGTGCAGCTTCTTCCATACTTACCTTCCCGGAGAAACCTGAAAAAAAAACGAAGTTCGCTGCGTGTGCGCAGCCTCTCCCACGCACGCGGTTCACCTCTGAACCCCTCCCTTCACGAGACCGGAAGTTCCGGTTTCCCATGCATGCGCAGTGCATGCAGGAAACCGGCACTTCAGGAGGCCTTACGGGTGAGTACACAGCGCGTACTCACCCGGCAAGTGCTGAATTTCTGGCCCATTAACTTTGGCATGCCAGACAGCCTGATGTTTCATTAAATCTTCATTTAAATAGTAATGTGGTGATGCTAAATGGTACACCTGTAAGGCAGTAAACATGCAACTTTTGTCCTGTGTTGTGTTCCACTCTGGTTCCGAGTGCAAACACTTTGGCCCAAAAATTCGTGAGGGAGCCTTCGTGCGAGGGTAAGGCTTCCCCGCGATCTCTCACTGTGCGCTGGCTTTTTTAGTCCCAGCTCGCACGAACTTGATGTTCTGGACAGCAGCTGTGCAGGGCTTTCATATCCCACAGGCGTAGTTAATTCGTGCGAGCTGTGGGATCACGTGACTCAGTTAGAGCCAATGGCAGCACACCATTTTTCATTCATAGCTTTCACAGCACAGCTGTGAAGGAGTCCATCATTAAGGATGAAATAGCGGAGCACTTAGCAAATGGGGACAGGATAGGACAGAGTCAACATGGATTTACAAAGGGTAAATCGTGCTTGACTAATCTATTGGAATTTTTTGAGGGAGTAACTGGTAAAATAGATGGGGGAGAGCCAGTAGATGTGGTGTACCTGGACTTCCAAAAGGCCTTCGATAAGGTCCCACATAAAAGATTAGCAGGGAAAATTGAAGCTCATGGGATAAAGGGGAAAGTATTGACGTGGATAGAGAACTGGCTGTCAGATAGAAAACAGAGAGTTGGAATAAACGGCTCATTTTCTGAATGGCAGGCAGTAACAAGTGGGGTACCACAGGGATCTGTCCTGGGTCCCCAGCTGTTCACAATTTACATTAATGACCTGGATCAGGGAGTCGGATGCAGCATTTCCAAATTTGCAGACGACACTAAACTAGGAGGGGGGGTGGGCTCAGAGGAGGAGACCAGGAAGCTCCAGAGCGATTTGGACAGACTGGGTGATTGGGCGGATAAATGGCAGATGCACTATAATGTGGACAAGTGCGAAGTTATCCACCTTGGGTGCAGGAACGGGAGGGCAAATTATTATTTAAATGGCAATAAATTGGGAGAGGGGGAAGTACAGAGAGACCTGGGTGTTCTTGTACACCAGTCACTGAAGGCGAGCATGCAGGTGCAACAGGCGATCAAGAAGGCAAACGGTATGCTGGCCTTCATAGCAAAAGGGTTGGAATACAGGAACAGGGATACCTTGCTGCAGCTGTACAGGGCACTGGTGAGACCACACCTCGAGTACTGTGTACAGTTTTGGTCGCCTCATCTGAGGAAAGATGTTCTTGCCATGGAGGGGGTGCAGCGGCGATTCACCAGGCTGATACCAGGAATGGCGGGATTGACCTATGAGGAGAGACTATGTAGTTTAGGGATGTACACACTGGAGTTTAGAAGATTGAGAGGGGACCTCATAGAAGTGTATAAAATTCTGCTATGAATACTATACCCCCCCAAAAGAACAGCTAAACCTCAATTAAATAAAAAAAAAACATCACATTAATAAAATAAGTATAGTTAAATAAATTAACCATTTTAAACAAAAAATTAGATTTTTGAAAAAATTTAAAATCTTTTAAAAAGTTATAAAAATAAACTTACCTGTCTTTAAAGTCTCTAAAAAAGATATACCTGTTAAAAAAAATTCAAAATAATACTTAATTAACTACTTACCTTGTTAAAAGAGGGTATTACGCCTCCTTTCTTTATGTGTTAAATCTTCCATACTTACCTGCGCGTTCAAAGCACTAAGTGCACTGCGTGCGCGCAGCCTGTAGCGCGCACGCGATTCACTTAGGAACCGCCCCCTTTTGAATTCACCAAGTGCCGGTTTTCAGCGCATGCGCAGTGCATGCAGAAAACCGGCAATTGGAGACAGAATACGCGAGAGTACACAGTGCGTACTCTCGCGTATCAACACAAATGTTTGGGCCATTAAGGGAGGCCTTGAGCCTCAGAGTACTAATGAGCAATGCCACTGGAGATCAGCTAATGCTGATTTTTTTTTTTCAGGCCAACTTGTACGGCACGTTTCAAAGAAATTCAACTTCTGTATCTTCTTTTATCCTGGTTCACTATTTATCAGCTTTATAATGACTATCCAGTCATAGATGTACACCAAACACTAATAACTTCAAAGAGCGCTGTCAGTTTGTTATTCCCAGTTTTGTTCCGTAATCTTCCCTGATTAACCACAACCAGAAATGCCAGCAACCTGTAATGAGATCCAGAACATGCCAGAGCTAAACTATTAAATTGATTAATAGGCAGTTATAATGATACAAACCATCAATGAGTTAAAGAACAAAAAAAAACAGGTGCAATTAAAAGAAATTTCAGCAGAAATATTAAAATCAAGTCACAGTGAGACTAGGAATGATTTACTGGACTTGATGGCCTAGTGGGTTAAGGCAACAGTGGTTGTGGCATTGAATCATGCAGACGAGGAGGACCTCATATGTGGTCTTATTTGGTTTTGAGCTGGAGAGCTACAATAGGTCTCAGCACTGTTAAACGAAAATGGTAAAAAAATGAGCCAAGGTTAGTGTTCATGACTCTTCTCTAGTGGCCCCTGTTGGGAAGTGTCCTCACGTGGAAGTTGGATGAAAAAAGGACCAGGCTTGGCCTTCAATGCCCTGTATGACTGTGCAACCTGGCAACACCATTGTCAAGCCTCACATGTGAAGAATGGCCAATTGAACAAGGCAAGAGAGGGGCTAGAGGCACACGTAAAACCGTACTCCATCGCGAATCAGAACCTTCAGCAGAAGTGGGGAGAGAAAGAAAATATTCAAGGCTATGGAAGGAACAACCGTTCTCCAAAATGATTGCGCAGAATTGCATTCAAATACCCCGAAGAAAGGAATGCCAGCTGAATATGAAGATTGGGACAGGGTTATTCCATATGCGCTGGATGAGGCCTTATATTAAAAGTAACCCTGAACCACTTGAGAAAGCACTACAATTTGTATTAACAGAAGGGCAGTCAGACATTTCAGAAACTTCACTCATGCATAGATCAAATTTTCATGTTGCGCAATACCCTGAATTAAATGGATTTTCAGCAATTTTTAATGTTCAATTTCATTAACTTTATAAAGGCTTTCAAAAACATCCACAGGCTAGTTTATAGATGATGTGTGCATTTCATGGTGTGCTGGTTCCATAGGATGGATGATAAAAAAAATACTTAAGTGGAAAAGTTGTAAAGTCTTGAGTTTTACAGGATTCTTCCAGAAAGAAAATAAATCAGGCTACAAATAATTTTAGTGGAGATGAAAGGAAAAGCACAAGCACTAGAAATCTGAAACAGAACAAGAAGTTATGATGTTATGATCCTATCACAGACCTTCCCTTTTGTTCTTTCATCCCCTCCCCCCTTTCCCAGCTCCTACACTCGCTTAAAAATCTGTTCCACTTCCTTTTTTCCAGTTCTGACGCAAGGTCATCGACCTGAAACGTTAACTCTGTTTCTCTCTTCACAGATGCTGCCTGACCTGCTGAGTGTCTCCAGCATTTTCTGTTTTTATTTCAGATTTCCAGCATCTGCAGTATTTTCTTTTTGTAAGAAGTTATGATGTGCATTCCTGATATTGTACTGTGTTAGGATTCCAAATAATCTAGCATTAAATGCTAAAGAACATTACAGTTGGAAACGAGGTGGCAATTTGCCCTCACAGGCTGTGTGGGTTGAAGAATTGGGTTCCAATATTGTAGCCCTGTCTCTGATCCATGAGCACAGCTCCCTGCTGGTCGTGCAGTCACCCCATAACTTCACATTCTGTAGCTCCTGTTAGCTTGCAAACTCCATCTTGCAGGCTAACTGATTTACCCAGTATGAATCTAACCTGTTGGCATGCACTTACTATTGTGAGGGCAATGGGTGAGGTATCAAAGGAAGGGTCCATACTTGTGGAACTATATATCGTGTTTGTCTTTTCAATACTTATTTTTATTTGCAGGAAAAGCCCTTAATTCTTGCAATCACAGCATGGTCCTTGCGCCAATGGAAAACACCTAGTTCTCCCTCTAGTACCTGGATGAATGCACTACATCCCTCCCTTCCTTTAAGATAGACTGACAGCTTATCTGTAAAAAACAAATAAACAGACATTCTAACATATAACATGCAAACTTTTGAACAACTTAGTCCTTTAGGTACGATGGGGAACCTCCTTTTCCTGAAAGAGAGACCCGAATTGATGTTGATATTGAGGCCATATTGCTAGTAGAATTATATTACTACTCAGTTGGGTACCAATACCTGGGATACAATGGCTCCATGGTTATTGACTCATTCCATACATTAGCCTACAGCTGGGCAAAGCATGCATACCCTACATGAGTTAATTAATCATATCTGTTCCTCCTAAATGCATCATTATTTCCCCAGAACTGATTCATGAATCTCTCATTAATATTTTTGAACCATTGTCATTGTCAGAATGTCATGTTTCTCTTTTATTTGCAGGGAAACCCATTGATTCATACAGTCTGAGCATGATACCTAGTTCTCCCTCTGGCGGCTGGATGACTACGCTACAGACCATATGTGGAATGAGTCAGCACCTTTAGGGAGCGGAGGGATAAAATAGGTGTGGTTCGAGCAACAAATGGGAAATAGTGTTGGTGTTGTGAGCAGTAAATTTGACTCAAAGGAACTTCCCAGTTGGAGTTTATCACAAAAGCCAGCAAAGAGCATCAATGTTGCATGTTCCAGATTTATTTTAGATATCAAGCAGGAACTATGAAATCCTGCTGCAGCAGATATGAAGCTTCAGTAGTTCCCTACAAGGAAAAAAGAAATAGGCTTTGAAATGACGCATAGGACATTAGCATACAATTTCCTATTGTCTGAAACACCTCTCTCTGCTATTTCAGTGGAGATGTTAACCCATTTCAAATGAATGGGTTAAAAGTGTTGCTAGAATAGAAGGGGTGGGGGGATTTCAGATGAATGCGTTATTTGTTCGCTGGTCATTTCAAAGTCCACGGCTTTTGCTGGTTATTTTTGGTTTAATCAACAGAAATGGTCTTTCAATCCTAGAAGTGATTTATTTCTCAAATGCAGCAATTATGAGATTAATTAACACTGCAAATGAGCAGTTCGAGAGAGAAAAATATAATGTGCGTCAAAAAACTTACATAGTTGCTGTCTATGTAATATGTAAATACCATCATTTCTACAGTCAGCATAATATGTGAGCATTTTCGTGCTTAATTTATCATTTCATATTGTGGGTCTGAATTAATATCTTTACATATCATTTAAAAAATGATGGCAATAGCATTTTCCTGAGTGGTTCACATGCTTTTGATGCTGGAAAAAAAACCTCAAAGTTTAATACAAATCTCTGAAAATTTGCCCTGTCTGCTATTATCAGTGCTGTTACCAAGCTGTCAGTTCTTTGAGCAGCATTGACTTTCTGGGAAGAGTAATGTTTTAATATGCAAGCAAAAAATTCCTGACGATACAGATGTTTTGAAGTTTGTGGTAGCGGATTTTGCAACAAGATGACTATGACCTTCCTCAGAAGGCTCTCTGTACCATAACCTCCTCTGTAAAGTATTCCCTGTCCTCACCAATAAGAAAATCTATAAAATAAAAAGTAATTAAAAGCTAGAAATCGAGCATCCCCTGGCTTAGTAAGTAATAGCACAGTTCTAATAGTTATAGTTAGTCATGCAGATCAGGAAGTCCCAGGTTCAAACATGGTCCAAGCTAAGTAGCTGATCACAGATAGGACATCTGCAGGGGCAGTGCAGTCAGCTGAAGTGCCACTAGGCTAGGTTCCTGATAACTATCCTGAGCATGTGCGTGTGATTGGGCATGCAAGCATGCACATGCACGTGTGAGTGTGGTATGGATATCAAGTTTGGGTTCAACTGTGAGGGTGCTCACAGTCAAACAGCCTAATGACATTAAAACAATAGCAAAATGCTGCGGATGCTGGAAATCTGAAATAACAACAGAAAATGCTGGAAACACTCAACAGGTCAGGCAGCATCTGTGGAGAGAGAAACCGAGTTAACGATTCAGGTCGAAGACCTTTCATCAGAAAGTTCTGTGTTTGGTCCTGAGTCTCTCTCTCTCTCTATCCCAATGGTTAATTGCCCCATTCACCTGAGCAGCAGTCAGAGTTCTGTTAATTTATGGCGGAGCTCATGATCTTCAATTGTAAAATCAAAGATTCGATATATCTTGATTTATTGTAGATGAGCCATGCCCTGTTGCACAAGCATCCCAAACACCAGTTTATTATGGATGGGTTTCAAAGAGAATACAACCAACAAAGGATAACTAAACAGTTAAAAGACAGCTTGATGACCCCGGTTGAGTGCCTTTAAAATTTTAAAATTCTCATCCTTGTTTTCAAATTCCTCCATGGCCTTGCCCCTCCCTATCTCTGTACTCTCCTGCATGCCATAACCTTCTGAGATCTCTGCACTTCTCCAATTCTGGCCTTTGGCACATTCCCGATTTTAATCGCTTCACCATTGGCGGCCATACCTTCAGCTGCCTAGGCACTAAACTCCGGAATTCTTGTCCTAAACCTCTCTGCCCCTCTACCTCTCTCTCCTCCTTAAAGACACTCTTTAAAACCTACTTCTTTGGCCAAGCTTCCCCCTTGTCCTAATATCTCCTTATGTGGCTCAGTGTCAAATTTTATTTGATAACACTCCTGTGAAGCGCCTTGGGACCTTTTACTATGTTAAAGGTGCCCTGTACATGCACGTTATTGTTGTTATTGCCTAGCATTCTATTGCTTCTTTATCCAGGTCTTGGAGCCTTCCCTTTTCTGACTGTTTTCAAATCTTTCACCCCCAAGTTGCCTCTTTCAGCTTGGAGTGTGAGAAGGCTTTCTCCAAAACAAGGTAGCTGCAGTGTCAGTGCTAACATTTTTCTATCATTTGTCCACTTCCCCTTTAACAAATTGCCAGTCTCTTATTACTAGCTGAAAAACGATTGGGTTTGTACTCATCCAATGTAACAGCTCGTAAAAGGATGCATATTACACAGCTACTAACAATTTTGCTGTAGCTTCATAGTTTGTAGTGTCTCCTTTATAAGTGTGACTATACTTCAGAAGTAAATTAATTGGCTGTGACAGCTTGATGACCCGCGTTCAGTGTTGTCCAATAGAAATCGTCGACTAGCCACAGGCATGCTACGGCAACATCGTTTTAGCCTCATGCACTAGTTTTAGTGGAAAAGGCCTTACATACAATGCAGGTAATTATACTTCACATGTATATTTACTTAAAAAACATATTCCACATTCAGTGTGAAACTTTGCCGTCATTCTGTTTCACCAAGGGTTGGAATTTTTGCACGGATTTAATAGACACACCACATCTTAGTGCAGCCTCTAGGATTTTGTCCTGCAGTTGCGAGCAGTACTTTGACTTCATCAGAGGGATTCCTGGGAATGTTGACTCATACAATGAAACCTGTCAGACCCGCCCCTGCTCTCCATCCAGAATGCACTTGGATGCTGCTTGCCCTTTGACATGACGTGCCCTATTGGAGCTGTTCCTTATTGGTTGGACTTGCTTTCCTCTGCCGGCCTGGAGCGGTTATTCCAATTGGTCGTGCTGACCACGGTGACAGCTCCCCTCTCCGTACAATGTTGCCGGTGGTTCCATGGTGCTGAAGCCCGGTGTTTTCACCCGTGTTACACCTCATTTTAGCAGATAACCCATAAGCAATAACCAAGGAAGTAAAGCACACACAACGATCAAAAAATACTCGCACACTCTGCCCTTCATCTTACCATTTTACCAAAAAAGGTTAAAGTACACATAGATACACTGGGTGAATTTGAGTATTGAGATCACATGCCCAACGATGGTGCCTATTACTCATTTTTTTTATTTACAATGTAATTAGCCACATCTGGATTCCCAATTAGCCACATATGGCTAGTCATGATGCGGAGATGCCGGTGTTGGACTGGGGTGGACAAAATTGAGAGGTCGCACAACACCAGGTTATAGTCCAACAGTTTTATTTTAACTCACAAGCTTTCGGAGTTACAACTCCTTCGTCAGGTGAAGTGAGGAGATCTCCTCACTTCACCTGACGAAGGAGTTGTAACTCCGAAAGCTTGTGAGTTAAAATAAAACTGTTGGACTATAACCTGGTGTTGTGCGACCTCTCAACATATGGCTAGTGGCTAATGTATTGAACAACACTGTCCTGGTTGACCGCCTACCACTCTACTGCTCAGCACTGTCTTGGGGATGTCCTGAGGCTGTAAAAGACGATGGGCAGGAGTTTCCGCTCAGTTGCGATGTTATTTTCAGTGCAAAACACCCAAAATCAGCCAAACCAGCACAAAAGATCGCGGAATTTCAAGTGCAAAAATTACATCCAACGCAAATCTAGTTTCCGCGATCTTCTGCGTTAGTTTAAAATACATCGCGCTAGAAGCCAGCCCTGCCCGCAAAACTGGCCACGGCCCCAGATCGAATTAATCACCATTGCAAGTTTCCGCTAATTGCGCCCGTTTGCGGGCCTTCAGGTGGCTCAAAAATTAATCTGTTATTTTAGGCACAAGGACACTAATAGGCACCTTTTAAAAGCTTTTAAATATATATATTTTAATTTACTAAGAAACTGACTACTGCATACCAATGGAACTATTAAATGGTTCTGTATAGTGTTTTTTAAGTAATTTTCAGTTATTTAAAATTGGGTTACTAACAAGTGGTGAATTAGATTCTCTGATAAAAAATGCGTATTTTTTGTGATAAACCCATCTTTAGCTGTATTAATAAAACTGCACCAGGTTCCCACTCTTAAATATATCAATTAATATTTATTAAAGGATTTTTATTTTTAAAGAATTACATGCTAAAACACTGCCCGATTGCGCTGGTTCATGGAAGATTTAACATTCCGCGATATGCAAATGAGTTTTAGCAGAAACGTCTTAAAACTAGCGCAATTTTGAGGGCGATTTGCGCCCGAATCACCGATTGCACCCAAAGCAGAAACGCGAGTTCTTTATTTGTTATGCCACCAAAATGAATATTTGAGAAGTGAAATTTAAAGCTGCACATTTTCAATCATTCGTAATAAATGAAATATCGTTCTCTTGAGAAAGCATTGGTTCAAAAAAAAACTAGTTTAAGGTTAGGTTTTATTCTTGCTGTTAACGCCATGGTAACACTGCTCTGGAATCCATCCTATTTACACTGCAGAAATCAGAATAAAGACAGCAACAGAGATACAACATTTGTAAACTTGCAGATTGAAAAATGGCAATTGTGACTTTAAGTTTGTAATAGCTAATGATCTGTAGTAGGTTTCGTAACATTTCTTAATGTCATCTTCTTTGCTGGCTTTGTTAACAGTCTATTTTTTGTTAAATTACTCAGAAGGCAAGGGGCTTTGCTCATTAGCTTGTCTTGTGAAGTAGTATGCAAGTCATAAAATGTTTCTGATATCTATAAAATATATCCTGAAAAATGACCAAGATTGAAATTTTTTTGAGGAGGGGGCAGCAAAGTTCATGTCTACAAACTCCTCTACAAAAAATAAATCTTATGCCTTCAGTGCTCAAATCTTTCTCCCGGAATGTTTAAATCAGTCAATGCAACATTTAATTTCACATACTTTAATAGTTTTCTCTCTGCAAGACAAGTGATGGGTTGTTGGGTATGCCTTCATTTATGAAAAGTCTGACTCGCTGCACTTTCAGTGTAATACTTGTTTTACATGTCATAGACTTACATTAAGGGTTGTTTTCAGGTTGTCAGCTTTAACAGGCTGTGTCAGCTTTTTTCTAGTCGGTGGTCAGCATTTGCTAATTTTCCAGTTTGACATGCATTCTCAGAAGAAAATTGGAGCATCTTTAAATTCTGTCCTCTCTTTTTGTCATCACTTTAATGAATCTCATGTGGAGAAGCACGAGAGTAAATAAATAGACGATACACATCCAGGGGTCTGTTGCACGTGGATGAATATGACCGTTCAGCTCAATCCATTTATTTAGATCAGGAAGATCTTCTTCATTTAAATAGAAGTATATGCTTGAAATAATGTGCTAGGCAGGGTAGTTGAAAAAAGAATATTGGGCTATTCAAATGTAGTAAGGTGCCACAATTTGAGATTTAGGCATAAGCAACAACCTCAGAAAAACTGGGGAAGCAGAACTGAGGCATCCTGTAAATGCACAATGTATATTTAAGCATCCCGTGGCCTGGGACGCCATGGTGATTGAATTGGGCAGCTCCCAGGAGCATGAGAGATTTGAATTCTCAGATTTAATTGTAAGGGCGGAGTTCTGTGGTCATGGGGACAGCCTTAAAACTGTCCTGTTCTATGTGCTCCTCCAGTAAGGAGTGAACTACAATTCCCTATTATTGTCTTTGCTTTACTCCTTGCTTGAATTTGCCACCGACAGGCCTCCATCAGTCACTGTGGTTCTCAGGACTGTGGTAACTTTAAATCTCAGATTTTACTGGCTGCCCAATGTGGAAATGGCACGGCCAATATTATCATTAGGGTCTCAAATGTCCATTAGGGTCTCACTTTGATGATCGAAAGTCATACACAAATCTTTTGTTTTGCCTCTTTTCCTTCTTAGCACAGTCCTTCTTTGCCAGCGTACATCCATCCACTGTACCTCCTGGTGGGTCTACTTATGTGCCTGGCTAAGTCTTCCAACCACAGCTCCCACATTCATAAGATCACTGGGACGGGGTTCTCTGATTGCTTGTCTACGTTTTTCAGCTCTAGTGTGCATGGGCGTGACCCTTGAATACCAAGATGTAATGCCTGCCGGCTCAATTAGCAGACAACACAAAAGCAGGATGCGTGGTTAATTGTGAAGAAGATTGTAAGTGACTTCAGGAGGACATAGACAAGTTAGTAGATTGTGCAGATGAAATGTAATGCAGAGAAATGCGGAGAAACTTGTCTGCATATAGCAGAGTTCTGAAGAAACTAAGGAAAAACCGCACATGGATGAGATAACAATCTCTCCTTCACTCCCACTGTTGCAACAGTACACAATCACCTATGGATTTACAAGGCCCAAGAAAGAGTTTACCAAATAGCTGCACTGCATCTGTGAATAGACCCCTCTGATAGACAGATATACAATTACACTTTATTACAACTCTTATAATTAAAGGGGAAATTTTCTACTTTTGTGCATCAGGCACTACAGCAGTATATATTGCCTAGGGTGATCGTGTGCCCAGTACACAAACCGTCTAACTTTCTGTCCATTTCTGTTCAACCTTCCAAGTCCAATATTCTGATTTGCACTCCTGGCATGCGATGCTCTGTGCTGGGAATGCAGTGGCAAATTTACTCTTACACTGCTAAAACTGTCAAATGGGCCTCATTGCCTTAGAGAGATCCATTCCCAAACCTTACTGGACCCGACGGGTTTAATTAAGCTCCTAGCTGAAGCACAATGTTAAGGCAACTGAGGGCTTTCCTTAGCTCCCTACTCACAAATACTGCAGCAACTGAAGCATTCTACATTTTCAGCATGTTTTTGAAATAGGTTTTGTGGCAGACAATCGGCATAAACATAAATCTGTCACATTTCAAAAGTAACAGCAAAATAAATTGACAAAGTTTAAAAGCTGCAGACCTGCACACTACTCAGCATTGTCAAAGCACAAATTAAAACATTTCCAACAAAAGTTGCTCATCATTTATTGCTGACAAAGCTGATTTTTTCCTTTTGGGTGGTTATACCCTCCATTCCTACATGAGCCAACGGCCCCTTCAGCCACTATGGAACTCTATTCCTCAGCACCTCTGACTTTTCACCCCTTTCCCTTCTGAACCCCTTAAAACCCGTCTCTTCGGTTACACCTTCCTCGTCCACCAACCCTCGTTTTCTTTCTCCCTCCTGCTTATGTTTGACTTTTTATCCACTTTCACTTGAGGTAACCCTCGGTACATGAGAAAGACAATAGAAATGTTCGTTGTTGTGTTAGAGAGAATTTTAAAATAAAAATGGGATATTTTTAAGTTATAAAGTAGAAACAAAGATCAATGTTGTCCTTTTTCTTTAACACAATCAGTGGACATCAGAGATTTTAGGGTTAATTTTAGTCTTCAGCTCTGCATCAGGAGCAATAAAGATGAAAATTTATGAAAATATTTCCTCTCAGCACTGGTCTTCTTTATTTAGTGCATATTCCTTCCCCACACACGTTACCCCCAACCCCAGAATTTGAAGCATTTAAGGGGAAACGAGAGAAGTACGTGAGGGAAAAGGAATAAAAGGATATGTTGATAGGGTGAGATGAAGTAAGGTGGGAGGAGGCTCGTGTGGAGCATAGACTCTGTTGGACTGAATGGCCTGTTTCTATGCAGCAAAATTCCATATAATTCTATGTTAGAATTATTCCCCTCCCTACCAGAAAGCTGAGAAACCATAGACTCATTCAATGAGAGTCTTGTCGAAGTATTTTTCTAGCATGAGTTAACACAGTGAGTGTCAGCAGGCTGTTTGAGCTTGAGAATCATCACAGTTGGCTTCAGTCCAGTCCTCACCCAATGTCTGCCCACGTGCTGGTTGATATGCTCCCTCCCTAGGCTAAGGGGCACTGAGGACAATTTGAAGTACCCCTGCTCAGCACAGACTGGGCATCACACCCAGTACCTTGCTGGGCTGAGAATCCTCGGCTCCACTCCACTGGAAAAAATGCCACAGAGTTGGCACCAGCGAATTTGTCTCCTGATTCTGCCGAATATCCAAGGTCATTTGATTAGAATACGATCAGTGAGTGCCTGTGCCATCATGGGTGCACTTTAGGCACCTGCCAGTGGAGAAGATGTGGGAGATACAGCACTGGATTGGCGGATCACCAGAGCCGCTGGCGAGCTCCTGTCACAAGTGCTGCCATATAGCAGAATAGGAGAATACTTTCTATGAACGCCACCTGATCAGGCAAAGTTACAATTTCTAAAGTCATCCAGTCCAGGACCCTAGCCTGGAGATGCAGGTGGGCCCGACTTCTGCTGTTCAGAAGACTTACATGCCTGCTTCTTCCTGATGTCCAGGTCACCTGGCATTAAGAAGGCCTGGAGTGAGGAATGTCCTAGTGAGGCAATCCCCTCCCCAGCTCTGTCCTCCTCAAGGATCATGTTTGTGGTGGATGGCGATTCCGCCCCAAGATGGTCCCTGACAGAATCTTGCAGCCTGGATGTATTCGGGTCCCGGCTGATTTCTCTGCCACCACACAACTGAATTATGCCAAGAGTGCACCGCTGGCCCTGTGGAAATTCCGGGCCTGGGTCTGTATGATTAAGATGCACCTTGGGTAATGTCTTCATAAGCTGAGCCACTGGAGGGCTCAGCTACTACATTTGAAACACATTGCTGTTCTTGTTGAGATGGGAGGACATGTCATCACATATTGCTCTTCTCAGCAGCTTCTTATTTTAGAGACCAAAGGTGTGCAGTTTATCTTAATTAACATCGATGGTGGCAGAATCACAAACAAGTCAACCACCAACAATCTGCCAATTAAAAATATGAGCAATAAAATAAGTATGAAATTTATTTTAATTGCTATCTTATCAGGACTTAGACATAACATTGGGCGTCAGCCATGGCTCAGTGATAGCACTCCCACCTCTGATTCAGAAGGTTGTGGGATTTAATCCCACTCCAGAGACTTGAGCACAGAAATCTAGGCTGATGCTCTCGTGCCGTACTGGGGGAGTGTTGCACTGTTGGAAGTGCCATCTTTTGGATCAGACGTTAAACCGAGGCCCAGTCTTCCTTCTCGGGTGGACGTAAAAGATCCCATGGCACTATTTCAAAGGAGAGCAGGGGGAATCGTCCTTCGTCAATATTTATCCCTCAACCAACATCACTAAACAGATTATCTGATCATTTTCACTTTGCTGTTTGTGGGAGCTTGCTGTGCGCAAATTGGCTGCCGCCTTTCCTACATTACAACAGTGACTACACTTCAAAAGTACACCATTGGCTGTGAAGCACTTTGGGACATCCTGGGGTCATGAAAGGCATTATATAAATGCAAGTGTTTCTTTTTCTCTTTCTCTTTCCTGAAGTGTCTATGGTGGATACCTGAATATTTTTGTGACAGTTTAATGCAGATTTGGCCAGAGTGATGCTGGGAAACATATATGCACATAAAAGAAAGTCCTCTAGTTTTGTTTAGAAAAATCTTTGACTTCTTTATTGTGGGTATGTGGTGTAGGGCATATGATAATAGATAAGCAATCCAGAAGTCATGGTAAGTTTTGAAATTGGCTTGAATTCAATGGGAGTAATTTTGACTTTGGGCCATAGTGGAAAACAGGCGACATCAGATCAGTCGCTCGTCATATATCTTTCCAGATTTTCATCTCTATTGACATCCTATCATCCAAAGTCAAACCCAATAAATCTTGTAATTTTTGGGCTGGTCCCAGAATGACAGCTGCCAGATTGTTGTTAAAAAAAAACCCTACTGATGTCCTTGAGGATAGGTAACCTGCCATACTTACCCAGTCTGGCCGACATGTGACTTTCGTCCCACACTATGTGGTTGATCCTTGATGCCGTCTGAAGTGGCCTAGTTGTGAAAGCAATCGCTAGCAGAAGGCCCACCATCACATCGTTCAGACAATTAGGAATGGGTAATAAATGCAACTTTGCCAACATCTACGCATCCTGAGAACAAGTATAAAAAAACTCATAGCTCAAGATGGCATCCTTATCATGGTCAGAAGGGTATATCAGCCAACTCAGTAATTACGAATGAGACCCTCTAGAACATAGTATAGGACACTCAACCAGAGCCTGGCAGAGATTGAGAGCAGAGAGAGAAAGGGAGATTGGCTTGTTGACTAGTAGAGGCAGAAACCAGTCGATGACAACAAGGAAGGAAATGATGGGCTGAATCTTAACTCCCAAAAACGGTGGGTTGGTGTCGGGTCAGAGGTTAAAATTCAAAAAATCTGCAAAAGGAACACAACCCACCTCGAGCCCGCTCACTTCAGGCTTTAATGGAGGCGAGACGAAGGGTGGGCGACCAATTCGCTCGCGGGAGGTGGGTTGGTCATTTAAATATTATACTAAGACTGCCTGCCTTCATTTTAAAACTGAATCTATTTTTAACTCAAGTCGGCCGATTTTCCCGAGCCTCAGGAAACCCGGCAACTGAAAGGAGGCGAGAAGGGCAGAATCCATGAGGAAAGTACCTTTACAGCACTGCTTGTGGGCCGGGAGAGCAGGAGTGTTTCCTCCAGGCCCAAAAAGCTACTCAGTAAACCTGCCCCCATCCCCCTCACGATCTGTCTGCTCCCCCCCACACCCCTCAACCATCGGATCCGCTGACCACCATCGGAATCCCCAATCACCACCTACTACCCCCGACCACCATCTGCTCCCCCCAACCAACATCAAACCCCCACCCCGTGATCAGAAACCCCCAACTACAATCGGAACCCCCTCCCCGTGATTGGGAGTACCCGTGATCGGGAATCCCCCCCCCTCCGCAATCGGAACACCACCCCACCCGCGATCCCCACCACGATCCCTCCCACTCCCACACTACACCTACATGACCTTCTTTCTTCCAGGTTTCCTAACCTCAAAACAGCCACCCCCCCCCCACCCAACTCGCCTCCGGGCTAAAATCCAGGCCTATAGCATGAACAGATATGTCAATGTTTTTAACGGACGAGGCCATAATAGAGCTAAGCAGAGCATTGGATACTTAAGAACGAATCAATACGAGAGGTCAATCAGTTGGAGAGAGATGAAACCTGGCTGTCAGAGAAACATGGGAGACACTAAAATCGCCTCCATATTTAGGATAGCCACGTTTTAAATAAAATGGATGTAGCGATAATTCTGTTAATAGCATCTTTGAAACAACACTTGACGGTCAGAGGCTTAAGATTTTGTCTGCAGCATCCATGAGTATTTGGTCACCTTACCTTTGGGATAAATTCTGGGAACAATAGCTTGCTTTTGAATATCCTTTACCTAGCCTGTGCTGCAAATCAAAACTTTTTACTGGAAAGCAGCAAAAATCAGAAGTAGAAATTCCGATCTCGTACTCGTCAGCCTGTGATTCTCGCTCCCATTAAAGTGAATGGGTAAAAAATTGTGTGCTGGCAAGCGAAGAATTGGAATGTCCACCCATATTGATTGAAAGAAGGAACCATGTATGAGCTCGAATCCAAACTAGCATTTAACTTGCTGTCTGAGTTTAAAACTGGTGTTGCAGATGGGCCTCCTGTTATAGAAACTGCCTGATTTACATTTCCATTGAAGTCAATGGAAGTGAAAATTGATGATTTCTATATTGGACAACTGATCCACAGTGCCAGTTTTACTGCTGGGCAGCAAGCTGAAAATCTATCTCATGGATTTCCTGCGAGAAAGGTTCTATTAAGATTCTCCAAAACTCCCAAGATAAACTGAACAACACTCTAAGTTTACTTAGTACATTATTCATTCTTGACCAATTGCTCCCCATAATACAACATTCCCATTGTCCCAGGAGCTCAGCAACCATCGTGATCCACAGCTTAGTTGGCTATTTTTAACTATACTTGGCTCAGTGGTAGTACTCTCTGAATGAGAAGGTTGTGGGTTCAAGTCCCACGCCAGAGACTTCAGCACATAATCTAAGCTGTGGGAGTGGTGTACTGTTAGAGGTGCTGTCCTTTTTCTCCGTCTTTTGGATGAGCGTTCTATCCTCCGTAAACTTGAGGCCATCCAAAACCCGTGTCCTAACTTGCACCAAGTCCCATTCACCCATCATCCCTGTGCTCGCTGACCTACATTGGCTTCCGGTTAAGCAACGCCTCGATTTCAAAATTCTCATCCTTGTTTTCAAATCCCTCCATGCCCTCGCCCCTCCCTATTTCTGTAATCTCCTCCAGCCCTACAACCCCCCGAGATATCTGCGCTCCTCCAATTCTGGCTTCCTGAGCATCCCTGGTTTGAATCGCTCCACCATTGGCGGCCGTGCCTTCAGCTGCCAAGGCCCTAAGTTCTGGAATTCCCATCCTAAATCTCTCCGCCTCTCTACCTCTCTTTCCTCCTTTATGACACTCTTTAAAACCTACCTCTTTGACCAAGCTTTTGGTCATCTGCGCTAATATCTCCTTATGTAGCTCGTTGTCAAATTTTGTTTGATAACGCTCCTGTGAAGTGCCTTGGCATGTTTTACTACGTTGAAGGCACTATATAAATTCAAGTTGTTGTTGTTGTTGTTGGTGTCGAGGCATTAAACCGAGGTCACCTCTGCCTCTCAGGTAGACATAAAAGATCCCGTGGTACTATTTCGAAGAAGAGTAGGGGAGTCCTCCCCGGTGTCCTGGCCAATATTTCCGAACAGACTCGAGGGGCTGAATGGCCTCCTATTCCCATGTTCCTATGTTGTTTGGATACTTTTCCTTATAGCCTTCATGTGAAATCCAAATTAGATATCGATCCAGCTTTTTTATCATTTGCTTTTGCTACAGTGGTGTAGTGGTTATGGTACTGGATTAACAACCTGGAGTGTTTGTGAGTTCAATTCCCAACATGAAAGTTGTAAAATTGCACCAGAAAAATGATCAGATTGTTGTAAATACCCAACAGGTTCACTAATGTCCTTCATGAAAGAGAACTCACCACCCTAGTATGACCTCCAGTTCCACACTGGGCGGTTGACCCTTAACACCCTTTGAAATATCCTATCAAGCCACTCGGTTGTACAATTGCTATGAAGTAAAAAGCCCACTAACGCAATCTCATTTGAAGGCTTGCTCGGCAATAAAATGCAACCATATCAGTGTTGCCCACAACCAGAGAACAAAAAGAAACTACCATTGTATTCTATGACAGTAGCATTTGGTTAACCTTTTCTTGACTCACCTTATTAATATATACGCCCTTTAGCTTGTAACATATGTATTATTTTTTGTGCTAATATATCTATTACTATACATTGCTCAGAATAACATATCATTTTTGAAATATTTGTCATAGGAACAAGAGTCGGTCATTCGGCCCCTCAAGCCTGCATCGTCATTCAATTAGATCATGGCTGATCTGTACCTCAACTTCATTTACCCGCCTTAGCTCCATATCCCTTGATACCCTTTCCTAACAAAAATCTATTGCTTTGGCCAATTGCTTCATCACTGTCGATCTGATTGAATGTAATCATTTTCCTCTGAAAATCATGACTTAGCTGAAGGACTTATGTTCCACTGACTTGTCAATGTTTGATGACCCCTCCCTCCCCCCATCATATGAATGGAGCAGATTTCAGGCAAGCTGACCTGGGTTTAATTCCAGCCAAGGGGGCATATAGTCCAAGGTTACCAACCCTCCAATGCAATGAGACAAACAGTGAGAGAATTTGCAAACCTACTGAAATGAATAGAACTGTGTTTCTTTTTAGAGTCAGAGAGCAAAATATATGTTGATGGGTCTCACTCAAAATATACGACATTGGGTGAGTGGCTTAACTTCATGCACCATAAGATTATTTCAAAAGCACAGGCAGGGCTATTTAAGTAACATCTCCATGATAAAGTATCAGACAAAGCTTTTCTGTGTCTATTAAAGACACACGTGGCAAATGTCATTAGATTACTTGTGGATAGAGGGGAAAAAAGCCTGCACTCTCTGAACTGTCTCAAAGTGCTTTACATGCATCAAATTCATTTGAAGTACAGTGCTGTGGTTATGTAGACGATCATGGCAACCATTTTGCACAAAGCAACTGCTCCAAACGGCAATAAGATGAATGAACCAGTTAATCTGTTTTTGGTGGTGTTGGTTGAGGAAAGAAATGTTGGCCAGGACTCTGGGTGAACTCCCTGCTCTTCAAATAAGGCTGTGGGTTCTCTAATGTCCACATAAACCACTGGAATAAACAAACAGGCCTTTGATTTAACATCTCTTCCAAAGGACAACGCCTCTGACAATGCAGAACTCCCTCAGAGCTGCAGTGGAATGCTAGGCCAGATTATGTGCTCACGTCCTGGAGTGGGGCGTAAACCGCGATGTAAATGTGATGAAATGATGCACGGGCTCTTTTTCCTCCTCATCGATGAAACAGTCAGATCTCCCGAAATAATTAACCTATTTACCTGTAAGCGACATAATAAAGAATTTATTTAATCACCGTTAACTTCTGAGTATTGAAGATAAAGCCAAGTTATATTTGTCATTGGATCTACTTTCTACTAATTTCTCCATTGAACTTTTCAGAGTGGCAGGTTTATATCATTTGTCTTTATTTATTTTGACAAGTCAGAATGATTGACTGTTGTCATGAAACGGCATTAAGTTATGAATTAGGAAAAAAAATCTGTTATACTTTCATTAAAGTTCATATTTGTTTTTAAGCATGAATTTTAAGACAGCTAGCAATAATTTTTTTGCATGCTTTCTGCAATTGGTCGTGTTTGCTGAAGGATGCATTGATTTTTGTGCGCAGTAATGTTAAGGTTGACCTATTTCTAGTGATGAACCATTCTCTGTTTTCAGTTTGTTGATGGTGCAAGACAGGACCAAGGTCAAGCAATGAAACAGTGAAAGTGCCAGCTAGCTCTTTGTTTACCGGATTGATTAACGTTATCTCAGTTGGGATAATATATAACGGTTTGTACACTTATACGCTTACCTGATTTTCAAAATTCCTTTTCCAAAAATTTGCAGAATAAATGTTCATATATTGAATGAGTATAGAGAAGAGTCGTGAAGGTAATCCCTAGTGTCAGCGGACTGCATTATGACAAACAGCAGGAGACACTTCAGTCTTGAAAGGAGACAATTGAGAAGGGTCGTTTTAGAAGTACATAAGCTATCAAATGTGATGCTTAATGTAAATTGGGAGCACTACCTCATGGTATGCCAGTATATGAGAGTAATATAAGGGAAATTTAATCCCCCCTCCTGCCCTATTAGACTTGACGTAGATACCTGCTCAACTGTCTGCTTCCAGAGAGATTCCTGCTGTTCAGATAATTAAAGACAAAGGGGAGTAGCTTCCCATTCAAAACTGTTAATAGAAGGAACTCAATTATTTCCAAATTGTCTTGGCCACTCTCAGAAATGGTTACCATAGTGTTGGTCCCCTTTAATTCTGGAACTTTTGAAGATGGCTCTTTTGGGAATTATAACTCGCAGATGCGACATAAAGTGGTGTAGTCTGTCTTTATGCTGGGCCTTCAGGGAGAAAACAAACACTACCAGTTTTATTTTCCCTGAATATACCAATCAAGAAGCACAGTTCCAGAGAGTCTCTTAGGCTTAGTCTCAACCCAAAAAATATGAGTAGCTATGTGCAAGCATATGCAGAGTCACTTTAAGTCATGCGATGTGCATTGCTTAAAGTGAAGAGTTAGGGGCTCTTTCCCTGCTGACAAGGTAGTGCTATTTCATACATAGCTATGTGTGAATGTTGTGTGGAAAATGTTTCAGCCATGTTTCTTACCAAGTCCAAGGCCAATACCCAGATAGTGATGTCCATGTGTCATTGAAGTGAGGGTTATATCCATATAGTGTAACTGGAAGTCAGATTAAAAGTACGTGTTAATACTAAGTTAAGCCATAGGTAGTCATATATAAATACTGTACGATTATGGGATGTACTGTGGATCAGCTACCTGCTGAAAAGGTAACAAGCACTGATGCACCTGCTACTGATGCTGGAAACCAAATTAGAACCCAACAAGTCAGACCAGAAAGGATGTAAATTTAAGGCTATGTACAACAATGATGTGTGTCAATGGTTGGCAGCAGAGTATGTGGTCAGTACTGCACATCAAGGGGTCAAGCTGCTGCCCATGAATTTAAATGCACTGCTTTTGTTGGTACTACAATTGGGGTATAAGTTCATCTCGGGCAGGAGCACATAATGAGCAATAGATAGCCAATCGGCAGCCCGTTTTGCCACCCCACCTTATTTCCTTTACCATTGAAGTCTGCCGATCCAATAGGGAATTCAGAAGAAACTTCTTTACCCAAAGAGTGGTGATAATGTGGAACTCGCTACCACAGGGAGTGGTTGAAGCAAATAGTATAGATGCATTTAAGGGGAGGCTAGACAAGCATATGAGAGAGAAGGGAATAGAGGGTTACGCTGATAGATTTAGATGAGGAAAGACGGGAGGAGGCTCGAGTGGAGCATAAATGCCGGCATGGACTGGTTGGGCCGACTGGCCTGTTTCTGTGCCGTATATCGTATGTAATCCTATGTGATTCACTATACCCGTTTTGTGTTACCAAGACAAATTTATAACCCATTGTGTCTGACATTGCATCTAAATTTGGCAAAGGTTTGTGGTAAATACCAAAGCATAGTGTGTGGCAGAGGTCTACCTATTACCTAAAGCCCCCGCTATAAAAAATTATAATACCTCTGTGAAAACAAAAGCTAATTGAAACAGAAAAGCAAATGCATATTGTGGAATTTTAACATTTACACTTAAAGGGGTAGAAAGTGGAACATAGGAACAGGAAGAGGCCACTCAGCCCCGCAAACCTTTTGCGCCATTCAATTAGATCCTGGTTGATCTGTATCTTAACTCTATCTGCCCGCCTTAGTTTTGTAACTCTTAATACTCTTGCCGAACAAAAATCTATCAATCTCAGTTTTGAAATTTTCAATTAACAACAGCATTTTGTGAAAGAGATTTCCAGATTTCCACTACTCTTTGTGTGAAGAAGTGCTTTCTGACATCACTCCTGAATGGCCTAGTTCTAATTTTAAAGCTATGCCCCCTTGTTCTGGACTCTCCCACCAGAGAAAATAGTTTCGCTCTATCTACCCTATCAAATCCTTTAATCATCTTAAACACCTCAATTAGATTAACCCTTAATCTTCTATATTCAAGGGAATACAAGCCCAGTACTGGAATCATAGAATCATAGAATCTTACAGCACAGAAGGAGGCCATTCGGCCCATTATGCCTGTGCCGGCTCTTTGAAAGACCTGTCCAATTTAGTTCCACACCCCAGGTTTTTCCCCATAACCCTGCAAATAAGTCCTCTTCAAGTACATAGCCAATTGCCTTTTCGCGCATAAAACAGGCACAAAGTATATCAATTTAGCAGTGAGACAGCTTGCGCCCAATCTGCGCAGGTGTTGGTTGCACTACTAAATTCGTGGGATTTGTTTTAGGTGTCCTGGTTGGATGCCTAAAACAGGCATTAGGACCCTTAACTATGTAAATTAGGGGCCTAACGCTTGTTGAAGGATCCCATCCAGAAATTAGTCAGTGATGCCTGCCCCACTCAGGATTCTTCAGTGGCGCCAACAGCCACTAACCAAAGGTAAGTTCGTTTTTTTTTAAAAAAGCATTCCCGTGGAGGCAGGAGGAGCAGGAGTGGTTCATCAAAGACAATCACAGCTTCTACCACCTTCCTGTTGATAAGGAAGCCCAAGGTCACCAAGGCAAAGCAGGATTGGTCTGAGGACAAAGGTAAACTTACATCGGATGGAAGAGAAAAAAGAGAATTGAATGACTCCTTGGGATGACAGGAACCCAGTGAACCAATGAAAATCTAGTGATCTAAACAAAAGATAGAGGGAGTGGCATGTATTGTGTAATGAGACAGGGTTAATTAGCAATCTCATAGTAAAGGATACTCTGGGGCAGAGTGATCATAATATGATAGAATTTTACATTAATTTTGAGAGTGACTTGCCTAAGTCCGAAACTAGAGTCTTAAACTTAAATAAAGCCAATTACATAGATATGAGGGGCGAGTTGGCTAAGGTAGATTGGGAAAATAGATTAAAAGGTATGCAGAGGCTAGCATTTAAAGAAATATTTAATAATTTTCAACAAAAATGCATTCCATTGAGAAACAAAAATTCCACGTGAAAAGTGATCCAACCTTGGCTAACTAAAAAAGTTAAGGATAGCATTAGATTGAAAGAAGAAGCTTATAATGTTGCAAAGAATAATAGTAAGCCTGAGGATTGGGAGAGTTTCAGAAACCAGCAATGGTTGACCAAAAAATTGATAACAAGGGAAAAAATAGAATATGAGAGAAAACTAGCAAGAAATATAAAAGCAGATTGTAACAGTTTCTACAAGTATGTAAAAAGAAAAGGAGTAGCAAAAGTAAACATTGGTCCCTTAGAGGCTGAGACAGGAGAAATTATTATGGAGAATAAGGAAATGGCAGAAATGTTAAACAAATATTTTGTATCTGTCTTCACAGTAGAAGACACAAAAAGCATACCAAAAATGGTGGGGAACCAAAGGTCTAATAAGGGTGAGGAACTTGACATAACTAATAAAAGTAAAGAAAAAGTACTAGAGAAACTAATGGGAATAAAAGCCAACAAATCCCCTGGACCTGACAGCCTACATCCTAGGGTTCTAAAAGAGGTGGCTGCAGAGATAGTGGATGCATTGGGTTTGATCTTCCAAAATTCCCTAGATTCTGGAATGGTTCCAGCAGATTGGAAGGTTGCAAATGTAACACTGCTATTCAAGAAAGGAGGGAGAGAAAAAACAGGGAACTACAGGCCAGTTAGCCTAACATCGGTCATCGGGAAAATGCTGGAATCCATTGTTAAGGAAGTGGTATCAAGTCACTTAGAAAATCATAACATGATTAGGCAGAGTCAACATGGTTTTATGAAAGGGAAATTGTGTTTGACAAATTTAGTAGAGTTTTTTGAGGATGTAACTAGCAGGGTAGATAAAGGGGAATCAGTGGATGTAGTATATTTGGATTTCCAAAAGGCATTCAATAAGGTGCCACATAAAAAGATTATTGCACAAGATTAGGGCTCATGGGGTTGGGGGTAATATATTAGCATGGATAGAGGATTGGTTAACGGACAGAAAACAGAGAGTAGGGATAAACGGATCTTTTCCAGGTTGGCAGGCTGCAACTAGTGGAGTGCCGCAAGGATCAGTGTTGGGGCCTCAGCTATTTACAATCTATATTAATGACCTGGATGAAGGGACCGAGTGTAATGTATCCAAGTTTGCTGATGATACAAAGCTAGGTGGGACAGTAAGCTGTGAGGAGAACACAAAGAGTCTGCAAAGGGATATAGATAGACTAAGTGAGTGGGCAGTAAGGTGGCAGATGGAGTATAATGTAAGGAAATGTGAGGTTATTCACTTTGGTAGGAAGAATAGAAAAACAGAATATTTTTTAAATGGTGAGAAACTTTTAAATGTTGGTGTTCAGAGAGATTTTGGTGTCCTCGTGCAAGAAACACAGAAAGCTAGCATGCAGGTACAGCAAGCAATAAGGAAGGCAAATGGCATGTTGGCCTTTATTGCAAGGGGGTTGGAGTATAAGAGTAAGGAAGTCTTGCTACAATTGTACAGGGCCTTGGTGAGACCATACCTGGAGTACTGTCCACAGTTTTGGTCTCCTTATCTAAGGAATGGTATACTTGCCTTGGAGGTGGTGCAATGAAGGTTCACTAGATTGATTCCTGGGATGAGAGGGCTGTCCTATGATGAGAGATTGTGTAGAATGGGCCGATACTCTCTGGAGTTTAGAAGAATGAGAGGTGATCTTATTGAAACATACAAGATTCTGAGGGGGATTGACAGGGTAGATGCTGAGAGGTTGTTTCCCCTGGCTGGAGTGTCTAGAACTAGGGGGCATAGTCTCAGGATAAGGGGTAGGCCATTTAAGATTGAGATGAGGAGGAATTTCTTCACTCAGAGGGTTGTGAATCTTTGGAATTCACTGCCCCAGAGGGCTGTGATGCTGAGTCTTTGAGTATATTCAAGGCTGAGATAGATAGATTTTTGGACTCTAGCGGTATCAAGGGATATGGCGATCAGGGCGGGAAAGTGGAGTTGAGGTCGATGATCAGCCATGATCTTCTTGAATGGCGGAGCAGGCTCGAGGGGCCGAATGGCCTACTCCTGCTCTTACTTCTTATGTTTTTATGTTCTTACAGCTTAGCTCAAAATAGATTTATGAGGTTTTTGTTGTTCCTATACTTACAGCATAAGAAAATTGTTTATACAGAGCCAAGCCTTCTGAACAGTCAAAAATCAGCTGACCTTATACCGCTAACATATACTGCCTTTGGCTGTATGCTGACTACTACTTTCTCACAATAGCCCTGTTGGAGCTCTGGTGAAAATTACTCTGAATTGACTAACATTATGATAGATAGTCAACCCAGAGCTATCAATATTCTTCATTTTCCCAAGTCCTCATTGTGGATTAAATCCGATAAGTTGATAATTCAGAGGATGCTCACATTACCACCAGCACCATACTTAAAGGCATGGAGGAAGTTGGTTCTAATCCTACATATTGTATTTGATTTTACATTAATAGCCAAGTATTAAAAACAGACTCAGTTTTATTTCCCCTTCGACTGTTTTCAGTCAGATTCATTTGATCTGATTTGGGTTCATAATCAGCTCTCCAGGAGTGAAGAGCAATGGCTAATTTTGATGCCTCATGACATGCTCACAACTGCATTCACACATCACTTATCAGTTCATTCAAAATATTACATATGGCACATAAATACATTCCATTCTATATATAAATAACCAATCCAAAATATTACTTTTTTCATATTGCTTTCATATCCAAAAGTTTATTATCCTTTTTCCGGTATCCCTTACATTGGATAACGTATCATGAAGCCTTGGTTATTTAAAAAGTATTATCAGTAATAAAATATTGAACTATCACTCATCGTCTTACAATATAGAATGTCTTTTATTGAGCATGACACCAAAAATCAATCTTAAAATCTTATGTTAAAACTGAGTGTCATTCTGATAAGTTACATTTTCACTTCATCATGGAATGCCTTACTCCAAGTGACATTAAATCCGATAATTGTGCCTTAACCCTTTCCATCCTGAATTTAACTGGCACTGTATTCAGACAGGTGTATCTGTGTGTTGCAAGAGTGACTTATACAACAGCAACTTGCATTTATATAGTACCTTTAACGTAGATAAACATACCAAGGTGCTTCACTGAAGCATACCCAGTCAAAAGTGGATTCCGAGCCAAAGAAGAAGATATTAAGAGGGGTGATCAAAAGAGCTGGGGATTAAGGAGGGTTTTAAAGGTGGAGAGGGAGGTGGAGATGTTGAAAGGTTTATGAAGGTACTTCTAAGAGCATAGGCCATAGATAACTGCAGGTATGGATGCCAATACTGGTGTGAAGCGAGGGTAATGCATGAGGTAAGAGTTAGAGGAACAGAGTGCTGCCACAGGGAAAGTCATAGCAAGAATCCTCCTCAATCACCTTCTCCCAGTGCCTGAAGAGCTCTTCCCAGAGTTGCAATGCAGATTCTGCCCACTAAGGGGCACAATGGACATGATCTTCACTGCGCGTCAAATACAAGAGAAATGCAGGGAACAGCACCATCCGCTGTACATGGCCTTCTTTGACCTCACAAAGGCCTTCAACACTGTCAACCGTGAGGGATTATGGAGTGTCCTCCGCAAATTCGGCTGCCCTCAAAAGATTGTCATCATCCTCCGCCTGCTTCACGACGACATGCAAACCATGATCCTGACCAACGGATCCGCTACAGACCCAATTCACGTACGGACTGGGGTCAAGCAAGGCTGTGTCATCGCATCAACGTTCTTCTCGATCTTCCTGGCTGCAATGCTCCATCTCACCCTCAGTAAGCTCCCCGCTGGAGTGGAGCTAATTTACAGAACAAACGGGAAACTGTTCAACCTCCGTCGCCTCCAGTCCAGATCCAAGGTCGTCCCATCTTCTGTCATCGAATTACAGTATGCAGATGACGCTTGCGTCTGCGCACACTCTGAGGTCGAACTCCAAACCATCGTCAACACCTTCACCGAAGCGTACGAGAGCATGGGCCTTACACTAAACATCCGTAAGACAAAGGTCCTCTACCAACCTGCCCCCGCCACACAGTACTGTGCCCTAATTATCAAAATCCATGACGAGGCCTTGGACAACATGGACCACTTTCCATACCTCAGGAGCCTACTGTCAACAAGGACAGACGTCGATGATGAAGTCCAATACCGCCTTCAGTTTGCCAATGCAGCCTTCGGTCGCCTGAGGAAGAGAGTGTTTGAAGACTAGGACCTCAAACCCGGCACCAAGCTCATGGTCTACATAGCAGTAATGATTCCTGCCCTCCTGTATGCTTCAGAGACATGGACCATGTACAGCAGGCACCTCAAAGCACTGGAGAGGTACCACCAATGCTGCCTCCGCAAGATCCTGCAAATCCATTGGCAGGATAAGCACACCAACGTCAGTGTTCTCGCTCAGGCCAACATCCCCAGCATCGAAGCTTTGACCACGCTCGATCAGCTCCGATGGACGGGCCACATCGTCCGCATGCCCGATACGAGACTCCCAAAACAAACGCTCTACTTGGAGCTCCGACACGGCAAGAGAGCCCCAGGTCGGCAGAGGAACCGCTTCAAGGACACCCTCAAAGCCTCCTTGAAAAAGTGCAACATCCCCACTGGGAATCTCTGGCCCAAGACTGCTCAAAGTGGAATAGAAGCATCCGGGAAGGCGCCAAACACCTCGAGTCTCTTCGCCGGGAGCAAGCGGAAGCCAAGCGCAAACAGCGGAAGGAGCGCACGTCAACCCAAGCACCCCACCCACCCACCCCTTCAACCACTGTCTGCCCCACCTGTGACAGAGACTGTAGGTCCCGCATTGGACTCATCAGTCACCTGAGAACTCATTTTTAGTGTGGAAGCAAGTCATCCTCGGTTCCGAGGGACTGCCTAAGAAGAAGTTCTGGGCAGATTGTAGGACTGAAGAAGATTACAGGAGATAGAGATCAATGAGGTCATGGAAAGATTTAAACAGAAGGATACAAACTTTAAATTGGAGACAATGGGGGACCGGAAGCTAACGTAGGTCAGCTAGGACAGGGGTGACCATTGAGCAGGACTTGGTGGGATAGAATGCGGGCAGCAGAGTATTGGATCAGCTGACGTTTATGGAGGGTGAAAGATTGCAGGTTTGCTAGGAGAGCTTTGGACTAGTTGAGCCTGGAGGTGACAAAGGCATGGATGAGGGTATCAGTAGTAAAAGGATTGATGCAGGGGTGGAAGTAGGCAATGTTACGGAGTTGGAAGGAGGCAGCCTTTGTGTTGGAGAGGATGTAGGCTTGGAAGCTCAGCTCGGGGTCGAATAGGACGCCGAGGTTGTGAACAGTCTGGATCAAGATGAGACAGTGGCTGGGGTGAAAAATGGAACCAGTGGCCAAGGTACAGAGTTTGTGGTGAAGGGCAAAGACCATGGCTTTTGGTTTCCCAATATTTAACTGAAGGAAATTTTAGCTCATCCCAGAATGGGGCCCCAATCTTTACTGTGGTGGGACTTCCAAGCCGGGGGGAGGAGTTCTGGTCAGGAAGGTCCAGGTTTTAACTCCACAGCGTGTTGAGATTAGGCTAGACAAGCATATGAGGGAAAAGGGAATAGAGGATTATGCTGATAGATTTAGATGAGGAAAGACGGGAGGAGGGTCGTGTGGAGCATAAACGCCGGCATGGACTGGTTGAACCGAATGGCCTGTTTCTGTGCCGTATATCTTATATAATCCTATGTAATTTGCTGATATTAGCTTTCGCTGGTCTTTCAAATAATCAGGATCGAGTGCAAAACAATATGGTGGGAATATTGGGGTAAAAATTAGGTCGCGCCCCATTTGGGGCGCAAATATCGTCTGGACGCAAATATTAGCGCCTGGCGCTAATTATCGGCACTGACTGGAAACTTCACTTTTACCGCCCCGGGAGGTGAGTGGAGCGCTAAATCAGGCGCTGCACACCTGTCTTAAGGCGCAAAGGCCAAGGAGTGAGGCGCTAACTCAGCGCAGCTGCTGCCAGTTAGCGAGGGAACACAGACACACTGGCGCCGGCCACTTCTTAAAGCGGGGGGGGCCAACTTGCTCCCCAGCCACACCCTGCTCATTGCAGCCTTGAATCTCGGCCTGGAGAGACCTGTGAATCCATTTTGCTGCCAAGCATGGAGAGGGTGAGAGAACGCGCTCATCGCTTCACCGAGCAGGCCTTGGATGCTCTGGTTGGCGCGGTGGAGCGCAGAAGATGTATGCTCTTCCCTGAGAGTGGCAGGAGGCCTTTGCCACGCGAGTTCAGAAGAGTGTGGAGGGAGGTGGCTCAGAGCGTCTCCTCCAGGAGCATGGTGCCCAGGACCCATACTCAATGCCGCAAAAAGTTCAACGACCTCACTCGGGTCGTCAGGGTGAGTGGCTTTTTCTCAATACCTCTCCATCCCTCCATCTCAACCTCACTCTATGGCCAGAGGGTGTTAAAACCCCAATGCACAACACTCATCCAACACCTATGGCCCTTTCATCAAACACACACACACATTCCACACTTTGCATACAGTAAGGGCTATTCACCTATGGGAGGCACATCAGGCAACACCATGGCTGTATACAGTAAGGGCTATTCACCTATGGGAGGCACATCAGGCAAGACCATGGCTGCATTCAGTAAGGGCTATTCACCTATGGGAGGCACATCAGGCAAGACCATGGCTGTATATTTACTCAGATGCTGTCCTTTTTCTTGCAGGCCAAGCTGGCGCATAATCGGAGACAGCAGCAACGGACAGGTGGAGGGCGGCCTCAGCTGCAACCCCTCAGCGATCTTGAGGAGCGCGTCCACAGGATTGTGGCAAGCCGGGTGATCGGTCCCGTCGCCACTGGAGACGCCGACCCCGTTCTGGACAGCAATGGTAAGGTCATCACCTTTTTGTCCTCTGTCCTTCCACTTGTCCCTCACAACACCAGCCTTTGACACTTTCAATCCAACTTGCTAACTCGCTGCACTTATTCCTCCCTTACTGCCACCCTGTCCTCACGCTAAAGCCACTCTTGTACCTCCCTGCTTTCAGATGGTGATTCACCAGCTGAGGAGACGGGCCCTGAAGCTGCCACTGGGAGTGATGCTGCAGCTGAGGAGGAAGAGGAAGCCGGAGCATCAGTGCCACCCTCTCCCGAGGAAGCCCATGCCCACACTGGGAACACGCCTTCCCTGGAGGGGAGCAGGGGGGAAGGATCTGATGAGGGTGAAGCTCCAGGACCCAGCGGGCTGCAGCAACGCCATGGGGGGGGTAGGGAAGAACGGGGGCCTTCTCTCCAGAGGGAGAGTATGCCAGACACTCCTACTGCAATGGACGCAGAGGAGGAGCGGCTGATCGCAGAAATGAACACCCAGGCGGTGGGCATGCACACTGAGCTCATGGGTGCAGTGGGAAGGGTGCCCGAATGCATTGAGTCACTGGCAAGGAGTGTGGAGCACTTCGCTGTAGCACAGGCGGATGCCACACTAACGCTTAGTGCTGCAATTCAGTCACTGGCTGCTGTGATCCCATCTCTGACTGCTCTCATACAGACTCAGATTGAGGCCACGCGAGCACAGACTGCTGCCAACCTCGATGGTTCGTGCACATGTCCCCGGGGCTGTCACCGCGCCGCAGCAGGCCAGCAATCTGTTCTCCGGCAGATTGCTCCGGATGCTGAAGTGCTGCCCCGTGGGAGTGCCAGTGTGTCGGGCGAGCAGGGAGTTGCTGTCCTCTCTCACGATGACAGCATTCCTGCTGCCAACACTGTCACTTCTCCACTGCACTTGCCACCGCCTGTAGGACAGACTGCTGCCGCCCATGCAGAGTTGGTGTAGTCTGCAGCTGGGCCCTCCAGGCCCAGAACTGGTCGAGGCCGTCCTTCAGGGGCATCTGCAGTGTCAGGGTCTGACGAGCAGCAGCCTTCCACCAGCCTTGCTGCAGCCACTGAGGTCCCATTACGGAGGAGCAGTAGGGTTAGAAGGGGGGAAGTGCGCAAGGGAAGGAGATCACCCTCGAAGGGCAAAAAGTAGGAGGTGTGACAAAATGCTGGTCATTTTTTTATCAAAGGTCGAGGTTCATGGTCCAACTTTTGTTTAGTGTTTTGGACATTATCTCCAGGTTGTGAGAACCAGTTATGTTATTGACTATTTTTTTGTGTTTATTTCTATGAGTTTGTCATGAGGAATTGACACACACAGAGTTTGTAAAATAAATAAGTTTCTGTATTCAAAATATACATGGTTGGTGGTTGGAATTATTGGTGCCTTGGCCGGCTTAGGGTTGCGTGCTGGGTTCATTAATGTTGTTAGCAATTGCAGGGGCCCTAGAAGCGGCTTGCTATTAGCCGTTGACAGACGGCCCTTGCAGTTTGACCATTGTGGGCCGCCCTCCCGCCTTGGTGCTGCTGATGATCATCGACCTCGTCCTCTTCCTCCTCCTCCTCTGGTGGTGCTCCAAGGCCTGGTGGCATTGGCTGGGTCCTGAGGATTGCCATGTTATGCAACATGCAGCACACGACTACGAAGTTCGATACTCGCTCAGGCGAGTACTGCAGGGCTCCTCCAGAATGGTCCAGACAGCGGAACCATTGCTTCAGCACGCCGATTGTGCGCTCAATAATGTTCCTGGTAGCTTGATGGCTCTCATTGTACCGCAGCTCAGCAGGGGTGTTGGGCGTACGGAGCGGTGTCATCAGCCAGGTGCTCAATGCATACCCCTTGTCCCCGAGAAGCCAACCAACTGGCTGATGCGGTGCCTCGAAAAGTTCTGCCACAGTAGTCTGGCGCAGGATAAAAGCATTGTGGCAGCTGCCAGGATACTGGGCATTGACAGCGAGTATCAGCTGTCTGTGGTCACAGACCAACTGGACATTCAAGGAATGGAACCCCTTTCTGTTCCTGAATTCCTCGGCATTCTCATGCGGAGCACGCAAAGCCACATGCGTGCAGTCAATGGCGCCCTGCACCATGGGGAAGCCCGCTACCCTCGCAAAGCCCAGAGTGCGGTCACGCTGCTTGTCTGGGGTCATGGGGAAAGAGATGAACTCTCGTCTCCTTTTGAAGAGGGCATTTGTGACCTGCCGGATGCAGCAATGCACCGCGAACTGGGAGATATTGGCGAGGTCCCCAGCAGCAGCTTGAAATGAGCCAGTAGCGTAAAAGTTCAAAGCCACTGTGACCTTCACTGCCACCGACAGAGACGTCCTGGACCTCAGTTGAGGCTGCAGATCTGGCTACAGCAGGTGGCAGATGTCAGTGACCACCTCCTTGCTGAATCGCAGCCTTCGCAAACACAGCTCCTCGGACATATGGATGTAGGAGAGCTGTTCACGATATACCCTGGGAGGGTAAGCTCTCCTGTACATATGCCTGATGGCCCTCCTCCGTCTGGCCATCATTGCCACTCTCTCTCTGCGTCTCTGTATCCTCCGATTCAGCTGGAGCAGGACGACGCCCCCAATCAGTGCAGCCCCCATATTCTCTTTGCAAGCAAAGTAATGAAGGACAGCAACTAAAGTAGCAGCGAAGTTAGGATCAATAGGCAAAACTACCTCACAAAGCGTTGAGTCAATGTAGAAGTCTCTCTTTCTCTCTCTCCGAATCTCTCTCTCTCTCTCAGAACGAGTGGTGCAAAAATGTCGACCACAGAAAAAGACAGGAAGAGGCCCCCTTTAAATAGCGCCCCCCCCCAGCCCCACAGCGATTGATAGCGTTCCAGTCTTCCGGTCGTTGGAAGCGCCAGGCGGTAAGGCAGGGGGCGCCACTCAATTTCCGCTCCGGTGCGCCACAAGGGCGTTGCACCATGGAATGACGTCACAATCTGCGTGCGCAGGTGGTCGCAGCGGTAAGTTTTAGCGCCGCCGCACAATCTCTAGTTAAGTTCCCGAGCGGCGCAAACATCGCTGCGCCCGGGCGTTAGCGGCTTTGCGCCCCTTTAGCGCCCTCTTAAGGTGCTAACGGGAGGCGCAACCAACTGAATTTTTACCCCATTGTGTTTAATCAGAGTTTAAGACAGAATATAACACACTAGTAATACAGCAAAAACATACGACCATGACAAGCAGCTGGTACCGATCCCGATCGGACAGATGGCTGGCGTGCGCAAACAGTTCTCCGGCTTACGGCCTTTCTTCCTCTCGTCTGAAACCTCCAAGAGTGTTAACTTAGGTCAGCATGTGTCCACTCCCGGAAGAGTGTTAGACCAGCCCCACTCTTGTCTGGCTCTCCCCTCCATCATCTGTGCTAAGAACTTTTTGGATTTTGCTTTTATTCCCTTTTTAGGGGTGGGCCTGATGTACAATATGGACAGGACCATTTAACCTGTAAGGGTTCTTCTTAAACCAATGTGCCCAATGGCACGTCGAGTTTGTTGTCTTAACTTTCAGATGAAAGCCCTCCCCTAAGGGGTCTCATGCTCTTACCTCACATGTCTTTCCTGTTTATACATTCTGAAGGCCCATCCATCATAATTCCTCTTATCTCTCTTGTCCCTATCCTCCCAAGTTTGGAGTCAGACATGCCATTCTTGGCCTTCAGATATTCGTAGTTGCTTGTTATAAGTTATTTACGTTCAAGCTGTTCATGTAGCTTTAACTGTGCAAAACTAATTATTTCATTCCATTATCAGACTATTGTACCATGGAATGAAGCATTAAATTCCCAAAGGTATCCTCTATTCTATTCTCACACACTTGTTAACTTACGCATTTTAAAGCAGCTTTGTTGAAGAAAGTCAAAATCCTAACTTAGCATCATAATATGGTTATTAGCAGTAATGGAAGAAATATAACGTTGGGCCTCGGTTGGCCAAATTAGAGATACATAAACAAAGTCAAAATCCTAACTTGAAAACAGCAGATAGCTAGCCTGGAAACAAAGTCATATATGACCGTCACGGTGAAGAATGTTATAACATCAGCAGAGAATTAAAAACATAAGCAAATTCTAAGCATCTATCCCGTTATTCTGAAACTAGTCTGATGAGACTTTTGTCTCAAGTTCTAATACAGTCATGCAAACACAGTCTTATTTGTGTCACAATATCATTAGCATAACCCCATATATTTTGGATACCCTAATTTCTAACAGCGTGCACATTTGTTTTTTAAACAGGTTATCTGACCGGAAGTCAGCCTGATTGACAGCCTTGGGTCCCTGTCAGGTGGGGAACACTCCAGAAGAGGCTGCAGCCCGGGAGCAGGTAGGGAGCCTGCTGCTCGGGGTAGAGATCACAAGGGGGGGGTGGGGTAAAGCGTGGTTTGGGGGGTGATCGCGGGGAGCCGGAGAGAGGTCGGGGGCAGAGATGAGCGGTCAGGAGCAATGTTACCCCTAATGTTTTTTGGGGTGCACGGCCCCTTTATGGGGCTGCGCGGCCCATTCAGAGTTTCGCACATGCGTGTAATTTAACATTGGAAAAGCTGGTCCCGGGCTGCACAGGACCGGCAGAGAGCTGCGCGGCCACGCAGCTTAGAGGGAACAATGGTCAGGGGGGTCGGTGACCATAGGAGGGGTTGGTGATAGTGGGGGGAGAAGGGTTGGTGGTCACAGGGGTGTGTACGACTTTTGGTGGGGGGGGACGGTGATAATGGGGGATTCCCATCGTGGGGCGGGTCAGATCGCGGGGTAGAGGTCCATGACGGCGGGGGTGTGGTGAAGTCTGATTACGGGGGGTTCTGATTTTCTGGAGTGGAAAACAGGTTTGCTTGGAGGGTTGTGGTGTTGCACTCCTTCTTCTCCTGGCCCATAAGCAGTGCTGGAAACGCTATTCCATGCAGCAGTCCTCACCCCCCCCTTTAGCTCCCAGGTTTCCCGAGGCCCAGGAAACCCGGCTGGCCAGTGTTAAAGCTGGAAGAGAGAAAAAATCTGTGGCGCGCAGCCTCATTAAATTATTTAAATGAGCGACCCACCTCCTGGGAGCGTGTTGGTTAGCCGCCCCTGTCCTGCCTCCATTAGAACCAGTAGTGGGCGGGTTTGAGGCGGGTTGGGTTCGGGTTTGAGATTTTTTACATTTTAACATCCAACCCGACCCAAATCCACCTATTTTGGGGATCAAAATCTCCCCCTGGATGTCAGACAAGCACAGCAGCAATGGAAGAGTCAAAAGAGGTGGAACAGTATACATGTGAAAGTTAACCCCATGTCCCGATAATAACTGTGAGGTGGGAAGGGAGCTGGGGTGGAATAGCGGCCGGGAAACCCGGGAAGTTCAGGTTTCCTGCAAGTCCTGCCGAATTTAACAGCAGGACTTGTTTTAAATAATTTCACAAGGTTTGCTGGCCACAGCCAGCCGGATTGACAGTCTGTCTGTCTGTTGGGGGGAAGGCAGACGGGAGCAGAGCAGAGGTAAGTCCAACCTTTATAAAACACTGGTTGAGCCTCAACTGGAGTATTGTGTCCAATTCTGAGCACCGCACTTTAGGAAGGATGTGAAGGCCTTAGAGAGGGTGCAGAAAAGATTTACAAGAATGGTTCCAGGGATGAGGGACTTCAGTTACGTGGATAGACTGGAGAAGCTATGGTTGTTCTCAAGTTTTGACATGAGGAAAAACTTTTTTACACAGCGAGTGGTTAGGATCTGGAATGCACTGCCTGAAAGGGTGGTGGAGGCAGACTCAATTGTGGCTTTTGTGGTAACACAAAACAGCTTCCTGTGACTCGAACTTTATTGCATCACTTCCTGTGATTAGTCCAGGATAAATACTGGACTGATCAGTTGGATCCTGGAGAGGCATAGAGTAAGACCTCTTTTGTATGTAGCACCTTTTTAGTTGATTAAAGCTTACTTTAAGTTCACCACGCGTAAGGCTCATTCTTACGACAATTTTCAAAAGGAATAATTCGATAAGTACCTGAAGGAAAAATATTTGCAGGGCTACGGGGAAAGATGGGGGAATGGGACTAGCTGAAGTGCTCTTGCAGAGAGCCAGCATGGGGTCAACAGGCCGAATGGCCTCCTTCTCTGCTGTAACCATTCTATGATTCTATGAGGGAGGGTTGGGGGGAGTCGGACATCGCGGGGGAGGGGGTGGGGGAAGGGGGAACTGGCCAATTGTGAGGGTCTCATCGCATGGAGGTAAGCTTGCTGGGCCGGGGGGAAGCACTCCTGCTCCTCCTGGCCCATAAGCAGTGCTGGAAAGGCACTTACTTGAGTGATCCGGCCCTTCATGCCTCTCTTCAGCTGCCAGGTTTCCTGAGGTCTGGGAAACTTGGTCTACAGTGTTAAAACTAAAAGTTAAGGTGAATTGGAGGCGCGCAGCCTCCCTAAAATATTTTAATGACGAACCTGCCTCCTGAGAGCGTGTTGGTCACCCGTCCCCCAACCCCCCTCCGTTAAAAGCAGAAGTGGGCAGGTTGGAGGCAGGTTGGGGTCGGGTTGCCCATTTTCAACCTTACCCAGAGCTATTTCAACACCTTCCGTTCCACCAATATTCAGCTGGAGAAAACTAGCCAAAAGTCCAGTGCATAATGCAGGACGCTGTCAAGGTTAGAAAGTGTAGCGGAGAAGACAAGATAAATCAAAAAGAAGTGGCTAGGTGGCACCAAGCTTGTTTTGTAAAAGGATGTCGATTGTAGGAGGAAGGGAAGGCTGAGGGAGGTAAGGAACACCAAAGCTCTGGGAAAAGAATGAGTTAGAGTAGGAGACTGTGTGATGAGTCTTAATTTCAACCGTGAGTTTGTAGAGAGAAGCTAGAGCATGTGGCTCTGTATATTTGGAGCTTAGAAAGAACCCCAAAGAAATATTCAGAGAAACAGTGACCATATTATTATCAATAAAGTAAACCATGATTTCCCCCGATATATAAACTTTGCAGGAACACACAAAAAAGATAAGACTTGAGTTAGCTTGTCCTTTTCTGTGATGTACGGAATCTCCGTTCACCTCTGTTTTCTGCCTCTTACAATACAGTTCTCATTATGCTTCTTTTTTCACCAGCACAGCAAGGAACCAAGAACTGTGGACCAAAGGATAGTAATCCCCTTGATTAGACAGCTTGAATCTAAATTCAAGACAGCCATGTTCACCCACGCATGGAATGCTCCCCCACTGTGTGAAATGCTATCTATCATCTTGACTGAGAACTTTTGAAACTCAGCCTGAAGGAAGGGTGTTAAAATCTTAGCAGCTGTGAAATTCTCTTTCACTAACCTGTGGTTGGGAGTCTAGGGGCTCAATTTTAATTCCCGAGGAGGGTTGGAGTCGGGTTGCGTGGTGGGCGGGTTCGGGAGCTGCTTCCGGCGGGAACAGCTGCAGATTTGCGATTTTTTCAAGTACCTTGTTAATTTCATGGAGGTGCGCTGGCTGGTCCAATGAGTGGGATCGGGTTGGCTGGCCACCTCTGATGACGTCATAATAGCAGCTGCTTTTAAAGTTGCCTTCCAGCCTGAGCCTTTCTATTGTGGTTTCCTGCAGTTCTTTTCAAAGCTATGACTTCTTCCAGAGGCAAGGCAGCTCCTCGTTTTAATGATGAGTCCCTTCAAGTTCTTGTGGATGCTGTCAGAGGGTGCAGGGAGATTCTCTTCCCTCCTGACGGCTGGAGGAAGCCTCCTCAGCAGACCAAGGCAGCCTGGCTGCACATTGCTCAGGAGGTCAGCGCACGGTCTATTTATGCACGGTCATGGATCCAGTGCCGCAAAAGTTTTAATGATCTTGTGAGAACATCAAAAGTGAGTATCCCATCTCACTTGCCTTCACTCTGCTTCCCTTCTCTTCTCATCACCAGCACTCTGTGTTGTAAGCCTCTCCTTCACATCCCACCTTACTCTTACTTCTCTTGCACCCTTTCCTATCCATCTCTGTCTCTGCACTGAATCACTTCAGCATCCTGCCTATGCACCCCTTAGACTCGCTCTCACTGTCATGCAGTGACAACAACTAACAACGCACAGGGAGCTACCTTCCTCTTGGCACCTTACCCCATCTTTGTCTCACTCAAAGCTTCTATGGGAGGGATTAATCACACTCACTCCATCACTGTGGCTGAAACATCGCTTGTGTCCCTCCTTGCAGGAAAAGATAGCCCACAATAAGAGGGAGAGAGCAATGACTGGAGGAGGAACACCTACCCTTGCAACATTAACCAGTGCTGAGGAGGCAGCAAACGAGATTGTTGGGGGTGGCGAGGATCTGGAAGTGGGCGATGGAGAGACGGGCACACTAGAGGAAGTTGGTGACATAATAGAGTTTCATCCCTCTCAGAAAGCAATGGAATATGATGTTCATAGAGAATCGCTTTGTATCATCTGCTCAAAAGTATGTGTCTGCTACATCAATATCAGATGTCTAACTCAAGCCTTTACTCTCCCACAGGACGATCGACTGCCCCCCTCCCCACGATCCAGGACGAAGAGTCGGCCATCTCCTCAGAGGAACCTGAAGCCTCTGAGGGACCAGCATCACCAGGACTCAGTGCACCCAGCACCAGCGCAGCAACGCACACCTTGGTGGGGCCCTCGCGAGTTAGAGTAGTGTTGCCACCTGGTCTATCACAGCACACAAGTGAGCATCAGCAGATGGTGGAGACAGCGACAGCAGTGGAGAGTCCTCTGTGGAGGTCGCAGGACTCTCCTAGCTCTGCTGAGCTGCATGCAGACGCTGTGCCTCTGGGGCCATCCAGAAAAAGAGCGGTTCGTGAAATACAGGAACAAGTGCAGGTGTCTCTGGAAGGGTTTGCCTCCAGGGTTAGTGCGAGTTTGGAGAGAATGGAGGAGTCCATCTCTAACATCAGCACTGCCATGGTGGGGGCAATGGCGCATGAACGCACCACCATGGATAGGATGGCAACCTCCGTGGAAGGCTGGCTACCTCAGTGGAAAGGATGGCTATGGCCATGGAGGAAATAAGTCGCCAGAGTCAGGAAAACATGGTGACTGTTCAGAATAGAATAACATCTCTGGAGGAGCGATGGCCAGCTTCATGGACGTCCTTGTGATGAGGACTGCCAGTGCAGATACAGGTCCTCATGGCCCCCCTGAAGTGTAGCAAGGTGCTCTCCTGCCACTTGCCAACACTGAGGTGTGGTTGACCCATGAGAGGGATGTTGCTGGCAGGGCAGAAGGAAGTGTGGGCTCCTCTCAAAGCGCTCGCACGACCATGCCACTGTGGAGCCCTTGGTCAGAGATCCACTTTGAGACAACTGAGATGGCCGTTTCAGCCCCTGCACAGCCGCAGGAAGAGCAGACTGTTGAAGAGCCCTCCCAGTCTCCCAAACCCAGAGGACGCCCGCCAAAGACGTCTAAGCAGGCGCAGCATCCTAGTCAGCAAGGTGCCTTTACCTCTGCTGAAGCCACAGGGGAAGCACCACGTAGAATCATGCGTAAGAGAAAGATTAGCACCTGTAGTCACAAGGGGACTCACATGAGTGATGTTTCTTTTTTTCTGACTCTTGCTGGTATATTTTGTCATGTGTTAAAGATAAATTATGTCAAACAGTTGATTGTGTGGCCTATGTGTTCTGGGAAATGGCAAAAGCGCATTGAGGGCTCAGGGCGACTTGCATTTGTAATGCTGATGGTAAAAGTGATAGGAAATAAGAGGGTATAGCAGAGATGAAGTATGACATTGGACAAGTGTCGCCTGCAATTACAGAGCCATATGGTGGCCACCTATGGTCGAAGAGTAAGCTTATGGTAATGTGGCATGGCAGTGTGCATACCCTGGTTGACGGGCAGCAGTGAACTGGAGGGATGCTGCATTGGTCACAACAGGGCATGCAAGGCTCCCCTCGTCCTCCTCCTACTCCTCTTCCCAGGAAGATCTGTGGTGAGCCACGCGGCTGCTATTCCCCCGAGTATGAGGACCAGAATGAGAGGGCATAAGTGTTTCCCATCCCCTTGCTATAGATTTCATTTGAGGTAACAATCTTGCAAGCGCACAGTCGGATTGGCCTGAAATATTTCCATTCAGGTCACACTGCAGATGAGTGTCAGCACAAGGTCAGTAGACGTGCAAAATCTTATCCCATACCTACAGCAGCAAAGTTGTTGCATTTGAATGTCAGCCATGTTTCAGGGGCGCTTTTAAAGCACTCCACCAATGCATACAAATCATCTCCTCCAGCATCTCATCTCCTTGAACCTGGCCTGTTTCTGACTAGTCGGGCAACAGGAGCCAGAAGCAGGAAAATGGGAAACCACTATGAAAATAGGAAACCACTATGAAAATAGGATTAGCAAGGCAGTTAGCAGGCTGTTAACTGCCTTAACTACCTGTCCCACCGGTTGGAGACGGGTCAGTTTTCGAGCGGCTAAACAGACACTCACAAAAATCGGATGGGGGCGGGATGGAGGCGGGTTGGGTGTCTGAAGCCATTTTGGCTAATTTTCCCAACAGACCCGCCTCCAAACCCGCCTCCTCAGGGCTATTAAAATCGAGCCCTAGGGCTCTATCACTTAGGCCAGCAAGTTATCATTAAAGAAGATGGTAGATTCAGGGAAAAATGCTACGAAAGATGGTAAGCAGTCACTTTAGAGGTTACAAACGATTACTCAAGTGCTAAATAATCCATTGGCCTTCTCTTTGGCACCTGCCTGTTTCAGGTGGAAGGCCCTTTTAATTTGCAAATCAGGGTGGTATAACATACATAGGACGCCGACTGCCATTTTGGGGAACAACTGCACACCCAGCTTTAGGTGGCAGTACAGATGAAGAGGGCCAAAAACAATGGCCCCGATTTTGTGTTAAGATTAACGGTGAAGCTAACAGCGATCACTGTCATTATGGAGTGGAAACATAGAAACAGAGAAAAATAGGAGCAGGAGTAGGCCATTAGGCCCTTCGAGCCTGCTCCATCATTCAATACGATCATGGCTGATCCTCCATCTCAATACCATATTCCCGCTCTCTCCCCATATCCCTTGATGCCTTTTGTGTCTAAAGAAATCAGACAGCAACTTCTGGAGTATGCGCATGTGTTCTTCCCGATAGACTCGGCATTGAAATCCATGTATGGGCATGAAGTTGCTGAACTTGCCCATTAGTTACCCACGAAACATGCCAGAAAAAGTTAGGGCTAGTGTATTCAGGTGTAACTGAATTTTTAATGGTGTGATAAGTCATAATTACTGCAAAACAACCTCTCTGGCACTGAAAATTTAATTTTACAAATGTAGAGTCTCATTCCTCCAGAATTGAATTAAGTGTTGGAGATGTAAAGAAAGAATTAAACGATTTTTTTTCTCTTCTCTGTCTGTCTCTTTTATCTCTCTCTCTTAATCCCATCCGTCTTTCCCTCTCTTTATTTCTCTTTCTGTACATGATTTAAATCAAATTTATAATTCCTGGTTTATACTTCCTGGTGTAGAATCTGGGGGGGGTGGGGGAGTGGAGGAGGGGAATTTTAGCACACAAAAAAGGACAGGTTGGGTTCGGGTCAGAAGTTAAAATTTTAAAAATCTGAACCCTGACCCCAACCATACTTCCACCCCGCCCACTTCCGGATTTAACGGAGGCAGGACAAGGAGCGGGCAGCCAACCCACTCCCAGGAGGCGGATTGGCAATTTAAATAATTTAAATATTTAAATGCAGCTGGCAGCCTCTGATTTAACCTGCTTCCGGATTTCCCATCTGAAACTCATATCCCTACATATCCCGCCCTGTTAATATCCAGGCCTGCGTGTTTCAGTGAGGATTCTTTAATCGGATTGGTTGAAGAGCCATGCCATTGTTTGCTCTGCTCACACACACCACAGATCCCCTGTAGAGGGCGGTGTGCTGAATCAGATACCTGATGACAGCAAGTCTCCACTCAAAGACCCGCGAAAGCTCTGTGGGCAGCTCTCAGCGTAGTGAACCGCGAGCGCTGTTCCTTCGCTGCTGACTACAAAACCTGAGCCAATCAGTTTCAAATTCTTTGGGTGGGGCCAGGAGGAGCAGAAGTGCTGCTCCAGGCTCCGTAAGAATAATGTGGCTGCTGCTGCCTTCGGTATCTCCTACCGCAGCGATCATGGCCCCACCCCACGACCTACCTTGCCGCTGACCAGGTCAGACTCCTGGCCGCCCAATATTGTGCCGACCCAGAGCCGGTGAGCTGCAGCGGGGTGCCTATTTGGTGCGCGCACACCGTAAGCGACATAGTAATAAGGCCCAGCCTTTAAATTGGACACTGGCCCTCCGTCGGCGCAATCGGGTGTCCAACTGACATTCTTCCCCGGTCGACCACCCAAAAGTTAAAATCTACCCTAATGTGCGCCACTGGTGTTAGCCAAGGGGATTCCCACTTCCTGGCACTGCTGTAACACTGCGCAAAGCTGAACTGGTGCTCATTGAGATGAGGGCTGTTAATGTTGGAAATGGATCACTTCCATTTCAGGCATACAATATGAGCATCAAGCATTCCCGGGTTAGATTAGATTCCCAGTAAATTTTCCTCCAACTTGCTCCAACAGCATCAGAAAAGGCAGCCCTACCGTGCCAATGTTTACATAGAAACATAGGAAAAATAGGAGCAGGAGTCGGCCCTTCGGCCCTTCGAGCCTGCTCCGCCATTCAATATGATCATGGCTAATCCTCTATCTCAATACCATATTCCCGCTCTCTCCCCATACCCCTTGATGCCTTTTGTGTCTAGAAATTTATCCATCTCCTTCTTAAATATATTCAGTGACTTGGCCTCCACAGCCTTCTGTGGTAGAGAATTCCACAGGTTCACCACCCTCTGAGTGAAGAAATTTCTCCTCATCTCAGTCCTAAATGTCCTACCCCATATCATGAGACTGTAACCCCTCGTTCTAGAACCCCCAGCCAGGGGAAACATCCTCCCTGCATCCAGTCTGTCTAGTCCTGTCAGAATTGTATACGTTTCAATGAGATCCCCTCTCATTCTTCTAAACTCTAGTGAATACAGGCCTAGTCAACCCAATCTCTCCTCATACGACAGTCCTGCCATCCCAGGAATCAGTCTGGTGAACCTTCGCTGCACTCCCTCTATGGCAAGTATATAATTTCTTCGGTAAGGAGACCAAAACTGCACACAGTACTCCAGGTGTGGTCTCACCAAGGCCCTGTACAATTGTAGTAAGACATCCTTGCTCCTGTACTCAAGTCCTCTTGCAATGAAGGCCAACATACCATTTGCCTTCCTAACTGCTTGCTGCACCTGCATGTTTGCTTTCAGTGACTGGTGTACAAGGACACCCAGGTCCCTTTGTACATCAGCATTTCCCAATCTATCAGCATTTAAATAATACTCTACCTTTCTGTTTTTCCTACCAAAGTGGATAACTTCACATTTATCCACGTTATATTGCATCTGCCATGTATTTGCCCACTCACTCAACTTGTCTAAATCGCCTTGAAGCCTCTTTTCATCTTCCTCACAGCTCTCAATCCCACCCAGTTTCATGTCGTCAGAAAACTTGGAAATATTACATTTGGTTCCCTCATCCAAATCATTGATATATATTGTGAATAGCTGGGTCCCAAGCACTGATCCCTGCGGTACCCCACTAGTCACCGCCTGCCACCCCGAAAAAGACCCAATTATTCCTACTCTCTGTTTCCTGTCTATTAACCAATTTTCAATCCATGCCAGTATATTACCCCCAATCCCATGTGCTTTAATTTTGCACACTAACCTCTTATGTGGAACTTTTTCAAAGGCCTTCTGAAAATCCAAATACACCACATCCACTGGTTCTCCCTTATCTATTCTACGTGTTACATCCTCAAAAAACTCCAGTAGGTTTGTCAAACACGATTTCCCTTTCATAAATCCATGTTGACATTGTCTAATCCCGTTGATATTTTCTAAGTGTCCTGTTATCACATCCTTTATAATAGACTCTAGCATTTTCCCTACTACTGATGTTAGGCTAATGTAGTTCCCTGTTTTCTCCCTCTCTTCTTTTTTAAATAGTGGGGTTACATTTGCCACCCTCCAATCTGCAGGAACTGTTCCATAATCTATAGAATTTTGGAAGATGACAACCAATGCATCCACTATTTCCATGGCTACCTCTTTTAGTACTCTGGGATGCAGATTATCAGGCCCTGGGGATTTATCAGCTTTCAGTCCCATTAATTTCTCCAGCACTATTTTTTTACTAATACTAATTTCCTTTAATTCCTCCTTCTCACTAAACCCTTGGTTCCCTAGCATTGCTGGGAAGTTATTTGTGTCCTCTTCCGTGAAGTCAGAACCAAAGTATTTGTTTAATTGCTCTGCCATTTCCTTGTTCCCCATTATAAATTCTCCCGTTTCTGACTGTAAGGGACCTACATTTGTCTTCACTAATCTTTTTAGAACATAAGAACATAAGCAATAGGAGCAGGAGTAGGCCATTCGGCCCCTCGAGCCTGCTCCGCCATTCAATGAGATCCTGGCTGATCTTCTGCCTCAACTCCATTCACCGGACCTATCACCATATCCCTTGATGCCCTTACTAGTCAGAAATCTATCGACTTCTGTTTTGAATATACCCAATGACTGAGCCTCCACAGCCCTCTGGGGTAGAGAATTCCAAAGATTCACCACCCTCTTCTCATCTTAGTCCTGAATGGCCTACCCTTTATCCTGAGGCTGTGGCCCCTGGTTCTCGACTCCCCAGCCAAGGGAAACATTCTCCCAGCATCCACCCTATCAAGCCCTGTAATAATTTTTTATGCTTCAATGAGATCCCCTCTCATTCTTCTGAATTCAAGAGAATACAGGCCTAGTTTACTCAATCTCTTCTCATACGACAGTCCTGCCATCCCAGGAAGCAATCTCGTGAACCTTCATTGCACTCCCTCTATGGCAAGTATATCTTTCCTTAGGTAAGGAGACCAAAATTGTACACAGTACTCCAGGTGTGGTCTCACCAAGGCCCTATATAATTGGAGTAAGACTTCTTTACTCCTGTACTCAAATCCTCTTGTAATGAAGGCCAGCATACCATTTGCCTTCCTAATGGCTTGCTGCACCTGCACATTCACTTTCAGTGACTCATGTACAAGGACATCCAAGTCCCTTTTAGCATCTGCATTCCCCAATCTTTCACCATTTAGGAAATACTCTGCCTTTCTGTTTTTTCTACCAAAGTGGATAACTTCACATTATATTCCATCTGCCATGTTCTCGCCCACTCACTGAGCCTGTCGAGATCCCCTTGAAGCCTCTTCACATCCTCTTCACAACTGACACTGCCACCTAGCTTTGTATCATCAGCAAATTTGGAAATGTTACATTTAGTCCCCTCATCCAAATCATTGATATAGATTGTGAATAGCTGGGGCCCAAGCACCGATCCTTGCGGTACCCCACTAGTCACAACCTGCCATCCTGAAAAAGACCCGTTTATCCCTACTCTTTGTTTTCTGTCTGTTAGCCAATTCTCAATCCATGCTAGTATATTACCCCCAATTCCATGTGCCCTAATTATGTTCACCAACCTCTTGTGTGGGACCTTATTGAAGGCCTTCTGAAAATCCAAATACACCACATCTACCGGTTCCCCTTTGTCTACTCCACTAGTTACATCCTCAAAGAACTCCAATAGGTTTGTTAAACAGGATTTCCCTTTCATAAATCCATGTTGACTCTGCCCAATCTTACTATTAGTTTCTAAGTGCCCAGTTATTGCATCCTTTATAATAGATTCCAGCATTTTCCCAACTACTGATGTGAGGCTAACAGGTCTGTAGTTCCCTGTTTTCTCTTTCCCTCCTTTCTTAAATAGCGGCGTTACATTTGCTATCCTCTAATCTGCAGGAACCGTTCCAGAATCTATAGAATTTTGGAAGATGACAACCGATGCGTCCACTATCCCAATGGCCACCTGTTTCAAATCCCTAGGAGGTAGGTCATCCGGTCCTTGGGATTTATCAACTTTTAGTCCCATTAATTTTGCTATTACTGTTTTTTTACTAATAATAATTTCTTTAAGTTCCTCATTCTCACCACACCCTTGGTTTTCTTGTATTTCTGGGAGGATTTTTGTGTCTTCCTCTGTGAATACAGAAACAAAGGGGTAGAAATTAGGTCGCGCCCCATTTGGGGCGCAAATATCGTCTGGACGCAAATATTAGCGCCTGGCGCTAATTATCGGCACTGACAGGAAACTTCACTTTTACCGCCCCGGGAGGTGAGTGGAGCGCTAAAGCAGGCGCTGCACACCTGTCTTAAGGCGCAAAGGCCAAGGAGTGAGGCGCTAACTCAGAGCGCTGGCGAAGCTCATGTAATGTCAGTCAGCAATGAAACACACACACAATGGCACGGGCCAGTTCTTAAAGGGGATGGTTAATCTTGCTTTCCATGCACATCCTGTTCATTGCAGCCTTGAATCTCGGCCTGGAGAGACTTGCACATCAAATGTGCTGGAAAGAACAATGGAGAGTAACAGGCAAAGAGCTCAGAGTGCAGCTCCCACAGTCTCTGCTAAATCGATACAAGGAATGGCAAATCAAAATGAACCTGCAAAGTGCTGCTCAGTACCCAAAACTCCTTCCCACAACGTTGAATCTCTCCAGAAGTCTCTCCCTCTCTCTCTCAGAATGCGTAGTTCAAAAATGCCACCAACAATAAAAGACAGGAAGAGGTCCCCTTTAAATACAAAGTATTTATTTAATTTCTCAGCCATTTCCTCATTCCCCATTATAAATTCTCCCGTCTCTGACTGTAAAGGACCTACATTTACCTTCGCCAGTCTTTTCCTTTTCACATACCTGTAGAAGCTTTTACAATCCGTTTTTTATATTTTTCGCTAGTTTGTGCTCATATTCCATTTTCCCTTTTTTTATCAATTTCTTGGTCCCCCTTTGCTGATTTCTAAAAAGATCCCAATCCTCAGGCTGACCGCTTTTTCTGGCAACTTTATAAGCTTCCTCCTTTGACTTAATACTAGCTTTAATTTATTTTGTTAGCCATGGTTGGATCACTTTTCCTTTTGGGTTTTTATGCCCGAGAGGAATATATGTTTGTTGCAAATTATGCATTATTTCCTTGAATGTTAGCCATTGTATGTCCACCTTCATACCTTTTAGTCTAGTCTCCCAAACTCCAATTTTCTTTTTACATACTTGTAGAAGCTTTTACAATCCGCTTTTATGTTCCTTGCAAGTTTACTCTCATACTCTACTTTTCCCCTCTTAATCAATCTCTTGGTCCTTTTTTGCTGAACTCTAAACTGCTCCCAATCCTCAGGCTTGCTACTTTTTCTGGCATCTTTATATGACTCCTCTTTGGATCTAATACTATCCTTAATTTTATTTTCCCAACACCCACACTCTCTGGCCTCTGAATGCCGCTCTAGTACCAATTAGCATCAGATTGAGGATAGTTTTGTACTGTGCACCCATGCCTGCAAGAAAGTGGATTGAAATGGCTCAAACTCATTCTACCTAGGATGCTTACAGCTGGCAGACAGATACTTTCAGCCCATTAGTCTGGGCTGCATTGGAACCCAGCAGAGCTGAAAGTTTTTGTTTCCTTTTCACACCATCTTTCAATCTACCTCTGAATACACTGAATCTCCAAAGCAGCAATTACAGCCACTGATTGTTCCTGTTTTATCCCTTTCCTGTTCTTTTCATCCCAAACTGTGCAGTCAAAACAAAAGGAAGATATTGATTAAGTTGTGACAAAATATTGATACATTTCAATAGAACTGGCAGTACTTGGCCTTGTTCCTGGATGTTGGGAATTAAATCTGTGCTAATTCTGCATAATTGGCAATCTATAAAGCCATAAACCTTCAGAATCTAATTAAATTGGCAAAGGATGTGGTTTGAGAATGCCTCTGTTTGCGTGTTCGTGCTGATATGAGGTACATGATTACAACTGTGTATTGAAGCAGTTGAATACTCTACAAATTAGATACCGCACATAGTGCTAAGTGGTTTAAGACATAAACTGCAGTTAATTAAGAGAGAGAACCTTTGTACAGTGTAAAGGAAGAGAGAATTGTAAAATTATGACTGATAATTAGATCGCGAGATAGCTGCAGACGAGGAAGGCCATCTGGCCCATTGTAGCTCATCTATCTAGAATTAAAAAAAAAACTTAATTTCCTGTCATCGCATCATCTAACTGCCCTCAGAGGTCCAGGACGAGCGCAGCCCGTGGGGAGGATCACTCTGGCTGCCTGCCTCTCTTCCGTAGTCGTGTCCACGCCCAGGTGGCCCTGGAGAGGGAGTATGCAGTGTCCAGCAGTATGCTCGAGGGCTTCCCCGACCAGTGGGCACCGCAGGATACTCGTTGAATAATAGATAGATTCAACAAAATAATGAGTTAATTTAAGTCTCTAATAGTTTGGTTAAACCTGGGTAGATTTTTTTTGAAGTGCCTCTTAAAAAGGGCCCCTGTAGTACTGATTCTTTGTCTGGAGACACTGAGAAAACCCGGTGCCACCTTTACCAGTCTAATTAAAAAAGGCATCATCTAACTGGTTCTTGAATGCGTCTTAGGTTTTTGCCTCAACTACCCTAGCAAGAAGACCTTTTCAAGTATAGATCACTTTTTGTATGAAGAACTGCTTCCTGATGTCAATCCTAAATTTCCCTTTCACCAGCTTTAATCTATACCACCTTGTTCTAGTATCCTGGCATACTTTGAAGTAGTTCTCCGGATTAACTTTACCTGCCCCTTAAACATCTTCTGCACTTCTATATAATCCCCCTTTCAGTTGTCTCCTTTCAAAGCTAATAGGCTCCAGTTTCTCCAGTCATAACTCAATCCTTTGACACTGCGGATCAGACTCATGGGCCGCGATTTTGCCGACACTCAGAGTGCGGGTTTGGAGGCGGGTCCGCTTTCAAAATTGAAATGATTGACAGCTGGTTGGGAACCCGCTCCAAACCCGCCTCCATGTAAGTTTCCAAAGTGTCGGGTCTGCGATTTCAGAAGAGACCCGACAACAAACGGCGGGGGAGGCATTTAAGATAGTTAAATGCTTGTTAAACGCTTATTAACTAATATTTTGCCAGCCTATTTCTATTTTCCCACCTTTTTTAACGGGGTTCATGTCGTTCGGAGATCACGTCAGGTAAGTATATCTCTCCCCATTGCTGTGAATAGGTGACCGCTGCAAAAGTGGTATGAAAGCTACTATTTCACAGCAGTTCACTTTCCAATGTCAGAAGCTTGAGCCTTCAGGACTTGGAAGACACTATTGAACTTTATGCAGTTTGGAAGTGTTTGGAGTAAACTCTCTATCCACTGTCCCCTCCTTGGAGCAAGCTCTCTCACCATTGACAGATCACTTCTGTCATCTCAACTTCAGCTGCCATCTACTCGGTGCCCATGAAAAAATGTCACCTTGATCCTCTGAATCCCTCCACGATCAGCCTCAGCACCAACATCACCAGGCACACCAACATCACCAATAACAATACCAACCTTCTCCGCAATCACCTGATGCTGCACAGGACACAGGGCATCAGCACCCGACAACATTACTGCCAGGGAGGCTAGCGACGGCATCACAATGGCCAGATTTACTTCACTTGACGTTGTACACTCTGGCTGCCAGATGATGCGCCAGATTGACACCATCACACACCAGCACCATAAAGCATCCCTACAATGTCCAAGCCATTCCTTTCACACACATTGTGGAGGGGGGTGGCGGGGGGGGGGGGGGGGGGGGGAGCAGGGACAGTCATGTCTCAACATTCACTGGAACTCACTAAGACACTTCCAAAGGTGAGCACAGATCTGTCCAATAAGGTAAAGTGTTGAAAATATAGATTTCAATGTTTGACAACACATTAACAGAAATGTCACATGAACATTGGCTAAACCACCCAGGTGCCTGCCCTTGTGTGATGTTAGTTTGTATGCTTGCAGTAGGTTGAGGGTGAGTGTGGGGGTGGCTAATGAAATGGAGAAGTGATAATGTAGATAGAGAGGGATGGGTGCAGGTGCAAGGTAAGTTGGTGTGAGTAAAGATGTGCATAGAAACATAGAAACAGAGAAGATAGGAGCAGGAGTAGGTCATTCGGCCCCTCGAGTCTGTTCCGCCATTTAATGAGATCATAGCTGATCATCCAAATTCAGTACCCTGTCCCTGCTTTCTCCCCATATCCCTTGATCCCTTTAGCCTTAAGAAATATATCTAACTCCTTCTTGAATATATTTAATGAATTGGCCTTAACTGCCTTCTGTGGTAGAGAATTCCACAGGTTCACCACTCTCTGGGTAAAGAAATTCCTCCTCATTTCAGTCCTAAATGGTTTACTCCTTATCCTTAGACTGTGACCCCTAGTTCTGGACTCCCCCGCCATCGGGAACATCCTTCCTGCATCTAGTCTGTCTAGTCCTGTTAGAATTTTAGAAGTTTCAATGAGATCCCCTCTCATTCTTCTAAACTCTAGCGAATATAAGCCTAATCGACCCAATCTCTCTTCATACATCATTCCTGCCATCTCAGGTATCAGTCTGGTGAATCTTTGCTGCACTCCCTCCATGGCAAGAACATCCTTCCTCAGATAAGGCGACCAAAACTGCACACAATACTCAAGGTGTGGTCTCACCAAGGCCCTGTACAACTGCAGCAAGACATCCTTGCTCCTGTACTCGAATCCTCTTGCTATGAAGGCCAACATACCATTTGCCTTCTTAACCGCCTGCTGCACCTGCATACTTACCTTCAGCGACTGGTGCACAAGGACACCCAGGTCTCGTTGCACTTTCACTTTTCCCAATCTATTGCCGTTCAGATAATAATCTGTCTTCCTGTTTTTGCCACCAAAGTAGATAACCTCGCATTTATCCACATTATACTGCATCTGCCATGCATCTGCCCAATCACCCAACCTGTCCAAATCATACTGGAGTTTCTCTGCAGCCTCCTCACAGCACACACGCCCACCCAGCTTTGTGTCGTCTGCAAACTTGGAGATATTACATCTAGTTCCCTCGTCTAGATCATTAATATATATTGTGAATAGCTGGGGTCCTAGCACCGATCCCTGCGGTACCCCACTAGTCACTGCCTGCCACTCGGAAAAAGACCCATTTATTCCAACTCTTTGCTTCCTGTCTGCCAACCAGTTTTCTATCCAAGTCAGTACCTTACCCCCATTCCCATGTGCTTTAACTTTCCACGCTAATCTCTTATGCGGGACCTTATCGAAAGCCTTCTGAAAGTCCAAATACACCACATCCACTGGTTCTCCCTTATCTATGCTACCAAAAAATTCCAGTAGATTATTCAAGCATGATTTGTCTTTTGTAAATCCATGTTGACTTTGTCCGATCCTGTCACTGTTTTCCAAGTGCTCTGCCATTATATCTTGTATAATGGACTCTAGCATTTTCCCCACTACCGATGTCAGTCTTACCGGTCTATAATTCCCCGTTTTCTCTCTACCACCTTTTTTAAATAGTGGGGTTACATTAGCTACCCTCCAATCCATGGGAACTGTTCCAGAGTCTATAGAATTTTGGAAGATGACCAGCAATGCATCTACTATTTCTAGGTTCACTTCCTTAAGTACCCTAGGATGTAAATTATCAGGCCCTGGGGATTTATCGGTCTTCAATCCCGTCAATTTCCCTAACACCATTTCCCTACAAATACTGATTTCATTCAATTCCTCCCTCTCATTAGACCCTATGTTCCCCAACATCTCTGGGAGGTTATTTGTGTCCTCCTTTGTGAAGACAGAACCAAAGTATGTATTTAATTGGTCTGCCCTTTCTTTGTTCCCCATTATAAATTCCCCTGATTCTGACTGCAAGGGACCTACGCTTGACTTCACCAATCTTTTTCTCTTCATTTATCTATAGAAGCTTTTACAGTCAGTTTTTATGTTCCCTGCAAGCTTACTCCCATATTCTATTTTCCCCCTCTTAATTAATCCCTTTGTCCTCCTTTGCTGAATCCTAAACTGCTCCCAACCCTCAGGTTTGCTGCTTTTTCTGGCCAATTTAAATGTCCTCTCCTTGGATCTTACGCTATCTCTAATTTCCCTTGTTAACCACAGTTGAGTCACCTTTTTTGTTTTATTTTTATGCCAAACAGGGATGAACAAATTCTGTAGTTTATCCATGCGATCTTTAAATGTTTGCCATTGCCTACCCACCGTCAACCCTTTAAGTAACGCTCCCCAAAACATCCTAGCCAACTTGCGCCTCATACCATCGTAGTTTCCTTTATTGAAATTCAGGACCCTAGTCTCTGAGTTAACTACTTCACTCTCCATCTTAATGAAGAATTCTATCATATTATGATCGCTCCTCCCCAAGGGGCCTCGCACAACAAGATTGCTAATTAATCCTTTCTCATTACATAATACCCAGTCTAAGATGGCCTGATCTCTCGTTGGTTCCTCAACATATTGGAAACCATCCCGTATACACTCTAGAAATTCCTCCTCCACAGTATTGTTACTAATTTGGTTAGCCCAATCTATATGTAGATTAAAGTCACCCATGATAACTGCTGTGCCCTTATTGCACGCATCTCGAATTTCCCATTTAATGTCATCCCTAACCTCAGCATTACTGTTTGGGGGTCTGTATACCATTCCCACTAACGATTTCTGCCCCTTGGTATTTCTCAGCTCAACCCATACAGATTCCACATCATCAGAGCTAATATCCTTCCTTACTATTGTGTTAATCTCCTCTTTAACCAGCAATGCTACCCCACCTCCTTTTCCTTTTAGCCTGTCTTTCCTGAATATTGAATACCCCTGGATGTTGAATTCCCAGTCTTGGTCACCCTGGAGCCATGTCTCCGTAATCCCAATTATGTCATATCCATTTACATCTATTTGCACAGCTAATTCATCCACCTTTTTACGAATGCTCCTCGCATTAAGACACTATGGGGGAAAAATTCAGCTGCTTGCGCCTCCCGTTAGCACCTTAAGAGGGCGCTAATGGGGCGTAAAGCAGCTAACGCCCGGGCGCAGCGCCGCCCACGCCTCCCGAAAAATTTAGTGGGAGGTTAGCGGCGGTGGCAGCCGGTAGCGCCCTGTGGCGCTGCGCCGCCGGCGATGACGTCATCGCCGTGCGCAGCACCCCGCTCGCGCCCCGGCCGCGATCTTCAGTCGCGCCCCCTGATTTACCGCCAGACGCTATGTCCGACGGGTTCAGGGAGGCGTACGTGCGGCCGGGGCGGCGATATTTAAAGCGGAGGTGGCAGGCGGCCATTTTTGTTGCTGGCCGCCTGCCAGCACCTGCCCCCGGCCCCCGTGAAGCCCCCCCACCGTGAAGTGCCGGCTGCGCTCCAAGAGCCCGGCACTTCTCTTGAGTGCCGGGCTCTTTTGCCGGCACTCCCGATCCCTGGGGGCCCAGCTGCAAGCCTTCAGGCTTGTTTTTTTAACACTCTTAGGGGGAAAAATTCCGTTGGTTGCGCCTTCCATTAGCGCCTTAAGAGGGCGCTAATGAGGTGGAAAGCATCTAGCGCCCGGGCGCGGCGATGTTTGCGCCGCTCGCGAAATTAACTAGACATTTTGCGGCGGCGCTAAACACTACCGCCACAATCTCCTGCGCCGGCAGATCGTGACGTCAGTCGAGTGCGCAACGCCCCGGTATCGCCCCGGAGCAGATATTGAGTGGCGCCTCCTGCCTTACTGCCTGCCGCTAGCAACGACAAGCTGAGGGGAGCGTTTTGCAGTCAGGAAGGGACTGGGGGAGTGCTATTTAAAGGCAACCGCTTCCTGCCTTTTATTGTTGGTGACATTTTTGAACCACGCATTCTGAGAGAGAGAGAGAGAGACTTCTGGAGAGATTCAATGCTGTGTGAAGGAGTTTTGGGTACTGAGCAGCACTTTGCAGGTTCATTTTGATTTGCCCTTCCTTGTATCGATTTAGAAGAGACTGTGGGGGCTGCACTCTGAGCTCTTTCCCTGGTACTCTCCATTGTTCTTTCCAGCAGATTTGATGTGCAGGTCTCTACAGGCCGAGATTCAAGGCTGCAATGAGCAGGATGTGGATGGAAAGCAAGAGCAACCCTCCCCTTTAAGAACTAGCCTGCGCCATTGTGTGTGTGTTCCATTGCTGACTGACATCACATGAGCTTCGCCAGCGCTCTGAGGTAGCGCCTCGCTCCTCGGCCTTTGCGCCTTAAGACAGGTGTGAAGCGCCTGATTTAGTGCTCCAATCACCTCCAGGGGCGATAAAAGTCAAGTTTGCAGTCGGTGGTGATAATTAGCGCCAGGCGCTAATCTTTGCGCCCGGCCTGTAATTGCGCCCCAAATGGGGCGATACTGAATTTCTCCCCCTTAGTCCTTTTAGAATTATTATTTACTGTAGCCCTGTTTGATTTACACCCTTGATTTCTCTGCCTTCCACTTTTGCTTTTCTCCTTCCTGTCTTTTGTTTCTATCCTTGCTTCCCTTTCCTCTGTCTCCCTGCACAGGTACCCAACTGCCTGCCATTTTAGTTTAAACCCTCCCCAACAGCACTAGCAAACACTTCCCCTAGGACATCGTCCCGGTCCTGCCCAGATGCAAACCGTCCAGTTTGTACTCATCCCACCTCCCCCAGAACCGGTTCCAATGTCCCAGGAATTTGAATCCCTCCCCCTTGCACCATTCCTCTCGCCACATATTCATCTGAAATATCCTTCTATTTCTACTCTGACTAGCACGTGGCTCTGGTAGCAATCCTGAGATTACTACCTTTGAGGTCCTATTTTTTAATTGACCTCCTAACTCCCTATATTCAGCTTTTAGGACCTCATCCCATTTTTTACCTATATCGTTGGTACCTATATGCACCACGACAACTGGCTGTTCGCCCTCCCCCATCAGAATGCCCTGCAGCCACCCCGAGACATCCTTGACCCTTGCACCAGAGAGGCAACATACCATCCTGGAGTCTCGTTTGCGGCCGCAGAAACGCCTATCTATTCCCCTTACAATTGAGTCCTCTATCACTATAGCTCTCCCGTTCTTTTTCCTCCCGTCCTGTGCAGCAGAACCACCCATGGTGCCAGGAAGTTGGCTGCTGCTGCCTTCCCCCGGTAAGCCATCTCCCTCAACAATATCCAAAGTGGTATATATGTTTGAGAGGGGGATGGCCACAGGGGACCCCTGCACTACCTGCCTGCGCCTACTACTCTGCCTGGTGGTCACCCATTCCCTTCCTGCCTGTGCAGCCTTTACCTGCGGTGTGACCAACTCATTAAACATGCTAACCACGATGTCCTCAGCATCGCGAATGCTTCAGTATGTATCCATTCGCAGCTCCAGCGCCACAATGCGGTCTGGCAGTAGCTGTAGCTGGGTACACTTCCCGCACACATGGTCATCAGGGACACACGAAGTGTCCCTGAATTCCCACATAGTGCAGGAGGAGCTTGCCACGGGGCCGAGCTGTGCTGCCATGACTTACCCTTTAATTAATTTAAATTAAATTTAATCAAATCAATACCACTAATTACACTACAATTAAATAATATACTCAAGGGCCCTTGTTCACTAGCACTCCCCGCTACACAACAGAGACCTTAGAAACTATAACCACAAAAATTAAGTCCTTCTAAACTTTATAAACTGTTAACCTTAACTGTCAAACTATAGAGTAGTATAAATACTCACCTGGCCGTACTCACCCAATCAGCTGCTTCCTCTTGCCCGCGTCATGTGCAGGAGTAGGGTATGGAAGGCAGAGTGATGAGGCTGTGATGAGTGGCACAGCAGGAGGAGATTGAGTGTGGCTTTGCAGTAACGTTTTGTGATCTGCTGAGATCATTGAAAGGTCTGTGCTACTGCAGCCTAGTCCTCCTGACGACATCCCTGCTTCTGCCCTCCTTTGCAATGTGCAACCAGGCTCTGTTGATCTCCTGGGGAGGTCTGTTCCACCCATGGGAAGGGAAGAGAACCTCCCTGCCTATGGAGGGAGTAATGGGAGAGCCGGGCTCCAGCTGTGCACCTTTGTGCAGTGCTTGTCAGTGTTTACAGCACCTCAATGCTGTACAACACTGACAGCAGAACTGTCAAGATCAATTTGGACATGGTCCTTTAAGCAAACCGGCTAATGATGCATCATCAAATGACGTCATCAGACCCACTTCCTTAACAAGCCCAATCAATGAAAAATCGCTTGGAGAGTGCGGGCTGCGGTAGAGAGCGGGCTGGGACCGCAACACCAACCCCGGCCGCCCCGGTCCCGCCTCGGTCGGCGAAATCGCGGCCACGGCTTTTCTCTGCCTTGTCTTAAATTTTCCCTTATGTCTCAGCGATCAAACCTGAACACAGATTTAAAGGTGCAGTCTGACCCTAGACGTATGGTGAACAGTCATAGCAACGTAAAAACATTAGCAAAGGAGTAGGCCATTCAGCCCCTCCACCATTCAATGAAATCATGGCTGATCTTTACCTCAACTCCATTTACCCGCCTTTGCTCCATATCCTTTGATACCCTTGCCGAACACAAATCTATCGATCTCAGTCTTGAAAGCTGCAATTGTCCTAGCATCCACAGCCTTTTGGGGAAGAGAATTCCAGATTTCTACTAGCATTTGTGTGGAAAAGTGCTTCCTGATTTCACTCCTGAATGATCTAGCTCTAATTTTAAGATTGCGTCTGCTTGTTCTTGATTCCTCCACCAGAGGTGCTTCACAGGAACGTTATCAGACAAAATTTGACCAGAGGCAGTGGATAGAACCAAAATGAAGGATCAGGTAGACTCTATATTAGACTAGAATCTCTGTCTAATAACTCATATAATTGACGATGCAGCAAATCTTTCTCCACAACGTTTCATGTTGGATGGATGAGGCAAAATGACAGACCAAACCTGACCATAATCTGTTTACAAACCGTCAAACTATGAGTATGATAGCTTCTATCAGGTACAGTTGGACGAAGAACAGAGGTGTATCTATTTAATATCTATGACAGCAATCAGCATCTGTTTCATTCTAAGCTGCTGTAGAGTATATCCAGAACAGAAATAAATTTTAAATAATTTCATAGCTGTTTTAATTCAGAGATAAGAAAGCACTCTATATAATAGTGCATTTACAGTGCAATAACAGAAGTCTACTATGCATGTTGAAAGGCAATAATTTTGTGTCCTTCAATCAGGTGCAAGTCACAGTAAATGGGTTTGAAATTAGGCTGTATGGTAATGGTGATGAACATCTTCATCCATTTGTACAAAATTCCTCTGTCCATTATTTTATCAAAGGCCTTAAGCTATATTAGATAAACTGGTTAAACTCTTCATTAAAATAGAAGACAGAGGAATTGTATTAATACATTCATTACTAATATCTAAAAGTGCAATTTCATGCCCCAGTATAGCAAAAATGCAATATGACAAAGTCAGTAACCAAGATTGAGCATCCTTTATAACAGAGATGGTGATATACCTGAAAGCAGTAAAGTGCAGGGTAAGATTTTCCACTCATAGGATCCTCAGTAGTTTCTGAAGCAAATAATATGGAAGTCTGTGTGGTAGCCCATATAAACCTAAACTTGTTTATGTGCCTTAAAGGATCACCACCACCTCCAAGTTCCCCTCCAAGTCACACACCATCCTGACTTAGAAGTATATCGCCGATCCTTCATCGTCACTGGGTCAAAATCCTGGAACTCCCTCCCTAACAGCACTGTGGGAGTACCTTCACCACACGGACTGCAGCGGTTCAAGAAGGCGGCTCACCACCACCTTCTCAAGGGTAATTAGGAATGGGCAATAAATGCTGGCCTTGCCAGCGACACCCACATCCCATAAAAACAAATTTAAAAAAAATTGGGGCTACTTGAAAGACAAGACACTGATGAAGCTCACTTTGAATGCAGTCAATGGGGTGATTCTGTGCAGTGGATCATGGAATAATCTTCACGTTTCAATGTCAGTTGAATTCTGGCAATCCATCTTGCAATCCTTTACCAGAACTACCTGCGTAAGTTTGTTAAATTAAGAATCCTGAAGGACTAAAGTGCAAAGAGCAGGACATCACAAAGGTTGAAAAGAGTAAAGAGAGTTTTTGTAAGCAGGATCGAGAGTCCCACATGGTATGTTGCCGACCTGGGACATCTCGAACTGGCATGAAAGGATATTGGAGAGGGAGAGGCAGGATCCAATCGTTGTGGTCCATGTTGGGACCAACAACATAGGAAAGAGTAGGCAAGAGGTCCTGTTCAGAGAGAACCAGGAGCTAGGAACTAAATTAAAAAACAGGACCTCAAGGGCTAGAAATTTGGTGAATTTGTGCCTCTCGGTAGCGCTCCGCTCCGCTGCGCAGGTGATGAAGGCCGTGCGCAGCACCCCATTTTCGCCCTGCCTGCAAAATTGGTCTATGCCCCCTGAATCTGCGCCGGGCGTTGACAGCAACCGATTCAGGGGCCGGGAATAGGGCGGCAGGAGGCTCGCGGGGCGCTAACTAAAGGGGAGGTGGCAGGCAGGGAAAAAAAAATTGTCCGACTTACTTGACGTGGCCCGTTGCGTCTTTGAACGCGGGGTTCATGCCGCGATCTGGCAGCTCGGCACTCCTCTTGAGTGCCAGGCTGCTGGCACGGCACCCCACTCCCCGGTGGTCCAGGTAGGGCCCCGCAGAGTTGTGGGCTTGGGCCCTCCCCTTTAATGATGGGACGAGCCCTTCCATGCGGCAGTGCTACGTGACCAAAATGGTCACTAACAAATTTTTCCCCCTAAGGGTTATAATCTCTGGTTATTACCTGAGCCACATGCATAGAGATAAACAGATTAGGGAGGTGAACACGTGGCTGAAGGAGTGGTGTGGGAAAGAGGGGTTCCACTTCACGGGACACTGACACCAGTACTGGGACAAGAAGGAGCTGTACCATTGGGATGGGCTCCACCTAAACTAGGCTGGGACCAAGGTTCTAGCGGAAATGATAAATCGGGCAGTCACAGGGACTTTAAGCCAGTAAATCGGGGGGCGGGGGGGGGGGGAGGTGGGAACAGCTCAGGTGGAAAAGGTAGTATAAATAATAACTCTAAAACAAATGAAAAGGAAGAAAGTAGAGTAATAGCCATGAATTGTACTTTAGGCACTACAGGTAAAGGGAGAACTAAAAGATAAAAAGTAATTAAATCAGGAGAGAGAAAAAAGAAATGTGTGAGAAAAACAGCATTAGAGCAGGACAGGTTAGGGTGTGTGGCCCAAATAAGGTTCTTTACACAAACGCATAGAGAATAAGGAAGAAATTGAATGAACTGCTGGCGTAAATTCAACTTAGAGGGCACAACATGGTAGCCATTACTGAGACATGGCTGCAAGATGGTCAGGACTGGGAACTGAATATACCAGGTTATAAGGTCTACAGGAAGGATAGGGAATCTGGTAGAGGGGGAGGAGTAGCATTAGTGATTAAGGATGAAATGAGTTCTATGATATGAGATGATATAACGAGAGGTAAGCAGGCAGTGGAGATTTTATGGGTAGAATTAAGAAATAGAAAAGGATTTAAGACTGAAGTGGAAGTTATGTATAGGCCCCCAGGTAGCAGCTGTAAAGTGGCAGAATGTATTAATGCAGAGATTAGACTAGCATGTAGTAAAGGCAGTGTAGATTTAATAGGGGATTTTAACTTCCATATAGATTGTGATAAGCAGACAAGCTAATGTTAGAAAGGTAGCAAATTTCTTGAGAGTGTTTAGGACACTTTTCTGCAACAATATGGCCTAGAACCAATGAGGAGGCAGGCCATATTCAATTTAATAATGAGTAATGAGCCAGATTGAGTTAACAGCCTAACAGTGTATGAACATTTAGCGAATGACATCCAGTTCTGGATGAACAGAAATTTTCTCCAATTAATATTGGGAAGGCCGAAGCCATTGTTTTCAGTCCCCGCCACAAACTCTGTTCCCTATCCAATGACTCCATCCCTCTCCTTAACATCTGTCTGAGGCTGAACCACACTGTCTGCAACCTTGGCGTCATATTTGAACCTGATATGAGCTTCCAACCACATATCCGCGCCATAACCATTTCCACCTCCGTAACATCGCTCGTCTCTGCCCCTGCCTCAGCTCAACCGCTGCTGAAACCCTCATCCATGCCTTTGTTACCTCTAGACTTGACTTTTCCAACGCACTCCTGACTGCCCTCCCATGTTCTACCCTACTTAAACTTGAGGTCATCCAAAGCTCGGCTGCCCATGTCCTAACTTGCACCAAGTCCCGTTCACCCATCACCCCTGTACTCACTGATCTACATTAGCTCCCGGCTAAGCAAGGCCTCAATTTCAAAATTCTCATCCTTGTTTTCAAATCCCTCCATGGCCTCGCCCCTGTTAGAAACTAGGGGTGCATAAAAATGTATATGGCTATACGAATAATACTGTATTTAAATGATTGTAAGTTTCGGCTTGAGACAAGTAAGGGGATTGATTAAGTTTCATTTTCCTGGAAAACTTGCATTAGAATTTGAGACAGTCTTTTCAATCAGTTAGATTAGGTGAGGCATAAATATTCCACGCAGGGGCCCATAGGATGGCCCTGCCAGGCTAGTTATCTGTTGTTTGTAAGTTAGGGTTTTGACTTTGTTAATGTATCTTTAATTTGGCCAGTGAAGGCCCAACCTATGTTTCTTCCATTATTACTAATAACCATATTATAATCTCTAAAGATAGAATTTGAAGTTTGTTTAGCAGAACTGCTTATGAAGATAATTAAAAGTTAATTAGGAAAAGACATAGAATGAAAGGAATTTGAGGAGGCTAAGGTATCCATCTTAGAATGGGCCATTTGCTAGATGAAGGTGCGACAGCTCTGGCTTGGGCCTCCTGATTAAAGAGGGACAGGGTCGGACCTTATACTTGCTGGGTCAAGGAGGATAGAGACAAGAGAGATAAGACAAAAATTCCAAAGGAAAATCTTTCAGAAAGATTAAACAACAAGACAAATTGGATGAAGTAATGAGACCCCCTTTTGGGGACGGCTTTCATCCAAGAACCAAGACAAAGAACTTGAGGTGTCATTGGGTGATAAGGTTTTAGAGGAACCTCAACTGATTAAATGGTCTTGTCAATAACTTGGCCTCAGTCCCACCCCTAAAAAGAGAATAAAAGTGACACCCTGAGTGCTCGCCCACACAGACGGTGGAGGGGAGAGCCGAACAGAAGTTGGGCTGGTCGAACGCTCTTTTGAGAGTGATCCCACGCTCACCATCGGAGGTTCGCGAGAGAGAGAGAGAAAGAGAGAGAGGCCAGAAGCCAGAGAACTGTTCATGCACGCCAACTGTCTGTCCGATCAGGACTGGTACCAGCTGCTTGTCACGGTCGTATGTTGTTGCTGTGTAACTAGCATGTTATATTCCGTCTTAAACTCTGATTAAATACAATATACCCACCATATTGGTTTGCAGTCAATTCTGATTATTTGAAAGACGAGAGATAAGCTACCAATTGGCCAAATCTCTGCACCCCTCCCTATCTCTGTAATCTCCTCCAGTCCCACAACCCCCCCCCCCCCCGAGATATCTGCGCTCCTCTAATTCTGCCCTCTTGAGCATACCTGATTATAATCACTCAACCATTGGTGGCCATGCCTTCTGTTACCTAGGCCCTAAGCTCTGGAATTCCCTCCCTAAACCTCTCCACCTCGCTACCTCTCTTTCCTCCTTTAAGACACTCCTTAAAACCTACCTCTTTGACCAAGCTTTTAGTCATCTACCCTAATTTCTCCTTATGTGGCTCAGTGTCAATTTTTTGTCTTATAATACTCCTGTGAAGCGCTTTGGGTTGTTTTATTACGTTAAAGGCGCTATATAAATATAAGTTGTGTTGTTGTTGAATAGTGATCAGAATAAGATTGAGTTGTGTTTGAAAGGGAGAAACGAGAAACAGCTACTAAGATTCTAGAGTTAGGTAAGGGCGACTTCAACGGGATGAGACAGAGACTGTCCACAGTAAACTGGGCAAATCTGTTACTGGCTAAAACGACAGAAGATTTTTTTTTAAATTTGTTTATGGGATGTGGGGGTCGCTGGCAAAGCCAGCATTTATTGTCCATCCCTAATTACCCTTGAAAAGGTGGTGGTGAGCCGCCTTCTTGAACCGCGGCAGTCCGTGTGGTGAAGGTACTCCCACAGTGCTGTTAGGGAGGGAGTTCCAGGATTTTGACCCAGCGATGATGAAGGAATGCCGATATACTTCTAAGTCAGGATGGCGTGTGACTTGGAGGGGAACTTGGAGGTGGTGGTGTTCCCATGCGTCTGCTGCCCTTGTCCTTCTAGGTGGAAGAGGTCGCGGGTTTGGGAGGTGCTGCCGAAGAAGCCTTGATGAGTTGCTGCAGTGCATCTTGTAGATGGTACACACTGCAGCCACGGTACGCCGGTGGTGGAGGGAGTGAATGTTTAAGGTGGTGGATGGGCTGCCAATCAAGTGGGCTGCTTTGTCCTGGATGGTGTTGAGCTTCTTGAGTGTTGTTGGAGCTGCACTCATCCAGGCAAGTGGAGAGTATTCAAAAAAGAAGTTAATGTGATACAGAACCAGTTTGTACCCCTAAGGGGCAAATGCTCTACTTGCCAAAAAGAACAGCCATGGATGTTTAAAGAAATAAGGGACAACATAAAACTTAATGAAAAAGCATACAAGAATGCAAAAAATAGCATAGATCGTGCCGAATGGGAGAGATACAAAGAACAGAAAAAGATGACAAAACAGATAGTAAGAGCTACAAAAAGGGAATATGAAAAGAAACTTTCAAAGGATGGCAAACTCAACACAGAAAGCTTTTATAATTATATTAGGAAAAAGAGGGTGGTTAAGAGAAACGTGGGCCCCTCAAATACTGATAATGGTGATTTTATAAATGAAAATAAGGAAATGGCGGACATGTTAAATAATTACTTTGCGTTAGTATTTACAGCCGGATATCCCAAGAAACTAATATTTACTCAGGGATAGGGACTCAGCAAAATTAATGTAAGCAAATTAACAGTAATAAATAAAATAATGGCACTAAAGAATGACAGATGCCCTGGACCAGATGGCTTTCATCCCAGAGTTTTAAGGGAAGTAGGTGAGAACAATACAGATACCCTAACTCTAATCTTCCATAATTCTCTCGATTCAGTAACCGTGCCTTTAGATTAGAAAATTGTGCATGTCACTTCATTATTTAAGTGGGAAACCAGGTAATTATAGACCAGTTAGCCTAACATATGTTGTCGGGAAATTACTAGAGTCTATAATTAAGGATAGAGTGACTGAACACCTTGAAAATTTTCAGCTGCTTACAGAGAGTTAGCATGGATTTGTAAAAGGTAGGTCATGCCTGCCGAACCTGATTGAATTTTTTGAAGAGATGACTAAAGTAGTGGACAGGGGAATGTCTATGGATGTTATTTATATGGACTTCCCGAAAGCATTCGATGAAGTCCCTCATAAGAGACTGTTAGCTAAAGTTGAAGCCCACGGAATTGAAGATAAATTACTGATCTGGTTAGGAAATTGGCTGAGCGGCAGGAGACAGAGAGTAGGGATAATGGACAGGTACAGTAATTGGCAGGATATGTCTAGTGGCGTCCCACAGGGATCTGTGTTGAGGCCTCAACTGTTCATTATATTTATTAACAACTTCGATGATGGGTTAGAGAGCCACATACCAAGTTTGCCAACGACACACAGATAGGCAGCATTGTAAGCAGTGTAGATGGAAGCATAAGATGGGCAACACGGTGGCATAGTGGTTAGCACTGGTGCCTCACAGCGCCAGAGACCCGGGTTCGAATCTGACCTCGGGTGACTGTCTGTGTGGAGTTTGCACATTCTCCCCGTGTCTGCGTGGGTTTCCTCCGGGTGCTCCGGTTTCCTCCCACAGTCCAAAAATGTGTGGGTTAGGTTGATTTGGCTATGATAAATTGACCCTTAGTGTTAGGGGGGATTAAATATGTGAGGTTATGGGGATAGGATGGGATATGTTAGGGGGAATTAAATACGTGGGGTTACGGGGGTAGGGTGGGATATGTGTACTGTGGGGATTAAAGCAGCGACAGGGTACTGGATTTGGATGATCAGCCATGATCGTATTGAATGGCGGAGCAGGCTCGACGGGCCGAATGGCCTACTCCTGCTCCTAGATTCTATGTTTCTATGTTTCTATAACATTACAAAGAGATATTAATAGATTCAGTGAATGGGCAACACTGTGGCAAATTGATTCAATATAAGCAAGTGTGAGGCCATTCACTTTGGACGTAAAAATGATAGATCAGGGTAATTTCTAAATGGTGAAAAGCTAGAAGCAGTGGAGGTCCAAAGGGACTTAGGGGTCCATGTACATAGATCATTAAAATGTCATGGACAGGTACAAAAAATAATCAAAAAGGCTAATGGAATGCTGGCCTTTATATCTAAAAGATAAGGGGTTAGAAGTCATGCTACAGCTATATAAAGTTCTGGTTAGACCACACCTGGAGTACTGGGACCAATTCTGGGCACCACACCTTAGGAAGGATATGTTGGCCTTGGAGGGAGTGCAGCAGTGTAGATTTACCAGAATGATATCTGGACTCCAAGGGGTTAAACTACAAAGAGAGATTACTCAAACTAGGGTTGTATTCCCTGGAATTTAAAGATTAAGGGGTGATTTGATTGAAGTTTCCAAGGTATTAAGAGAAACTGATAGGGTTTATGGAGAGAAACTATTTCCTATTTCCGCTGATTGGGGAATTTAGGACTACAGGACATAGCCGAAAAATTAGAGCCAGGCCTTTCAGGCGTGAAGTTAGGAAACACTTCTACACACAAAGGGTGGTAGAAGTTTGGAACTCTCTTCCACAAATGGCAGTTGATGCTAGGCCAATTGTTAATTTTAAATCTGAGATTGATAGATTTCTGTTAACCAGGGGTATTAAAGGATATGGGGCAAAGGCGGGTATATGGAGTCAGGTCACATATCAGCCATGATCTCATTGAATGGTGGAACAGGCTCGAGAGGCTAAGGGGGAAAAATTGGGTTTCTTTGCGTCTCCCGCTCGTGCCCCGGCCGCAAACTTCAGTTGCACCCCCTGACCTACCGCCGGACGTTATGTCTGACAGGGTCAGGGTTATGTTTTTGCGGCCGCGGCGGCGCAAATTAAAGGGCAAGTGCTGGGTGGCCATTTTTTTTGGGCCGCCTGCCAGCACCTGCCCCCTTTCATGTCCTCATGCAGGGTGCCGGCCGCGATCGCTCAGCCCGGCAGTCCTCTTGAGTGCTGGGCTGTTTTCCCGGCACCTCGCTCCCCGGTGGTCCAGTAGGACCCCGGTGCACGCTGCGCTAGGCCCCTCCCCTTTAATCAGGGGAGGGAGGCCTGTAATGCCGCGGCACTACGTGCCGACGCGCATGGCGCTTTTGCATGTAGCGCTGCAATATTGAATGGTAGCGCCCCAGGAAGGAGGGGGTGCGCTTCCAGTAGCGTCCCGCCTCCTGCTTGGGGCGCTACCACTCAATTTATGGCGCAGGGGCGCTAACTTTTCCGGGGCACTAAAGTTAGCACCCCAAAGGGAGCGCAACTGAATTTTTTCCCCCTAAATGTCTTACTCATGTTCCTATGTTCCTGGGCACTCGTCGGGTGTAGTGCATCTGAAGTACGCTGCTCCTGACTTGACTTGAACCCGCCTGGATTTGCGGGTTCAAGTAACTTGCATGGCCACGACAGTCTCGCATTTTGGCAAGGCCTAGCACCTGGAATTGGAGAGTGGAGGAGGGGAGGGGGAAGAACGAAGTCCTCCACTATTTGGGCCTTCAGCTTGTGGCCCAAAAACGGCAGCCAGAAGGCATCCTATGCTGATCTACGGTCAGATGTAGCAATTAGAAAACGACTTATCTTCTTGGTCCTACCCATCTTTAATTCTCTGATCAGAGAGAGGCTCAGTGCAGGACCTATAGTTCATTCTTTCTGGGAATCCCTCAGAAAAGGCGCCCTGCTGGTGAATAAACAGGAAAATGAGTCGGGAGAGCTGGGAAAATCGCTCTCAACCTTATTAACATTGCAGACCTTAGCCTGGGCCTATTGTAAGTGCAGGCTGTCCACGCCCCTCAGAGGAAGCCATAAGTATTCCAGGGCAATGTAAAGGGACACACATCCACTGTCATGGTCTCTGTTCCTTTTTCGCCTGCTTTGCCACTGGCGTTAAAGACAGTCTAATCGGCCCCAAATTATCAAGAAGTGGTTGTTAGGTGATGCCAAGTTCATTTTTTGAAAGATGATTGATTCTAGTGAGAAGGGAAGACTGGGGGACGTAAGCAATTTCACAATTTTGAGGAATATCAACAAAAAAAAACCCAAAAACTGCAGTGGCCAGAAAACTGAAAAAAAACACCAGAAAATGCTGGAAACACACAGGATGTGACTCAGCATCTCTGGAAAGAAACGACAAGTTAAAGTTTCAGGTGTAGACCTCTCATCTGAAGTGGAAAACATTACAGATGAACAATATTTAAAAAGGAACCGCACAAAGTGTTGCGGACTGGAAGGAGAACAATCACAAATCCTGCCTTCCCTGCTGAGTGCTTTCATCATTTTATGTTTTTTGGTCCATAACTTTGATGATCTGGGAAAGAATGAGTGAAATAGGAGAAAATGCAATGGGGGTAATTTTGACTTGGGGTGAAAGTGTAAAACGGGCAATATTGGTTCAGCCACCAATGAAAATCAATGACTTCAATGAATATGAAAATCGGGAGAGTTGTAGAATGGGCGGCTGAACTGATATTGCCCACTTAACACTATCGGCCAAAATCAAAATTACCTCCAATGAGTCTTGACCTCAATTTAGGCAGAGGAAAAACATTCGGAATGGAGTAACTGGAGCTTGGGTGGAAGAAGAGAAGAAAGATTTAGAGGAGCAATGACCATAGCATGAGAGTTGAAACTCGTTTTTTGTTGAAATAAAACTTTCCTTTTTGTTTTCTCCCAGGGCTGCTCACTTCCATATAGCTTTCTTCAGCTGAAAGCACAAGCAAATCATCCTAAACTAGTCTGCGTGCCAAGGCAATGTCATTCAATTCCATCAACATGAGGCATGCTCAGTGAAGTGGAGGGGGAGAGATGGAAATTCAACAAGAGACAAGGGGGGGAAATTTCGGTATCGAACATTTTGGGGCGCTAACATCGTCTGGTGCTAACTTTAATGCCCGGCGCTAATTAGCGCCGGCGACCGCGAAATTGAGTTTTAGTGCCCCAAGCGGGAAGTGGAGCGCTAAATCAAGTACTCCATTTCCTTCTTAGGGTGTTAACGTCGGAGAGTGGGGCGGAGACTTCAGCAGCGCTGCACACTGGGCCGTGCAGCGCTGACGCGCTCAAAGGCTCCTTCCCTCCCTAAAAGGGAAGGGCCATCGCTGCAGGCTGTGCAATATATAAAGTACCTACCTGGACCACCAAGGCAGCCGTGATCCCACGTGATCAGCCCGGCATTCAAGCAGAGTGCAGGAACCCGTGAAAAAAACTAGAACAGGAAAGGTAGGTTTTTTTGCACTTACCTCAGCCACCTCGCCTTTAATCATCGCCCCTGAAGTGGCCGGCCACCCGATGCATGCTTCCTGCGGCTGTCGGTGTTTTCGACCGGCGCTGCTGCAGGGGGCAGAAGTCAATTTTAGGTCCGGGGCGGTTCTTCTTCTTAGGCAGTCCCTCGGAACCGAGGATGACTTGCTTCCACACTAAAAATGAGTTCTCAGGTGACGGATGAGTCCAATGCGGGACCTACAGTCTCTGTCACAGGTGGGGCAGACGGGGGTTGAAGGGGCGGGTGGGGGGGTGCTTGGGTTGACGTGCGCTCCTTCCGCTGTTTGTGCTTGGCTTCTGCTTGCTCCCGGCAAAGATACTCGAGGTGTTCGGCGTCTTCCCGGATGCTTCTCCTTCACTTTGTGCAGTCTTGGGCCAGGATTCCCAGGTGTCGGTTGGGATGTTGCACTTATTTAAGGAGGCTTTGAGGGTGTCCTTGAAGCATTTCCTCTGCCCACCTGGGGCTCTCTTGCCGTGTCGGAGCTCCGAGTAGAGCGCTTGCTTTGGGAGTCTCGTATCGGGCATGTGGACAATGTGACCCTTCCATCGGAGCTGATCGAGCGTGGCCAAAGCTTCGATGCTGGGGATGTTGGCCTGAACGAGAACACTGATGTTGGTGCACCTATCCTGCCAATGGATTTGCAGGATCTTGCGGAGGGAGCATTGGTGGTACCTCTCCAGTGCTTTGAGGTGCCTGCTGTACATGGTCCATGTCTCTGAAGCATACAGGAGGGCGGGTAACACTACTGTAGACCATGAGCTTGGTACTGGATTTGAGGTCTTGGTCTTCAAACGCTATCTTCCTCAGGCGACCGAAGGCTGCACTGGCACACTGAAGGTGGTGTTGGACTTCGTCATCGACGTCTACTCTTGTTGACAGTCGGCTCCTGAGGTATGGAAAGTGGTTTGCGTTGTCCAAGGCCTCGTCATGGATTTTGATAATCGGGGAGCAGTACTGTGTGGCGGGGGCAGGTTGGCAGAGGACCTTTGTGTTACGGATGTTTAGTGTAAGGCTCATGCTTCAGTGAAGGTGTTGACGATGGTTTGCAGTTCGACCTCCGAGTGTGCGCAGACACAAGCGTCATCTGCATACTGTAATTCGACGACAGAGGATGGGACGACCTTGGATCTGGACCGGAGGTGACGGAGGTTGAACAGTTTCCGTTTGTTCTGTAGATTAGCTCCACTCCAGCGGGGAGCTTACTGAGGGTGTGATGGAGCATTGCAGCAAGGAAGATTGAGAGGAGTGTTGGTGCGATGACACAGCCTTGCTTGACCCCGGTCAGTACGTGAATTGGGTCTGTGGTGGATCCGGTGGTCAGGATCACGGCTTGTATGTCGTCGTGAAGCAGGCGGAGGATGGTGACAAACTTCTGAGGGCAGCCGAATTTGAGGAGGACACTCCATAATCCCTCACGGTTGACAATGTCGAAGGCCTTTGTGAGGTCAAAGAAGGCCATGTACAGCAGTTGGTGCTGTTCCCTGCATTTCTCTTGTATTTGACGCGCGGTGAAGATCATGTCCATTGTGCCCCTTAGTGGGTGGAATCCGCATTGCAACTCTGGGAGGAGCTCTTCAGCCACTGGGAGAAGGCGATTGAGGAGGATTCTTGCGATGACTTTCCCTGTGGCAGACAGCAGGGAGACTCCTCTGTAATTACCGCAATCAGACTTGTCACCTTTCTTGAAGATGGTCACGATTACGCCATCTCTGAGATCCCCTGGCATGCTCTCCTCCTTCCAGATAAGAGAAATTAGTTAATGTATTCACGTCAATAGTGCTTCTCCGCCATGTTTTAGCTCCTCGGCGGGGATTCTATCTGCTCCTGAGGCCTTGTTGTTCTTCAGTTGTCGGATGGTGTTTTCAACCTCATGCCGGGCTGGGGTTGTGCTGAGATGGTGGCAGGTAGCATGCTGCGGGATGGAGTTGAGGACACTCGCGTCGAAGACAGAGTCTCGGTTAAGGAGATCTTCGAAGTGCTCCTTCCAGCAGGCACTGACTGCCTCTGTCCTTGATGAGTACCTCTCCGTACTTGGCCCGCAGTGGGGTAGGACCTTGGGTGCTTGGGCCGTAGGTGGTCTTGACTGCACTAAAGAATCCACGCACGTCGTGGTTGTCGGCTAGCTGCTGGATCTCCTGCGCTTTGTCCACCCACCATCTCTTCTTTAGGTCACGAGTTTTTTGTTGGACCTTGGCCTTCAGGCGTCTGTAGAGCTGCTTTCTTGCTCTCGAGTTCTGTTGCTGTTTCCAGATCAGGAATGCTTTGCGCTTGTGGCTTATTAGCTCCTGGATATCCTGGTCATTCTCGTCGAACCAGTCTTGGTGTTTCCTGGTCGAGTGACCGAGAATCTCTTTACAGGTGCTGATTATGGAGGCCTTGAGTGCAGACCAGGCGCTGTGGACACTCTGTGTCTCTGAGTCACTTGGAGTTGCCAGGTTGTTTGTGAGGCGCAGGCTGAATAGGGCTTTCTTAGCAGGGTCTTTGAGTGCTCCAGCGTTGATTTTCCTGCGGCATTGCTTCTGTTGCCGGCGCTGTTTTGGGGCTACGTTGATGGAGATGACAGAGTGGATTAGGCAGTAGTCTGTCCAGCAGTCGTCAGCTCCTGTCATGGCTCGGGTGATGCGGACGTCCTTGCGGTCCCTCGCTCGGATAATGAGATAATCCAGCAGATGCCAGTGTTTGGAGTGAGGGTGTTGCCACGAAGCCTTGTACTTGTCTCTCTGATGGAACAAGGTGTTGGTTATGACAAGGCCATGTTCTAAGCATTTCGTCAGGAGGAGGGTACCGTTGGAGTTGGCTTTCCCTACCCCCTCTCTGCCGATCACAACTCCCCAGAGGTCTGTGTCCTTTCCAACTCTGGCATTAAATTCGCCAAGGAGGATCAGCTTGTCGCCTGTTGGGACTCGGGACAGGGATTGTTCAAGGCTGGAGTAGAATTGCTCTTTGGTCTGGTCTGTGGCTTCCAGTGTTGGGGTGTACGCACTGATGACCGTAGCACACTGGTTCCGGGCTAGGGTGAGCCGTAGAGTCATGAAGCGTTCATTTATTCCACAAGGGGAGTATCTGAGACGTTCAACTAGCTCATTTTTTATGGCGAAGCCTACCCCATGGAGGCAGCGTTCTTCTTCAGGTTTGCCTTTCCAGAAGAAGGTGTAACCACCGCCTTGCTCCTTGAGCTGGCTTTCCCCTGTCCGCCAGGTCTCGCTTAGGGCGGCGATGTCTACGTCGAAACGTCTGAGCTCGCGGGCAACGATAGTTGTATGGCGTTCCGGTCTGTCGCTGTTCGGGTTGTCCATGAGGGTCCTGACTTTCCAGGTCCTGAACTTCAACTTAAAGGGTGGAAGATGCCTGTGCGTGAATTTTGGGGCGATGCGCACACCGATGACGTCATGATCTCCGGGCGAAGGAGAGTGGAGCGCCACGCCGTAGCGCCGCCGCAAAACTCCCTCCGAATATGGCGGGAGTCGATGTCAGCGCCGCGCCCAGTCGCAAAGCTATTTGCGCCCCCTTAGCACCCCCTGGGGGTGCTAACGGGAGGCGCAAAGGCACCCAGTTTCACCCCCAATATATTTGATTTTACTCGTCTGATTCTTGCAGTTTATTGCTGAAGTAAAAATTTATAAAGAGTGATTATATACACAAAATAAAATGAGAGAATTTAATTTATATAGAGCATGATATGGCATAAAATTTCATTAAAATGACAAAATGCTATTAATTTTTCTGGTGATATGACACATTTCAGAGCACTGCTGTCATTTCCACCTGTGACGTGAGAATAGGCGACAACAAAAAATGTAACACTCTGGATAATTGCTTCCCCACTGTCTTTATCACATCACCGGAATCAAATGCTCCTGTCATATCATTTTTTTATTTATACTCGCCTATTCCTGGCGTCAGAAAGATTCTGCAGGAGTTGAAACATCTAAAGTTTCCAACATAACACATCAATCATTTGCGTACCTTGTTCCTTCTATCATTTAAATATGCACAAACTGTTTATCAAAGGATTCACCGGGTTGTTGGCATCTTTATTATATTTGGTTGACATTATTGGAAACACAATAACACCGGCAGCTTGAAATTCTACAGGAGACAAAGAAAACAAAATAAGAACACATCAGTTATTCAGGCCAAATAGGATTTCAACACCAACTAAAGGTTATGTTCAATCAGAGGAACGGCAGAATTTCAAGCAGGGTTAGAGGCAAATGTTTCCAGTCAGATTGTCACGTGTGGTGTTTGGGAAGGGGCAGGGGAATCACATTTGAAAGGCGACCCCTTTAGTTCTGACGCTCGGCAGTCCAGGCTCTTGATGTTGCTGAGAAAATAGGTGCGAGTAAAGGATCAGCCGCTCCAAGAGTAGCCCTGAGTCAGGAACACTGAGGCCAACTGTAGCACCACAACTCCTGAGAACAGCTAAATAACCACAACTATGAATTGAACTTGAGAGATTTCTCTAATGCTAAGTGCTGGACCAAACAGTGTCTTTACCCATTCAGCCATTGGGGAAACCAGAGAGTGTTCAGAAAAGGGCAATAACTTTGATTCTAAGTTATGAAGAAATACTTGCTTTCAACGGTGAAAAGGGACACGATCCATGTTTCTTAATAGCTGAGGGAAATGAAGATGAAGTAGAAGAACAAGACGAGGATAAAATGATCATGCCTCGACATTGGAAGGACTCTTTTTTTCCAAAGAGCATATATAAAATGGTTTCTAGGTGACAATTTATTTTCTGAATTACAGCATACTGACAGTTCAGTAACCAGAAAGGGAAGCATTCCACTCCCATCTCTTCCTTTCCCCACAGTTGCAATCATTTGATATGACCGGAGTCTTGCCTTGTGGAGGAGATGATTCTGAATATTTAAGGGACGGGAAATTTGTTTCAAAATGTATAAATTTACTTGCCTGAGTGTTTTTATTTGCAATTTCACACAGCTCAGTCAACAGCTACAGGAGCTGGGACTGCAGGGTTAACTTCTTAACGCTGCAAAAGTTGTATTTTTAGAAGTGCCTTTGGACTTTTTGAAATGCACAAAGAAATCATCCATTTAACAACAAAAATTGAAACCAATCCAATTGCATTTCAGCCTGGTTGAAATGACCACACTCACATGGGACTGCATAGTGCTTTCAATTTGAAAACAACTTCTGTGATCTGGACCTAATGCCAGTACAGACCAACAGGATCAAGCCTCCCTTTCTCTCTCTCTTACTGATGACTAAGGGGACACGTGAAATGTGATTTGATAGCCTTAACTCAATTTCCAGAGGGCACAAGTCTATTAACTGCCAGCGGGTTTCCGGTAGGAACCTGTTGGTTCTGGTTAGATTCCCACCTGCTCTCGGCAGAGTGAAGCCGCAGCAATTTTAACTTGTGGGGCCTCATTCACATGCTGCTGGAATGGACAGGAAGTGGGTTGGAAATGAAAGCCGGCCTGCGGAAATTATTTGGGTGGGCCTTGGCTGCCTGCCAGTAAGTGTAGGAATAGGGATATGGGCTCCGGGTGTCTCGTGATAGGGAAGAGGAGGACTAAACTTTCCTTCACAGCCCTCTTCTGCTTCCAATCAATTTATAACTTGAGTTCACCTGGCAGGAAAGCTATAGCGGTTTTCCCACACAGGTGAAAATAGTGGTTGGGGCCCGATGACGTCATCTGACCTTGATCTGCATATTGAAAGCAGCTTCAGGCAGTTCCCTTTGCCACCTGCTCAGAAGATAAGATCAAAATTGACCAGATCCAAGTTGAACATCGGCAGGTAAGTCAACTGGCCCCTTTTAGCTGCCTATCTGCCCAGTTTCCGCCAGGTGGGTAAAGTTAAAATCAACCCCAATTACAAAAAAACTGCTCATAGTTTGACCATAATTGGCAATCTTACTGAGCTACATTAGTGCTTTGTGTAGGAAATGGGATGTCAGACTGGTGAAGTACTAGATACTTGAGTGAGGGAGAGATGAGAAAATAGCAAAATTTGGGGCCAGGGCAGAGGAATTGTTATTTAGGCTCGACCTGGAAATGATGGTTGTTGACACTGGGAGTAGAAAGTGGAAAACGTTCTACTTCCGCCATTCTTATCTTTCACCATCATGAGTGCCGAAGTCCATCAGAAAAAATAAATAACTTGGCTCAATTCAGAAGAGTTTGGGGATAAAACTGGATGGCGCCCATTTTGGGGCGCTAATTTTAGCGCACCGAAAAAGTTAGCGCCCATCCACCATAAATTCAGTAGTAGTGCCCCAAGCAGGAGGTGGGAGCGCTACCGGAAAGCACTCCACCTCCTGCTTGGAGCGCTGCTACTGAATTTCACGGTGCTACGTAGCACTGCGTCATTGCAGGCCTCCTCCCCTGATTAAAGGGGAGGGGCCTAGCGCTGTGCACACTGCAGCCCTGCTGGACCACCGGGGAGCAGGGTGCCGTGAAAACAGCCTGGCACTCCTCTTGAGCGATCGTGGCCTGCACCCCACATAAAAATGGAGAATGGGGCAGGTGCTGGCAGTCGGCCAAAATTAAAATGGCCGCCCGACACTTGCCCTTTAAGTAGCGCTGCCACCACTGCAAAGATGCCCCCTGATCCTGTCGGACATATCACCCGGCGATAGGTCAGGGGACGTAAAGGAAAGTTTGCAGCCGGGGCGCAAGCGGGGCGCTGTGCACGACAATGCGTCAGCTCCGGCGGCGCAGCAGCGCGGGGCGCTACCGCCACCGCTAACCTCCCACTGAATTTCGCAGGAGGCGTTAGCGGCATCGTGCCCAGGCGCTAGGGGATTTGCGCCCTGTCAGCATCCCCGGGGGCACTAACGAGAGGCACAAACCAACCAATTTTTCCTCCTTTTTGTTTTAATTCTTTTGAACATCTTTCCACTATCACTCGTACTTTACTACAAAGGAGATGCAAAGAAGCAGGAATAGAATTTAAAGAAGTTAAAAATTCCAACAGTAAACTATTTTGTTGTGCAGTTTAAACCGTTTTGTGCAATATAGAATAGTTCAGTAGATGGAGCTACACACCAAGGTAAAAGTAATTTCATATTCACCATAAGGTTAAATTATCAGCCTGGTCATGATGGGTATAATGTTTCAGTAAGTAATATGACTTTGTTTCTATTGTTAATTGTAAAAGAAGGGTATGTTCCAGAGTTACCACTAACAATCTGTAAATATCATGCCTCTCCACAAGCATGGACTAAACTAGAAGCCAATATTTACAATCCCAATATTATTAAACCTCATGGAAATCAAAATGAATAATAAGGTGTTTTAATATCTCAACTACAATGCTGTTTGTCAATGTGACTTCAGAGCAAATTGGTTGACTTGTCAGACTTTCAATCTCATGGCCTGGAAATGGTACAATTGCCATGGTATCCAGAGTGAAGTTAGATCAGTAATCCTCGGAGCCTCCTTTTAGGGCATGCCATTCAAACCTGGATACAAAGCTGCGAGGCACATCTGTTGAACTATTGAAATGTATGGTTTCATGGAACGAAAGAAAGAAAGACAGAAAGACAGACAGACAGAATTAATGAATTAATTAATTAATACAAGTCACCTTTCATGACCTAAGGATATCCCAAAGCGCTTTACAGCCAATTAAGTACTATTTTTGAATGTGCAGTTGCTGCTGTAATGTAGGAAACACATCAGCTAATTTGTGCACAGCAAGGTCCCACAAACAGCAATGTGATAATCTGCTTTAGTGATGTTGTTTGAGGGATAAATATTAGCCAAGACACCAGAAAGAACTTCCCTGCTCTTCTTTGAAATAGTGCCATGGGACCTTTTATACCCACCTGAGAGGTCAGACAGGGCTCGGTTTAACGTCTGATCTGAAAGTCTGATAGTAAAGCACTCCCTCAATACTGCACTGGAGTGTCAGCATACATTATGTGCTCAAGTCTCTGGAGTGGAGCTTGAACCCACAACCTTCTGACTCTGATCGAGACTGCTACCACTGAGCCATGGCTAACACCATTCTCAAAGCACATGAGCAAAGGGCAATAAGAAATTGCTATTCATCTTATTGTAAAATATAAGCTGGAGTCCCACAAACCAGCATACTATACCCAATTGTTTCTTTATCTTAATTAGTGATTTGGCAAATCATTTGCAATGTCACCTTGGCTCAACTGATAGCATTCTTGAACTGGTTTCAAAAGATTGTAGGCTCAAACCTCACTTCAGGCCTTGAGCACATAATTTAGGCTGACATTCTGGTGCAGTACTGAGGGATTGCTGTATTGCTGGAGGTACCCTTCTCAGATGAGACATTAAACCAAAATCCTGTCTGTCAAATTTGATTTTTCAAGGTGGCGTTAATAATCTCAGGGCACTATTCAAAGAAGAGCAACAAGTTCATTCTATAACCTGACTGACATACCATATATATTTCTTCAAACCAATGCCATTCAAAACAGATGAACCCTTCGTTCATCTCATTGCTATTTCTGAGATCAGGTGTGCAAAATGACTGCTAGGTTTGCATTCATAACAATTGCTGCACACCAAAATGATTCATCGTGCATCAAGTGCTTTTAGAGGTGCTATGTAATTCAAAATCTTTCTTTCCCAGATAGCTCATCAAAACTGTAGCTCGGTTTGTGATAATGCCATACTTAACAGAAGAATTGTTTTATGTCTGGAAGATGAGCTTTTTCTGAATCATTATGAAAAATACAAAAACGTCAGACAGAAAAGGACTAGCTGCTCCATCATGTCCATCCCATTCAGCTGTGTTGCAACTAGGTAACACGACCCCCAATGCTCCCCACCCGGAAGAGGCAAACAAACAGATAAAAAAAATACCTAAGCCTTTTCATGGTGAAAAAATAATTCTGGGAAATTTCCCTCCGAGCCCCTAAACAAGTTCCAGAAGACAACAATGACCACGAGGTACATTGCCCAACAACATTCTGTTCGCAGCGATATCAGCCTTTTCCAGGAACATGTCCAGCTCCCTTTTGAATGTTTGCAATGAATCCGTACCCAACTTATTCCACAGGTCAATGACCCTTTGAGAAAAGAACAACCTCCTAACATCTAACCTAATTCTATGCTTACAGTCAGAACTGGGCAATGGGAGGACATAGCTTGTGCAGCCCTATTCCTTGCTGCACTGAGTAGCAGCACCCGTGGGTTTTGGGAATCAGATTTGTGCTCTAATTTTATGCTGACACTTCAATACAGTGCTGATGGAGTGCTGCACTGCTGGAGGTGCCGTCTTTCGGATGAGGTGACAAACCTCATGGGAACTCGCTGTGTGCATATTGGCTGCCACATTTTCTACACGACAAGAGTGACTACACTTCAGAAGTACTTAATTAGCTGTAAAGCGCTTTGGGAAAGGCGCTATATAAATGCAAAATCTTTCTTTTTAAAGTGTCAGTCTAGATTGTGTGCTCAGTCCCACAGTGGGACTTGACCCCATAAGTTTCTTCCTCAGACGCGAGCGTGCTACCAACTGAACCAAGATGACACAACAATTAAATAGGTCTGGCATAGTCCATGATATAGAAGATTATACATACCCGATGAGCTGAATGACCTTTTCATGTTGCATGTTCTGTTATGTTTTTATGGAAACAGCAAGTGAGGGCAGGGTCAACCTTGGGTTAAATGCCTTTCACTGTCAAACAGTCTGCTGATACGCACTGTCAGAGTTCACAGATGAAGAATGGGCCATTGGGGAAGGTCCATGGGGGTGGGTGGAGGGGGGTGGCCCATGGAGGCCTGTGTGAGTCAACGACTTTAGGAAAGTAGGTAAGTAAAGGAAGGAAAAGCTGGAAAAGAAAATTAAGCACATACCCATTCTACACACGCTTATGTTTTTGTGCAACACTATTGAGACTCAGACTGCTGCTGGTTCAGAGAACTGCCTCCTGCAGTCTCCTTGGACACTGTGAATAGAGACCGTTTGTTGACATTTCCTATTGCTATTGTCTTCCTCCTCAGTCTCCAATTCCTTTCAACACACCCACTTGTAGGTTTTGTTTTCCTTTTATTGTCAAATTTCCACCAACAATCACTATTTGTGTTAAACCTTCCTGCACATACACACCCCACTATCATTTTCTTGTCACCTTCGCATAATCACTTCATTGAGGGATATGAAAAGATGCTTTTTTTTTAAATGGAAGTTTATGCAACTATTAATTCTGGATATTATTGTAGGGATTAGCACAATTGGAGTAATTGTTTTGAGACCTTTGAGAAAGTGATTCATCTATAATAAAAAAATAGCGGCATACGGATTGTACAATTACAGCGACACAGAGGCTTAAGGTATATGGGATTCTCTCAGTATTTTTTTTTGGTGCTTTGTAATATATTCATAGGCTACTCTCAATGTCTGTTGCTGTTCAGTCTCCTGCAGCTAAAGGAGTCAGCTGCAAGTCTTCACTGTTCCTTCTAAATGGGTAATGGAATCAAACATCCAGCCAGACTGCAGTTAGCAGTCACTGTAGAAAACAACTTCTCTCGGACCGCTTTTACTGCAAAGTGCTTTATCTTCAATGTCTCTCTGTGGGGAAACCAGAAGATGGACCTGGTCTTGTAACTCCTTGAGCATTATTTTGTTTGCACTTGCTGGGGGTGGTAAATGTAAGGAGATAATGAAAGTTTCTCCACTGTGATAATCTGGCTGTAATCAGGACATAAACATGCACCTAGTTAATGGAGTCAACACCACTCACCACCCCCTCCCCGCCTTTCGCTCGTTTCTTTAAGTGATGGTTGCAATTTGTTACAAAACCACCGCAGTGCAAACGGCAGAGCTCAAATGTTATAGATCGGGGAGAATTTTGTTCTTATCAAAAGGACAAGCAGGAAACAGAGAGAGAAATGTCTAACTGAAAATTATCACTATTGTGAGAAAGAAAGAAAGACTTGCATTTATATAGCGCCTTTCACGACCACCAGACGTCTCAAAGCGCTTTACAGCCAATTAAGTACTTTTGAAGTGTAGCCACTGTTGTAATGTAGGACACGCGGCAGCCAACTTGTGCACAGCAAGCTCCCACAAACAGCAATGTGATAATGACCAGATGATCTGTTTTTGTTATGTTGGTTGAGGGATAAATATTGGCCAGGCCACCGGGGAGAACTCCCCTGCTCTTCTTCAAAATAGTGCCATGGGAATCTTTTACATCGACCTGAGAGAGCAGACGGACGGGGCCTCGGTTTAACGTCTCATCCAAAAGACAGCACTTCCGGCAGTGCAGCACTCCCTCAGCACTGCACTGGAGTGTTAGCCTAGATTTTTGTGCTCAAGTTCCTGGAGTGGAACTTGAACCCGCAATCTTCTGACTCAGAGGCAAGTGTGCTACCAACTGAGCCACAGCTGACACTCCGAGGCTAAAGTTCCAGGCAAAGGATAGTTTTTGGGATGAGGAAGTATATGACACAAAAAGATTAAAAGTGGCTGCTGGTTAGCATAATCGTGGCTGATTTTTCCTTCCCTCCGCCCTGGAGCACTGAAGCCCATTATAGCCCTCCGACCACCTCCCTGGCTGAAATCAGTGAGATCACCATAGACTGAGTGTCGATGCTGGGACCTGCATAGCCCTGTTCTATACTGGGCAGTGTTCAGAGGCATCAGGCGATAGCTCCACTCTGGTCACTCCTCTAACTCCCTCTCCACCTGGCTAATTATAGTAGAAGCACTTTAGAATCGTCGATTTTAACTTGGGGCTGGAAATCGGTGGTGCGGGGGCAGAAGCAGGCGGTGATCGGTCTGGCTCGCCTGAGTGTGAGCCTCTCATTTGAAGACCCTTAAAACTGACTCCTAACCGAAGCTGTCAGGAATGATGTTAACGCCAGCGGGCAGGAGCGGCAATTCAAGTGGGGGGTTGGGGGTGGGGGATAGTCAGGACGGTCAGGAAACAGTCCTCCGGCATGGTAATTGAGGAAGGAGGGACGGGAATCTGAACGATCACTGGGGAGTGGGGGGGGAGTGAGGGAGGCCCATGGTATCCTTGCGGGGCTTGGGGGAGCAGTCCTGCACAAGCATTCCACCATAAATTTACTTCGTCAAACTTACCTTGATTTCTTCTGGTCACTCTGCGACTCCCGCCATGGTTCGGCTATTGCAGTCGGCACCGTGCAGGCCTCCCGAATGCAGAAGTTAAAATGCCGTTGCTCTGCTGATGACGTCACTGAGATTCGACTTTACGATTTAAATTAGGCCCCAGCCTGCATCCAGTGGCTGTTGAAGTAAAATGACGCTGGGCAGAATCAAAGCAGCTCAAAAGGAGCCCAATCGCCCCCCTGAAGCACCAGTCTACCACCTCATCCCATTTTCTTCCCTTTTTCCAGTCTGTTTTATTTTGTTTTCAAACATTTATCCACTTCCCCTTTAAAAGCAATGATGAATTCTGCTTCCACAATTGCTTCTGGTAGGGCATGGCATGTTCTAACAACCCTTTATGCAAAAAATCTTTCTCTTCATCTTTTCTTTTGGTGAAGATTTTACATTTATGCCCTTTTAGTTACCACCTCAACAACCAATGGAAATAGTAGGGGCATTCTTCGACTTCCACTATGAAATAGGCGTGAGGTTAGCCAGGGCCCAAAGGCGGCAGCAGGAGATTCAAACCAAAATCGTTTGTGCCGCATTGAAATGCCATCGGCAAGCTATGAATGTCAGACAGGTATCCCGCTGGAGATCTTCCCTCTACAGCCTCCAACCTCATAGTCCCCAACCTTGCACAGACCGCTTCTATCTCCTTCCCAAGATCTACAAACAGCCCCAGTAAACCCATCATTTCAGCCTGTTCGTGGCCCACGGAACTGATTTCTTTCTATCTGAACTCTATTTTTTCTCCCTTGTCCAGTTTCCTCAACCGAGGATTGCCCTCCACCACAGTTGACATAACCCTCAACCGTATTTGTCCCATTTCCCGCACTTCTGTACTCACTCCTGCTCCTCCTTCCCAGAACCAAGTGGATTTGGTTCCCCTTGTCCTCCCCTTCCACCCCACCAGCCTCCACATTCAACAGATCATCCTCTGCCATTTCCGCCACATCCAGCGTGATCCCACCACCAAAAACATCTTCCCATCCCCTCCCCTTTCAGCATTCTGAAGGGACCGTTCCCTCCGCGACACCCTGGTTCACTCTTCAATCATCCCCAACACTCCCTCCCCTTCCCACGGCACTTTCCCGTGCAACGCAGCAGGTGCAACACCTGCCCTTTTACCTTCTCCCTTCTCACCGCCCAGACACTCCTTCCAGGTGAATCAACGATTTACTTGTTCGTTTTTCAGTTTAGTATAATGTATTCACTGCTCACGACGTGCTCACCTCTACATTGGGAAGACCAAATGCAGATTGGGTGAATGCTTTACAGAACACTTCCATTCAGTCGACAAGAGTGACCCTGAGCTTCCTCTCATATTAATGCTGCGCCCCACTGCCACTCTGACCTCTCTGTCCTTGGCCTCCTACACTATTCTACTGAATCTCAATGGAAACTCGAGGAACAGCATCTCATCTTTTAATTAGGCACTTTACATCCTTCTGGACTCAAAACTGAATTCAACAATTTCGTATCATAACCACTGCTCCCATTTTTTCATACGAACATTGACAGACAGGTAAAGACCCTCTGGTTCATTGAGCCTGTCCCACACAATTGCAATAACTTGTGTATCACAATATATACACTCCACCCCACCTGAAACCATGTGATCTCCTGGGAGAGGCAAAAAAAAGCTAAAAAACCCAGGCCAATTTGGGGAAAAAATCTGGGAAATTCCTCTCCGACCCATCTAGGCGATCGAAACTAGTCCAGGAGATCACTCTGGCCCCGAATTCCCTGCAGTACCTACCTTCTGTAAGAGGTGATCTCCGCTCCAGCCAGAAACAGATCCAGCTCTCGCTTGAAGGAATTCAGCCAATCAGCATCCACCGCATGAGATGGCAGCCTGTTCCAGCGTCCACTATTCTCTGGGAAAAGAACCACCGCTTGACATCTAACCTAGATCTGGCCTTAGACAACTTAAATTTTTAATTTGTGACCCCTGGGCCTCCCTAACCTATTTAATTGAAACAAACTGTCAACTGGAACACAATCTTATTTTATAAACCTCAATCACTTCTAAGTCTACGCTTCTCTAAAGTGTAGAGTCCCAACTCGCTTAGCCTATCTTGATAACTAAGATGCTTTAAACTGCAAATTAGTCTAGTGGCCCTCCTCTGCACCCTTTCCAAAGCCTCAATATCACCCACCATGTAAGGAGACCAAAACTGGACACAATATTCCAAGTGCGGCCTGACTAAGGTCTTGTACAAGAACAAAATAGTATGCCTCGTCTTATACTCAATTGTCCTATGGATAGACCCAAACACCCTATTTGCTCTAGCTATCGATTCACAACATTGCTCGTGTACCTTTAGAGATGTATGAACTAGAATGCCCAAATCTCTTTCCATCCCCACCTTCTTTAATGCTTTTCTCTGAAGGGTGTATGAATGTTATGGATACGGCAGCAGTTGGTAATGATTCTGCTCTTGCCATTTACACCTCCTCCAGACCCATCTGTTTCTTTACTTGTCCCATTACCATTCCCTTTTGCCTTGCACCATCATCCCTTTTGTCATTTAATCTCTCCTGCCTTCCACGCTATCACGGATCTTCCCTTTTGTTCTTTCCTCCCTGTCCCCCCTTTCCCTGTCTCTGTACTTGCATAAAACCTGTTACATCTCTAACTTTTTCCAGTTCTGATGAAAGGTCATCGACCTGAAACATTGGGGGGAATTTTTACCTAAAAACCGAGTGTGTCTGGGAGTGCGCGGGGGGGGTTTAAGGGGATGAAACGGAGAAGCGGGTCGGGAAGTGGTCTCAAACCCACTGACTTCCGCTTTTAACTGCAGCGCCTTCGGCTGCGTGTGAGAAACCCCATGGGAGAGGCGGGTTGGTTACTAAAAGATGTTAAGAGACAATTAGGAGAGGTTAAGAGGCAGTTAGGAGCTGTTTTATCTGTAGATTTGAGCTTTAACTCTGAGTGCGAAGGTTTCCCAGGCTTCCTGGGTCTCGCCAGTGAAAGCAAGGCGAGATGACAGCGCAAGTTGAGAGGGCTGACCAAGTGACAGGCAAACAATCCTATAAGTACTCAGACCTCACACCTGCTTCCTTGCCTAAACGAAAGGCTTTTGCTCACAGGACTTGTTCCGAGAGTGTGCTTTCACTTGTCAGCTGATTTCCAATACTTTGGAGGTTATGTGGAGGTGCACCTGCAAGGTAAGTATGTGTGAGGGATGATGTGCTGGAGTCGGCTTGGGAGGAGAATCTCCCTGCGGGCCCTTACAGAATGCAACGTCAGCTCTAGGGAGGCATCATTTAAGCGAGGCGCAGCCTTGCCACTTTGAGACTCCATTAGTGCAGTTTCTTCCTCTGTTCCCCCACCTGGACAATCCTTCAACTTTCATCTTCGCAGGGTCCCTTTAAATAATTCAGCTGAAATAGACTCATACCTGTCATCGTCACTCCCGGTCACACTAATTGGTCGGGAAATCCGGAGGTCAGATGCTAATGCAGTGGCTTTGTTAAAAAGCCATGGACAAATGCTCCGCTGAAACTTCCGAGATCCCCGCGTACTGCAGGGCTCTCCCGCTACCAGTGCATCGGACAGTGAAAATTCCGGCCATTAACTCTGTTTCTCTCTTGACAGATGCTGCCTGACCTGCTGAGTATTTCCAGCATTTTCTGCTTTGAATTTCCAGCATCTGCAGTATTTTGCTTTTGCCCTGCTGTGGTATCCTGGTTCTGGGAGGGTGAAAAATCTGTCAGCTCCAATGCTGAGCTAGTTGGCAGGTCGGGTCTGGGGGGGGGGGGGGGGGGGGTGCGTTGGGGGTGGGGGGGGCAGATCGCCAACCTCATGCTCGATTTCCACCGGGCACATACAGTTAAAATTGCCCCCTTTGTTTCAGTTATATAATGAAATGCATCCTCAAAATGATCTACGTTAGTTCCAGATAATGCATCAAAACAACTCGCAGTTGCACGTCGATGTTGCTTCCAGATTGAAAGCAGGTATTCTTCAGCACCAAACAAGTAAATCTGGACTGCTATCAAAATATTACAATGTGATCCAAAAGAACCATCAATTTCTGAACTTTTTACTCAGACTTTAGTAGTGCTGTAATGTTTTGTGAAAGCGGCAGACTAAGATAAAATCCATCGGCTGCGAAATTTGGCTCAATAGCATCCGGTTTTTCGGCGTTGTGTGTGCCGCTGTGTGCCCAAAATGGCATCCGCGCTGCGTGTGCACCCTTCTGGTGCGGTTGCCATTTTGGTGAGCTCACTAGTGCGGGTGCTTGGAGCGTGCACTGGAACTATGCAGAGTGCATAGATTGTGATGTCAGTCAGTGTGTAATGCTAATTTGACGCCAGCGGTGCCATTTACATCAATGCTGCAGCCACTGCCTTCTCTTAACCTCCCATAGCTCAACATTCATTCAGCAGCAGGAAGGACCCCTCATCAACGCTATTTAAAGGGATCATCAACTGCTTTCAGGTTAGTTGCTGATTGATTTCTATTGGATCTTGGTGAGTTTGTAGAGGTGTTTCTTGGCTTGGTGTCTTATTTGAAGTTGCTGAAGTCTCAAGGGAGGGGTGTGGCAGGTATTTGAAGGCTTCTGCTCAGACCAATTGCTCCCAGACATGGGGGCTGTAGTTTGTATCCCCCTTTGGCTTTCGGCATGATAGGGAGAATGAGCAGAGGCTACACAGAGGAGGACAAGCTGCTTGAAGAGGGAGGAGGGGGAGAAGGGCTCTCAGCAGGAGGCCATATCCTACCGCAATCTCAGCGAGGAACAGTGCATGCGACGTCTACGCTACATTGAGGAGTTGCTTACTGAAATCTGCCACCTGTTGCAGGCAGACTTGCAGCCTCAGAGTAGTGCGAGGACGGCATTGCCAGTGGCTGTGAATGTTACCGTGGCCATGAATTTTCATGCGTCGGGCTCCTTCCAGGCTGGAGCAGGCAACATTTGCAACATCTCACAGTTCGCCATCCACCGTTGCATAAAGGAGGTCAGTGAGGCTCTGTATGCAAAGAGAGGTGAATACATTTCATTTTCTCTTACCAGAGAGAAGCAGGCGGAGCGAGCATGCACATCGGCAGGATAGCAGGCTTCTTCATGGTGCAGGGTGCCATTGACTGCACACATGTTGCTTTGTGGACGCCGCATGTGAATTCGGAGATGTAGCGCAACCGGAAGGGATTCCACTCCCTCAACATCCAGCTGGTGTGCGACCTACTCAGAGCATCATGCAGGTCAATGATCGGTATCCTGGCAGCAGCCATGATGCCTTCATTCTGCGGCAGTCTGCTGTACAATCTGCTTTTCAGCCACCACTACAAACCAGAGGGTGGCTACTGGGTGACAAGGGCTATCCACTTACCACCAGGCTCATGACTCCGCTGCGCAAACCAACCACATATAACGAAAGCCATGCTGCCACATGGAATTTGATTGAGCAGACTATTGGGGTCCTTAAACAATGCTACTGCTACCTGGACCACTCTGGAGGAGCCCTGCAGTACTCACCAGACCCCGTCTCAAGATTTGTCATGGTCTGCTGCATGCTCCACAACCTCGCCATCATGAGGGCACAGCCTTTGCCACCATCGAGATGGCTAAGAACTGAGGAGGAGGGAGAGGAGGAGGTGGAGGAGGAAGAGGAGGTGGAGGAAGAGGAAGAGAAGGAAGAGGAAGAGGAGGAGCAGGAGGAAGTGGGGAGGCAACCAACACAGCCCCTTTCTGGCTGGGCTACCCATAATCAACTGATCCGACTGCGGTACCAGTGAATGCAACCCCAATTCCCCATTCACCCACAGTCCCACACCTCACCTTCTCTCTGTTATGGACCATGACAGCGTCCTTTTGGCCACAATGCTACAATAAAAGCCACCACAAAACAAACATTCCAAACCAAATTTATATTCAATCCATCCAATATTACATAACAATATCAACTAATCACCCTTGTGCATTTCATTAGTGCCTGTCTTCCGTGTGCCTTTGCCTGTTCTAGTGCTCCTACAAAGTGCTACCCAAGTGACTGCAGCATGGCTGGTGGAATGCTGCTGACTTTCAATGGGAGAGACTGCAGATGGCCTTGTAGGATGACCTCGAACAGCTCTGGGCCTAGAAGTCCCGGCTTTAGACTGCACCACCTCAGCATGGGTGGCAACAGTCTGGGCTGACCTGCTGACAGGCAACAGCAAGGGCACTGGCAGAGTGACAACGGTGGGAGGACGAGTGCTGTCATCCTGAGAGAGGACAACAAGTTCGTGCACCACGGAGCCACTGCCACTCCCCGGGGCGGTGCCTCAGCATTCCTAATAATCTGTTGGAGGACAGATGGCTGGACTGCTGTGATACCCTGAAAAACCCCTTTCAACACTGGTACCCGCAGCCATGATGGCACCAGTCTGTGTTAGCAAACTGAGCTTGCATGGCAACAAGCTGAGCTTGCATGACTTCAGTCTGAGCTTCCACTGCAGCACTCAGACGTTGGGTGACTTCTGCTGGTGCTCATATGGAGGCTGAGACATCAGCCATCAGACGCTGCATCATGGTTGGGCCCACAAGTGTGCTAATGGATCTGGCCACCCCTTCCATGCTGGAAAGGATGAGCTCCAAGTTCTGCACAAAGCCCTGTGCCAGGTTGGTGCCAGACTCCTCCATGCTCCTTGACATTGCACTCAGGCTTTCTGGCAGGTCTGCCAATGCACCAAGCATTTCTGTATGCCTACCCATCAGCCTTCTTCTGTAGGCTGCCCCATCGAAGTCCTCATCTGAGTCCTGTGTAGCAGAACCCGTGTGCAACCTCGCCCTCCAGGGAGCTGGCACCTGAGCTAACCTTTCCCCCTGCCTTGGCTGCAGACCACTCATGCTCGGTGTCTCACCACGTGCAGGTCCCACTCCTAACCTATCCTCTAAAGTACACAGAGTGTCTGTATCTGAGCTGGTAGCTGCGAGTGTGAAATCGAGAGACGTTGCTGTGTCTTCAGCTTCACTGCCTTCTTCCTCTTGATGTTCCTGCTCTTCACCACTGCCTGGCCAGGTTGCAGTTCTTGGCTATCTGAAAGGAGAAAGGCACAAGGGTACAGTTGTGGTGAGGTGGGGGGGGGTGCTAACACCATCTGCAGCTTGTAAATCAGAAGAAATTGTGGAATGAGGGGAAAGTGGAATGTGAAAAAGAGGATTAGGAATGAGGATACCGTCAACTTAGATTGTTTCAGCCCCTCTGCTGGTCACAGGCTCAGCGATGGCCGTTCCAATTATCTCCAGCACCGTCTCCTCCATGGTGGTTAGGTCATGCAGGTGCACCTGTCTCCCTGCGGGTAGCCCCTGCTGCCTCCAGTTATGTCCTGGAAGAGAAAGGGAAGCGTTTCACTGAGTGTGGTTGGTTGATGTGCCTGTCATGGTTGAATAGCTGGCAGTGTATGCAAGCTGTGAGGCTTGCAGCAGTGGTAAGTGTGTGAGGGTGAGGCAAAACTATAAATGTGAGGTCTGAATTGTTTTGATAGAGATTGTTGGTATGATTCTGATGGGGGTGTGTTGATTTGAGCAGTGTGTGAGGCTAATGGTGCAGATGCTGGGATATGGCATTTGAAGATGAATTCACTGACCTTGAATTTCTTCCTGCACTGCTTCCAGGTCCTCGGGGCTACACTGCTTGCATTGACAGCGATGGGTATCTGCTCTCATTCCCTTCTCAGCTTGTGTCTGGAGGGCCTCCTGGCCCCCTGTAGATCGAGGACACCTCCATTCCTGAGAACCTCCTGCTCCAGGTCTTCGAATGCTGCATCAGAAAATCTGGGAGCCCTCTCTTTGCCATTTTGTGCCATCTTCCATCTTCCTTCACACTCCTCGACAACAACTTCCAGTACGTGCTGCAGCCAGAATGCGCCACTCCTTTAAGAGGTGCAGGCTGGCTTTAAGAACTGCAGGCTAGCTTTAATTGGTGCTAGCCTCGCACAAACTTGAGCTCCCTACTGAGGCGTGCAGCCACTCAAAAGCACGGTTAGCGCTGGGCTGCACACTGCTGACATTTAAATTAGCAAGCAGCACAAAGTTTCTGTGTTGCCTGCTCGGAAGGAACGGGTGCGGGGTAGTCACGCATCGCAAAACCCATGCCCTTTTTTGGGCCTTATCCAATTTCTAGGTCATTGTTCCTATTTGAAGAGTATCCAACATGCAGACATTGTGAGGTCTATTGGTTTCTTTCAAAATTAAGAAATCAAGGTGAATGGCCCAGCCCATACTGCAGAGCATCACTAATACTGAAAAGAATAGGAGTGAAGATGAGGGAAAACAAGAATTCATAGTTCAGTGATGACAAACTTGGATTTTAAAAGATCAAAGCAAGGGAAACAACTACAATTTTTTGCAGTAAGAGTATTTTCCAACAGCTGTAAAGATGAGATTTAGTCTGCATTTTTGCAGTAGTTTAACATGTTGGTTCACTAACTCTAGTGTTATTATTAATTATGGAGGCCTCCTGCCACATTGGAACCTGTTTCTCCATTAAGCACCAGTGTACCCTCCCCAGCAATTTTTAATCGCTTTGTTGAGAGCACTTATTGTGAACATACTTCTGCCACTTGGTTGTCGTGGCATTTTCCCAAGCTAAGAATTATGAGCAACTGACATTATTGAGAACTTGCAGTTCATTGTTGCAGCATTTCATTTTTATCTTCGTTCTTAGGATGTAGCCATCGCTGGCAAGGCCAGCATTTAATGCCCATCCCCTAGTTGCCCTGAGAAAGTGGTGGTGGGCCTTCTTCTCGAGCTTGATACCGAGTGACTTGCGAGGCCACTTCAGAGGGTGGTTAAGAGTCAACCATGATGGTGTAGGACTGGAGTCACTTATAGGCCAGACCGGGTAAGGGCGGAAGGTTTCCTTCTCTAAAGAATATTGGGGAATTTATTATTTTAGAAGGCATGCTCCTTAAAAAAAAATATTGAATACTTAAATGAAATCTGTGTCCACAGGGAAATCATTGACCCATAATTCTCACCGTAAAAAGAAGGATACTAGGTAGCGCAGAGTGCACTGAGCAAAGGATTTCAAAATGGTAGATGAGAAACAGTCATGGCAAGAACTAAATAGGAAAAAAAAGGAATGAGAAAGAACCCCTAGTGGCTCCCACAGTACAACAGTGACTCCACTTCAAAAGTACTTCATTGGCTGTAAAGTGTTTTGAGATGTCCAGTGGTTGTGAAAGGCGCTATATAAATGCAAGTCCTTCTTCTTCTTCTTCTTCTTCTTCTTCTTCTTCTTCTTCTTCTTCTTCTTCTTCTTCTTCTTCTTCTTCTTCTTCTTCTTCTTCTTCTTCTATAGGCAAAGCTGTTTCCCGGTGCAGCACGAAGCGATGAAAACCAGAAGATCCCAGGTTTGTGCTGAGTTAGCTGGGGGAGCGGTTTGGGATCTAAGATTTACCTAAGCTACCTTGGAGTAGAGGGAGGAAAATGCTACTTATTTTTATGGCATGTTCCTTTCCTGAAAAATCGCAGGACGTCTGCCGACACTGAAGGTGAGACATGCCTTTTGCCTTTCTTGTTATGTTTTTGTCAACCACTTGAGGTCCCTCAATGCCTAAAAGATTTCCCTAGCTGAGTGGGTGGGCAGCTCCGTGCCAAAGCCACACTATAACCGCCCACGAAAATTGAAGTGTTGGTCCACTGGTGACGCAACTCGCAGTTTTCTTTCTTTCCTTTCCCTAACTACATTTAGCACCTCTCTCCGAACGTCTGTGGACTGCCACAAAGCTATCAGGACACTTGCAATATTCTCGGTCATCAAAGCAACCGACATCTCCTCTGAATATTTATAAAAAAGGGAATTTGTACTTATCTGAATTGCTGCATGCGTCTGTACTTTATACTTTAAAATAAACCTGCTCCACTTTTCTTCCCTCTGTTTTGAAGGCACTGACTCACACTGGGGTATGGTTCTATAAGGGCCAGTTACCCTCTGGTAACAACCCTTACTTCATGTGGGAGTTTAATCAGTGAGTATTAGCAGGCTGTTGGATTATGGGGGCATCATAGTTGAGTTGTAATAAAAACAGAAAATGCTGGAAATACTCAGCAGGTCAAGCAGCATCTGTGGAGAGAGAAGTAGAATTAATGGCCGGAATTTTCCCCGAAAAAAAAGATTGGGTTTGGAGCGTGGGGGCAGCTAAACTGTTAAAAATGGGATTCCGCCTCCAACCCACCCACTTCCGGTTTTAAGGGAGGTGGAACGGGGGGTGGGGGGGGGGGGCGCGAGGGTGATCAATCCACTCCCAGGGGACGTTTCCTTAATTGAAATATTATAATGAGGCTGTAAGCCTCTATTTTCCCCATCATTTTGAATTTAACTGCCTGGGGACAGGTTTCACACAATTCGTGAAACCCGGCAGTTAAACTGAGGCAGGGGACTGCTGCATCCAGGAGGTACGTGGCTTTATACCGACCTCCTGGATCCAGGGTCCCTGCCTAACGCACAGCCCGCGATGGGAGGCCCCACCACAAGGCCTCCGATCGTCTTCCGAGGCCTCCGATCCCCACCATGAGGCCTCCCCCCCCCCTGTAGGGGGTGGTGTGGTAGGGGTCAGCCTCACCTCTGACTCAGCGAGCGGTTCGAATCGCTCCCACGCCCCTGGTTCTGGACCTTGGACTTATTTGGGGGTTGTGAATAAAGATACAGTAGACAACAGGTTCTGATGAAAAAATTTTGACTTTATTAAAAGAAAAGGTAACAAACTTAAAACACACTTAACACTTAAACAGGTTGGGGAACACACGGCACAGGCGAGGGAGAATGACAATATACGAAAAACCCTTATCCCTCCCAAAAATCCCACTATCTAGCAAGGTTTTGGTTTCAGGAGATCAGGGATAATGCTCACCAAACAGGGGTTTTGACAGTGCGAAATCCAGCCAGGTAAGTTGATTGCGATTTTGAGGTACTCTCTTTTTGTCCTTTGGGGCCTGCCGTCCCCACGTGGTACCGGTCTGTGAAATCTGCGATGGTGGTCTGGTCGTCGAGTTTTGTTGCGTTGGAGGCTTGTCGGGGCGGTACCTTCTGGGGCTGGACTGTGGGTTGAGCGATGCCGACTCGCTCCCAGCCTCCAGTGACCTTGGCTAGTGGCTGCTAGTGCTAGACCGTGTGCTGAGCGATGCCGACTCGCTCCCAGTGGCCTCAGCTCTAGCCCTTGCCTGGCCTAGTCTGTCCTTGCCTCCGATCTCGCCCCGGGTCTGCCTCGTGGCCTTGCTGCTTCTCTCCTCCTCCTGCTCGTGTCGTGTGGCTGGTAGTGTCTTGCTGGAACTTGCTGCAACTGGAACAGAGCTGAGAGAGAGTTTCTTAGGGGTTTAGGCCCTCAATTATACTGTTCAGACCCTTTGGGCTGGATTTTGATACTGGGGCGGGTTGGGGTCGTGTCATCCACTTTTCGTGTTATCCACCCGACTGCAATTGGATGTGGGAGATTGATACAATTTTCACCTAATTGGGTAATTGAGTTCCAGCATGTGGGAACCCATGAACCAATTAGTGTTTTCAGTCTGAAAGTCGCCTTTGATGATGTCATCATTGCTGCTGCATTGAAGGTCTTCAAAGACTGCCTGGCCTTTGCTGTGAGAGGACCCGCAAAATGAGCAGCAGCAGTCCTAAGTCTGCTCCCAGATATTTTTACACCACCACTCCCAGATATGTCTCCTCTCCATCCATCCACATAGCTATCCATATATGCATCCCCATAGCCAGCCAGCCAAATGTGAAACCTGGCCAGCCATAGTCAGCTATCCAAATGTGCTCCCGCCAGGTTTCACATTCGTGGTTCAGAACAGGCGTGCTTCAAGTAGAACAAGGGTTAAAATCACAAAGGCCTTTCAAAATGGCATTATTGAGGCAATTTAGTGCTTGTTAAGGGCCTTAACAGCCTATCCCGCCTCTTAGAGGCGGGACGGAGGCGGGACCAGCAGACACGATTTAATGAAAATTGCGTGGAGGCGGGATGGAGGCGGACTTGTGCCCGCCCGCCGGTTTTCGCAATTTTAACCCCCCACACGCCTCCAAACCCACCTCCACGGGTCAATGACAAACCAGCCCTTTGTCTTTTTCGCGCCAAAACCCCTTTCCTAAATCGGTTTCGTGTTGAAGTGATTTAGGTTTCAGTTGAGGCCTGTTTATTCCATTGTCTTAGTTTTGCGGGCTTGTTAAGTTTTGATGGTTTTAACTTGGTGTTAAATTGTCCTGATGGCTTCTGATGTCTCCATTTAGGCAGGGCCTTTATCTACGTGTCAAATCTTGTCCCTATAGATACCTGGCTGATTGTTTATTGATGAAGTAATGGCTGTACTAGATGTTTTATTGTTTACAGGCTTCTGGCATCCTGTTTGGGCCTGGGGATATTCAAAAGGTGTCTTGAATTATTCAATTTTGGATGTGTTGTGAGGTTTTGGGTGAGGTTCCTCCTCCTGCCTGGATTGCAGTGCAAACAAATTCCAGACAGCTTGATGCCAAAAGCTGTCCACTGCCTCGCCACACCCCTTCGCAAAGGTGCTTTTTTTCCAATAGTCATTTTCAAAAGTCATTTTTCCTCAGTGTTTTTCTTCCCTGATCTTTAAAATGTCCAAAACTGAGGGTTTTTTTTACCTCAAATCACTTCACTTATGTCCCATCATCCCAAATTTGTAGGAAAAATCCAAAATTCACCCCTTTTAGGGTTCTATATGAGTTTCTGGGGAATTTTGCGAAGCTTACACCCCACCCCACCAATGATGCTGAGGCCAGCCACAATCCTCTGGTGGTTGGCTCCGATCCTCTCTCCCCCCCGCTAATCACCGGCCGATCCCCCACGATCCCCGACATTCCCCAGCCGATACTCCAACCCCCTTCCGATCCCCGATCCACCCGATCCCTGGCCGACCCACTCCCCCCACGATCCCTGATACTGCCCCTGCTCTAGACTGCCATGCCGATCCCCGACTGCCCCCCACCGATCCCCGAACATGCCGATCCCTGACTAAACCCCCATCATCCCCGACCATGCCGACACCGCAATCCCCCCCCCACACCCCACGATCCCTGACGACGCCCACCCCTCCCCTGGACTGACCCCTCACATCTGAGGCCTACCTGCCCGCAGCCAGCCAGCCTCTCAATTTGACTGGCTGCGGGCAGGAATCCGAGGCCTCACATTCAAATCAGGCCCTGCCGTTAAAGTCGGGCCTCCCGGGTTTCCCGCCTGCCTCAGAGGCCCCCCGCCCCCAGCCCACCTCCCTTGAGAAAATTCCGGCCAATGTTTCAGGTCGGTGACCAAATCTCCCAGTTTCTCCATCTCTGTCGCATCAGTTCTGATGAGGCCACTTTCCATACTAGTTCTTGCGATATATTTTCATTTTACCTCAACCGAGGATTCCCCTCTACCATCGTTTACATGGCCCTCGACTGTGTCAGTTCCATTTCCTGCACTTCTGCTCTCACCCCTTCCCCACCCCTCCCCTCCCGGAACCATGATAGAGTTCCACTTGTCCTCACCTTTCACCCCACCAGCTTTCACATGCAACGGATCATCCTCCGCCATGTCCGCCACCTCCAGCGTGATCCCACCACCAAACACATTTTTCCCTCACCTCCCCTTTCAGCATTCCGAAGGGACTGCTCCCTCTGTGACACCCTGGTCCACTCCTCTATCACACCCAACACCCCCTCCCCTTCCCACGGCACCTTCCTGTGGAAGCGCAGGAGATGCAACACTTCCAACACTTCTTCCAGGTGAAACAGCGATTTACTTGTACTTCTTGCAATCTAGTATACTGTATTCGCTGCTCACGATGCGGGCTCCTCTACATTGAGGCGACCAAATGCAGATTGGGTGACCGCTTTGCGGACCACCTCCGTTCAGTCTGCAAGCGTGACCCCGAGCTTCCGGTCGCCTGTCACTTTAATTCTCCACTCCATTCCCACACAGACCTCAGCATCCTCGGCCTCTTACACTGTTCCAACAAAGCTCAACGCAAGCTCGAGGAACAGCACCTCATTCTTCTGTTGGGCACTTTACAGCTTTCTGGACTCAACATCGAGTTCAACAATTTCAGACCATAACCTCTGCTCCTATTTTTTCAGATGGCAGCTGTTGATGATTCTGCTATACCTATTTACACCTCTTCTAGATTCGTCTTTTGTTTCTTTACTTGTCCCATTACCATCTCCTTTTGCTTTGCACTGTCATACCTTTTGGGGGTGAAATTCCTATCGTTAGTGTCTCCGCTGGGAGGCGCTAACTGGGCACAAATGGCTTTGTGCCCCCAACCGCGCCTCCGGTGAAATTCCGCAGGAGGTTAGTGGCGGCGCTACCGGTTATCGCCCCGATCTTCTGCGCCCGGAGATCATGATGTCATCTCCGGGCGCAGCCCCGGGAGAAAAATTGCTCCTCGTGTCCCTGCAGCAGCGCTGAGCGATGTTACCGACTGCTGCAGGGGTCGTGAACAATGAGGCCGGCCGCTCACGGGACGCAACTTAAAGGCGCGGTGGCCGGCCGACATGAAAGAAATCGCCGAAATAAAAAAAAATCTGAGCACCGGACACGTGCTGAGTGCCGCCATTGGTCAGCCCGGCACTCAGCTGATCGCGCGGCACTCCTGCGCCCCAGTGCTCCAGCAGATGCCCAAAAAAATGCAGAGCTCGCAGCCGGGAGCCCTTCCCTTTAATTGAGGGGAGAGACTCTGCAACGCGGCAGCGCCACGCATGGCCACTTGTGGCGCTGCTGAGCACCTCACCTCGGATCAGGACATTCCCCGCCTCTTGTGCTCCAAGAGCCAAGTGGAGCGCTTGATTTAGCGCCCCACTACCCTCTTGGAGCAAATAAATGGGAATTTCTCAAATGTTTGAAAAAGTTAGCACCTGACTTCTCAAACATTTTTCACTTAGCGCCCCAAAAGGGAATGTCTCCCTTTTGTCATTTAATCTCTCCTGCCTTCCACCCTATCACAGACCTTTCCTTTTGTTCTTTCCTGCCCTCCCCGCCTTTCCCTGCTCCTGCACTTGCTTAAAATCTGTTACATCTCTAACTTTTTCCAGTTCTCACGAAAGGTCATCGACCTGAAACATTAACTCTGCTTCTCTCGCCACAGATGCTGCCTGACCTGCTGAGTATTTCCAGCATTTTCTGTTTTTGTTTCAGATTTCCAGCATCCGCAGTATTTTGCTTTTGTATAGTTGAGTTGTATTCTATTTCTTCTGGCATCTACCAAGAGGAGCAACTAACCATTGATCAGGAACAAGAACAATAGCTAAATGTCCTCCCTCTATCCAATTGTTACAAACCTACGATCACCCTATTAAAGATAAACTAGCTGAATACAGACCGGGTATCAAACCTGGGATCTTTTTGTTCTGTATGGGTCAGCTGCTGACTGGGCAATGAACTTAGCAACTGAGACACTGCAACAGAAATCTGTAATTTATAAAGCGAGACACTTATTGGCCTTCTCAGACACACCTTGTCCCCATGTTGATTTTGAGATAGCTTGAAATAGCATTTATCTTCTATTCAGTATCTGATATACCTCCATAAGGTTACTTCTCATTCATTGCCTTTCAAAGTTGAAGTCCTCAAGTTTTCTAACCTTTCCTCATTATATAGCCCTCCAATTCTAGGGATTCAGTGGCCATTCTCTGCACCGCTTCCAGGGCTTGGAATGTTGTTTTGTGCTTGGTGACCAGAACTGAATGCAATACTCAATATAAAGCTTTAGAATGATGTTCCCAGACTTATTAAATAAGCCATATTTTCTGTGCCACGAAGAAAAACCTTCATAAGCATATTACAAGGCTGTAATATTGCAAAACCAACTTTTGAAAATTCTGTACTAATTCAAAATAAAAAATGTACAAACATATTTTGCACTGAAAAAGTCTGAGAAGTCTCTGTGGAGCCACAATACTCTTCAGCCTTTAAGTCAGTAAAATAACAGATGGGTGGAGTGTACTGCCTCGTGGCAGAAGCACTACTCTGTTGTAAATAAAATGTAAGTATAACGATAATCTTCCAAACCCGTGAGCTCCACCGCATAAAAGGACAAGGGCAGCAGGTGCATGGGCACACCATCAGCACCAAGCCACACACCATCCTGACTTGGACACATATCGCCATTCCTTCATTGTCGTTGGGTTAAAATCCTGGAACTCCTTCCCTAACAGCACTGTGGGAGTATCTTCACCACATGGACTGCAGCGGTTCAAGAAGAAGGTTCAGCACCTCCTTCTCAAGGGCAACTAGGTATGGGCAATAATTTCTGGCGCCATATCCCGAATCCTGAATTAAAAAGAAGAGCTCTGGCAGCTAGGAGCACTGGCGGTCGAAGCTCCTCCTCCTCGTACGGCTCTTCTTCCTCTTTCTGCTCTCCCTCTTGCTCCTCTTCCCCCTCTTGTTGTGTTGCTTGAGCATGCTGAAAGTCTGCTCGATGACATTTCTGGTGGCGGCATGGCTCTCATTGTAGGCCAGCTCTGCAGCTGTGCCCAGGTTACTGACAGGAGTCATGAGCCATTTCTGGAGAGGATTGCGGCTAAATTCGGCTCTGTAGCACCCGGTTTTTCAGCTCTACGGGTGCCGATTTGGGTTTAAAATGGCGTCCGAGGAGCACGTGTACACTTCTGGTGTGGGCTGCGCTGGACGCCATTTTGGGTAGATCGATAGCGTGGGCGCTCGGAGCGTGTGCAGGAACGATGCAGAGTACGCAGGTCATGACGTCAATCAGCGTGCACCGCTGATTTGACACCCGCGCTGCCATTTTCGACCTCAACGCTGGAGCGAGCGCCCTCTCATCACCTCACACAGCTGAACATTCGTTCAGCAGCAGGAAGGACGTCTCAGCTGTGCTATGTAAAGGGATCATCACCTGCTTTCAGGATAGTTCATGATTGATTTCTACTGGCTCCTGTTGAGTTTGTAGAGGTGTTTCTTGGTTTGGTGTCTTATTTGAAGTTGCTGAGGTCTCCAGGGAGTGGTGTGGCAGGTAACTTCAAGGTTTCTGCTCAGACTAGTTGCTCCCAGACATGAGTGCAGTAGTGTGTATCCCCCTTGGCCTGCAGCATGATAGGGGGAATGAGCAGAGGTGACACAGAGGAGGACAAGCTGCTCGAAGAGTGAGGAGGAGGAGGGGGAGAAGAGCTCTCAGCAAGAGACCAAATCCACCCAGAATCTTCAGGGAGCAATTCTCTTTCCATAACTCTTTCTACCTCAGCGAGGAGCTGTGTATGCAACATCTCCGCTTCACTAAGAAGGTGCACCTGGAAATCTGCCACCTGTTGCAGGCAAACCTGCAGCCTCAGAGCCGGGCAAGGATAGCATTGCCAGTGGCTGTCAAGGTGAGTGTAGCCATAAACTTTTTATGCGCGGGCTCCTTCCAGGCTGGAGCAGGCGATATTTCGAACATCTCCCAGTTCGCTGTGCACTGTTGCATAAGGGAGGTCACTGAGGCTCTGTATGCAAAGAGAGCTGAATATAATTCATTCTCTCTTGCACAGCGAGCACACAGCTTTGCCAGGACAGCAAACTTCCCCACGGTGCAGGGTGCTATTGACTGCACACACATTGCTTTGCGGGTGCCATATGTGGATTTGGAGATGTATCGCAACCGGAAGGGAATTCCACTCCCTGAATGTCCAGCTGGTGTGCGACCATATTCAGCACATCATGCAGGTCAATGCTCGGTATCCTGGCAGCAGTCATGATGCCTTCATTCTGCGGCAGTTCGCTGTACCATCCGCATTTGAGCCACCGCGACAAACCAGAGGGTGGCTACTGGGTGGCAAGGGCTATCCGCTGACCACCTGGTGTGTGACTTCGGTGCGCAACCCAAGCACAAGTGGGCAGCATGCAAATAACGAAAGCCATGCTACCACACAGAATCTGATAGAGCAGACCATGGCGTGCTCAAATAATGCTTCCGTTGCCTGGCCCGCTCTGGAGGAGCCTTGCAATACCCGCCAGAACGCATCTCAAGATTCATCATGGTCTGTTGCAGGCTCCATAACCTCGTCATCATGAAGGCACAGCCTTTGCCAGCACGTATACAACTAAGAGCTGAGGAGGAGGAGAAGGAGAAGGAAGAGGAGGGTGAAGAATATAAGAACATTAGAAATAGGAGCTGGAGTAGGCCATTTGGCCCTTCAAGCCTGCTCTGCCATTTAGCAAGATCATGGCTGATCTTCTACCTCAAATTCACCATCCCGCACTATCCCAATATCCCTTAATTCCCTTAATTCCCAAAAAATTATCGCCCTCCGTCTTGAATATACTCAACGACTGAGCATCCACAGCTTTCTGGGGTAGAGAATTCCAAAGATTCACAACCCTTTGAGTGAAGAAATTTCTCCTCATCTCAGTCCTAAATGGCCTACCCCTTATTCTGTGACTTTGACCCTGTGTTCTAGATTCCCCAGCCAGGGGAAACAATTTACCAGCATTAACCCTGTCAACCCCCTTAAGAATTTTATATGTTTCATTCTTCTGAACTCCAAAGAATATAAGCCTAGTCTACTCAATCTCTCCTCATAGGGCAATCCCCTCATCCCAGGAACCAGTCTAGTGAACCTTCGCTGCACTCCCTCTAAGGCAAGTATGTCTTTCCTTAGGTAAGGAGACCAGAACTGGAGGCATCCAACACAGCCCCTTTCTGGCTGGCTGTCTGTGATTGACTCATTCAACTGCGGTAACAGTGAATGCAGCTCCACTTAATCCATTCACCAACAGTCCTACACATTACCTCCCTCTGTTACCATCACAATGTCCTCTTGGCCATAATGCTACAATAAAAGCCGCCACAAAACAAACATTCCAAACCAAATTTAGAAATCAAACAATCCAATATTGCATTCCAAAGTCAGCTAATCACCCTTGTGCATTCCCTTAGTGCCTAACTTCCGTGTACCATTGCTTATCCTAGTGCTCCTACGCAGTGCTACCCCAGTGGTTGCAGCTGGTGGAAGGCTGCTGACTTTCAGTGGGTGAGTCTGCAGATGGCCTTGGAGGGCAACCTCGAGCAGCTCTGGGCCTAAAAGGCCAGGCTTCGGACTGCACCACCTCAGCATGGGCGGCAAGAATCCGGGCTGGCTGACAGGCAAAAGCAAGGGCACTGGCGGAATGGCAGTGGTGGGAGGACGAATACTGTCATCCTGAGAGTGGATGCTGCCAGGAAATCGGGCAAAGACTTGCATGATGCACTGCCTGTGGTTGCAAACAAGCTGGACACTGAGGGATTAGAATCTTGTTCTATTCAGATAGATACCAGGATGGTGATGGGGAACATGTAAGGCAATATGGGTGCAGTCTATGGCATCTTGGATCCTGGGCAAGCTTAAATGTGGGCGAAGCCTAGTGCACTTTCGTCCTGCTTTGCTCACTGGGAAAGTGATGTAGGTGTTCTTCCTGGTGATCTCCTTGATACAGCAAACTGAGAGATGTTGCTGATGTTACCTGGTGCAGCCTGGAAGTAATCCGTTGCATAAAAACTTACGTGCCATGGGGACCTTGACAGCCACAGGCAGTAGTTTCCATGCCCTGGTTCGAAGTTGCTATAGCTCGGTGAAAGCTTCCTTGGTGAAGCACGGTACTGGACGCATTGCTCCTCAGTAAAGTTGAGGTATAAGAAGTGCTCCCTATAGTCTTGCTGAAGGTCTCGCCTCCTGAGCAGTGTCAACGGCCTCCCCACCTCTTCTCCCAGCTGCTACTGCTTTCTCCTGTCTCCTTGGCTGCTCCTTCCTCCTCCAGCCCGAAAGTCAGACATGCCAGAACAGCCATGACTGCAATAAAGCTGTTTTGAAGGCAGACCAAAGCAGTCCAGCGCCAACAAAAAGTTGTAAAAGAAGTAGGAACTCAGTTGTTGAACTCAGAAAATAGCACCAAAAAAAAGGCCCAGTAGTTAACCAGTAGCCTAAGAAGACAAACCAGCAACTAATCTGTATGGGGTTGATTGGGCTTATACTCGTTGGAGTATAGAAGAATGAGAGGGGATCTCATCGAAACATATAAAATTCTGACAGGTCTGGACAGGGTCTTTACTGCCTGTTAGCACCATGATTTGTTGGGCAAATTTATCACATGACGAGTCATACGCTGGGCCAGACCAATTTTACAAAAGGCTCCTACAACAAGCGTAGGACCCTTATTTAAATATTAAAATGAGCGTTTTTAATGCTCCCACAGCCCTGGATATCTACGGAGGAGCTCATTCCAATAAGTCGGGCGGCGCACTTCCAGTGTGAAATGAGAGCGTGCATGTCCCCTGCCATATTGGACCCTTAGAAGCCCGTTTTATGCCTGTTAAACAGGTGTAGTATGATCAAATTTAAAGGCCCCTCATGTCCAAAATATATATGTTTTAAAAAATGCTATTGTGCCAGTAAGTGGCACTTTCAATGCCTCCAGCATTAAAGACCTGAAATACTCACCTTGCCTTTGTAAGACTGGTTACGTGACTGCTCGACTTTTGCAGCTCCTGTCAGGAAAATGTGAACGATTATGTAAATAGCTGCAAAGAAGATTTGGAAGCAAGTGGAGCTCGTGCTGGTGTGCTAATTTCAACAGAGTCTCATAGACAGCAGAACCCTGCGGTTAAGCTATAAGGCGGCTCATTTATTAACTTCCTTTCCAAGATAACGCAATTACACTCGGAGAGCCCTAGAAATGTAAAGTTTTAAAGCTGAAAGTACGTCACAGAAAAAAAGTTCCTGATACATTGACGGCGAACTCTCGGCGAACCCCGCAAGTTCCAGGGTTTCCACACGCGCTTGCGTACGCGTTGACATCCCAGCCGCGGGGGCTCCGAAAAAGCAATGGCTGGCACAGAGTTGGGCTCTTTGCCCAGTGACTGGCCAGCAATTGCCCACGTAAGTCTTACGATTGATGCAAGCAGGCATAGGGGATATCTAAGGCTTAAATATAACATTTAAAAATCCAAAATTATGCACATACACTTTATTAAATGAGTTTATGCAAATATTGGCTTGGATTAGTCTTAATGATGTTTAACATTATTATCAAAAAATTAAATTTTCATTGAGGTTGGTGCAATGAAGGAGCTCATGAATAAAATTGCAATTCTGCACATTGTATAATTATTCGAATTCGGGATTCCATTGCATATTATTAGGGGATTCCCTTCGAAAATAATTGCAATGGAATTCTCCTTTGTCATTGGAGGACCGGGCCCACGTGACCCCAGATACCTTTCCGAACCGCCTGTGTCCCTGGGATCGGTGAGCCATTACAGTGTCCTCCGCCTCAAGGCCTGAGACCGCAACTCTTCACAGCCTGGGCGCCAGCAGGTAATTTCATAAATGTTTCGCGGGTTGGAGGCATACTCCGGAGGTACTCCTTCCAACTGCAATTTCTAGGCCAATATTTTTCTGTGTTCTGTTTATTCTAGACACAGTTTGAACCCATTTTGTCCAAATGTAGTCACCTAACCTACACTCACATCAGTCACTAAACCTAATGGCCCGGATTTTGCGGTCAGCGACAAAGGAATGGCGCTTGCCGTTCACGACACTGACAGCTGCCCACAAAGTTTTCACGGGCTCCTGAGCGGAGACGTGCTCTAATCCGCCGTCTGATCCAGCATGGCGCCCTCTAAAGGGTGTCTGTGGCGTCTGTGAGCAGGTCAAGAAACAGCGATGCTCTTCAACCAATCAGAATTAAGAATCCTCACTGAGACACGCAAGCCCCGATATTGACAGGGGCGGGTTTTCCGAGTGCGGGGGGGTGGGCGGAGTTTCCGACGGGAAACTCTAAAGCCCGGATTTCCCCGAATGTTTAACTCCACAGCGTTCAGTTTTTTTTGACAGGATCCGCGCCCAGAAGTCAGCCCGATTGAAAGGCTTGGCTTCCAGTCGGGCGGGGAGCACTCCGGAGCAGGCTGCAGCCTCAGGTAAGGAGCCTGCAGCTGCTAGTGGGAGCATTCGGGGGGGGGGGGGAGAGGGCAAACCGTGACCCCAGCAGGGTGTCTAACCCCGATGGGAAGGGGTGTCTGATTCCGGGGTGTCCCAAGCCCGGTAGGGGAGGTGGGGGGGCTCCGATCCCCGACTGAGGGGGTGGTGTGATCCCAGGAAGCAGGTAAGCACTCCTGCTCCTCCAGGCCCACAAGCATTGCTGCAAAGGCACTTACCTTTTCTCCGAATCTGTCCTCGCCTCCCTTGAGCTGCTGGGTTTTCCGAGGCCTGGGAAACTCGGCCGGCCAGGGTTAAACCTGTAAGGGAAGCTAAATGTGATGCTCATTATAATATTTAAATGACCAACCCACCCCCTGTCCCGCCTTCATTAAAAAAATTTACATCTCACCCGACCCCAACCCACCCATTTTTGGACTTACGGTTTTCCGTGTTTAACTGCACATGTGCATACTCTATAAGTTGATGTCCGATTTACTCCATTATAACGGTGAGTGTTGACAGCCTCACCGTTATTATTAAGACAAAATCCCGGCCAATATGTTTGCTTTTGATCTGTCCATTTTCTTTTTAATTCCTGCATATTTCTCTAACTCTAAACCACCAAATTGACTTATCCCACTACAGACACCATCCAGAAGTGATAGCTATGTGAGGCAACAAGAATATTGTTCACACTCCTGGGGCTAATTAATATTGTAAGAGTTAATATTGGTAGGACTGTTTTTGTCTTTGCTCAATAAGAGTGTTTGGATAGTAAATGCACGGTAATTGTTCACAATAACTGCTCAACAATGAGAGGTGGCGGAAATGGCGGAGGATGATCCGTTGAATGTCCTTCCCTTAACAAATCCATGCTGACTGTCCTTGATTAATCCGTGCCTTTCTAAATGACGATTAATAATGTCTGTCACAAATTTTTCCAATAATTTGCCCACCACCGAGGTTAGGCTGACTGACCTGTAATTACTCGGTCTATCCCTTACTCCCTTTTTAAACAACGGTACAACATTAGCAGTCCTCCAGTCCCCTGGTACCACACCTGTAGCCAGAGAGGATTGAAAATGATGGTCAGAGCCTCTGCTATTTCCTCTCTTGCTTCTCTTAACAGTCTGCGATACATTTCATCCGGGCCTGGCGATTTATCTACTTTCAGAGATGCTAAACCCCTTAATACTTCCTCTCTCACTATGTTTATCCCATCCAATATTTCACACGCCTCCTCCTTAACTACAATGTCTGCATTGTCCCCCTCTTTTGTGAAGACAGACGCAAAGTATTCATTAAGAACCATACCCACGTCTTCTGCCTCCACATACAGGTTACTTTTTTGTTCTCTAATAGGTCCTATTCTTTACTTAGTTATCCTCTTGCTCTTTATGTATTCATAAAACATCCTTGGGTTTTTCTTGATTTTAATTGCCAATATTTTTTCATGCCTCACTTTACTTTCCTAATTTCCTGTTTAATTTCACCCCTGCACTTTCTATACTCCTCTAGGCTTTCTGCAGTATTGAGCGCTCGGTATCTGGCATAAGCTTCCCTTTTCTGCCTTATCCTACCCTATATGCCCCTTGACATTATATATCTATTATTTTCCTATGAATCCACCATTTCTCTGCTGGCAGTAAAATCTGCTCTTATGGATTTTAGTATTTTCATTGTGTTGTTGTTTTTTCGTTCTTCTGCAACACTTTAAAAACCAGTGACAAAAAGTGGTTGCTGCTTACGTTTTCGCTAGCCTCTAAGCTGCTGGCCTTCTCAGATTCATAGGTAAATATTAGATCCTGTATGGCCTCTGCCCTTGTCTCTAGATTTAGTTGCTGAGTCAATAAGCTGTTTTCCACTAGCATCATGAATTTCCCTCCATGGGAAAGTAATTTCCATTCCATCCACTTTAATTCAGGATAATTAAAGTCACCCATGGGTAACATCCTCCTTTTCACAGAAGCCCCCTCCTAATCTCCTCAAACATCTCCACATCAACTTGATTACTTTCCCATGGAAGTTACTGCAGCTCCCTCTGTTAGGTTCTTACTCTTTGCAGTTACAGACTTTTATCCAAATTGGCACTGACAACTGTCCCGCTGAGGATATGTCTATCTTTTTGTTGATTGTCAGATTCACTATGACTAACAACACTACCCTTTACCCACAATATTTGTTGTATTCTTTTATTGTAATCCATGCTTCCATTTAACTGATTATGTCAACTTGATAGCAAATATATAAGTTTAAAGAATTACCATCTTATTCCTCATTCTCCTTCTAAACACTTTCCTTCAATTTTGTAATGTGCTACATGCTTGTGGTCCCTCTTTTATTGTTAGCCTCTTTCATTTAATATCAATTTAAATTTGGACAGACAAGAGCTCTTTTTTCTCCTCTAATTAATGTTTCCTTCTTCACTTTTAAGAGTCCTCCCATCTCCTTTTTTGTTATTTTAACTCCCTTTGTTACATATCCCTGATTATTTTGTATGGTTTAGTCTTGGCTTGCTTAGGTCACAGTTATACATGGAAATATATATAGAAATACATAGAGGTTACAACATGGGAACAGGCCATTTGGCCCAAATAGTTTGTATCGCATTTACTATCCACACAAGCAAATAGTAATAATCACATTTACTCTGTTCCCCTTTAAAGAAAAAAAGAAAGACTTGCATTTATATAGCACCTTTCACGACCTCAGGATGTCCCAAAGCGCTTTACAGCCAATGAAGTACTTTTGAAGTGTAGTCACTGTTGTAATGTAGGAAACGCGGCAGCAGATTTGCGCTCAGCAAGCTCCCACAAACAGCAATGGGATAATGGCCAGATAATGCTGCTTTTAGTGATGTTGATTGACCTTTACCTTTAGTACCTTGAAATTTATCCATCTATGCAATCTAATCTTGAATGTTGACATAGTTGCTGCCTCAAATCATAGTGATAAATTGTGGGTGCACATTGATGCTGGGAGTCACATGGCGATCTGATTGTGAAAGGCATTAAAAACAAGTGGAATTTCATACCTAACCCACAAACAGGAGGATAGTTAACTTTGAGGTTGCACTAGTTGCAGTATAACTACAGTTTGGTGCAACCCCACAGTTGAAAATATGTCCAGGCAGTGCATTGGAACTTTTAAGACTTCAAATGGAATCTTTTTAATATAAGGAGAAAGCAGGCACTCAATTTTTACATTATCTTAACATAAAATCTTAGTAGAGATACTTTATAGCTGACATGATATAGTCTGTTGATACTGCATTGTACCCCATACATACTGGTCTGAGAAAATCAGCAGCAGGTATACTACAACAACTTGCATTTATATAGCACCTTTAATATAGAAAAACATTTCAAGGTACTTCACAGAACCTTGATCAGACAAAAATTGATACTGAGCCAAAGAAAGAGATATTAGTAAGGGTAATTAAAAGCTTGATCAAAGAAATAGATTTTAAAGTGTTGTCAAATACAAAATTTCATGGTTGAAGTGATACAGATGAAAGAAAGCATGCCAGAGGAATCATAGGCACCAGGACATCACACGAATCAGGAGATTACAGGCACCCGGGGATCATAGGCACCAAGAGATCATAGGCACCAGGAAATCAGAGACACCAGGGAGATCACAGGCACCAGGAGATCACAGACACCATCTTCTTCTTCTTAGGCAGTCCCTCGGAACCGAAAATGACTTGCTTCCACATTAAAAATGAGTTATCAGGTGACTGATGAGTCCAATGCGGGACCAACAGTCTCTGTCACAGGTGGGTCAGACGGTGGTTGAAGGGGCGGGTGGGTGGGGTGTTTGGGTTGACGTGCGCTCCTTGCGCTGCTTGCGCTTGGCTTCCGCTTGCTCCCGATGAAGAGACTCGAGGTGTTCGGCGCCTTCCCAGATGTGGTGGCCATTACGGAGACATGGTTAGAACAGGGACAGGAATGGTTGTTGGAAGTTCCGGGGTATAGATGTTTCAGTAAGAGTAGGGAAGGTGGTAAGAAAGGTGGAGGAGTAGCATTGTTAATCAAGGATAGTTTAACAGCGGCAGAAAGGCAGTTCGAGGGGGATCTGCCGTCTGAGGTAATATGGGCTGAAGTTAGAAATAGGAAAGGAGCGGTCACGTTGTTAGGAGTTTTCTACAGGCCCCCAAATAGTAATAGAGATGTGGAGGAGGAAATTGCAAAGCAGATTATGAATAGGTGTGGAGGTCACAGAGTAGTTGTCATGGGTGACTTCAACTTTCCAAATATTGATTGGAACCTTTATAGGTCAAACAGTTCGGATGGGATAGTTTTTGCACAGTGTGTGCAGGAGGGTTTCCTGACACAATATGTGGATAGGCCGACAAGAGGTGGGGCCACATTGGATTTGGTACTGGGTAATGAACCAGGCCAAGTGTTTGATTTGTATGTGGGAGAGCACTTTGGAGATAGCGACCACAATTCGGTGACTTTCACTATTGCAATGGAGAGGGATAGGGCCATACGGCAGGGCAGGGTTTATAATTGGGGGAGGGGTAATTATGATGCGATTAGGCAAGAATTAGGGAGCATAAGATGGGAACAGAAACTATCAGGGAAAGGCACAAACGAAAAGTGGAGCTTTTTCATGGAGCAATTACTGCGTGTCCTTGATAGGTATGTCCCTGTCAGGCAGGGAGGAAATGGCCGAGTGAGAGAACCATGGTTCACAAAAGAGGTTGAATGTCTAGTCAAGAGGAAAAAAGAAGCGTATGTAAGGATGAGAAAACAAGGTTCAGTTGGGTCGATTGAGGGGTACAAGGTAGCAGGGAATGAGCTAAAAAAAAGAGCTTAGGAGAGCTAGGAGGGGGCATGAGAAGTCCTTGGCGGGTCGGATCAAGAAAAACCCCAAGGCTTTTTACTCTTATGTGAGAAATAAAAGAATGACCAGGGTGAGGGTAGGGCCGGTCAAGGACAGTAGTGGGAACTTGTGCATGGAGTCAGAAGAGATAGGAGAGGTGATGAATGAATACTTTTCGTCAGTGTTCACCGAGGAGAGGGGCCATGTTTTTGAGGATGAGAGTGTGATAAAGGTGGATAGGCTGGAGGAGGTAGATGTTCTGAGGGAAGATGTTTTAGCAATTTTGAAGAACCTGAGGGTTGATAAGTCCCCTGGGCCAGATGGGATATATCCTAGGATTCTTTGGGAGGCAAGGGAGGAGATTGCAGAGCCTTTGGCTTTGATCTTTGGGTCCTCACTGTCCACGGGGATGGTGCCAGAGGACTGGAGAGTGGCGAATGTTGTTCCTCTCTTCAAGAAAGGAAATAGGAATCACCCTGGTAATTATAGGCCGGCTAGTCTTACTTCGGTGGTTGGTAAGATAATGGAAAAGGTCCTGAGGGATAGGATTTATGACCATTTGGAAAGAGGCAACTTAATCAGGGATAGTCAACACGGATTCGTGAAGGGTAAGTCTTGCCTAACAAATTTGATTGAATTCTTTGAGGAGGTAACTAAGTGTGTAGATGAAGGTAGAGCAGTTGATGTCGTATACATGGATTTTAGTAAGGCGTTTGATAAGGTTCCCCATGGTCGTCTCATGAAGAAAGTAAGGAGTTGTGGGATAGAGGGAAATTTGGCCGATTGGATAAGTAACTGGCTATCTCATAGAGGTCGCACAACACCAGGTTATAGTCCAACAGTTTTATTTGAAATCACAAGCTTTCGGAGCTATCGCTCCTTCCTCAGGTGAGACTTCACCTGAGGAAGGAGCGATAGCTCCGAAAGCTTGTGATTTCAAATAAAACTGTTGGACTATAACCTGGTGTTGTGCGACCTCTCAATTTTGTCCACCCCAGTCCAACACCGGCATCTCCGCATCATATCTCATAGAAGGCAGAGGGTGGTGGTGGATGGAAAATTTTCGGACTGGAGACCAGTTACCAGCGGTGTGCCACAGGGGTCGGTGCTGGGTCCTCTGCTGTTTGTGATTTTTATCAATGACTTGGAGGAGGGGACTGAAGGGTGGATCAGTAAATTTGCTGATGACACCAAGATTGGTGGAGTAGTGGATGAGGTGGAGGGCTGTTGTAAGCTGCAAAGAGACATTGATAGGATGCAGAGCTGGGCCGAAAAATGGCAGATGGAATTTAACCCTGATAAGTGCGAGGTGATTCATTTTGGTAGGGCAAATTTGAATAAGGATTACAGGGTCAACGGCAGGGTTCTGAGGAACGTGGAGGAACAGAGGGATCTGGGGGTTCATATCCACAGATCTCTGAAGGTTGCCACTCAAGTGGATAGAGCAGTAAAGAAGGCCTATAGTATGTTAGCAATTATTAACAAGGGGTTTGAGTTTAAGAACCGTGAGGTTATGCTACAACTGTACAGGACCTTGGTGAGACCACATTTGGAATATTGTGTGCAGTTCTGGTCACCTCACTATAGGAAGGACGTGGAAGCATTGGAAAGAGTGCAAAGGAGATTTACCAGGATGCTGCCTGGTTTGGGGGGGAGGTCTTATGAGGAAAGATTGAGGGAGTTAGGGCTTTTCTCTTTAGAGCGGAGGAGGATGAGAGGCGACTTAATAGAGGTTTATAAGATGATGAGGGGGATAGATAGAGTGGATGTTCAGAGATTATTTCCTCGGGCGGAGGTAGCTGTTACAAGGGGGCATAACTATAAGGTGCATGGGGGGAGATATAGAAGGGATGTCCGAGGTAGATTCTTTACTCAGAGAGTGGTTGGGGTGTGGAATGGACTGCCTGCTGTGATAGTGGAGTCGGACACTTTAGGAACTTTCAAGCGGTTATTGGATAAGCACATAGAGCACACCAGAATGATAGGGAGTGGGATAGCTTGATCTTGTTTTCGGACAATGCTCGGCACAACATCGAGGGCTGAAGGGCCTGTACTGTGCTGTACTGTTCCATGTTCTATGTTCTATGCTTCTCCTCCACTTTGTGCAGTCTTGGGCAAGGGATTCCCAGGTGTCAGTGGGGATGTTGTACGTTTTCAAGGAGGCTTTGAGGGTGTCCTTGAAGTGTTTCCTCTGCCCACCTGGGGCTCTCTTGCCATGTCGGAGCTCCGAGTAGAGCTCTTGTTTTGGGAGTCTCGTATCGGGCTTGCGGACGATGTGACCCGTCCATCGGAGCTGATCGAGTGTGGTCAAAGCTTCGATGGTGGGGTTGTTGGCCTGAGTGAGAACACTGACGTAGGTGTGCCTATCCTGCCAATGGATTTGCAGGATCTTGCGGAGGCAGCGTTGGTGGTACCTCTCCAGTGCTTTGAGGTGCCTGCTGTACCTGGTCCATGTCTCTGAGGCATACAGCGGGCGGGTATCACTGCTGCTCTGTAGACCATGAGCTTAGTGCCGGGTTTGAGGTCCTGGTCTTCAAACACTTTCCTCCTCAGGCGACCGAAGGCTGCACTGGCACACTGAAGGCGGTGTTGGACTTCGTCATCGAAGTCTGCCCTTGTTGACAGTAGGCTCCCGCGGTATGGAAAGTGGTCCACGTTGTCCAAGGCCTTGTCGTGGATTTTGATCATTGGGGGGCAGTACGATGTGGTGGGGGCAGGTTGTTACGGATGTTTTGTCTTACGGATGTTTAGTGTAAGGCCCAAGCTCTCGTATGCTTCAGTGACGGTGTTGACGATGGTTTGCAGTTCGACCTCCAAGTGAGCGCAGACGCAAGCATCGTTTGCATACTGTAATTCCACGACAGAGGATAGGACGACCTTGGATCTGGACTGGAGGCGACGGAGGTTGAAGAGTTTCCCGTTTGTTCTGTAGATTAGCTCCACTCCAGCGGGGAGCTTATTGAGGGTGAGATGGAGCATTGCAGCAAGGAAGATCGAGAAGAACGTTAGTGCGATGACACAGTCTTGCTTGACCCCGGTCCGTACATGAATTGGGTCTGTGGTGGAACCATTGGTCAGGATCACGGCTTGCATGTCATCGTGAAGCAGGCGTCAAACTTTTGAGTGGACACTCCATAATCCCTCACGGTTGACAGTGTTGAAGGTCTTTGTGAGATCAAAGAAGGCCATGTACAGCAGTTGGTGCTGTTCGCTGCATTTTTCTTGTAATTGACACGCGGTGAAGATCATGTCCATTGTGCCCCTTAGTGGGCGGAATCCGCATTGCGACTCTGGGAGGAGCTCTTTGGCCACTGGGAGAAGGCAATTGAGGAGGATTCTTGCAATGACTTTCCCTGTGGCAGACAGTAGGGAAACTCTTCTGTAATTACCGCAATCAGACTTGTCACCTTTCTTGAAGATGGTCACAATTACGGCATCTCTGAGGTCCCCTGGCATGCTCTCCTCCTTCCAGATAAGAGAAATGAGTTCATGAATTCGTGCCGGTAGTGCTTCTCTGCCATGCTTTAATGCCTCGGCGGGGATTCCATCTGCTCCTGAGGCCTTGTTGTTCTTCAGTTGTCGGATGGCCTTTTCAACCTCATGCCGGGCTGGGGTTGTGCTGAGATGGTGGCGGGTAGCATGCTGCGGGATGGAGTTGAGGACACTCGCGTCAAAGACAGAGTCTCAGTTAAGGAGATCTTCGAAGTGCTCCTTCCAGCGGGCAATGACTCCCTCTCTGTCCTTGATGAGTACCTCTCCGTTCTTGGCCCGCAGTGGGGTAGGACCTTGGGTGCTTGGGCTGTAGGTGGTCTTAACTGCACTAAAGAATCCACGCACGTCGTGGTTGTCGGCTAGCTGCTGGATCTCCTACGCTTTCTCCACCCACCATCTGTTCTTTAGGTCGCAAGTTTTTTGTTGGACCTCAGCCTTCAGGCGTCTGTAGAGCTGCTTTCTTGCTCTCGAGTTGTGTTGCTGTTTCCAGATCAGGAATGCCTTGCGCTTGCGGCTTATTAGCTCCTGAATCTCCTAGTCATTTTCGTCGAACCAGTCTTGGTGTTTCCTGGTCGAGTGACCAAGCCTCTCTTCACAGGTGCTGATTATGGAGGCCTTGAGCGCCGACCAGGTGCTGTGGACACTCTGTGTCTCTGCATCAGTGGGAGTCATCAGGTTGTTTGTGAGGCGCAGGCTGAATAGGGCTTTCTTAGCAGGGGTCTTTGAGTGCTCCAGCGTTGATTTTCCTGTGGCATTTTTTCTGTTGCTGCCGCTGTTTAGGGGCTATATTGATGGAGATGTCCAGCAGTCGTCAGCTCCTGTCATGGCGCGGGTGATGCGGACGTCCTTGTGGTCCCTCGCTCGGACGATGACGCAGTCCAGCAGATGCCAGTGCTTGGAGCGAGGGTGCTGTCATGAAGCCTTGTACTTGTCTCTCTGATGGAACAAGGTGTTGGTTATGACAAGGCCATGTTCTGAGCATTTCGACAGGAGGATGCTTTCACTTCCCCCCTCTCTGCCGATCACACCTCCCCAGAGGTCTGTGTCCTTTCCAATTCTGGCATTAAAGTTGCCAAGGAAGATCAGCTTGTCGCCCATTGGGACTCGGGACAGAGATTGTTCGAGGCTGGAGTAGAATTCCTCTTTGGTCTCGTCTGTGGCTTCCAGTGGGGCATACGCACTGATGACTGTAGCGCACTGGTTCCAGGCTAGGGTGAGCCGAAGAGTCATGAGAGTCTCTGAGACGCCCTGTGAAGGAATAGCCATATTCAGAAAAATACACCATCCTATGAAAGAATTCTGATTAAAACATGACAAACTGGGCTTGGAAATCTGAAAGCCTCAACAATGAAAAGCTGTAAACACCATACAGGCTTTTAAGATAAGACAAGTTGTTGACACTGAAACAATAGCCCTATTGAAGCAGAAGGTTAGAGGTTCCCAAAAGTCTGAAGCCTTGGGAAAAAGACAATACCATACCTGGTTAAAGTGATATAAACCAACACTTCGAAATTAATCACAGAAAATTAAAGAAACATATGCCTTCATAAATATGACATCAAATGAAAGACAGGAGACATAATTCTTAATACAACCAGTTGAGGTGGCTAGGGGGACAATGGTATACCCGGTTGAAGTGTTTTTAATTTACATGTTGTAAAAAGTTACAAACAGAAGACTTTCATAACTTTGACATCAATAGATGCAACAGCCATCACATTGTTTTTGTGTTGAACTTGGAACACCTAGGAGAAACGAAGTCTGTAATACAACCAGCTGAGGTGACTTAAGAATGAATAGAAGACCTTGCTAAGAATGGCATCAAATAGATACATCTGTTACAATCGTTTTTTATGATATGTTTTGAACACCTAAAGGTAGAGACACAATTCTGCAAGCTACAAGCTGAACTAATTGTAAGAATAGAAGGGGTCAACAGAAAAATGACTAGAGATAATTAGCTTACATCAGCAGAAAACTTCAAAGGACATACCACTGAAAAAAGGGTATAAATATAGAACTTTCAAAGAGGAAGACAGAATTCGCTTGAAGGGGCAAAGCGGTTCTCAGACTTCAGAGGCAAGCTCTGTAAGTTTTCAACTATTTAAGTCTCGGGAATCAAAGGTATTTGATTTTGGTGGATATCCTGGAATAAGACTAAGTAAGAAATGTAAAAATGTAACGAAGTTAAGATTTGAGAATAAGGATCTCTGATGATAAGAATTGTAAGTTTTCTGTTTTTGGAACTGTTAATGTTGCGACTGAATCACCAACTGTAAACTACATGTCGGTTCTTGAATAAATCTATATTTTTTTAGAATTGTCTCAAATAGTACTTCTGTATCAAACTCGCAAACTCAATCTCTGTACACTCTTTGGTGAGGAGTTGCAGAATTCTGGAGGAGTTTTCCGGACCCTCATAATATCCGGAACGTTACAGTCTAGCTAAACTTATTAAAAGTGCTATCTGGAGGACGGTAACATCTTCAGGTCGTTCCTTTCCTTTAGGGAGAGATAGTCTGGACCTTTAGACCCAATTAAGCGTCTTTAGGATCTGCTACCTCTAACTTTAGTTGAAGGTGAACGTCTGGGGAATATGCCTGATCCGGGGTAGCCCGAAAAGGGCTAGGACTAGGAATAATCCTTTCAGTCCAACTGGTACATTTTTTTATGTCGAAGTCTACCCCATGTAGGCGGCGTTCTTCTTCAGGTTTGCCTTTCCAGAAGGAGGTGTAACCATCGCCTTGCTCCTTGAGCTGGCCTTTCTCTGCCCGCCGAGTCTCAATTAGGGCGGTGATGTCAATGTCGAAACATCTGAGCTCCCGGGCAATGATAGCAGTACGGCGTTCCGGTCTGTCACTGTTGGGGTTGTCCATGAGGGTCCTGACGTTCCAGGTCCTGAACTTCATTTTAAAGGGTGGAAGATGCCTGTGCGTGAATTCTTTTAACGTGGGATAGCTGTTGCACACCAGCTACCACACGGGCTTGACAGAGCAAGGTCGTGGTCCAATGGCAAGGGGACCCAAGACGATTGGAGACCAGGCTCTGCTACAACATCCTAGCACACACACCAGACACCAAGAAAGCAGAGGCACCAGGGAGATCACAGACACCAGGGAGATCACAGACACCAGGGAGATCACAGACACCAGGGAGATCACAGACACCAGGGAGATCACAGACACCAGGGAGATCACAGGCAACAGGAGATCACAGACACCAGGGAGATCACAGACACCAGGGAGATCACAGACACCAGGGAGATCACAGACACCAGGGAGATCACAGGCAACAGGAGATCACAGACACCAGGGAGATCACAGGCACCAGGGAGATCACAGACACCAGGGAGATCACAGGCACCAAGACAGCAGAGGCACCAGGGAGATCACAGGCACCAGGGAGATCACAGGCACCAGGGAGATCACAGGCACCAAGACAGCAGAGGCACCAGGGAGATCACAGGCACCAGGGAGATCACAGGCACCAAGACAGCAGAGGCACCAGGGAGATCACAGATAGCAGGGAGATCACAGACTCCAGACTGAGTCTGTTACATCTGCCATTATGCCACCAACCATATCTGTAGACTTCAGCACAGCAACTTTGCAATGACTGAGGATACCTGCCTCTTCAGTTTCTGGGTCAACAGGGAAACATTTACAGAGCTTTAGCATCTGCAGCAAACTTGCAACATATAGACTTGTAGCTTGCAATCAAGGTGCCACTGCTCTCAACCTTTCTGACTTTGGTTCCTTCCAGGCTGGCATAGGGATTATCTGCAATATCAGTCAATGTGTTGCCCATATAAATATCAAACAAGTGAATAATGCATGACCAAAACTTTCGTCACTTTTCCAATGAATGGCAATGGGACCTGAACAATTTCAGTACTTTGCTGCATTGCCCAGTGGATTCAGGCTCTGTACTCCTGCATCACATGCCCACGGAATCTGCTTCCTGCCTTCGTATTTGTGATGCCGTCCACTGGATTTGCCATCCTTTACTTTTACCCAACACACCCCTTTGAAAGCCAAGAAAAATTCTTCACGACAAAACAGCCTCGACAGCCAAGATTCTTATTCCTCTGCACGTACAGCCATCTACTTTTAAGCTGCCAAATGTTTTTAAATGCATGCTGCAGCCCCTTAAGATTTGTAGCAGTGCCAGACATTCTGTGCCTGCCTTTGTGAACTCATAAGAAGAGGCCATATTCAGACTAGGAGCTCACCACGTTTATCAAAGTAGGCTTAACCCAGAAGAACTGGCAAAGTCAGCTGTGCCCAACATTTAGGCAGAAGAGGCACAAATCTTGGAAAATCTGCCTTGAAGTGTTAGAATGAAGATTGACTGATATTGCTGAAGATTCAGTGCAGAATGGACTATGCTAAACATTGTAATCAAAGGGCAGTTTCTGAAAAACAATCTTCATCTACAACATATGCAGTGCCTTTGTCATGCCCATAAGAATATATGGCTAGAAAGTGCTTTCGGTGATAAAAGCTTAACGTGTTCATTTGAGTTCCTCTGCAATTTTACCTGAGGCTTTAACCCATTTTAATAAATGGTCCAGTGAGTTGGTTAAACTAGTGGATGCAGAAATGTTGCATGAATATGTTAACCTTTCATGACCGGACACTGTTGAAAGTCATTTTTAAACTACATCTTTATCTATAGGTGACAAATTAGCAATGCCCTGATCTCACATGGACTTTGATATGATATTCATACAGCCATAAATATTAAAAACATAAGAAGCCCACAATTTGTAAAGAGAAAAGCCCATCTGTGCTACTGTGCAAAAGTCATCATTCCTTAAGAATAAAGTAATCATGATACTAAAAGGCAGAGACAATTGGTGTCCTCAAATAATCAGGCCTTTCACAGAACACTTTGCCCTCAAGACTATTTGGAGATTCCTGAAGCTTTTTAAGAACTTAATGAGAACATATCAAGCAGATGTTTAAACGTAGAACAGACAGGCTATCAGGAGAGAAATCACAAGATGTCGCAACTCTGCCAGATCTGGTGTATCAGTAATGTATGTCCCAGAGCTCATTTAAGCAACATCACTGCATATTTCTCTTGCAGGCTCATTGCAAACCTTTTGCCAGTAATTATTTGACTGCAGCCCGTGAGTTTTCCAATCATCAGTCATGCCTCAGATTTTTTTTTGTATCTGGATCGAGATCTTCATTAGTTGTGTGAATTTAATTAGAAGCAAGGAAAAGCTGATTTAAAAAGCTGTTTCACTGAGCATCTGAATTTTTAACACGGTTATCAATTAATGGAAGAAACAGTTCTATTCCTCTACCTCTACCAGACATTAATCTAATGTGGTGTCACAAGCTACTTTGGCATAGATTTTGCTGTATGTGGACCCCTACGTTATGCCAGATGTCTTGCAATAAGTGGAACATTGCCTAGAAAGTAATAGAAAATGCAGATATATAATTTACAGAAAAACCATTAAAGGAGAAACAAAGTCTGAGTACTTTTTGTTCTATTTTTTTAAAAAGCTGTTAGCAGATCCTCCATGGAATTGCACATACTGATAATACACTGTTTTATAAACAAGAAGATTATACAATGAGAGATAACCAAATGCATGGTCAAAAAGATAGATTTGGAAGATGCCTATAAAGGTAGGCAGAAAAGTAACAGACAAGGTCATTTAGGAAAGATATTGCAGAAACTCTGCCATCTAAATGGGATGCAGGAGAGGGCTCAGAGCCAAAGAACCATAGAGAATAGGATGGAAAATAGAGCTGGCAAGGTGCACTGAAGCCAAGAAAGGATTTATAAATGAAGACAAGAATACCGAATTCATGGTCAATTTAGTGTACTGGGAGCCAGGGAGCAATGGCGGTTGATGAGAATGGGGATAATAGGCAAGCGGAACTTAGTGCGGGACAGGACGGAGGTGATTTTAGACAAGTTGAAGCTTGTGTCAGATGGAGGTAGAGACCCAATAAAAGTGTGGCTAGAGGGTTTTAGTGTAAGTGGGGTGATGTAAGGGAACAGGTAGCCAGTGCTACATAGATGGAAATAAGCAGTTAGTGATGGCTAGGGTTTGGGGTTTGAAGAGTATCGACAATACCAAAAGGAATATTATTCTGAAACCAGAAATATTCATAGCTGTTCCGCATCAAAGTAGATTAAAAAAGGAGAATCAAAAAATACTGGGCTGGACTAAGACATATTCAGCTGCTCCTAGGACTAGAACACAAAATCAAACAGTTCAGACCAAAACCAATCCTCAAGTGTCTTTTGAAGTAGGTAATGCAACTAAGTGAAGCAGTAATTATTGCATAGACACTGTATCTATTCCTCTTTCAGAAGAAATGTGTGGTACCTCAATCCATTCTTTCCATTCCTGAACCAACTGGTTTGGCACAATCAAATTGGGATTATGGTCTGCCAACATCACGAAGCATGGATTAGAGTTTGCATAAAAAAGGACAATAGGTTGTGGCTTGTGTCATGAATTATCAGATGGTTGTTATCCTTTATATTTGACACTAGTGGAAAAATTAATTTACGTGATTATACATTCAAACTCAGTACTTCAGATTTCCCAGTAAAGCATCCCAAACTCCCACATCATTCTATAACTGATTTCCAGTAACGGAGCAGAGTGAACTCATTGCCTATTCAGGTTGCAGGGTGCGCTACAGAATAATACCTACAACATCTGCACACAGTAATGGCCCAACCAGACGTGGCGACTGACTCACCTCAAGCAACTATGGCATCCCCGTTACTCAGTACTTACATATCAAGCATCATTAAATGGTAATATTTTTCTCTTAAAATTTTGAATCAGTAAGGCATTGGATAAATCCCAAGGCTCACAATATGATACGGCATTTATACAATTGTGAGAAGTCGCACAACACCAGGTTATAGTCCAACAGCTTTGAAATCACTTCACCTGACGAAGGAGCAGCGCTCCGAAAGCTTGTGATTTCAAACAAAGCTGTTGGACTATAACCTGGTGTTGTTTGACTTCTCACATTTGTCCACCCCAGTCCAACACCGGCATCTCCACATCATTTATACAATGAGCAGGACATAGCACACTCTCATAGCAACATCTATTCCTAAACTTTAACAAAATGTTCCAATAGATCATTATGCAACACAAGAACACAGTGGGTGAAATTCCCCTAAAGGGCCATTTGGGGCGATAAGTAAAAATTGTTTGGAAAGTTAGTGCCAGGCGCTAACCTTTTCAAACATTAGTTAAATTCCCATTTTTTTCTTCCAAGAGGGAAGTGGGGTGCTAAATCAAGCGCTCCACTCGCCTCTTGGAGTGCAAGAGGCAGGGAACGTCCCAATCCGGGGCGAAGCGCTCAGCAGCGCCACAAGTGGCCAAGCGTGGCACTGCCACGTTACAGGGGCTCTTCCCTGCATTAAAGGGAAGGGCCCCACGCTGCGAGCTCTGCAGGTTTATTTTTAACTATGTGGGCCACCGGGGAGCAGGAGTGCCGGGCTGACCAATCGTGGCATGGACGCCACGACTGGTGGCCGAAAATAAATATATTTTAAAACTCGGCAGATTTTTTTGGCTGGTCTGCCCACCGTGCCTTTAAATTGCCCCCCCCGCGAGCGGCCGGCCACAGTGTTTGCGACCCCTGCAGCAGTCGGTAACATCGCCCCGCGCTGCTGCGGGGCGCCAGTGCGAATTTTTCTTCCCGAGGCACTACCGGGGCGCTGCGCCGGAGATGACGTCATGGGGGTTATGCCTGCCGCTAACCTCCCGCGCTATCGCCTTGGGGGGTGGGGCGCAAAGTCATTCGCGCCCCATTAGCGCCTCCCACCGGAGGCGCAAACGAGGGGAATTTCGCCCCCTAGTCTATACTTATTTTCTAAAATATCTTCATTATACAATTATGGGTCTACTTGAGGAGTGATGCTGTAAGCTTTCATTCAGGATAAGCTGTTAGAAGCCTGCAGCTATTTGACAGTTAGTGTGTTCAGCAATGTCAGAGCTGTCAACTTGACTACCATACCTTACAGTTGGATGCCCTTAATCAGTTGACATTATGCCGACTATTCATCAATAGATTTGGTGCAGCAGGATGTGGGTTTTTTTCACTAAATGAGTTGAAGGTTGCTCTGAGTGCTCACTGTGCAAGTTTAAATGGAAATAAAAAAGATTTCTTCTATACATTACTTATAAAATTCTAATATAATAGAACATAAAGACTGAATAATGCCTAAATCAATGAAGTCATGGGTTTCAAGGCGAAGGTTTTCAAATATGATGACCTTCCAATCCTGCAAAGAAATACATCTGTTCAAACCACCTCTGCTATGTCAAAACATTGTCATCCCATGCTTAATTGCTTGAGGTAAATGACAAGATGTGGGCTATTTTATGTAAATTATATACAGTGAATGGAGTTACAGAAATCAAAGTTGATAGAGATTGAATGTCTTTATGTTTTCTTTCAATTTAAAAGTAATTTAAACATTAATGTGGCAGGGGAAAGAATTCATCCAACAAATGAAAGCTTGTACTGTACTTATTAATATTACATGTTGCAAAAATGTAAACTTAAACATTTTCAATATCCAGTGTCAGCTTGGGTCAGTGGTAGCACTGTCAGCTCTGAGTCAGAATGGAAGGTGTCCAGCACTCCCTCAGTATTGGAGAGGGTGCAGAGGAGATTCACCAGGATGTTATCTCAGCTGGAGCGCTTCAGCTATGAAGAGAGACTGGACAGGCTGGGGTTGTTTTCCTTAGAGCAGAGAAGGCTGAGGGGGGACCTGATTGAGGTGTACAAAATTATGAGGGGCATAGATAGGGTAGATAGAAAGGAACTTTTCCCCTTAGTAGAGGGGTCAATAACCAGGGGGCATAGTTTCAAGGTAAGGGGCAGGAGGTTTAGAGGGAATTTGAGGAAAAACTTTTTCACCCAGAGGGTGGTTGTAATCTGGAACTCACTGCCTGAAAGGGTGGTAGAGGCAGGAACCCTCACAACATTCAAGAAGCATTTAGATGAGCACTTGAAACACCATAGCGTACAAGGCTACGGACCAAGTGCTGGAAAATGGGATTAGAATAGACAGGGCTTGATGGCCGGCGCGGACACGATGGGCCGAAGGGCCTCTTTCTGTGTTGTATAACTCTATGGGGGAAAAATTCAGTCGCGCCCCATTTGGGGCACAAATATCGTCCGGGCGAAAAAATTAGCGCCTGGCGCTAATTATCGCCACTGACTGGAAACTTCACTTTTAACGCCCCGGGAGGTGAGTGGAGCGCTAAATCAGGCGCTGCACACCTGTCTTAAGGCGCAAAGGCCGAGGAGTGAGGCGCTAACTCAGAGCGCTGGCGAAGCTCATGTAATGTCAGTCAGCAATGGAACACACACACAATGGCATAGGCCAGTTCTTAAAGGGGATGGTTAATCTTGCTTTCCATCCACATCCTACTCATTGCAGCCTTGAATCTCGGCCTGGAGAGACTTGCACATCAAATGTGCTGGAAAGAACAATTGAGAGTACCAGGCAAAGAGCTCAGAGTGCAGCCCCCACAGTCTCTGCTAAATCAATACAAGGAATGGAAAATCAAAATGAACCTGCAAAGTGCTGCTCAGTACCCAAAACTCCTTCACACAACGTTGAATCTCTCCAGAAGTATCTCTCTCTCTCTCTCAGAATGCGTAGTTCAAAAATGGCACCAACAATAAAAGGCAGGAAGCGGTCACCTTTAAATAGCGCTCCCCCTTTCCCTTCATGACTGCAGAACGCTCCCCTCAACCTGTCGTTGCTAGCGTCAGGCGGTAAGGCAGGGGGCGCCACTCAATATCCGCTCCGGGGCGATACCGGGGCGTTGCACACTCGAGTGACGTCATGATCTGCCGGCGCAGGAGATCGTGGCGGTAGTGTTTAGCGCCGCCGCAAAATGTCTAGTTAATTTCGCGAGCGGCGCAAACTTCGCCGCGCCCGGGCGCTAGATGCTTTGCGCCCCATTAGCGCCCTCTTAAGGCGCTAACGGGAGGCGCAACCAACTGAATTTTTCCCCCTATGACTCTATCTATGAGTACTGCACAGAAGTGTCAACTTTGTTTATGTGTTCAGGTCTCTTGAGTAGGGCAAGTGGGATCCCTTACAGTTAATGATGCCAGAATGCAGGCAGGGGAATAAAAGATCTATAAAGGTACAATTGATAGTTCCTTGCAGCTTGAACAGTGGAACGTAGCTGGAGGGCTTCTTGAAGGAGGTAGCTCGCAATAACCTTAGTTAATTGCAGCTTCTTCAAGTACTGCTGCTGTGACATATCGTGGTCACTTTAGCACTAGCAACACACCTGCTGGCAGTCATAAAAGGGCAAATGCAGGTGAATCCAATGGAGTCGGATTTTATCAGCTAGAAGCTACTGCTCTTTCTCCTCCAGCTCCACATGGATGCTGGATCCGTGCCCCATGACTGTTCATCCAGCAAAGTGAGCAGAGAAGCTGAACGGTTGGAAGATTTAAATCAAATAAAGCAGAAAAACAACACAGTAGCGTCACCAAAAATAGAAACAGCAGTGACGAAATAAAGAGCACAGAAACATCAAAAAAGCACGTCCAGCCATCTAAGGGAAACAATGCAAAGTCACGAGCTAACAAAACCTTGTAAAATCACAGAGCTGACAGTGAAAACCACTCTACCCCCAAATTTCATTATGCAAGATTCTCACAAAGTTCCTGCATCAGCGTTAAGCTAATATCATAATTTCTCATGATATTCTCAAATACCAAATATAAAGCAATTAGCAGTTATGCACACAATCTAAATTATTATTGAGAACAGCAGTTCACGTTAAAGGGGAATTTCAGGACTGACAGCCAATACATGAGTACTCGTAACCTCCTAGCTACCGTCCTAACTGTCCCCTTCACAGTCTTGAACTTGTATCGTCCTGCCCTGCTCTCTTGGCATATCTGAAAGTAATCTTAGGATATACTCTTTCAATCCCATTGATTTTTTTTTAGTGTGCAGCTGCATCGCCACTTTTAGATCAATATAAGTCTAACCACCACCCCTTGACATTCAATGGCATTACCATCGCCGAATCCCCCACCATCAACATCCTGGGGGTCACCATTGACCAGAAACTTAACTGGACCAGCCACATAAATACTGTGGCAACAAGAGCAGGTCAGAGGCTAGGTATTCTGCGGCGAGTGTCTCACCTCCTGACTCCGCAAAGCCTTTCCACCATTTACAAGGCACAAGTAAGGAGTGTGATGGAATACTCTCCACTTGCCTGGATGAGTGCAGCTCCAACAACACTCAAGAAGCTCGACACCATCCAGGAGAAAGCAGCCCGTTTGATTGGCACCCCATCCACCAGCTTAAACATTCACTCCCTCCACCACCGGCGTACCGTGGCTGTAGTGTGTACCATCTACAAAATGCACTGCAGCAACTCGCCAAGGCTTCTTCGGTAGCACCTCCCAAACTTGCAAACTCTTCCACCTAGAAGGACAAGGGCAGCAGACGCATGGGAACACCACCACCTCCAAGTTCCCCTCCAAGTCACACACCATCCTGACTTAGAAGTATATCGCTGATCCTTCATCGTCGCTGGGTCAAAATCCTGGAACTCCCTCCCTAACAGCACTGTGGAAGGACCTTCACCACACGGACTGCAGCGGTTCAAGAAGGCAGCTCACCACCACCTTCTCAAGGGCAACTAGGGGATGGGCAATAAATGCTGGGCTTGCCAGCAAAGCCCAGATCCCATAAACGAATTAAAAAAATAAGGAGAATTTCTGCGGTCAGGATATGCCCATGCTGATCAGGCAAGTGGGGAAGAGAATCAGGGGAACATGTCTCAGGCCTGTTTCCTGCATGTGCAAGGAGCAAAGAGTGCCATTTTGCAGCCAGCCAGCAAGTTTAGTGTAAATGGTGATGGCACTTTTCGTGCAACACCCTCACTAATGATTCATAAATTATATTCATTACCTGGTAGCTGCATTTTCTGTGGTTAGTGCTGGGAATGCAATGAAAATGTTGAGCACCTGCTTATAACAGGTGCTGCACAGAAGGGTTTTTCAACAATTTTGAAGATTGCACTCTTAAAAGGGAAATAGCAATTTGAACTTTGTTCTGTCGCAATATCCATTTTTCATTCAGCGTTTTTTGTGATTTTTCCATTGCGTTTGTTATTGGTTTCGATTGTGGCATGGTTGGACTTTTCAGCAACTCTCTATTTTCCGTCAGTTGCAAATTAAGATGCCAGAACCAGAACTGTGAAGGTGGGCATCCCAATGGGAATACCTGGAGGAGGAAGATCTGAGGATGACTGAGAAGCCCTGCGACTCTGTATTTTAGCAATCCACAGTACTGGAAACGCATTTAACGAAAGGTGATGATCGTTAAGCAAAACCAAGTTTAATGTCACACCTTTCTGGAGAGGACACTCCCCATGATGGTCTCCATAACTTGACCTATCACAACCGTGAAAACAAACTAAGGTGTATAACAGAGGGATGCGACTGGTTTAATAGGGGTTTAGTGTCGATGGTGATTGCACTTTTCGTGCAACACCCTCACAAATGCTTCATAGATTATATTCATTACCTGGTAGCTGCATTTTCGGTGGCTAGTGGCGAGAATGCACTGAAAATGTTGTAAGTTTCATGGAACCATTTGGCCCCAGCATAAGGGCATGAAACGGTTAATATTTGCAGTTCTTGGAGAACACATTGATACTGGACAATGAAAGCTTTGGTTAAAAGGACATTGACATTGAACTGTGAGGCCTTGAATCATGATTGGTTTCGATGGGAAAAATTAACATCTGGACAATGCTCTGAGTTTAACTGAAACAATGAGCGTCTCGATAGGTGATTTAACAGTGAATAGGTGATTTAACTTTGGACAATGAGACTTTGTGTTTTAATGGGTTTTGATGGATCTTCAATGGATAAGACAACAATGCCAATTTCGCTGGAACAATGGACTTCCTGAAAAAACACTTTAACCTTGGCAAAACACATCAGCAGTAAGACTAAATTACATTAAATATGTATCACAGGGCGGAGGAGACAAGATAAGAATTGTCTTCCATCCCCCAGCCCTGTACACATCCTGTGGTTTGGATTACTGGGTGTGTATTTGAAAACAAGAGTTGGGGGAAGGCCCAGACTCAAAAAGGCATGACAGAAGAGCTGTAAGAAGAAACACACCTCAGCTCTCTCTGCTTTTCACTCGGAAGCTCTCTCAGAAGCTCTCTCTCTCTCTCGGAAGCTAGCTCTGGCTACAGCCAGGTGTAAGAAGGAAGGGAAGACGGTCATCTCCAGCCCCCAGCCTGTAATCGACATCGGCCACGACCAGCCGGACGGGTGATTGTAAGTATTCAGTTGACTCTACAAGGGGTTTGCGCTGTGTAGGCAGCTGCAGTCAGATAAAGGAGGACGGGGACAGGTCATCTCCGATCCAGGCCTACAATCCACAACGGTAACGACCGGCCGGATGGGTGATTGTAAGTTTCAGCCAAATCTCAACAGGTTTTTGTCCGTGTTTTGCTGGTTTTAATAAACAAACAGTTTTGGGTTGAACCTAAACCTTTGTGCCATCTACGATTTTGTTCCTGTAAAACCCACAGTCAAAGAACCCTTGTAAGGACGAGGAAACCAAACACCTTACAATGTTGAGCACCTGAGGGGTATAGGGGTAAAATGGGGCCAAGAATTTTGAACATGCCAACTTTGGCATTTAGAACCAAAAACATAGCCTATCCCCCTCAACATAGTGACCAATGCCTGCTGACAGACCCACCTCACACATCATCAAATCAGTTTTTTATTCAGTTGGCATTGTCAATTTGACAGGGCAGGTCACCGTCCAATCACTTAGGTGCAGATAATCCAGCGCAACATCCCTAAATAATAAATCACTACCCACAAAGGAAAATAAATTAAAAAAAACAAGGCAAAGACTGAATCACCAGCTAATGGAATACCACCTTCAGACAGAAGGCATATACAACACAAAACCCATTAAGCTACTTCAAATGGCTCAAAATGAGTTTATTCATTACCTGATGACATTTTGTTCGCTATGTTAAAAGGTTCAAATATCATCGTACAAAAGTTAAAAATTATGAAGTCAGGATCAACTAGGGAAGTCAGCTGGAACTATTTCACTTGAAAGGTATTATACTTGTGGAATAGACTACTAAATAAAGGTTCCTCAATGACTCGTTGGCCTAGAAATCTGATTGCGCAGCACCCGTTTTTCGACAGCGCGTGCTCAGTCCGCACCGGAAGTGCGCAACACACCATATTGTTCGTCGTCCAGGGCGCCCATCTTAAACTGCCGATAACCTCATTGCTTATACAAATCGTGGACCGAACGCCTGTTTTAGGCCCCTTTGCGAAATTGGATTGCGACTTGCAATCTGCGGTCAGTTTTCTCAGGCAGACAGCAGCCAAACCAAAGCTCCTTAAAGGGACTGCTGGAGACTACCATTCAGAAGGTAAGTTAAACATCACTTACTGAATGTGGAGCCAGGAGGAGCAGGCAAGCACTGCTGGCCAACACTACACCCCCCTCCCAATCGCCTCCTCCTCCCTTTCAGACGGCCGATCTTTTTCCCCATCCCCCCCACCCCCCCCGCCAACCCTCCCGTGTCCGGCGAGCTGTGTCCAGTGCCCTGAGCAGTATGTTTGTGTGTGTGTGCTAGGCCATTGTAGCAGAGCCTGGTCTCCAATCATCTTGGATCCCCTTGCCATTGGACCAAGACCTTGCTCTGTCAAGCCCGTGTGGTAGCTGGTGTGCAACGGCCACCCCACCTTAAAAGAACTCACGCACAGGCATCTTCCACCCTCTAAAATGAAGTTCGGGACCTGGAACGTCAGGCACCTGAGAACTCATTTTTAATGTGGAAGCAAGTCATCCTCTGTTCCGAGGGACTGCCTAAGAGAAGAGAGAGACTGGCTCCCACAGGCTCCTTGTAACATACAAATGAGGCCAGTACCCAGTTTCAGGCGAGATCCAATTTCGAGGCCTTTGAGTTTAATCAGTGAGTAGTTGACACATACAAACCCGGTAGATGGCAGTTTGGACTCTATAATTGGGTTGAGTGCTCAGGATTAGGGAGCAGAATATTGAGTCCAGACTGCAATCCCCTGTTGGAAATGCATATGTATGGATATCAGGTGAGGACAGGAACAGACAAGGCTGTGACCTCCTCATCTGCACAGTTCAATAGCCTGCCAACAGTCGTCGTTAAGGCTCAAAAAGAAATAATAAAGTACCTGAGGGTGGCAGGCTCCTGTGGAACCATACCACAGCAAGGAGTTCACACATCCAGGAGATGACAGAACAGGAGAAAGTCGGCAAAAACAGTATAAATGGGTTCAAGAGGGAGTTAGATGTGTTTCTGCAGAGGAAGAAGGAATTAAGAGATATGGTGAAAATAAAGATTTTTTGGTTCTTATAACATCAAAATAGAAGAGAGTTCAGGAGAAAGAAAACCAATTTGGGCTTTGCAGTTAGTTGTCTTTTTTAATAAAATATTTTACAAAGGATGCAATATTCCATGACTTTGTACAGTCTCCAATGTCCGTTAGAAATAGGATGCAGAAAGTGCATCTGCATTTTTGCCAGTGAGTTAATGGTTAAATGCATCACCCGTGTACTATTGATCTCAGTTGGGGCAGTATTAAGGATGCTAAAATCAGGTTAGCTGCCCCTGGAGTAGGGAGTGAAGCATTAGCCCGGTTTCAGTTTCAGTTGCCCCTCTTCCCACTGTCCAGGGCCCCAAACACCCCTTCCAGGTGAAACAGCGATTTACTTGTACTTCCTGCAATTTAGTATACTGTATTCGCTGCTCACGATGTGGTCTCCTCTACATTGGGGAAACACCTCCGTTCAGTCTGTAAGGGGGACCCCGAGCTCCCGGTGGCCTGTCACTTTAATTCTCCGCTCCAGTCCCACTCTGACCTCACCGTCCTCGGCCTATTACACTGTTCCACGGAAGCTCAGTGTAAGCTCGAGGAACAGCACCTCATTTTTTGTTTAGGCATCCTACAGCCCTCTGGACTCAATATCGAGTTCAACAATTTTAGATCATAACCTCAGCCCCTATCACATTTATATTTTATTTTTTCATCCACCCTTTTATTTGGCCCCCATTTTTTTTTTACCCTCCCAGAAGCTGGCAGCTGTCCTTCATTTCGCCAGTGCATTTCACACTTCATTTAGCCTCAACCTGTCACATTAACACCTCCTCTTGCTTGATTATCTCTTAATGTCTCTTAATCTCTCATTTTGTTCTTTCATCCCCTCTCCAGCTTTATCCTTGCTTTAAATCTATTTCATTTCCTGCTTTTTTCCAGTTTTGACGAAAGGTCTTCGACCTGAAACGTTAACTCTGTTTCTCTCTCCACAGATGCTGCCTGGCCTGCTGAGTTTTTCCGAGCGTTTTCTGTTGTTATTTCAGTTTCAGATTGTTATCTAGTGACACTTGCTGGAAAATGCATCTGTTTCTGGTGAGGGCAGAATCGGGTTTGTGTTGGCCGTGTCTCAGTCTTTGAGTCAGAAGGTTGTGGGTTCAAGTCCCACTCCAGAGACTTGAGCACAAAAATCTAGGCTGATACACCAGTGCGGTGCTGAGGGAGTGCTGCACTGTCAGAGGTGCCGTCTTTCAGATGAGACGTTAAACCGAGGCTCCGTCTGCTCTCTCAGGTGGACGTAAAAGATCCCATTACATTATTTCGAAGAAGAGCAGGGGAGTTATTCCCGGTGTCCTGTCCAATATTTATCCCTCAACCAACATCACAAAAACAGATTATCTGGTCAGTATCACATTGCTGTTTGTGGGACCTTGCTGTGCGCAAATTGGCTGCCGCGTTTCCCATATTACAACAATGACTACACTTCCAAAGTACTTCATTGGCTGTAAAGCACTTTGGGATGTCCTGAGGTCATGAAAGGCACTTTCTTTTGGCTATGATTCCCTTTATGATCGAATAGTCCGACAATGCCATTTCACCAGGAATTTCCTGGAGGCTTCTCCTGTTTACGGGGCTCCGCTGTGCTTCTATCAAATGTACGATGGCAGAGTGGGAGAAACTCCCTGAGGAAATTCCCGGCAATTGTGTTTGATATATTGGCTTTCACTTTGAATTCAATCATAACTGCCAGTGAAGCCAGAATTCTTGTACCATTTTGAAACTATGTTGTGGAGTTTGTTCTTGTGGTCTCCATGGTAACAGATTTGAGAGAAAGAAGGAATTGAGAGATATGGTGAAAATATGGAATGAAAAAGACTTTTTCGATCTAATAACATCAAAATAGAAGAGAGATTGGGAGAAAAAACAATTTGTTCGTTGTCTTTTTGAATAAAATATTTTACAAAGGATGCATTATTTCATGAATTTATACATTCTCCAATGCCCGTTAGAAATATTGGGCCAGAAATTCGGCTCTTGTACTCACCCGTAAGGCCACCTGAAGTGCCGGTTTCACGCATGCACTGCACATGTGCGGGAAACCGGAATTTCCGTTCCCCTGAAGGGAGGGGTTCAGAAGTCGAACGCGTGCGCGGGAGAGGCTGCGCGCACGCAGCGAAATTAGTTTTTTTTTCAGGTTTCTCCGGCAGGGTAAGTATGGAGAAGCTGCACTTTTAAAAAGGAGGCGCAAGGCCTGTTTTTAACAAGGTAAGTGGTTAATTAATTACAATTTAAACATTTTTTCAACAGGTTTATCTTTTTTAGATACTTTAAAGAAAGGTAAGTTTATTTTTAGCACCGTTAAAAAGTATAATTAATTTTTTGAAAAATTTAAATTTTTGTTTAAAGTAGTTAATTTATGTAACTTGTAGTTATTTTAAAAATGTGATGTTTTTTAAAAAAAAATGATTTGAAGTTTAAGTGTGGTTTTGGGGCCTCCTGTCAAATCTATGAATGAAAATGCCCTGTTAGGATTGGCTCTCCATGGCCCACATGATCCCAGGGGACGCTTCGAACTAACTGCGCCCCTGGGATACGCAAGCACTGCGCGCTGGCAGCTGGAGGAGGCCCAGGAGCCGAAGTCCTCGTGGGCCCAAAGCACAACGGCAGGCGCGGTAGGCAAGTACGCGCGCGATGCTTGCACCCGCAGGAAGCCGGAAAGCTGAATTTCTGGCCCATTATGCAGAAAGTGCATCTGCAGTTTTGCCAGTGACTTAATGGTTAAATTGATCTACTATATCTACTATTGATCATAGTTGGGGCATCAAATTTGGAATTTTTAAAATTAGATATTCAAAACCCAGGATACCATCAGGAGAGAAGATTGGAGGAGGATTCTTTTAAGAGAAAATTTTGATATTTTTAAAAGCAAAATCAAAAGTAGTGCTCAGAATGGAACTGCATCGCTCCACAGAAATTGCTAAACCTTTGGCCTTATTTATGAGTCTATTGGCATTAAATTCACAGTTTCAAGATCTAGACTTCCTCTTTGAAAGCATGTAGTGGGAACGCTTTATCATAACTTTGCTTTCAATTTCAGACAGATGTTTGTCATTTTGAAATATATTAAAGCTCATGGTGGAAAAGATGTGTTGTACATAAACAGCCTGATCGCAAAATGTTGTTTATGAAGTAATTTAACTGAATGTACTTCGGAGCAACTGTGCAGTTGAGGATGGGTTTTCCTACAGGTCAAATAAAGAGAGGGGGCAAAATTATTTAGTATGATAGAAAGAAAAAAAATCACTGAATTGCTTTTGAACTATAGTCACTATTGTTTTTTAGGCAAATGCAACAGCCAGTTTGCACACAGCAAGGTCCCACAAACAGCAATGAGATAAATGACCAGGTAATCTGTTTTTTTTGATGTGTTGATTGAGGGATAGTGTTGGCCAGGATCTGGAAGAACCTTGTTCTTCTTCAAATTGTGCAATGGGATCTTTTATTTCCGTCTGAACAGGCCACAGCTGAATGGCTCATCCAAAGGTCAGCAACTCCAACAATGCAACACTCCCTCAGTACTGTGACCCTATAATCCATGGTGTTGGAGAGTTCGGCCTAGAAATTGGATCATGCTGCACCTGTTTTACAGGTGTAAAATGGGCACCTAAGGGTCCAATGTGGTTAGCTACTTTAATAGTGATATTTATTTAATGCTATGGCTAAGGAACATGATTTGGTATAACATGGCATCCCCTTCAACCCCACATCCCCCCAAAATATCTGTGCTCCTCTAATTCTGCCCTCTTGAGCATCCCTGATTATAATCGCTCAACCATTGCTGGCCGTGCCTTCTGTTGCCTCGGCCCTAAGCTCTGGAATTCCCTGCCTAAACCTCTCTGCCTCTCTACCTCTCTCTATCCTTTAAGACGCTCCTTAAACCCTACCTCTTTGACCAAGCTTTTGGTCACCTGCTCTAATTTCTCCTTATGTGGCTCGGTGTCAAATTTTTTGTCTCATAATACTCCTGTGAAGCGCCTTGGAATGTTTTACTACGTTAAAGGTGCTATATAAATACAAGTTGTTGTTGTTGTTGTTGTTGTTAATGAACCCTGTAACCTTTCTACACTAACCCTAATGCAATTAGCTGCCCTAGTACTGCAATTTTGCATTAAAAATCCCAGAGGCTGTGGAAGTATCTGAACAAATCAGAATGAAAGTAAATACTTGCTGCAACAAATCACGACCACAGTTGTGATGGAGGAACTTTTCTCATCTCTCCTGTTAATGAAGTTACATCCACAGTACAAATAGGACCTGCATCAGC